>BCHV01000004.1:0-654451 GCA_001599735.1 Naganishia albida
ACCCCAGAACCCCATAACCCCCTAACCCCTAACCCTAACCCCTAACCCCTAACCCCTAAGTATAACGGGGAAGCGGAATGAGGTACTCATTCGGGACACTGTGCGGTCTTTTCGGTGTACAATGATAGGGGTCATCGCGTGAAGACGCTCTGCGACTCGGTGGGTTGTTCGTTATCCCTAGCTGTTCACTTTTGGTGCGGTGCTTTCGGCTTGTTCCACACCTTGGGCGAAGATGAAAGGATTCTCGCCATCACGGCTATCACGATAAGACTATTCGGCGGCTCCCGCATGTGTCGCAGCTATCCTTTCCTCGTTCCGAATTCAGTCGCGTCCCCACACCTTACCTCTTACTAACCTCCTCCTTCGCAGCCGGATACGGCGCCTGCTTCCAATCCGCCATGAACGCCGCCGCCGTCTCCATGGGCACCAAGATCCCGAACGAATCCCGACTGACGTCGGAAGTGTCCTTGGTGGGCGACATGAAGAAGCTCGATATGGGCCTGAGCGTCAAGATTGTCGTCGAGGGAATCAAGGGCGTTGAGCGGGATCTATTGCAGAAGATTGTGGATCGGGCGCACGAGGTGAGTGGCGGTCCTGTTCCGGGTCGGGTGGATGGACGCTGATGGTCGCACAGGTCTGCCCTTATTCCCGCGCGACGAGGGGCAATATCCCCGTCGAGATTTTGATCAAGTAGGCGAGATATCGGCCGGAGCAGCAAGGCAAGGATTTGAAATACAAGTAGCGCAAAGGAATGAAAGCTCTAGAGCGATTGAAGAGTTGTACTGAAACGACGCAAAGTCAAATGAAAGCGTAAAGCAAATGTGGTCGAACGGAACATCCATTGAGAGGCGTACACATGGACCATTATCGAAAGATAACGTTGGAAGGCCGACCCGCGCCTCTATCCTCAACACAAGTCGCTCGTTCGTCCCGCGTGCATGTCGGCCAAACGTTCCTCAAAGTCACACTCAGAGAACGCTGTTGTCGGTGTGGCGGAAGTGTGATGAGATGCGAATATTATGTCTATGCTAGTCTACAACGCCCATTGCTGTATGTCATCCAAACGAAGGTTCTGCGTCCTGCCCTCCCTCCCTAACCTCGCAACTCGCTCCGCTCGTAGCTTGCGGCTCACGACATATCCTGTACGACGCCCACCTGTGCGGGCCTCAACGTCCTCGACTTGATCATGAACCCCGTCTTCTGACACTCCAACACCGTGCCCGGCTCCTTGCCCGGGATAGGCGCCTGGAACAACGCCTCGTGCCTATTCGGGTCAAACTTTTCCCCCGTCGGATCAAACTGGGTGATCCCGTGCTTGGCAAACGTCTTGAGCAGTTCCTGTTTCGTCATTTCCACGCCGGAGAAGAGCGAGCCGAGGGCCTTGTTGTCGGGCGCGATGGGTTGCGGAACGTATTTCAGCGCGGTGGTGAGGATGTCCACGGTGGCGAGCAGGTCCGAGGCAAAGCCCTGGATGGCAAAGTCTTTGGTGGATGATTTTTCTTGTTCGGATCGACGTTGAAGGTTGATGAAATCGGCTTTGCCGTACGTCAGTTGGCTCTGCGCGGCGTCAGCATGCAATCAGGTGGGAGCAAGACGCGCGGACTAACCTTCAACTCCTTGACCTGCGCCTCGAGCTCCTGCACCTTTTTCACCACTTCCTCGCTCGCCGCCTCGACTTTTTCCGCCGTCTTTTCCGCCGCCGGTGCCGAGTACGCACGTCGAGCCGCGACAGCCGACGTTCTGAGCGACGGGAAAGCGGTACGTAGTGATGTTCGAGCAAGCATGTTGGATGTCTTGGGATATCAAAGTGGCGTGAGAGAATAAACGATCACTCGACTTTATCAATGCCTCGGCTGACGGCTCATTAACAAAAAGTCGGAAGCCCGCATCTTTTCGGCGGCCGAACTCCAGCTGATTCGCCTGGCGCCGTTCTAGAAGCTCAGCATGACGAATGAAGCGACCATCACCGTCTTCCCGTTGAAAACATGTTTGGGTGCATCGTTGCCGGACGCCTCGTGTGAGTACCTCGCCCCGGCCAGAGAATCAGGAGCTGACGACGGTCGTAGGCAAACCAACCTCCAACAAGTGGACGACGCCGGGACAAGTTTCGTGTTCCAGATTGATCGTGCGAATGAGGTGAATCACTTGACGGTGTTCCTCCTTGGAACCGGTACGTTCGCGCGCGCGCTCCTCTACGAGAAGGAGAGACTCATTCCTGGTTGCGCTATCCTAGTACCGTTTCCCGAGGGATACGGCGCGTCCGTGCATTTCCAATTTCCCGGGAAACCGTTCGTCCCATTAGGAACGTGAGTCCCCTCACATGCTCCTTTTCCTCTCTTCAGACTGACCACGCCTCATGCACAGCCTGACCAACGCCCGCCCCTCGGCCATTTACCGCGTCCGCCAACTCCAATCCTCCACGGAAGCCGCAACAGGAACATTAGGAATTCAAATCCAACCGCTCGCACAGCTCGAGTCGTTGACAGGCACGCTACCGAATCGTGCGGGTGCGGATCTACCGGCGCAGGGGGAACCGCCGTTGGAAGGAGCGCTGGTGAGACGAACGGATGTGGGGATCGATCCTGCAAAGCTCGCGGAGAAGATTGTCAAGAATGTGAGTCGACGGTATGTACCGTTCATGGCGTCATGTTCCTGATCGTATCGCAGCTGTTCAACTACCTTCATTCGTTCGAGGGCGGTCCCGCAACATTGACGCCCGATACTCCGATCCCGTTAGGCGTTGGTATTTTGCTCTACTTGCCAATCTGTTTGCTTACCGTCTCTGCAGGTGTTTCAAAAATGGTACGAACGCTTCCTCTCAAAGGTACGCAACAGCGGCGTTGGGTTCCTCGACGACTAGACGATACGGAGATGTGGATGGTGGTTGTATATGAGAGCAGATATGCCGACAATGAGGCGATGGCCGGGACGCTCCTCGGTGGGAGTATTTAGCGGGAGTTAATGATGATAGGAATTCAGAATTCAGGTGATCGATTGATAAGCGGACGCCGATCATTCAGTCATTCAGTCATTCTAGCTTGAATAAGTAGATGACGTTTACGTGAACAAGGGAACAAGCGTAGCCATACTCTCGTCCCCCCATCCAACATGAACTCGCCATCAGAGATGCAATTCCCTACACTCGAGTCTATTCCGCCAGAGATCCTCTCAAGTATAGCCTACTACCTCGCCATCTCCCTCGATGCTGCGCCCAACACGACACCCGACACCGACCCCGACCTCAACGTGGACCACCCCACAACAGCCCTAGCCTCCGCCCTCTCCCCAGCATCGACCCAAATCCCCTCCGTCACGCCCGCCCCACTCCTCCCGCTCCTCCGAACATCACGCACGATCCACGCCACCCTCCAGTTCCACGCCAACGCACACCTCTACGCGCGCGTGTTTGAGGAGAAATTCGATGTGGCCGCCCCGAGGCGGAGGTTGGGGTACGACGAGGTGAATGATATCGCCCTTGCGGAAGAGCTGCGGACGAGGTGTATCGCGATGCGGGATTTAAAAGAGGCCGTGAGGCGCGGGGATATCACGCTGTTTACGGAACAGGACATCTATACCGTTTACCTGATGTTGCTCGAGAACGGTGAGTCCCGGCGTCCTTGGTTCTCCTGCACCGTCTGACGCCATACGGAGACGGGAAAAACCTCAAGTACCTCTTGAGCCCGGCAGCAAACACGCCCCTCCTCGCCTTCTTGTTCCTCTACCATGACCGGGACCTCGTCCAGAAAGCGACGTCGCCGGGCTTACCGCCGCATACGCTCGTACGAACGCTCGTCTTGTGGATCATCTGGCTCTTGACGTCGCCTCGTGAGTCCAACCTGTGCGCGAAAGGGAAGGGTTGACGTCTGACGCTCAAAGTAGAAGGGATGGAAAAGGAAGAGATGGAGGATATCGAGGAATTCTTGTTTTGTCTTCGGCCCTACGTCTTTGCGGCGCGACAGGCAAGTCGTGACACTACCCTCCGAGACTTCTGTTGACCCCGGTCCAGTTCGAGGTAACGTTCGCGCCATGGACACTCATGGACCTCCCGCTCGAAGCGACCTCGTCCCGCCCACCAGGCCCTACCACGGAGCCCTCATCAACCGCCTACAACCCGTACATCGCCGACCCGATCCCGCGCTCCCGTCTCATCCACATCAGACACTACGGCCGCGCCCGCACACTCTGCCCGCCCGTCCTCGCCCACGCCGCGATCCTCAACTTTTTCGCGCGCGTCGACCGCCTCTTGGGCACGTCCCGGTTCGATCTCGCCGCGGGGGATGCCGCGGAATTGACGGGCGGGATGGATGGCCCGCGGGCGCGGGATGCCGAGGGGCATCGGGTGGCGCGGGAGACGGAGGGGAGGGAGGCGAGGGAGTCTATGCCGGGGAACCAGCAGGTCGTCGTTTTCCGTCCTCGTGAGTCGTTTCCCGGACGTATTGGGTAAGAACAGCACTGACGTGTACCGGACGCTAGGCCGGTCCTCGCGATACGTCGCGTATACGCCGGCAAAGAGGTCCGAGATCCATGATGCGGATTATAAGCGGCTTACAAGGTGTTACGATCCAAACGTGTCGCCGGGGATGGCGATAGAGGATTGGGTTGGACGGTTCACCGGGTGCTGGGAGGGCAGCTTTGTGAGTCTCTCTACCGTGCCTCGGCATTTGACTGACTCCTGTTGCAGTCCTTCTTCGACTACGACGCGTACAAGAGCATGCTTTCCGGCGAATCCCGCGCCCTATATGAAGGCCAATTCGGCGAGCAGACCCAAGTATGGCGTCTCCAAGAAGTCTGCGTCCGGCCCAAGCGCACACACGACTCGACACCGAAACACTCGACCCGCTCGGCCAACGCGTCGCCCCTCAACGCCGGGTTCGAACTCAACACCTCGACATTCGACCAATTAATCCCCCTCCTACAAAGAAAAGCGGCGATGGGCGGGCTTCCGGGATTTAATGCAGCCAATACGGGATCCATCACCTCGGCCGTGGTCAAGATGCTCGAGCAGGACGTTCGGGAAGACTACCTCGTCGCCATGCTCGGCGGCCTGGAGGACATGCAGGTCGTCCCCGAGGCCGAGCTGAAGGCGATCGTCAGGCGGCGGCGGGGCGAAACGGATGAAGATGACGACGAGGGGATGAGCGCCGTGGCGAGGGGAAAACAGCCGAGCGGGCCGAGGGAGGGGGATGAGTTGGAGTTGATGCTCGTTGGAACGGTAGGCGCTCCCAACTGCGAGGAAGAAGGTTGTCGCTGATCGCTTTCGCAGGGTCATTCGGCCTGGGGAGAGTTCTTGCTGCGCGGTCGGGTAAGGCTGTGGGACGGGATGGTCACACTCGTCAAGGAATACTCTGTATGTCCGCCCCATTTGCCAATTTCCATCGCTAAACCCCCTCGCAGCCGGACGGCCGTGGACGCTGGCTATATCGTAAGTCCCCTCGACGCTTCGGTAGTCAAGATCTGACGCGTCTGATAGGTGGATACGTCGTCGGGAACAACGTCTTTGTCGGGCGATGGAGAGACTGCGTCACGCCGCAGGATTTCGTGGGCTACGAAGGTGCGCATCCGCGGCTCGGCCGTTCGGCATCGTTGACTGATTTCCGGGTTCGCAGGGACGTTCACGCTTGCGCAGAGAGTAGACGAGGCGGATGGAGAGGCGGACGAGGCGATGTGAAGCGGCAGTGGTAGCAGCTCACGGGAGGTGATTAGGATAGCTATAATTGTACTCGGCGCGTCTGCCCATGGATATGGACTTTACACAAGCTTACAACTATGGCCTGCGCCCATCCCCAGACTGTTGACGCGGCGAGGAGCGCAAGGAGATAGTTGTGCCGAGGTGCAACAGTCGCATGTCATCCATGCAACCCCGCCTGAGTCCCGCCTGTACAGTCTATGAGCGTCAGTAGTACAGCCCGCAGTCAGTATCGCTCGATTTGGAGCCGCGAAACTCCCGAAATAGCCCTTGAGCTGTCGCGGGTCTTGCAATCGTCGTCCAAACTCCTGAACCTGCTACGTGATTGCACAGGAATGATGGATCGTCAACAGCTTGGTCGTTACGCCCGAGTGGTTCCCGGACGACTCATAGCAAGACTCAAGGACGCCTCGCTCCGTCAACCTCAACGGAGAGATATTCCAAACATCACTCCCGTTCTCCGCTTCAATACGTCATCAACGTCTGAGGAATTGAAGTCTGATTGAAGAATAGCGAGGTAGCATGGCTTCTCGGGATGTGAGTCTGCTGCTTTCTGTCAGAACCGCTTGAATCCTGTGAGCGTGAAGGGAAGGTCGCGAGCGCTCAGTAGTAAGAGCTGGCATGGGATTGCGCCTACGGAGGAATCGCTGAAGAGGAGGAATCGTTTCAGGTTGATCGGCCATCAAACATGATGCGATTTCCATCAATTGATCAGATCGATTCCCTTGATCTGTGCTGACCACCTACTCTCCTACTCTGGCAATCTCCCCATCATGAACGATGAACGACTCCCTTGACACCATCGACTCGTACCCGACAACCCACAAACCAAACATCCTCTCCAAACTCCTCCATTCGCCCTTGCCCAACCCCAAACACAAACACAAATCAACCGGTGATGGCGCCGAACAGTACTACCAAAACCAAGGCGGCTACGGCCAGCCGCCACCGATGCAGCAGGGCTACGGAGGGCCGCCGATGCAGCCGGGATATGGAGCGCCGCCGCCAATGCAGCAAGGTGGTGGGTACTATCCCCAGCAGCCGCAGCAGGGGTATCCGCAACGTAAGCTCGTGGAGAAGCAATGAGGAAACCGTCACCTGATGAACATGTTCCCCCCGCGCTTGTCTCGTAGAACCGTAGTACGTAGTACCCCACTACATTCTCTCCAGCGCACAATCGAGCTGACGAGCTATGGTGACTCTCAGCTACCCTCCGCAACAAGGTCAACCTATCGTTGTTCAGCAAACGCCAAAGAGATCCGGAGGCGGTGAAGGATGCCTGGCGTGTTGTGCGGGTGCACTGTGTTGCTGTTGTGGTACGTGCCCTTTCGCATCAGGAGAGCCGATGGGAGGAGCTAAGTCTGTGCTGGTAGCCGAGGAAATGTGTTGCGATATGTGTTTCTAGATGAACACCGCGGTGGATAGCTGTCGTCGCGGAAGAAGTGTAAAGGGCTCGATTTCTCATTACGATGTAATGCCTCCTCGCTTTCGACATTCCCTTTCGACGTCTATCGCTCTTTCCCACACAGAATACTCGTGCCAAACACAACTCCATTGGATTCTCGACGATCGTGTGGCGGACACTCCCTTGAAGTGGCCAATCGCGCTGGCAACATCCTTTGCACTGCTTCACCTGCACTTGCTGCCTTTCGCAAGCCCCACTGAAGTGATTCGCTTCAACTATCCTTCCGTCCAGACTTCTTCCATCTTCATGGATCATTCTTCACATCTTGCTTTGCTGCTCTGCCGACAAATGCAGACGTAGAAATACCAGATGGCAATCAACCACTCCACCGATCATCGTAGGTGGACACGCTCGCTCTCAGTAGTACAGGGCATATCATAGCGTCTGGCAAGCGAACGCAGGAGCAAGACGCTGAGACTGCCCTGAAGTATCGTTAGCCACATGAACACCCGCGTGACTACCTCAAGCACCGAAAAAGTACACAACATGCCGTCTGACGAAAAGGCATCGAAAATCACATGCTGTGTATTGCACACCTGCCGCCATTTACAGTGCGCAACGGGTTCCTCACCTCCCTTGGTTCAGCAGCGGGCAAGTCATTCCAGGAAGACAATAATGTTACCGGGGGACCTCTTTCCTCTTCGAAGGACCATGATGGTGAACGCATTGCGCGTCGCGAGCCGTATGGGCGTACATGCAGTATGGTCAACGTGCATAAGCAGGGATACAGCAGATCTGAAGCCAGCACTCTCACCTTCGCTCGAACTTTCCGATATCATCGAGCGCCTGTTAGCAGATAAACCGGACCGTCTGGAAGATCCGTGTCCGAGAATCAACGATCAAACCGCATCACCCATCTTGACAGAAATTTACAAGGCCTGGCGAGTCAAGCGCGTGCTCGATACCTTGAGAATGCAGGAACGTGACCTATCCACACAGCAGAGCCATACTGTACCGAACGTGAACGATTCGACCTATTATTCCGTGAATGTTGAAAGTTTTATCCTTGGTCTCTCCAGGGTACAATGCGATCTCAAGATGTCATAGCGATGTTTGTGGACCGCAGCTGGGCTGCCGGGTATAACTCTGACCAGCGACTCACAGACCGCCAAGAAATCAGACCTCAGGCATGGTCAGTCGAAGATCAGGCCGGGATCCCATGTGCCATGGAGATCCACCTGAGCATGTGCTGACGTCGGAAGAATCAATGGGCGGGAGAACAATGGAGTTAACGAGTCGCATCTGGCGAAATACCAGATCTTCAGGTTCGACTAAGAACTACAACGGTCTCTTCATCTTACTTTCCACGGTCTACCTCTCAAACCTTCTGGCAGATGTTGTGAGTTTTGCGCTTTGATCACATCTGTCCGGTACATCTTCCGTGGGCAGGTATGGCCGACCCCATGGCAGTGTGACAGATGAGGTAGGTCGTAGCCGGTGATATCTCAAGGGATTCGAAACTTTCCTTTGCGTTTTTAAACCCCTCGTACCAGCATTGCAGCATCAGTCGAAGAGAGAAATCAGCAGGTTACCGAGCCAAGACTCAAGATAATGCAACATCTTTACGGCTGTTCCAGATTGCGTTCCAACAGCCAGCCCACTGTTCGATGCCCATCAGACGCTTTGGTTGCTTTGAAGTAAACTTGCAGGCTTTGGGTGAATCAAATTACAGACAAACACTCTCCAGTCTCCAGCCACAAAAGGGTGTTACTTCGAAAAGACAGAATGGTATGAAAGGAGAAGGCGTCATGTCTAGCGCAGAAAGGGATGCAATCAAGTTCAGTCGGGAAGTATCTGCCTTGAGCCATATAGTTTGTCGCGACATGGGCTATGAGCCCAAGTTGCCAGCTGCTAGTTTCTGTGAACCTCGATGACCACTAGTCAAAGGGCTTTCGAACAAATCAAATCCTGCAGGCGATTTCTGCCTCTTTGACTGTCTGAACGATAGCACTCTCGCTCTCCGCCCTGCTATCACTTCCAAAGCCTTTGACTTCTTCATGTGACTCGCGGTGCAAATTGTCCAGCGTTCATGCCTCTCGGCCTCATTCAATCGCGCTTTTGCTTTGACCTTCCGACGCATCACCGCACAGACTTGTCTAAAGTCATTGATCCACTTCTTGGTAACGCTTCGACGAGGAACAGCCATAGCGCGTACCAAATGACGGAATTTACAACTAATGCGCGTCTCCGCTGATCTGTACAAGGGAATGACATTAGCCATTTTCCAGCGTACCGCGAAGCTGATCAAATGGATACGCTCCGTGAGCATCTTTCGAGATAGATTACAACACTGTCAGAAAAGCGCTCGGATCTTCTCGAACGCATCGGTACTCTCCGGCAGCCAGGGCAAGAGCGCAAACACATGGAACAAGCCCTCATACTATCTAACGTCAGCGGTGTCCTCTCCGCGCAATGTTCTGGCGACTCACGGCATGCAACTCGCTCTTCACACCCAGCGCCTTCAGTTGCTCCTGCATCCTGACGTTTTGCGGATGTAGGATATCGTGCGTCCCAATGATCGTCGTCCATCGGATTCTGTCCCATCCCGAGTATTGACGAATAATGTCCAGGCCGTTGATGGGAGAGAACCTGGGATCATCGAGTGCGGGAAGCACTGCAGAGTCAGGAGGTATAGGCTTGGCTTTCTCGTTTTCCGGAAGGTCGAAATCGAATTCGGGATAGGCTTGGGCGGGACCGTAACACCACAGCTTCCCAGCGACTTGTATGAAGGCTTTCGACAGCCAGGGGTCCTATCATGCGTCCGAGTTCAGTAAGAGATCAGATCAACGTTTCTATGGAAATCCAACTTACCCGCTGCTCCGCCTCGACGTCTTCCTGACGATCCACAACCACGTCAACGAGCGGACTGATTCGAATGACGTCGGTGATGTTATCCAGGATAGCCTGGTAGTCGATACCTTCGTCGCCTGAGTGGATCTCGAATACCGAAACACTTCCCTCCCGATCCCTGAACGTGCGCTTCCCCGCATGCCGCTCTACCAAGGCCAGCAACACCCGGGTGACGATCCATCCTCCAGCGCTATCTCCGCACAGGACGATCTGTTTCCCTCGGTATCTAGGATCATCCTGCTGTAGCCGCGCGAGCAACTCGACGGCCGTCTCGGTACATTCGGTTGCAGTCGAGAGCGGAGCGAGAGGGTAGATCGGGACGACGACGTCGACTTTGAGCTCGTCTGCGAGTTTCTGGATGAAAGCCCAGTGTTGGTCTTTCGCCTGAGGAGTAGAGGTATCGGTACGGAGCAACATGGGCCGTGTCAGAAACCTACAGGGTGAATGAAGGCGCCTGGGCGCGGAGAGAATTGGTCAGCGTCGAGACTATATCGTGACGAGACAAGCAAGCATTCGGAAGCGTAGATTGGGCGAGTTTTGTGGAAGAAGCCTGGTTCAAGGAGTTCTGCAATCCGATGCGATACGTGACTCTTTTGTCCATTCCTACTGCCCGAATTGTCCCAGAATCACCTCCACGAAAGGTCAAGTGACCAGTCGACGAATGCTCTAAACGAAATGCTCCCCAACACTCAGCAAGACTCTTTCCTTAACGGCCAAAACACGTGCTTCGACTCGCAAGAAGAGCTGCCGATGTCATGTCGGTCCCTTTGATGCCCTTGACACTTGCAGACCACAGCTACCGCCTTCAATCCTGCATAGCCATAGAGGCGCCGTTCCAACTGCACTCACCTCCATGCCAATACACGACAACCTTCTTCGTTTCCACCTTTTCCTTTGGAGCCACATGAAACGCCTGACATCCGCCAACCTCCTCTTCAACAGCGTTCACCTGACTCGGCACGATGACCTGCGCGTTTGCTTCTCTCCACGTATCCTTGATATGCTGCAAGACACCTTGATCGGATGCGTGTTTCAGGTCGGAGAACTTCCATTGGATCACAAACGATGCGAGTGAGGCGCGAAAGGAGGGCATCGTGATTGCTTAGGTGGAATTGAGGCCATGTCGTCGAACCCTTGTTGTCGGATGGTGGTCTTTATCACTGAAATCGATTTAGCAGAATGACGAATGACGTCGAGGTAGATGAGAAAGTCGAAACGCGTAGCTAGTCACCGGTGCAGGTAGTAACCGGTTCCTGAAAGACGGCGCCCGTTCGGCGACTCCTCCAGCGACGTCGTCGATTTCCTCTGCATAGTCTCTCGATTGACCCATCAGACTGATCAGATGCTTATTAGTCGATGTGCCTGATCGACGAGACGGACACCAGCATCCCCCGTCTTCCTTCCATCAGACTGCGCTGGACAGATGAACCGGTCAAGCGCCGTGACTCCATGCGTCGCGACTGAGCTCGGATTGCCCTTCCCCATGTGCCTATATGTTCTTGGAGGTACCAAACAAAGGGGTGAACCGATGAGATGCGTGTAGAAAAACAGCAAGAGATCCAGAATGAATTGAGCCGCACGGCTAGGATTCCGTCTTGAGTTTTTCCAGCCACGGCGATGGCACTCGCCTTGAAGCGATAGCATGGGGACACAAGGAACCCAAAGCCGAAGCCCCCCAGCATGGATCCGTTTATTTGGGGACACCAAAGGTAGCAAGGATGCCTGTAAAGCCGACAATGTTCGTGGTGGAGCAGATACTGTTGGAGCGAAGGATTCCTGGCGCGTGGCGACGGAACAGCACGTCTGACCTTGACCAGGGCTGGACACTATGAGCATGCGCAATGTAACAACAAAGAGTACAACAAAGAGTACAACAAAGAGTACACCGATACAACTTGCATGACTTGGCTTACCGCTAAACCTTTCGAACCTATCAGCTATCCCTCCCCGCGTTCTCGCACGCGCGACTGCGCGGGATCCCTTTGGATACGGCGAGCGGTCCCTAATCCACTTGACATCCCTCTCCACCCGTGCTCCCCAGCCGTCCGGGCGACCCAGGCGGGAACTCTGCCATTACCGAACCCAAGGAATCAGTCTATCCACGGGCTTCAGAAGAGCGCCCGAATCTTTCCGAAGGCGTCCATGCTCTCTGGCAGCCACGGCAACAACGGAAAGACATGGAACAGCCCATCATACTAAGGTCATATCAGCGTCCTATCTGGCCGGAATTCGCGAGCTCGACTCACGACGTGCAAATCACTCTTGACGCCCAACGCTTCCAGCCTCGCCTGCATCCTCACATTCTGCGGGTACAGAATATCATTTGTTCCGATAAACGTCGTCACCCGGATCCTCTCCATTCCCTCGTACTCGCGCAGAATATCGAGTGAATTAATAGGAGAGAACCGCGGGTCATCGAGCGGTGGAAGGTCCGTTCGATCCGAGACGATCGGTAAGGCGGCTTGCTCGGCCGGGAGGTCAAAGTCGTAGTCTGGGTAGGCGTGGGAGGGCCCGTAAGACCAGAGACGGGCGCAGACGTCGATGATGTTTTTCGACAGCCAGGGATCCTACAATGGAATTGGACTTCGATAAATAACGATTGAAAGCGAGACGTACCCTTTTCTCGGCTTCCAGGTCTTCCGGTCGGTCGACGATGGCATCCACCACCGGACTCATCATCAACACGTCCGAAACGGAATCCAAAATCGCCTTGTAGTCAATCTCCTCCGGCTGCTTCAACTTCAACTCCCGCTCCTCCACGTGCTCCTCCCGACTTCGAAACGTCGTCTTCCCTGCCAACCGTTCCACCAACGCCAACAACACCCTCAAGGCGATCCACCCGCCTGCGGAATCCCCCGCCAAGACAAACCGTTTCCCCTGATACCTCACGTCGGTCTGTAAATGCGCGAGCAACTCGAGGGAGGTTTGGACGCAGCTGGTCCCGGTGGCGAGGGGCGCGAGGGTGTAGATGGGTACGACGACGTCGCACTTGAGTTGGTCCGCGAGTTTTTGGACAAAGATCCAGTGTCGATCTTGCATCTGCGTTGGGAGGTCAGTCACGCGAAGGCAAGTGGAGGGAAGCCGGAGGGCGTACGCGACGGATGAAGGCGCCTGTAGGCAGGTGATTAGCGATTGAATCTGGTTTGAATCGTAGAGTCTGCGATTCACGAGATACAAGTCGTTCCCACCAAAGTTTCGCTTCACCGTTATACTCCGCAGGACTACCGTCCTTCCAACGCAGTGCTTCCCTCAATGACCGCGGACAAACGACTACCTGCAGGTATCATCGCAACATGCGCGTCTCCTATCGCGAGGTATCCCTCGACAGCATCGTCGTATAGTCGTTACACAATAGTTGCAAAGACATCTCGAGCAGATTCGTTTGATGTAAACACCATCTAGGACGCATCGTCTCATCTTCAACGCCGCCATTTCGTCGTCCCCCCATCCGGAAAGCTCGATTCTGATCGCTCCCATACCTCTCTTCTGACCGCACATCGCTCCGGCTCCACTCGTCGTACTCACCTCCATGCCAATACACAACGACCTTGCCCGTCTCCACCCTCTCCCCCCTCGGCCTCACATGGAACACTTGCACACCGGCAAAGACCTCCTCATCACTCGTCGGCACGACTTCTGGTGCGTTCTCCTGTCTCCATGTGTCACGAACGTCGTCCAGGATTTGCTGCGGCGTTGCGTGTTTCCGGTGGGAGAATTTGTATTGGACTGCGTAGAAAGCTAGATTTGCGCGCAGGGAGGGCATCTTTGGTCGGGCGTGGGGAATAGGCGTAGTTGATGAGCTAGGGATGAGCTGTAATCGTAATCGTTGGCCTATATAGCTGTCGAAGGTCGGATCAAGGATAGTAACCGGCGGCGGGGTAATAAATCGCCAACTTGTCCCTAAAATCCTAAAATCTGGTCATTTCCAGCCATTTGAGCCATCTCAACCCCGCATGATATCATCACCATCTATCACTTGACGTCGACCTTGTCCCTGTTCCCTGTTCCCTCCCTGTCGCCTGTTCTTCCCCAGCGATAATACAAATATGGCACAAGACACAGCAGACAAACAACAAGAGAGCAAGACTGCGACGTGCAAATGCGGTAATGTCGAGGTGCCGGAAGGAGTCAAGGGCAATGATGATCTCGTGGTCGTAAGTACGGATCGGATCGCGATAGTGGATCGCTCGACGGGATACGCCGACGTTCGTCTGTCGTCTTGCAAGCAGTCGCATGAAGAATCAGACCCTTGACGGACTAACAAAGGCGACATTGCGGGAATCCATAGTTGTGCAATCCACAACGCGATATCGCGACGTGCACACAACGTTCACGCAACATCCACTAACACCCGTTCCTCGCTCTAGAAATACCCCGACCTCGCCCTCTGGCATTCCGATCAGCCCGAACAGACACCCTCCCGACGACGAGACTCGATGAACGCGTCACGTTCCCGTTCGCCGTCGAGGAAGGACAGGAAAGCGACGTTGACGTGTCTTGTTTGCCGGGACGATATTGCGCGGACGGAGAATGGGACCGACCTTCTTATCCTGATCAAACCATCGAACGAAAAAAAGACGGGAACGACATCCCAATCCCCGCTTCTGGACCTGGATATCCCCTCGCGATCATCCACCTTCGGCGCGCCCTCGCGTCCGACAACACCGCCATCACCAGCAACCTACCTCCCGCCCCTGCCCGACCCATTCTTCCTCCCGCCGCCATTCACACCCGCCCATCCATTCTTCCATTCCCTTGCGCGGGAAGCGGCGCAACGCGTCACCGACGCACGACACACAGCCGAGGAGGAGATTAAAGCGTTCGTGCTCCGCAAACGGGGCGAGGTGGAACGGGTGGAAGAGGAAGCGCGCGGGAGGGTGGAGTACCTGTGGAACGCGTACGAGTCGGGGCGAAAGGAACTCGGGATGGATCCGGACGAACCGGCGGCGCAGGGGAAACCGGTGATATCGGCGTTGGGCGCGTTCCCAACGACGAACCCTCGTTCGCCGTCATTCAGCGTCGGTACCCCCCGTCCGGCAATGAACAACCCGTCTCCGACGACATTCGGCGGCGCGGGATCCCTTCTTTCCGCATCCCTCTCGACCCACGGATTCTTCCCGCAATCCAGCAAGGCCGCAGAGATACCCGCACCGGCACCCTCGCGCCGCCGCCCCTCCGGTTCGGGCAGCAAACCGACATTCGAACACAATTCCATCACGATGCCGTTCCACCATCGTAAATCCGGGATCGACTTGGACGTTGCCGCCTCGCTCCGCGTGAGCAACATGTCTGACCTGTACGCTTCCCCCGCATCAGGCAGCACCCACAATCGCCCGGATACACATGATAGGCGGTACTTTGACCCCGGGGCAGACGTCGAGGATCCAACGCCGGTGACGGCGGAGCGATCGCCTTCCCTCGGAAGGAGGGAAAAGATCGAGAGGGCGGGCGGGAAGGGGGATATCGAGTTGCAGCCGTTCGCGGAGAGTAGTCAGGTCTCCGCGGCGAGTAGCTATCAGGCTTCCCACGAGGATTCTCCGGCGCCGATGACTGTCGGTAACGGGAAGACACCGGCCAAAGGGGACGAGGAACAATTACGTACGCCGCGCGGACGAGCGGTCAAGCCGATCGGGGAAAGTATTTCCCCTGCTCAGTTGGGACCCGCGGCGGAGGGAAGGAAGGATAGCGTGAGTCCCGCTGCGACAGTGACGTCGCAGGACAAACCGGCAGCTACTGGACGTGCGGCGAGTGATGGGCAGGTGCCCACGCGTAAAAGGGTGACGTTTGAGGAGCCAAAGGAGGTGGCGGGGGTGGTGGAGGCAAGAGAGGAAGAGGAGATTTTGCCGAGCGAACCTGAAGGTATGTCCTCGCGTTTCCTGTGATATACCTGCTGACCCGTCCCAGACGCCGTCTTTGACTTTGAGGAACACGATACCCCACATTCCATACCCTCACCTACCATCGGCTCGCAACAGCCCTTGCCGATCCAAGGCTCGACCCCGGACGCCGATAAAGTGGAAGCGATGCGGCGCAACACTCAACTCGTGGAGAACAAGTTGATCGACATGGTCGCCGCGGACGCGCCGTCGCACCGTGCCGCCTGGCGGAATCACAAGGACCAGCTGTGGAGTGCTCTGGGAAGGGTGACGGCAAGGCCGTTTGGCGAGGTTGCGAAACGTGACATGAACGTGGCCGGGGACGGGTCCGAGGAGACCCCATCCTGGGGAACGAGCGTACTCGGTACTTCGGCGCCGATACAGATTCAGCGACCCAAGCCGAGCGCGCCTGGATACGTTCTCGAGCCCAAGACGAGTCTGGTGGAGCGGCCGGGCGTTATGGTTCCGCCTTTACGAACGGCAATGAGGCGCACTTCCAGCGGCGGAGGTAGCGTTCGACAATCATCCGGCTCTCGTCCCCCGGTTGGCAATCACGACTTGCCCGCGGACATCGTCGCGCAGGACGCACAGAACCTCTCCGAAACAAGTAGCAACATCCGTCGTCGTTCTTCCAGCTCCCACCTCGCGTCCAACCACGCGGACCCGCCATCAAACCCAGCCTACAGCCTCAGCGAGAAACGCATGTCGTTCGCAATGGATCCAGGACCTGCGTTGGAGATGGACGACGAAGAGGATGCGGACGATATGCCCGGCGCGATCAACTTTGTGCCGCCGCATCGACAGGTGTCGCAGGAACGAGATCCGGATGGGATGGGTGAAGCTGGATGGAGGAGTCTGGCTTAGCGTAACGTTGCACGATCATAGTTGTATGCATAAAGTAAATTAAAGTTATGTCTGCCCTTCCGGGTCATGCGATGCAGTCTACTCCAACGTTGCCGATGTCGCTTGCAAAGTATCTAGGCTAGCGATTGCTGCGAGCCGCTCGTTATGAGTTGCGACCTTCTATATTGTAGATGCTCCACTGCACGGTGTTCCTCCTCTCGGCGGTCTATTGTGAGTCTATGCTCTTCTTGAGCCCGTTCGCCGTTCGGCTTTCTGCTATCGCCATGCTGTTTGATCCCTGTCGAGCGTTCTTGCGTTCGTAGGCGGCTATCAATGTCTCTGCCAATCTGCGCAAATGCATAGTTGTTGAGCATTGCGAGAGGCAGCTCGAGTTCGTGCCGATACTTACGCGCCAATAAGTAGCGGTTTCGTTAAAAATCCTTGGAATTGCTCATCCAAAATGCAACGATCTTTCGTTTGCTCGTTTTGGGAGGAAAGTAAGCTAACCGTCAGGCGGCTCAATAGCCTTGCAACGAACCTGATCTGAATTCGCCGTCAATGCAACGATATACGGATCTTCGCACGCTGGATCTCCTGAAATGACCTTTTTGGCCTGATGTCCATCCATATTCGGCATCTAGGGCCATCGAAGAGCGGTTCGTCAACATCAGCCATGTTAAAGGGGGATACAGCATAGAAGTCCCACCTGCAGGTCCATCAACATCAAATCGTATTTCGTCCTCCTCGCTACTTCGACTGCTTGAAGTCCGTCGGAACATACATCGACGTTCTTGTAACCGAACTTTGAAAGAATCTAGGATGCAGAAGCCTCAATGACCGTATAATACGAGCGGCGCGTTCGCCAACTGACCTTTTTGCCAACGGCAACGTTTACACTCGAATCATCGATGTAGCAGATCTTCAGAGGATACAGCTAGACGGGGAGAATCAGCGATTGTATAGTATAGGCTTCGTTCATTGGCGCATGCTCACTTCGGCGTATCGAGCGTCCATCTTTCCGGTAACTTTCCTGCGCTGTTGGATGGCACCATCTCGCGGATCCGAGATTTTGGTCGCATTGTACAAGGAGCGCGCTTTGAGCGGCTTGGTTATGATGACCTGGTCCTTGATATCGCCAGACAGGTTCACTTGATCTGTTAGATTGACAAGGAAGACCAACTAGCCAGAGACAGCTATAAGCTCGGATGAAGATATGGTGCAACGCGCTTACTTTTGAGGTGACATAGCGTGTCTTCAGTCCGGCCAATGTGACAGATGTCACCGTCAAGTCTTCGACGTCAACGACGACCAGGTCAGGAGGCGGTTCATTCACCGATTCCTCAATTGATCCGATTCTTGTTCCTATGCCGAAGCATTCGAGATTCGCCTGTAAGACTGCTGTTGTTGGCGACTGGGTAGCGAGAACGAGTGCCCGACGCGGAGTTGCAGACGGATCCTTGGAGAATAGAGGCAGCTCCGACTGTTTCGCCTTTTCCGCCGTCACGAGCAGGTAGAAAGTGCTGCCTTCACCTTCAAGGCTTTCTGCCCAGCAGTCCCCTCCTAGTGTACGAGCCAATCCTCTCGTGATCGAGAGTCTGTAAACCATGGCGTTAGTCCAGATCTTGCAGAGATGCCGGAAGAGACCGACCCCAATCCGGTTCCCCCAAATGTACGTGAGATCCCTGAATCCACCTGGGAGAAGCTCTGGAACAGCTTGTGCATGGACTTCGAAGGAATGCCTGAAGGAGCGTTGTGAGGACAAGAGTCATAATAACCAAGATCAATAACTCTCACCTATCCCCTCATCTTTGACAGCGCAGGTGATCTCGAGCTTGTTCAGAGACTCTCTCAAGCTCCACACGACACTGATCGTAGGGCGTTTGCTGCTGGTTGCCGGTTTGGTGAACTCTGAGAAGAAGTTAGCATCGATTCCCAGAGCTTGATGCCAGTCGACTCACTGATCGCATTGCTCAGCAGATTGAGCAAACACTGCCGGTACCGATGAGGATCGCCTAATAACGCCATTTGAGGATCGGTCGATACCGCATTTTCCAACAGTAGGATAATGTTCTTGCTTCGAGCCAGATGCGAAACCGTCTCCAGCGCATTCTCAACAACAGCCCTCAAATCAAACGGTATGGCTTCTGGTGTTATCGATCCCGCGTCAAGTTTCGACCAATCTAGCACATCTGTCACAATGCGTTGTCTGATAGGCCGGAAATCAGTCAAGATACACACCGGAACAGATACTCTTGCTTACAAGTCTTGTGCGCTTTGACTGATCACACGCAAGTTTTCGCTCTGACTTTCCGTAATATCGTTGGATGCTTCCATGACGGAACAAAGGCCGCTGATTGCAAATAAGGGCGTACGGAGTTCGTGGGATACGCCACTGATAAAGCTCGATCGAGAATGAAGGGCATGCTGAAGCTGCTGTGTCCGGGTGGTTACTGTCGCTTCTAAACTGGAATAGGCTTGATTACTCTCGAGAATGATGGCAGCAAATGTAGCCAAAAGAGCGACTTGAGATGTCATTAGCCCAGAGGAGGGAACGGTGTTCGACAGGTAGAGCAGTGCCGAGAATCGACCTTGAACAAAAAGCGGCAGGACGAGTAGTGCCTTGGGCACGCCGGTTGCATCGAAAAATGGTTCTCGCGCGATCAGACTGGCATTTCCTGGAGAGGCGATATCGGATTCCGTCAAGGGCTACGGCGAGTCAGATGTCAGCTGCAGTTCTTGCCGGCGTTTCCGTCTAATGCCTACCTTGCGCGTGATAGACACGTGTGAAAGCAGCACCCCTGGGGCGAGTCCGTCGGCTGCATCCAAAGATATTGAGCAGACCTTGATATCCTCGTAGACTCCATAACCTTTGAGCTGTACGGATCCTGTAATTGGATCGTGCGTCGCGAAACAGGCATATTGCGTGCACGTCAACTGCAGCAACACCTGCAAAACCCGTCGGATCAATCCATCGCTGTTCTTCTCCGAAGCCAGGATCAAGAAGCCGCGCAAGATCTCTTCGAGCTCGAGCTTTCCGCGTCCGTGTATAGTCTCTTTACTGGCTGCTGAAGAATGGCTTTTGCTGTCGGCATCTCCTTCTCGGCCGCCGGGGATGCTTGGAGAGAGCATGGCAGATCCCGTCGACGACATTGTATATAGTTGACGGTTCCCGGTACGTTTTCCTGAGCGAGAGCTGATCGCCTTCAATTGCATGTCGATAACGCGAACCAGATTGGCCGCTCCGCATGCTTGAAAAGCGGAACGTGCGTGGCGGAGGTAGTCACTACGCAAGCGACTGGTCGATGGCTGAGCACGAAGAAATTCGTCGACTTGAATGCACAACAAACCTGCACATCGGGAACGACCAGCGGTAAGCATTCGTTTGAAGCGGTACCTATCGCCACGAACCGGTAAAAAGATGCGAATTTGCTTCGTCCAGCTGTTCAAGCGCGGATTCCACTTTGACGAGCCATTTGTCGGTTGGACAGACTCCCCGCCGACGGTCACTGAGCGCTTGTAAAGCGCGCAGCATATGCGCCACAGCCTCAAAGTCACGATCTGCGCAGACTGATCAACGCCACGTTATAGACGACTGGACACGTCCACGTACTCTGAGGGAACGCATCTAACCATTCACAGGTGCTCTTGGATGAGTCTGCCTCGATGCGATCGTTCAGAATCAAAATAGCTATTGTTTCCAAGATTCGGCAGAAAGGTCGGATAACCGTACCGATGCCCGCGTCTTGATGCTGATGGATAACAGCCAAGCGCTGTCGAATTTCGTCTTCGGGCACATTGAATAACAAGCCGAGGAATAGCGAAGCAACGCCATAAATCAAGGCATAGAGCGGTGCCGCTTGTGGCATGCTCGCAATGTCTAAGGCGGTAACGAAATCACCTTTCAACACTATTTGAATAGGTTGAAATCATCAATAGCGGCTCTCGTCATTCTGCTTAGCGACTTTTGAACATACCGCTCAGACTGGAGATTTCGACATCATGCCTATCGGGGAGATCAATGTCTGTCAAATTGGCCCCGAACTACGTAACCATAATGATAGTCGATCAGCACAAAGAAGCTCATCGTACTCGGAGAATGCTCGTTACCTGAATGAAGGGTACTATCATCATACGGACGACAGGCTGCAGCGAATCCGACATCGTTGCCAAGGTCGCTTTCCCGTGCACGAACATGTTGCTGATTGCCGATCCAGAAAGCGTCTTGGTAGCCAGATCCAAGCCGAGAACGTATGTCAAGATATCATAATTCTTCGTCGCCAAAGACAGGTCGTGAGCTGGAGTATAATCCACGATGTCGAGTTCCGGGGTCGTGATGTAGGCAACAGTCGCTCGACACAACTCCACAGCCGCTTCGATTGGACCACCTTTCATGCGATAGGTGTCGGCTACCTTGATCCAAGCATTCACTGATTCGAGACGACTGGTGTCATCGATGCCGAGAACGATTGCATACAGATAAAATGTATAAGCTGTCGCTGGGTGCTTGGTGGCAGCATTATTGAGAAGCAACAATGGGATGATGAAATGGAGAATGTCGAGTCGCGCCTCGGGCTCGGTGAAGTTGTAGATCGTAGGTCCTGCCACGCCCAAGAAATCTGCAAGGGACCTCGCTATCCGTCCTTCTTCGTTTTGAGGAGGTGATGGCGCCGCCAAGAGTGAAAAGATTTCCGCCTCGTCGGAAGGAACTGGGAGGGATACCCTATCAGGACTGGAATAACCCAGTATATCCAAGGCGTAGAAGAAAGTTTTCAGAGCTGTCGGAGGTCCTGCGGCGCTGAGTTGCAGACGAAATAGCCATATCAACACGTCCAGCTGGATGTCGACAGTCGGGGCGTGTTGTACCGCGGTTTGGAACTGGCCTGACGTGTCAGCGATGCTCATAATTCATGAAGGCAAGGAACTCACGTGCGAAAGATGAGTTGAAGCAGTCTTACGGCCTAGAGCGACCTCGGCCGTCACCGTCAAGATGTTGTAAGCGAGTTCCGGATCTTCCGCCCATGCCTCCCGCTTGTAGTACGGCCAAAGTTGTAGAGCCCGTTCCAGGTAAGACGATGCAAGCGAGAGTGCCCCACTGACGGCTGCGGTCCGAGCCGCTCGGACGGCTGCAAGATTCACGTTAGCGTGAAGTTGATTAAGGAATGCAGGGACTCACTTGACTTGACGATTTCAAGTGCAGTAAGCAGACTTGAATCGATCTCGTACGCCGACAATACCATATCCGCTTGGACGAAATTGTAATCCGTTGATA
The DNA here is from genome assembly GCA_001599735.1 of Naganishia albida. Classification (NCBI taxonomy): domain Eukaryota; kingdom Fungi; phylum Basidiomycota; class Tremellomycetes; order Filobasidiales; family Filobasidiaceae; genus Naganishia; species Naganishia albida. Next base: position 21,990 of record BCHV01000004.1, read on the forward strand.
TTCCTTCTAGACCTCGCGCGATCTTTGTGACAAGCCTGGACCGCTCGGGAGGACTTATCGAAGCCAGAGTTGCGGCATGGGGTTTGTCATGTACGAACTGGACAAACCGATCCCTGACCAGGATACTCCCGGACGCAATACATTCATCGAGCAGTGAGCGCATCTCGGCATCGTTCTTCTGCATCAAGCTTGATAATAGCGAAATTTCGACTCCGCGAGATGGTAGACAAGCTAGATAGAAGAGAAGTAATCGAGCCGATGACCGCAAACCATGAAGGACACTGCTTGGGCAAGTCGATCAGCGCGTTGCCGACAAAGAGTCACTTCGCACCGACCTCGTGCTAGGAACTTCAACGCGAACATCAGACGCATTGGCTACGGCAACGAAACGAAGATCCCACTTTTGCTGGTTGAAGTCGTAATAAATCGTGCCGTCTCGAACCTGTGTGGACAGCGACCATCTGACATCGAAAGGATTACCTGCGCGATGGTCAGCGTTAACACTGACCTTGCATGCATACCAAAGAACCGTACCCATAGTGCTTTGGTACAACGTCGAAGTGAACTGCTGCCATACCTCCGAAGACGCTGCGACATCCTCTTGAAGATGGAACGTACTATAAAGGCAAGTCCGACTCAGCAGTTGCCTACGCGAGGCTTATTGAGACTGACCTTGCAACCATTTCCATGAGCGTATTCCGATGGAAAGGTCTTGCTGCGATAACGAACTGGGGAGCTAATGCACTCATGTCTGGTGGAGAGTTGTCATTCGTACGGAAAGAAAACATGATCAAGCAGTGATCGAGGCGTCGGGTGGCGGAAGTGATGAGCTCGTCCCACCTGTTTAGAAATCAGCGAAATCCTGGTTCGATGCGATATGAAGGTTCCACTAACAATTCTCTTTCGCTCCTTTCCATCCACTGCACGTCGTCGATGACGATGATCTGCGGAATGTCATGGTAAGGGCGGATGGACGATGTGCTGGACGGCGTTAAACTCACCAACGGCCGTTCCGCCGTTGCGAACAATCTGAGCAAACCATAACTCCAAGTGCGGAACTGGACAACCCAACTGTCCCAGTCGATGCGAGACGTCATATTACTATCCATCGCCTCGCTCTCCTGTCCGTCCAGCAAGATGATCCGCCATTCCTTCGGCAGCAAAGCGAGAAATATGTTACTATTGACGGCGAGAGAGTCGAGGATGCGGCGGCGCCATGTTGAAGTCGATTCGCGCGGATCACTGAACACAGTTCCTAGCAACGAACAGAAGACCGAGATGAAAGCCGAAAGCGGCTTCACAAGATGTTGATCCATCTGATGGGCGATGTTGTGAATGTATAGTCGGGAGACATGATCAGAAACGTACATACCTTTGCCCAACCGACGAGACAGTGCTTTCCCCCCTCGTCTCTCTCCTTTTGCCTTGCCCAGACTTCCAAGAGCTTGCTCTTGCCACTTCCAGACTGCCCGTGACACAAGACAACCTGGGATTTTCCGCGGGACTTAACAAGCTTGTATGCCTCACTGAGCATTTCGAATTCGTCCTTCCTATCCAGCAGGGCCGGCGAAATCTTGAACCTCGACTGCTCGTCCACCCGACCAACGGAGAAACTCTCTCTATCCTCGCTGCGCGATTTGCCTTCGCAGATATTCTTGACGCGATTGAGGTCATAAATGAGGGACGAGAAATTTGCGTATCTTGCTTCCGGGTCCAATGATCCTGCTTTTTGGATGACAGCGCTGAGCTCCTCAGGAATACTCGGGTAAAGGCTCTTGAGATCCGGGCGCGAACGAGTTGAGTGCAAGTGCATGGCGCTGTAGAATTCGTCTTCGAGTTCCGAGGGAGACTGATCGCCGTTGATGAGCTCGAACGCGCTTGCCGCCCAGGAATAGACGTCCGCGGCGGGAGTGATGGTTTGCTTTGAGGAGATAGCTTCAGGGGCGATGTATCGCAGATGACGCCTAAGGGTGAATACGCGTGGAGTGAGCTAAATATGTTGGTAGCCTTTGACAAGACGTACGCGATAGCTTCTTCATTCAACACTCTGTGTACCGCACCACCTCGCTCGCCTTCCGCAACCATCCAACCATCTTCCTTCTCCACGCCCAGCCTCACTGGGCTATGCGCCGACTGATCCTTCCGCACGGGGCCCCTGCTCGCAGCTTCTGCTCGCTTCCCCTCGTCGTAACCCCGCATCGAAACGGTTGCTGCCATATAGTTCAATTCCAGCGAAAATGACTGCGGGGCGCAAATCATGCGAGAGCGTGGGCGGAAGGGGCGACTTTCGACGATCTCGTAAAATTCAGGGCGAGACACAAGTGTTGACAAGCGTCGTTCATGTAGCGACTGCGTGGAATGAACGTGAATCACAAGCGAACGGCACGTTGAGCAAAGCACAAACATACCAAAAGGATATCCGCCATCTGAATCAAGACTTCGACTGCGCCTAGCCATCCATGATCGACATTCATCAACTCTTCTTCCACATCAGCTTCCTCTGTTCCTGCTCCTCCCGGCGCCTCAACTTCCCAATCATCTCCTGCTTGAATCTCCGGCTTGACAGACCCTACCAGGCTAGGGCTTCTCCGCCAGCTCCCGACTTTATACCTTGTTTCGCTCTCTTCTATCTTCGGCCTGACTTGCTGGGCCCACCAATCCACCAGCCCAACGCTCCCGTCATCCCGGACCACTATCCATATTCCTTCTGCTGCCCGCCAGAACGCAACGGGAAGTCGAAACGGCCGGTATTCGTTGACGTATAGTTGAGCGTACGCTTGAATGGGCTGGAGGTATGTATCGGCGGCGAGGCCCGGTTGAAGCAGGGCAATGGTAATGACGACGGGCAAGGGGTATATAGCGCCGCCATTGATCTCGGGCAGACATATCGGGACCGACGGCTTGCCAACAAACCGCTCTTTCTTTCCGGCAATTTTCTCTATTGTCCGCCTGTCGAGGACCGGCCATCCTGTCTGCGGTCCATGATAGATGGCCTTGAGCACAATCCGACGGACGGCGGGGTCGTATTGTATGACGCGCGGCTGCGAGAGGCCCTTCGACGCAAAGTCGATCCCGGAAAGCAGAACATCGACCGAATCTGTCATCGAATTGACGGGAAGGGACCCGATTGTCCGGCTGAGGGAGCGGCCCAAAACGAAGGAGGCGGCGTTGCTGAGCAACCCCTGGAGTCCGGAAGAAGCAGCTCAAACGCTTTATTTAATTTTCGCAATCGCAGCAGCTTGGACGTGTTTCACTTTGCATGACGATTCCGAGCTGATTCCGACGAGCTTTCCGACGATCACTGGCATGGCGGTTACTATTCTCGCGTGCGCGGGCTTATTTAAGTTGGCCGGAAATTCCATATAGATGTCCGCGAAGCCCGTCCTTCTTCAGTCTCGTTGCTTGCCTCGCCCAGCAGTCTCGTTGCCTCGACCAGCAGTCTCGTTGCCTCGACCAGCCCCCTTAACCTGAGGTGTTACCGAGCGTGGTCGAGGGTTTTGGCTTCTTCTGTGCGATGCTCCCGGGCTGGATCCCGAGCAAAAGGTGCGTTGCAACGATGTGGAAGCATTTGTACCAAATCGCCGAATAAACCTGGCTTTCTTACGTAGAATGCGCCGAAGTGATCGGACTTGACTCTTGAAAGAATGGCATGAACCGAGATGGCGACGTGTAGTCATATCGCGACATCGGAAACGTTCGCCGCAGCCATGCGGTTTGAGACTCGACGGCACCTTGAAACTGCCGAATGCTGCGAAGTCCGGAAAGGGACAAGGTTCGAGTCGCGAAAACCGGGGATGCGAGACAGCATCTATCGGAATATCGGTCGCAGTGTATGATATTCGTACGTCGGAATGAAGTGCAGCAAATTTCTCGTAACAGACGACAAGTCATGCAAAGGGCATTGGTTATCGTTGGTTGTGCGTCTGGCCATATCGGGGAAACACAAGAAAGCCGTTTCAACAGGTCCATGATCATCGTCGCAAAGGCAAAACGTTTGTTCGATGCTGTATCGCACGGGGCTATTCGTACACATATCAACCGAAGCCATAACGCTACTTCCGGCGCCTCGAAACCGCCTCGGATGCCGACGAGGAGACGATGGATGCCGACCTCTGTTTCTGGCGCTGATAGGGACAGAGGTCAGTGAGCATTCATATCAGACTCGACTTGCGAGCGTACCTTGTTCCCCTCTGCCAATCCCGAGCTCGTCCTTACCAGCCCCTGAGCATCTGCGTGCGAAGGCACAGGCGGCGGAGCCATGGTACCCATCACTGGCGTCCCGACGACTCCCGATTCTTTCTGCATCTTGAGCACCCGGACCTCTTGTTCGGCACGATCCACCATCCGCTTGATATCCACCAACATCCCGCATGCGCCAAGCAATGCCTCGTACCGTTCCAGGTTTTCGCGCGTCGGCATGATGAGTCGACTGGAAGAGACGCCGAGTTCCTCGAGGAGGGTTGTGATCTTGTTGGTCGTTACTTGTGATGTCGTCTTTGGTTGAGCGAGTTTTGTGCTGCGTAGGAACGCTGGATGGTGGATGGAACGAGAAGATGCTGTGTTTGCGGAAGGGGGGAGTCGGTAGATGTTGTTGCGTCGATCTGAAGCGGAAGGTCAGCCGAGACCTCAATAGCATGCACAGAGGCATACCGAACTCGGGATCATCCTCGGGCGCATCCGTCTGCGCCGTCATCTGATCCTGCTCCGGATACGTCTCCATCCCATCATCCCCTCGCTTTCGTTTCTTGAGCTAGACACAACGTCAGCTCAACCCTTGAAGAACAGGCGCGATGACCCACCTTGTCAGCACCGACAACCGTCCCATCCCTCGCCCTCTGCGACCCAATCCCGACACTGGCGCCATTCCCAAACACCCGATTCCCCTCGTTCCCACTCGGGCCCGGTGCCGAGGGCCACAACACACCACTGTCGAGTCCATTGACGCGACGCAAAAGATCCTCTCGTTCGGCGCGGTACCGTCGTTCCGTCTGTTCAATCTTTTTCATCTCCATGAAGAGCGCTTCTTCTTCCTGAATCTGGTTGCGTGAGAGGTGGAAGAGCGAGTCGGCATAGCGTTTGCGTTGGATCTCTTTGCCTGTGGACAACGTCAACAGGGTTCGCGAAGGATAAGAAGCGACTTACGGATATCGTATTCGTACGCCTTTAACGCCTTTTCCCGCGCCGCTTCGTCCTTTGCCGGTCTATTCCGGATCAGCCTCCGACAGATGGTATAATAACGGTCTTTGATTTCCTATCAAGACGGACTGATCAGTAAACATCCGCGCGCATGCCGCGCCAACGCACCTCCATCGACCTCCGTTTCACTTCACCCATAATCAACGCCTCGACCGACTCATCTTCCGTCTGCACAACACCATCACTCTGCACGCCAGGCGTCCCATCCCTCGAGTCCTGCCCCTCCTCCCCGCCCATTCCTACCGTACCCCTTCCGGATCGCCTGGAGACAACGTTCCCCGACTTTTTCCTTCCCGTCAACGCGAGCGGCCACGCGTATCGGTTCTGTGAGAGGCCTCCCGCGCGCGCTTGTTTCGGGAGGTAGGCGTATCGATCGGCGACGACGAGGAAGCGGAGGTCGTATTCTTTCAAGAGCGAGAAGAGGTAATTGGTTTCGTCGGCTGTCCATTTGTCGTCTGGGAAGAGTAAAAGTTAGCCGAGTGCCGGTCGATATAGGGGATGGAATCGGACCTTGAAGCCACTGTTCGTACTCTGCCTGTGTATATCCTACGACACTCGTGGCATTCTCGTCCTTTCCGAACGCCGCGAATGGGTCTTGTGGTTTTTGAATTGCTGCAAACGACAAGGTTCAACGCGGCGACTCAAATGAGGCAGAGCGATAATCACCTGTGTCCGGCTCGATTTTGCGCCAGTGTCCGAGACGGAGGGAGGAAGCCGCTCCTGCGGGTCTGTTTGCAGGGTTGAATTCCGTCCACTGCCTAGAAGCAAGATGTATCAGCTTATATCCCACAAGAAAGCCATGTTGAGCACTTCAAAGATCGCCGTGCAGATTGGCAAGTGTCCTAGAGCCGGAAGACTTGATCATCTTTGTTCGTCGTTGAATGTTGATGATTGAACCTTGGGTCTCACAAGGATGCAAGGATGACGCCGTACAGTATGCACATAAGGGCATTCCGTAGCGGTTGATTGTCTCGATGCTGTGATCTTGCGATGCGGTATCCATGCTTCGATGTAGCGCTGTGCTCGTCCGTCTCCTTTCTACGGGGAAGCTCATACACATCCTACGACGCATGTCAAGCTTGGCACTTCCGTCTCTCCCACCATTCATGAAGCGCTCTGTTCAACATTTACTGCTCCCTCTTCTTTCCCCCGATCCAGCAATCGGGCTACCCTGTACTTCACGCATCAACAGCTCAACTCACCATCTTCCCGTACTCCCGCCCTCTCTTCTCCACCCCTTCCCCTTCCGCTTCTCTACCTTACTTCCCTCCCCGCCTCCCGGCCCACCCGACTCCAACTCCCTCCTCACCTGCGCCAAAGAAGGCGCATTATCTCCAATCAACGAAAACAGCTCGCGCACCATCCCATCGCCCCTCGATCTGCGGTACCGTTCCGCGGCGGACAGGTTCTCCGCGATTCCCTTTCCGACGACGAGTTGCGCTGGTTGTGATTGAGATGGAACCGATGGTACGGCATCAGCGGTGGACTGTGTGGACTGCGTGACGAATGATACGCCTCGGCCTGGAGGAGGTTGTTTCAGGTTGAAGTTTCCCGTGGGCGGAGGGGCATCGGGAGCAGCGGGGATGTCGAGGATATCGCGAACGTCTTTTGCTGTTGGCATTGTGGTGGGATCTGTGCAGACGATGGATAGAGGAGAGGAGCACAGCAAGGGAGATAATAGCCACCTGAAGTCGACAACTTGGTGGATAGAAGCTACTCTTCGCTTGATTACCTAATCATTTCCTGCCGCCGAGCCGAATGAAAACGACGATATCGATTGGACAAGATGACCTCAATACACTCTCCTCCCCTCCTCGTCTTTCCATCACCCATCACCCAACACACACAGCCCACCATGTCCAACATCCCGAAACAAGACATGCCCCCGCCCGGAGGCTTCGAGCACGTCCGGTACAAGCGAAACATCCCCATCCGCGGGCCCGGAGGAGCAGCCATCTTTGGCGGTGTCGCCGCTGTGTGCGCATACGGGTTCTACCTCGTCGGACAGGGAAACCTGGAGAAGCGGTATGTCTCCGTCGTTCTCCTTGTCTCTCCCTTGCTGGGTGACTGACGAATTTGCTGCGCGAACAGGGAGCTCCAGAGGGAAAAAGCATGGTCGAGGATACATCTCGTCCCGCTCATGTTGGCCGAACAGGATAGGGACGCGTACAGGCGGAATGTCGCGGCGGTTGCTAGGGAGCGTGAGATTATGAAGGATGTGCCGGGCTGGGAGGTGAGTGGTAGTTTCGATCCGATTGAGGGGAGCGAAACGAGATGAGAAGATGTTCTGCGACGAGAATCACTGGTCAGGCCGGACGCGAGGACGGAATCTCGAGAAGATGAGCGGCGGAAGGATGGCGCTGGTGCAGGGAGACGAGGACGAGGACAGGAGAGGAGCGGTTACGACGGAGTCTTCCCGAATAAGGCGTCGTAGGATGCGCGAAATACCCATGCCGCAGGACGTGGGGCCGATACACGGCAGGGAATCCCTGCTCTTCTCGAGGTTGCATACGCCCTCGACGCCATCTCGACTTCATAATCTCGTACAACTCGCTGACGCCCCTCTCCCCACGTCAGGTCGGAAAGAAGGCATACCACACCGCGCGTTACACGCAACCCAACATTGTCATCTTGTAGATATTCCGACCCATTGCATGCAAGGAAGATAAACATGTTATGCGTTGGATAATACCCTTTCGCACACCGCACAAATAGGTGTCGATTTCCGGTCCGTCGGTCAGCATGCGAGTATCTGCGATGCCGCAAGGACAGAGCTTTAGGTTCAGCTGGGATCTGAACGATTCGCGAAGCCACCTTCGACGATGTTGTACGCTAAGTCATTGAGGGCAATAACCGGCGTATCAAAAAGGCAGGGTTTGAGATTCAGTTACACTGGGAGGGAAGAACGCTGAGAGCTGTGAAGAACCGATACCGAAACTCGGGTCACATGATGTTGCTCCCGGTGGAAAGTCCGTCTTTCATCGTCAGACCAGGACGTACCTTGACGATGCGTAATCATCGATGCTAGCCACCCAGCGGTTAGACGCGGAGATTACAACGCGAAACGCATACTCTGTCCTCTAATGCCTTCATGCACTACTGGTACTCGGTACGACTGAACCTTTGACTCCCGACCGAGATCTAATTCGGGTCATTCGATAGCAACAACTCATGTTTCGAGCTCATGATGACTCTTGTATACAATCCCTACCTGACATGCAATAAAAGGACTCCCAGATCCCCCTTGCCAACGATCATTCCGCCAGAATTTTCACCTGCTCTTCCGTCACATGCTCCAAACCCGCGATACTACGGCGCAACAAACTGAGATGCTTGGAGAGCTGGAATTTGCGATCCGAGTCGCGATGGTCCAGCGCCAAATAGACAGGGGAATATTTCGGCGCCGAGGGTGAAGGTGAATCGTGGTTGGTCGAGGGATCTGCGACCGACGTCGATGCCGGAGCCGCATCCTTCGAAGAAGTGTCGACTGCTTGTGTTTCTGTTCTCCATTGGCGGCCCGTGAGCACCTCCCACTCTTCCTTGAGGTATGCAAGACACCGCTGCGCATCCTCTATCACCTGCGCCAGCAATCGCTTCTTTTCTCCCCCGAGGCGTTTGCCAGTATGAAGAGCATGTATGAGGGGCGCAATCATGTCTGGCGTCACGAGCAGTGAGGGGTGATAGATCTTGCTTCGTAGCCAGGCTTTGCGTGATTCGATGGCGTCCAGGCGTAGTTGTAGTGATTTGCTGAGGTGCTCTGTAGAGTGAGACGATCCCGCGGTGCCGCTCGACGTAGCTTCTGCATCCCGTAACACCAATGACTTCTGAGCCAGGGCCCATTCCCTGATCTGCACCCACTGATCCAGAAAGACGTTATGTCGGTTCATCATCTCGTGCACTGCGTCCTTGACGAAGTGACCGCCCAAAGCATACATCGCGTATGCGGCTGTTGTATCCTCCTTCATCTTCCAAGCGGCATGTCTTGCCGAATGTCGAATCAGACTTTGGTACGTCGTCGTATTGCTTCGATACGAGTGCCGGCTGCGGGGATCAAGATCCTGTATGACCTGCAGAATTGCGTGTCCGTCCATGCTCTGATATGCGGAAATGCGAGATTGGTCTCTAGCACGGGCTTGCAACGCAGTCGGCATCGCTGGAGGGGACAGGAACTCGTCTGCTCTTCGGTATCCCGTCTCCTCACGACCCGATTCCCCATTGTACTCGGCTTGATTGAAGAAGCTCGGCAAGGCAGCTGAACTGCTGTCTTTAGCCGTCTTGGACGAAAGACCAAAGAATGACAGTCGTTCCCCGCTCGACTCTTCACGGTTGAGCGCTTCCGAAAGTGTCAGCGGCGGATCTGCGTCTTCTGCGTGCTTGGCTGCGGCCGAGGTGACGGTACCGGTGCGATGGACGACTCTCTCCGGTATCGTAGACGTCGACGGCGCGGAGCCTTCCAGCGACGTCGATAAACTTGAACGAGCGGTCCTGGTGCTTTGCGATCCAAGGGGGTGTCCCAACACCTCGAAGGTCTGCAGCATCTTCCAAACGTCTCCGCTCGATCCAAGTCCATCAACGAGTGTGTTCAGGGCATGCACATTGATCTCTGTTCCATCGATAGAATCCGGTGCAACCGAAGCCGCATCCGTTGTCGATGTAGACACCGAGGCGGCGCTCCCGACCGCTGACGAGTCCGTAGCACGCGTCACCTGCTCGACCCAATCCTCTTCTTCCTGCTTGGCTCTTTTCTTGCTTCCCTTCTTCGTCGCCTGGCGAGCTGACACTGCAATTCCAATCTCCGGGATATCGGGAAACTGAAGGTCGATGCCGTAACCGGCTTTCAAGATGGCGTTCAGCGCTTCCGGTCTTTCAATCTCTTTGGCGACACGTAAGAGCAGGTCGAGCGTTGATTGTCGGTATTCCAAGGCGTCCTTGAATCGGAGAGAGTATAACATGTCGCCCAACAGTCGAGCGATCTCCGGGGGAAAGAACGACGGCATTCCGCCCTGATTGGCGAGTCCCGGTAATCGCGCACGGGACAGCACCGCCGCCAAGCTTCCCGTCTTGCGTTCATCCGCACGAGTCATATTCTGGTACGCCCAGAACCTCCGTCGGATATCCAGGTTCGTCGTGATCCACTGCGCCAACGTCGCTAATCTCGCTTCATAGACTTTCCGATCGACGGCAAGACCGAGACGTTCGATCTCCTTGATGACTTGCTCCGAGCCGATCAAGTACCCCGTTGTTGCGAATTGTCGAAGCACAAAGACGTAGTCGTTCGTCGAGAACGAGTTCTGGTTCTTCCGCTCCATTACGCTCCCCCCCTGCTCCTGCGCAACATCCTCCCCGACCGAACCTTCCAGCGCGTTCCTCTCCGACCTCCTCATCGCCGAGATGACCGCCTGCAGCCGATACTCGTACGGATACACCGTCGCATCCGCAATCGACGCTGAGGATCCGTTACACTTCAGCACCTTGGCCTGCCATTGCTTCCTGACGACGCTCGGCGGTGGGACGACCATCCGCAGGACTCGTTTCAACGCGTGAAGTGGTAGTGTCGACCGTGTTTCGCTGGAGAGATCGGTGAAGGCTTTCCACACGAGGTCGGAATGCGTTCGGCCTCCGCCTTGTCGGGAGGTTTCTCGTGTATGTGCAGGAAGATTAATGAGACGCAAAAGAGTCTGGTATGTTGCTTCATCATGTGCGGGAATCCGTGGCGCCGGCGGTGTTGCTGATCCAACCGCATCGAATCCGGCGCAGCGTGGCTCTTGACCTCGAAGCGTTTGCCGATCTGGCGAGTTAGGGGACTGGTAATAGTTTGACGGCCCAGCGAGATCTATATCGGAAGTGATGTTATCCAGCCCGGCATGAGGAAGGGTCGCTGTGGCTGCGTGTGCGCATCGTTTCGGAACTGCTGCAACTCGAGGGATATTGCTAGGAGGAATACGTAAGTTTCAGGTCTCATCGCACCAAACGCACGACTTACCGAAGCCGCACGACCTGTCTCAAGGAACCGTTTGCGACCATTTCGATGTCCCTTAATGACGCGGGACGAGGGTATAGTGTATGCGATTAGGTAGAACTGGCGAATACTTTCATCCAAATTCGACTTTCTTACAAGTCCTCCGAGCAATCGAGCAGCCCGAAACGCAAAGTCCCACAAGCGCGCAATCTAATCATTAAGCGCGGACGCGCTTCTATTCGCGTCCGGCGATGTATGCCTCCAGAGTGCCAGAGGCAATTCGCTATCTTCACAGCATGACACACAGGCCTCCTTTATTCTACGCACGAACCTTTTCGCAAGAGGTATATACAGCTGGGCGCTTGGCATGACGCAAAGTCCCCTCAAAGCAATTCAGAGACTTCCCCTGAGTCGCCAAGACACCTTCTGCCCCTGAGACTCCAGTCTTCCCTTTGAGTCTCTTCCTTTCACGTAGGTCATGATCGGCTTGTGGTAGGAAGCTGAGTTAATAAGGAGATGATACTCAGGGCTATTCTATCCTGCGGCCATGCACGGCGCATATATAGATATCACGTTTCGCCATTGGGCTACAAGCCGGAACAACGATACTTGGAATGCACCGTACAAACTGGATCCGCAGCATTGATGCCACATCCAACATGTCCCTCCAATCATCATACGCTTCCGACTCAGACATCGAAGACTCTGCACCGCATGGTCCGCGCCAGCCCGAGATGGACACGTTTGCCTTATATCGAGGCCCCAGGTCGACCTGGATTTCGACTGTAAAGAATACGATCGAAACCACAAAATACAATGGGCTACAGTACGACGAGCTCTTGCGAACATTCTCCAACGATACTAACCGGCCGGAATCTGTCACTAATGACGAGTGGCATGATATTCGTCGAGCGTGTGGGAAACTGGCTTCGGACACAGAAGACATTCATGGCAAATGTCTCATGCACTCCGAGCACGATAAGCCGTTGGACAAGGAGTGGGCTGAGTTGCTGTTGCGCATTGTGAGACAAGCTTTGCAACTGCGAAAAAGTGTTGTCATACAGCGGGTGGATAGCGAACGGGGTGAAGACTGGTATCGTGGCGGAAGGTGGAGTGAACGATTCGAAGAGATGGCAAGGACGTTCTTAGGCGGAATACCCTTGTTCGTGAACATTCCCGTGAGCGCTTGGGAGCCAGAACATGCAGAGGACACCGCAAGTATCGTCTTTTCTGGTTTCATGTCAGCTCGTATCGACGTGACTCCCGCTGCGCACCAAAATCACGATACCCACACATATGTCAGCACGCAGCCATCACAGCTCGAACGTCAGCCATCGACAATAGGAGATATCTCCCTCCCAGCTGCCACCCCTCACGCAATCGCTTCAAAGATAGTAGATCGCGAGATGAATTTGTCCGAGTGGAACATAGACCTCGAGAGCGAAGCGCGCTCACTGGTGGACACATTTGACTTCCTTGCCCAAGGCTATGGTCCCCATCATCCAGAGTGGGATCTTACTCCTTTCTGTCAGGAGCTCATCCAGAACACCGGTCAGACATTACGAGCGCTATCAGCTGCGATTCGAGATGTAGACACGCATCGATCGTAGGTTCTCACTGGTAAAGTCGCATGCAGCCCTAAAGTGGTGGAGCATACATCAAGTCATCGATAGCCTGATGACGAGCACGTGGCTTCATGTAGAAAGCCAAATCTAGTTATCTCAGCATGTTAAGTTCTGCGAATCCTTCTTTTCCTCCTTTTGAATCGCAAAATAAGAAATTCGTGGCAGTGGCGAGAAGTACCTCATTCGGAATTTTGATGACCTTTCCCACTCACCACTGCCTGTAATTAAGCAATTTTATTTCGGACTTCCTCGCGGATGGATTTTTCTGGGAGCATATAGATAAAATGCGATTCACCATGTATTCACAATTGTTTTATCTTTCTTACACTCGTAGGCTTCTGCTTTCGCGGGACCGCATACACATGCGCCGTGGTCGAGGACGAGGAGACATTCCGTTCTGACTTGAAAAAGACATCCAAGGAGGCTGGGACGTTCTTCAGTCGGTTTTGAGCTCCGCGTGATGCATTTTGTCCTGAGCTTACGATCTATTTGGAAGCACGTTGACCAGCACGGCCCTCATCAGAGACCTTCCCGCAGGTAGGCTTTCATGGTGTTAATTAGTGTGTTATTGTGAGAGGACCGATCTCCGGTGCCTAGCGTCGATCTCCGGCCTTGACCACCTCATCGCTGCTCGGCTTCCCCTCTTCGAGGCCTTCGATGAGCATGCCTTCGATGAAGCGCCCTAACTGATGTGTATGTACAAGAAGGAGAAAGGACTGAACCTGGAGGTGAAAACTTGTCTTTGTTGTATAGTAGCTGAAAAGACGAACCGAGTACTAAAGGAGCCGGTGCGACCGAGAACAAGATAGCTTTCCTTGTACATCAGCAGAAAATTGAAAACTCGTGACCTGCCGTCATCGCGCAGTAACCGATGCCAACAACAGCTCTGTCAGTAGCTCCTACTTCGTCTGCTGATTTCTAGATCAACATGTAAGCCACAGAAGAGACTTAGCCGATTCCGCCGCATTTGCCGTGCTCGCCTCACAGGCGGCAGTAAACACCAGATTTGCCGCAACTACAAGCGCCACCTCCACCCAGGCAGACCACAGGTAGAATCTCTGCTCAGTCCCGTCTTCCGTCCGCTTTCCAGTTATGCCCCATTCTGCTATCGCACGGCGCAACACCTATCTCGTCTCCTACAGTGGCATCCACGGTTCGGGGGGACACGGAATCCCCGGGCAGACTGTTATTCGCTACCCAAACCTAACGTGGTCACATAGTGGCCCAGATCTCTGTTTTCTCGAGCTCATGTCTTATCGAATCACGCTTTACTTGCATACAACTTGCGTCACTGGCTGAGGATTGCTTTGCCTTTACCAACGCCTTCTACATCGTCACCTCCCGTCGTCGAGAACATAATCATAGGCACTGCTTCCTTGTCTACAGCTTCATCATTGCGACTACCATGCAGCTGTCTCAGTGTCACTTGTCCCTTCACAACTCAGAGACATCAGCGTCGATAGTCAGTCGACTCTCTCGTGTCTGGTATATTACCGACACATCGAGAGACATCGAGTTATCCAGCTGGTCTTTGATCAAGTCAGGCAAGGCCACAGCCAGCCCAAGTACTAGGTACCTTGTAGTTATCCAGTGGACTCAGGTCGGTACCCAAATGAAACCGAGGGTAGCTAGTCTCTTGGGAAATCTTGCGCCCAACGCCCTCCGCCCAGACTGAAATTGACATGGGCTTCGTTCAGTTTCCTGATGTTCTCCCGTCGGAGCCTGATGGTTCTAAAAGGAGCTTGGTAACATCTCGATCGCGGCGCCTGTTGTTGGGTGCCAACGATTTTGTGATGATGAATCTCAATTTTATCCTACGATCAAATTTCACATGTCACACAAGTTTGCGACTTGTACTTTTGACACGTCGCGGCAGGCAAGGACTTTCCCCAGATTCTACACAGTCTCATGTAATACTCATCTGCCTTGTTGACTGTTAATTAGTACGCTCCAGTCAGCTTGAAGGGGTGCTAATCCCTGTTTGTGAAGGTGAAAGGCAGGACGAAAGGATATCGATCTAAATTGCGTAATTCATAGACTAGACTGTTACAGCACAGAGCCAAAGGGCTGCTTTATATAAGTTTTCGCCTGCCTAGGGCAGAGTCTTTTTGGCCCATATAATATAGGAGGGAACTTGCTTGTAACAACGAGCAACGGTTGATCCCTGATTAGCAACAGTGATCAGCGGGGACCACGGATGATCACAAGTTGCGGTCGCGGGTGATCAGAAGTCGACCAGCGTCGACCGCCGTTGATCATAGCCGGTCGGGAAACTTGATTGATAGCGGTCCCGGACGGTCAAGGGCGGTCGCGGACGATCTTCAGAAATGGGAAACGAGAACGGAATATCGTATCTGAGAGACAGGAAAAGGCGCGTCGTTGACGACGTAGCGCAATCGCACGACCTGTGTGGCAGAAGTCCGCACAGGAACCAGCTATGACCAGAGTACAAGATCCTATGATTAACTCTTTTTTGTCACCGAAGGGAGTGATATTGACCTGAGAGTCAACGCTTGGATTCGACATGGACTTCGCAGACAGGACAGGACTGCTGACTAAGCTTGATGGACGAAAGTGGGCTTGAACTTCTTGGCTATAACTAAACTGCATGAGATTTACAGCTTTGACGTACGAATCAACTCCGAACACAAAAACGGAATATAGAGAGGGGTCGAGCTCGG
Source organism: Naganishia albida (assembly GCA_001599735.1). Lineage (NCBI taxonomy): Eukaryota > Fungi > Basidiomycota > Tremellomycetes > Filobasidiales > Filobasidiaceae > Naganishia > Naganishia albida. Next base: position 37,451 of record BCHV01000004.1, read on the forward strand.
AGTGTAGTTCTACCCAGTATCTACCCAGTATGGTACTTAATTAGAGCATGCACATATGACATAATGTGACTGGTCGGCTCTTCGCTCGTACCTTTACAACCTCTACATAACTACGAATACAATGAAGGTCTCTGCTAGCTTCCATTTGCTATGTCATCTTCAGCCATTCAACCTGTTTCTTCCGCCATGGCTTCAGTCCGTCCATTGGCGAATCCACGTCACTTTGGCTACGCGCGTCGCTCGCACCATCGATACCACAGGGACATTGTTCGTGCTCCTCCATTCGCGTAGACTACACGTTACTCGTCTGTTTCCCTTGGGTCAATACTGGTATGCTCTTTGCTCGTTCTTTGCCCTAGGCGAACACTCGTATATTCGCTACTCGTCACTTCCCCCAAGGAGAATTACTCGCATGCTCGTTAACTCGTCACTTCCCTAGGAGGATTACTCGTTTACTCGCTCTCCTGCTTAGCAGCCTCCTCGTAGCCAAACACTTATATATAGCGGGAGTTCCGCCCTTTGTAATAGCTTCATGTCTGTTGAATTACCCTTCGATTCACCCTCAATCCCGAAGCCACCTTGAGTGAAAGACTTTCTTAGGATTAGCTACCCTTCGTCTTCCACTTCGGTATATATCTGAAGTCCCGCGTTGCGTAAAAAGTGTACATCGCTGTGCTAGTACCCTCTATAACGGTAGAGTTACCTTCGGCAGCAAGGGTGACCTCTTGCCCACGACACGGAGGCTCGCTAAACAAATTTAGAAAACCAACCAGAGTTGGGGGAAACATTGGTCAAACGACTATTCGGATTGCAAATAGTCTGTTTGACGCGTGACACGAATCACGCGCGTGATCGAATCTAAATCTGATCGGAACCGACGGAATTGATGGCGGACATCACGGCCAGTCGTGTAAGCCGAAGGAGCTTGATCAGCTGATAACCTGACATTAGCTGACGCCTTGAAGTCAGATGATACTTGCTACGACCTGAGTCATTCATGACAGATCACTTGCCCTCCACAAACTTTCAACTGGGTATAATCAGATTCGCTAACTAAGGGGCATGTGCGTAAAAAGCAGAGATGGATCTGAAACGAGATGAGTTCACTGCAACCATTTTCCGCGTCATAAATGACTGTGTTTACAACATAATTTACCTCATAGGTGATACTTTTCACGAGAATGGTCAAAGTCAGTCTGGGTGAGTGATGTTGTTTGCAGGTCTCTTGTCGCCGAGAAGGTTGAGCAGCGTTGATTCGAGTCGATCGCCACGTTTCGGGCAAGTTGGTCGAGAACGGTCAAAGTCTGTGACGAGCTGTTCGCAAAGGTGGCCTGCAGGAGCGGTGCGACTGCATCGAATGGACAGAAAAGCGGGTGTCCGATGTGGCCCGGATACAGAACCTAATATGTGTTCATCGGCGATCACCTGCCATTTGGCCGCGAACGGAAGGCTACACATGCGTTGTTCAGCGCCTATATTCCAGACATATACGCAGCATTTGTTTGTGGCTGACTATGGTGTGAGGCTGCATCATTATCAAGACTGACTCAAATACATTGACGAATGGAAAAGGCGAAAGAAAAGAAACGGCTGTGATCTATCATAACCCATGTGCAGAGCGTGCACTTCGTAACCATCATTCGACTTCGTAACCATCATTCGTTTTCTGGCGAAGACTTTTCGACGACGTACATCAGCGAAGACTCGGTTACACTCAACAAGCTCTCTCGCATCGCTGCCATCAATGTGATACGCTCATCTTCGTTCGTTGTGGCTGATGACACGTCGTCTGCGATATCGAGATCTGCGGAGCTGACAGTCGAGAGTGACAAAGGATGCCCTGCATGTCGCGGAGCGCCTCCCATGTGGAAGATGATGGCCTGGAGCAGCTTAAGACCGTTGACCAAGCCAGCCGAGAACGCCCTTCCGTCCTGTTTACTGAGAGCAGTACCAGCTTCGTCCGCAAGGTCCAACCATACACGCTCAATATCTTCTTCGACTTCAAGCAGTTTCCCGCAAAGTTCGAATAGTATGCGAAAGTCATCCAAGGTACCAGAATCGCTTCGCCCCTGTTGAAATTCGAACAATCTCCACAGGCTTCCTTCAGGGTACGACATTTGGATCCATTCCCCCACATACTGCAGTACATCGTTGGAGTCTTGCTGCTGAGCTGTTGTGGAGTGCCACATGAAGTTGAGATGGGTCCGCACTCGCATCAGGCACGAGGTGGTTTCAGGAGATCGCCACTGAAATGGATGCCTGAGAGCCCCGGCGCGAGGTCTGACGACTTTTGGTTCTGGACTCGTGAAGGTGTCCTTGTGCGAGTGCGATGATGCGAGCCCTAGAATCGAGTGCCTGTGATCCTCTTCCTCTGTGCTCATGCCCTCATCTCTTTGGCATCCAAAGTCGGTCAAGTTGATGATGTTAGCAATCTCCTGCATCTTGTCCTTGACCGCATTCCAGTAACCGGACTTTGGCTCGTTGTCAAACCCGCCTTGCTCTATTTCCTGGCGGATTTTGATCTCAAAAGTCGCTAAATCAGCCACAAAATTGTCTTCGGTAGGCGTTAGCACCCTCTGAAAGTGATCCAACACATTGCTGACAGCCCTCCATCGATTATTACTGCTGTCAACATTAGGCCCACCCCAAAGAGAGAGTTTCTTCTGTATGTTCTTCCTCATGGCATCGAGCTGGAGTATCGCTCTCAACAGGTCTTCCCTCTGCCATTCAGTGGGGAGTTCCTGATATGTTTCCCGGCTGATATTCATGGTTGCTGGTGATACAAGTGTAGGTCGAGCTTTGACGAAGCTCCGAGCGGATGAGCCTTGTTAGATGTCAGCGGGGCGAGAATGATCTGGGAAGAACTTCAGGAAGTACATAGTCGACTGGACTTCCTATATATACAAGGAGAGGCTAGATAGATACGAGCGATCTCATCAAAAGAAGTGGAAATGATTTGCCAATCGCTGGCTTACAGACGTCTAAAAAAGGGGCAATGCGACATCAACATGAAAGGACTGGGCTACAGTGGCGTCTTCAGCCCGCTTCATCAAATTGGTTAAACCGGTATTCAATTGCCAAAGGCCTTTCGGGGGTTTTGCTTCGCTATAAAGTATTGACAGATGACGCAATCAAAGGGGAAGCATCCAATACTTGTGTTCCGTATCGATCTCCTCCTTGCCCTCCTGAACGGCTAAGGAATCTGGTATTGATCAGCACTGCTCTTCTTTTCATGTATGTGCTATGTATGTGTGTCGGACCCCTTTACCCCCTGACGTGCTGTACATCGATCCTGGAAGGAATGTTTCCGATTTATTGCCTTGAATCCCTCCTCATGACCCGCCCTCGTCTGACGCATAGTCCCTGCCCTCAAAGCAAGATGAAGTACCAAAACTTCGATCTCAAATACTGTGAAACGTGGAATCGGAAGCAACTAAACAGATCGATGAAACGCAATCCGCATCGCGCGCTGGTGAATTCGAATATCAGCAGTAAGGTTGGTTCTTTGGACTTGTATGGTATCGCTGTTCTGCGTCGCCAGAGACATCGGCACCCTAGTGGCACTTGTTAGCGATTTTGTAGGTGGCACTCCGACTAAAGACTAGCTTGCAAGACACGAATGATGTTGTATACAATCTTGCATATATTCATCTATCGATCCTGTAACAATGTTAGTGTTCCTGTTATTGGATTCTGGAGATTGGATCACAGTACAGATAGGAGTCAACGATGAATATCGATAGACAGTGTGTATGATCCATCTCCAAAAACACATGCCCTCCATCACGTCCAATGCGCCGAGCCAAAGGGAGGCGTGATGGATTGATAGATTGATGTGATGGCGGAGAAGTGACTGAAGCGTTGGAATCCCGTGTCATGTGCTAGTATGAATCACAACACCCCCTTCCCTCGAATGTCGCTTATTCGTCACATGACGAGAGGTGTAGGCGCCGGAGGCCGATGGCTTCCGTGAACTTGTCGACCTTTATCGAGTTCAAGGACTTGATGAGCATGTCAGCAGCGTTGTCATCCGTCCGAATATAGTGGAACTTGACCTTCCGCGCCTTGAAGTCCTCCATGACAAAGTTCGCCCGTAAATCGATGCGCTTCCGGCGGTCGTGTTGTCCCGGATTTGCTGACGCCTGTATAGCGCCCTGGTTGTGGCACCAAATCGGGAACGGCCCATCGAGAGGGATTCGGAAGTCGGTGAGTACTTGTCGAAGCCACAAGCGTTGTTCAGTGCCGTCACAACCCGCCATCAGCTCCGCTTCCAGCGTCGACAGAGCAACGGTAGGTTGGCGTTTGCTCCTCCATCTCAAGAGTGCATTGAAAATTTGGCTGAGGTGAATCGTCGTAGAGCGCCTCGTCTCGGCTCAACCTCGCCAGTCCGCGTCTACCATCGCCGTCAGGGATTTCGCGTCGTTGCCGGCCTCAAGCGTCAAGCAGAGATACGTCGTCCTACGGATGTAGCGGAGCAGGTGCTTGGGTGTCCGGTAATGTTCGTTCGACCATTTTGTAATATACCTAGCCAGCGGCCTCGCCTTGGATATCCGTCAAATCTTCAACAGTGTTGTCGCGGGCAAGTGGTCACTCCTGCTTCACAGGATAGCACTGCCGTTGTAGAGGTTACTAGCACAAGCGATGTACTCTTATTACTCAAAACAGGACTCAGATATGTACCGAAGTGGAAGACGGAAGGGTAGCTAGTCCTGAGAAAGTCTTGCACTCGAGGTAGCTTCGGAATTGAAGGGAAATCAAAGGGTGCTTCAATAGACATGAGGCTATTACAAAGGGCTGAGAGCCCGCTATATATACGTGTCTGGTCTGGCTGCCTTGGGCGAGTGACAAAGCAGTAGGGGTCTTGTCCTATGGGACAAAACACTAGGCGGTTTGTCCTTTGGGATAAAACAGGGGGGTTTTGTCCAATGCGACAAAACGCTAGGCGATTTGTCCCTTGCGACAAAGCGCTATGAGTTTTGTCGCCACAAAAACGCTAAGGTTTTGTCCTATGCGACAAAGCGCAGCGTCATTTGTCTGGAAGGGACTTTAGGCGAATGTGCCAAGTCCCGCCGATGCTGACGTGAGAAGTCGGTGGTAAGGCAGCCAGTCATGACAAGTGGAGATCTACAGTGAAGGCATGAGCAAAGAAGAGATGATAAGGAAGGACGAAGTTGCAAGAAGGTATTTGGTCAGACTTGATTGAATACTGGTTGCAACTAGGTACAACGTTCATCTACTATCTGGCCCACTAGCCATAGGCGTACCTTCGTACCTTCATCTCTCTACAATTGTGATCCGGAGGGATCTCAGGGCGGCTAACCGATCTTCGTCTGCCTCAGGCTCGAGGAGTCCTACCTTCACCTCCCTGCCTTGGATATGCCCCCAGCCTTCACCATTTTCATGGAACACGACAGGGTCGATCTATGGGGGTGACGATGGTGTGGTTGACAAAGGTGAGCTTCGTTTCGTGACTTGTACTGGCTCGGGCCGGAGTACAACGTTGAGCTGACCGAAGTGCTTTCTTTCCCAGACGTAGTCCCTCGAGTAATTGCAGGACTTGAAGACGGGGTCGTAGTACCGGACGATCGTTTCGCTGTAAGCTTGATAACCGATGAGCAATGCTCGTAGCATCCTGAGCGCCAGCTTAGCCGTTTTGAGCTCCTTAATGTAGACAATAGACCCGAACGGACGCAAATGTGTCTGCGTACACGGAAGACCCCACCACATCTCGTGAGGGGCGCCTCCCGTATCCGTGCGGGGAATGCGGTTCCGGGAGTACGCGGCATAGGATGCCATGTCTGCCCTCCAGGACTTGAGGGGCTTCTTGTCGATCAAGATGCTACGTACGGCGTCGAGAATTGTACGGTGTACCCGCTTCACTCGATAGTTCTGCGCATGGGGATCCTGTGGGGATCGATGCCTTTGGCCTTCAGGAGCTTCAGGAAGACGTCGGACGTGAGCTCTCCTCCGTTGTCGCCCCGCACTAGTTTGACTTTCGTGTCACATTGGGTTTCAACGAGGTTGAGATGCCGTTTGAATGCTGACACTGCTCCCTTCTTGTCCTTTAGGCAGTAAAGCTGACTCCGATGGGTATAGTCAACGTAGAAAGTCATGAAATACCGGAAACCCTCGCGTGAAGCGTGCTTCGTCGGACTCCAGAAGTCGCTGTGCAGAATTTCATTGGGATTCATCGATCGGATGGACGAGGCGGGGGAGGGAAACCGATGGCCCTTGCCTTCTACACCAAGTTGACAAAGTATGTTGAGTACTTTGCTATATTCCAGCTTCCCGCACTCGCTACCCAGACGACTACTCCGTGCTAATTTGACTACCTCCGGCCAGCTCAGATGCGCAAGACTGCGGTGGAGATAGAGAATCGTATCAGTGGAGGTGTGCTGAGCGACGAGTGAGGCGGCGCTTGCCTCGCTTGGGTAGAGTTCATCGCCTTGGACGTCAAGGACCGTTTTGCCGGACGCGTCGGTGATGGCACATCGATCTCCCTTGAAGGAGAGCTGGTACTCGATCTGACCAAGCTTGTATACGGACGAGAGGTTGAAGCCAAGACTCGGCGCGTAGAGGACGTTCTCGAGATTGACGTCGCCAGTTCGGAGAGTATCCTTGTGACTGACTTTGACGAGGTTTTTGCCGCCGGCTCTGATGACTTGTTGAACCGGATTCATGCCGTGCAGCCATGACGCAAGGTCGTATGTGTCTTGTTAAATTCCTGATCTCGTTGGAACTCTGCTGATGTTACCCACTACGCGCCCCTGCTAACTGGTTCATGGCACATGGTGCCTTCAGAGATCAGTCATCGGTCGCTGCGATATATAGAACGTTTCTGGCGGGTACTAACCAGTCATACCTGCCCAATGCGCTACTCCGCTTACTTTTGGCATTCGTCCAGCCCCCAAGGTCTCCGCGGGCCTCCTAGTGTCGCTCCAGCTGAATTTGAACACCATAAGATCATAGGTATCAATGAAGACCTGGTCGTGACTTTCGAAAGCCAGACACTAACGAAATTATGTACCAATTTGAGCCTTGATCCTCCAATATATGTCTGTCATGGTCTGTAATGAACCAGGTGCAAACAAGCCACTCCCCGACAACGCATGTTCTAGGATCCACTCAGCAGACGCGATCTCAACACGGCTGACATTCGACCCGGAATGAAATACGGTTCTGCCATAGTGTCTATGGCAGAGCGAAGTCGTGAAGCTGTAAGAGTGTTAGCGGTATGGGAATTTAGTCGCACAAGTGCCAGGGATTCTGCTTTATTCTTGCTGCTATCTCTTTGCCGCTGAATGACCTTTTCAGCTTAGTCAACGCCAAGCCAGCAAGCCAAGGTTCTAGGCTGAATACTTGAACACAAGCCCTACCACTTCAGAGATACGACGTCTTGAATGCGGAAACTCTGGCCCCTCAGTATCTTGTTCGGCAACCTGCTAGCAGTCCTAAGAGGCAGCAGGAGACCAATGGCGGCGACCAAATGGGAAGTCCATCGATACCTTGCCCTCTCAGGAATGTATGCCGATGCAGCTGAACGTACCCCTTCCTCTCTGTCTAAGCCCCTGATCCCCATCTACGAGGCATCCTGGTAGGCTTAGTCAAGCCTGAGTCCCAGTTAACTACGCAACCCTGGTCGAACCCAAGCTGGTCGTGTGTGTTCCCTACTTGCGAATGCTGATACCTTGCCCAACTTCTGCCCCATGTCATGAATGACCCAGGTCGTGGCAAGCTCACCTGACTTCAAGGCGTCGGTTGATGTCAGGTCATCTGCTGATCAAGCTCCTTCGGCTTACACGGCTGGCTGGCCGTGATGTCCACCATCAATTCCTTTACTTCACGATCAGAGATTTGATCACGCGCGTGATTTGTGTCACGCGTCAATCAAAGTATTGGCAATCGAGAGACTCGTACGAGTATCGTTTCTCCCAACTGTGGTTAGCCTGTTAGATATATATAGCGAGCCTCCAGACTCGATTCCCCTCTTGTATTCCGTTTTGCTCTTCAGAGCTAGTTCGTATGTCAAAGCTATAAATCACGTGCAGGTGAATCATAACCAAGTGGTTAAGTCCACCTTCGTCCATCAGCCTTAGTCACCATCCTGTCCCGTCTCGGAAGTCCGTGTCAACTCCAAGCGTTGACTCTCAGGTCAACACCACACCCGTCCGTGACAACTCCCACAGCAAACAGCTATCGGGTAGGTAGACTCACAAGGGGAACTGTACAAAGGTTGGCAGCGCTAATTCAGCGAAGGAAAGAGAGCCACAAGAAAACCAGGCGTACTTCGAGAGACTTGAAAAGTGAACGCATTTGCCGATCCTATCCAGGAGTCATGGACAAAGGACGGGGAATCAGCCTTCGTAGCTTTCTGTGCCAATGGTGTCATGAAAAATAGAACAACGTCTGTCATTTCCCTATCACGGCGGGGGTAGTGACTGCGGCTTGGGTCGCCGCTGAAGACAAAACCTCTGGATGATGCCACCTTTTGTGTCTGATTGGCGATGGTTTGCCATTTGACTACGTGCCAGATAGCCGTACGGTCCGATTTTTCTAACGCTCCCTTCATTTTTAGGCCCTGCTTTTACTTCCTCCTCCTTGGGTTATTCTGGTTGTAGGCCCTGCCCAAGGATGACTGTACGATTTCTTGTATCAGGTTGGGCAGGTTGCTGGTGGACAGACCTACAGCCAAAGAGTGCAGATCGATCAGGCAGACGACATCGCCTTGGATGTAGGAATGTTCTGGTCTGACCGGGCGTAGCGATAGTATTACAGTGATTCTTATCGCTTTGGGCGTATGTCCTTTTGTGCTCAATCAGCAAGTCCGTGATGCAATCAATTAGCTTGTGAGCCTGACTGTGAAGGTCGAGCTACAATCACGCCTACCACTACAGACGATGTCCTCCGTTATATATTCCGAACTCAGCTCCGCCGTCAGCTCTCTGCTCAATGCAGCGCAATGATGGAGGGATAGGGTCAGTACGGTACGGTCAATACGGCTATTGATATTCCGCGGATTCCCCTTCGGCCAGAGTTGGGTCGACCTAATCGGAGCGAATCGACGAATCGAACGCGACCGAGTCACGTGCACGGCCGGGAGTCAGCGGGAACGCATCCACCATCCACCACCTGTAACAAGATCCAAGTAGTCATACGTGCATTCCACCTCCGACCCTCGTTACCCACATCCCACGCTCATCCCAAAAATGTTCGCCCGATCCACCGCTGCACGAACCCTCGCTCGACGAGCATTCTCCTCCTCCGCCCGAGCGGAGCGAAAGGTCGCCGTCCTCGGTGCCGGAGGCGGTATCGGTCAGCCCATGTCCTTGCTCTTGAAGACTGACCCTTTGGTCACTTCGTTGAGCTTGTACGACATTCGAGGTGCCCCTGGTGTCGCTGCCGATATCTCGCACGTCAACACCAAGGCTAGCTGCAAGGGTTACGAACAGGCCGAGTGAGTCCATATCCGGACTGCTGTTTGTTTTCATGCAATTGCTGATCCTCCTGATCTGCACCTCAGCATCGCCTCTGCCCTCAAGGGTGCTGAAGTTGTTGTCATCCCCGCTGGTGTTCCCCGAAAGCCCGGAATGACCCGAGACGACTTGTTCGTAAGTATCCATTCTCGACATCCAGCATCGCGATACTCAGGTAACTTCTTTGGTCTAGAACACCAACGCCTCCATCGTCCGAGACCTCGCCAAGGCATGTGCCGAACACTGCCCCAAGGCCATGATTTGCATCATCTCCAACCCCGTCAACTCGACCGTCCCCATCTTCGCTGAAGTCTTCAAGAAGGCCGGTGTCTTTGACCCCAAGCGATTGTTCGGTGTCACCACTTTGGACGTCGTCCGAGCCAGCACCTTCTTGAGCGGTATTCAGGGTACCGACCCCAAGGACACCCGAGTCACCGTTGTGTACGTTTCCGAATTCCTCTCCAAGCTAAACCTCGTCACTTATCTCTCCTTGTTTTCTTGATGTATAGCGGTGGTCACTCCGGTGTCACCATCGTTCCCCTCCTCTCCCAGACCGAGGTCGCCAAGGGCGTCGCCGGCCAGGCCTACAAGGACCTCGTTAAGCGAATCCAATTCGGCGGTGATGAAGTCGTCCAGGCCAAGGCCGGAACTGGTTCCGCTACCTTGTCCATGGGTTACGGTAAGGATTTTGCCTCTTCGGCATCACATCGCCCATACTGAAATGTGGATTCGCCTTTCACAGCCGGTGCCATCTTCGTCAACTCTTTGATCCGAGGTATGAACGGCGAGAAGAACGTTGTCGAGCCCACCTTCGTCAAGTCCCCCTTGTACGAATCCGAGGGTGTCGAATTCTTCTCCTCCAACGTTGAATTGGGCGTACGTATTGCTGCGTCACACCTCAAAGTTCGCGTTCCTGATCACCTTGTCATTCTTATAGGCCAACGGTGTTGAGAAGATCCACCCCGTCGGTCAGCTCTCCGCTGAAGAGGAAGAGCTCCTCAAGGCATGTCTCCCCGAGTACGTAGCTTCATGCCCTTGCATTTTGAGCCTGCCACTGATCATTCCATCTTCCCCCGACAGCCTCAAGAAGAACATCGCCAAGGGTGTCGAATTCGCCAAGTCTGCTTAGATCTTCCATCGCACAGCATGAGATATCGTCATAATGGTATAGAGTGCCGGTCGTGGGGATTGCAACGGACTGTACAGGAAACAAAAATGTCATACATGTCTAAGAGCTTGTCTCGCGTGGGTCTTCGGCATGCCGCTGTGCCAAATCTGCGCTGAACGTAAGGTGGAGACTTGCATTCGCGGCCTTGTGTGCCCGTAGGACCCTGGTTGAGTGGGTGGTATCGAGCTCGGACGCAGGTGCTGGTACACGTTGTGCCGGCGGGCCCTCTTGAAGGCGAGAATGCAGGCTCTGATTCCGAGATTCGCATCGCTATCATACAGTTCAGCGCATACCTAACGAAGCAAGATGCATATCACTACAACCTGATGGGAAACTACAAGAAGGTTTACAAGAAGATGCCACACTACTATCTACAACACGCATGAAGTGCTTGCAACCCGTATGTCTATGGTCCGTCCGTGAACCCGCTCTTCTTGGCCAACACACCACCCATGATGGCCGACGCACGAGGTTTGACTGACTTGTCATTTTTCTTCCCCGCTGTGGCCGACGTGATCGCAAACGAACCAGACCGATTGGAAGTTCCGTTCCGTCCGAGGCTGCGCGAGGTGGACGTGCCACCAGTAACGGCGGATCTCGCACCTGCTCGTCTACTATCGTTGTTGTCTGGTGCCGCTGCCCAACGCTCGAACTTAGATTGATCGGTTGTGCTCTAGAAAATTGCGGCTGGTCAGTAAAATGTCATTCAGCAGAGACATCGACACAAACCTCTCTGCGCCACGACCGCTGTTCATCGCGACGGCGGCTGATCGTGATCTGCGACTCCTCTTGATCGGTGTCCGAGTCGACAAAGGCTGCGGGCATCGGCAGAGTGTCCAGCTCGATCGGCTCGTTCTGGAGTGAACAGATGTAAGCGCCATCATCACGACGGTGTCATTAGAACTCACCTGCATCGCTTCCTCTCGCTCTCTGTTCTGTCGCGCAATCATCCTGACTTGATCCTCGATATCGCGAATACCGATGGACCGCTTGTTTCTGACGATAGGCGCATCTTCCTCTTCGTCATCGTCTTTCGCCTGGTCGTCCTCCAGCGGAACTTGATCTTGACTGGCTTCGGGCTCGTCATCGTCGTCATCGCTCGCAAGTCCGCCTTGGTATGCCTGGACAAAGGCTTGCGTTTCGCCGTGAGCTGAAGACGGACCGATGTCAGTATTCGATTCATACGGCGTGAAGACGGGCGACTCACCCAGTTGAGCCAGATTGCTTTTGAGTTCTCGTGCGCGTCTCTCCTGCTCCTTGCGCCACCTTTTCCTGGCCTTGCGTTTATCCTCGTCATCCTCTTCGTCACTGCTGAGCACGCCGTCAAGTCCGTCCCGCCGTTTGCCCTTGTATTTTCCCTCGATGACTTCTTGAGCAATCTTTTGCCTTCGAGCGTCTTCTTCTTCGGCATATTCTCTGCGGGACAGAACGGTCAGATGTCGCTCGAAGCATACACATGACCACATACCGATCGATTTCTGCACGCCTGAGAGCGTCTTCCAGCTCCTGCTCCTTGGTCCGTGCGGCATCATCCACCAAATTTTCCACCACGCCGTCGCCTTCGGCATCGTCGTCCTCGTCGTCGAGCCGGTTGAAGAACGCGTCTTCTTCCAAGTCGAGTTCGGCCTCGTTTTCTAAATACTCTTTCGCCATGCCGGGCAAGGCATGCGGTCGATCTGCCTTTGGTGGACTTCGCGCTGCAGCCATCATTCTCTGTAGAACGTCGAGCTTGGCGGATTCCGGTCGGAACGTTGGTTCCGGCTGGGAAGACGGCACAGCAACATCTTCCTCTTCCTCTTCCTCTTCCTCTTCCTCTTCCTCTTCCTCTTCCTCTTCCACGCCTGCATCTTCCATCGGCAGGTCGTTTTCCGGCTCGTCCGCTTTGTCCTGCGGTGGTTTCTGATACTCCTCGTCTTCTTGCTCGCGACGACGCTTCAGCCGAGAGAGTGGAGCCACAGGTGTGGCGTCAAGCGCTTCGGGATCGTCTTGATGCGATGATGCGTGGTTTGAGCGATATGTCGGCTCAAGCAGAGGCTCTTCCGAGGAGATGGGAGCCGTCTGCTGGAATGGCATCGACTCGTCATCGATACTCATCACAGAATCTTGGCCTTGCAGTGGGTTCAGTTTCGGGGTCGTTTGGGTAAAGAGACTGTTGCAAACGTCAGGAACAGCAGAGTCAAGCAAGCGCGTTCAACTCACCCTTGAGAGTTGAGATACTGCTGCTTGGGCCGCTTGGGCGTGTAACCTGCATGCGGGTCCACACCCAGATTCGCTCCGAGTAAGGCCATATTGCGATCCTGTGCCGTGGCAGAAACGACCGCACCGAGGTTCCCAAATGCCAGACCGCCCGCCGCTGGCGTTCCCTGCCTGAGCGCATCCAAGCCTTTGCCGACTCCTGGCCTTTGCGTCGCTGCCGTTGCTCCCGGTGCCTGGGTCGCACCAAAGAATTGGGAAAGTCCCCCCGACTCGCCGAACCCACCGGCAAAGTCGTCGAATCCGCCGCCAAACGACGGCATGACGGGACCTTCAGAGTGTTCGCTGAGTTTGTGCGAGATGAGCGATGACTCGGGGACGCCTTCCGAGTCGAATTCGATGCGTTTGGGTACGCCCGCGGTGGGGAACCGCGGCGATTCGTCTTCCTCGTCGCTGTCTAGCACGGCGGCTCGTTTCCGTTTTCGTTGTCGGAGCGCCTCTTCCGTCTCTTCAGGTGGATCGACGGACGTCGCGACGAGGGGTTCCGGTTCTTGGCCTTCGGGTGTCGCTTCATCTGCCATGATCGCGTCGTCCTGTTCGGTGGTCTCGCCCGTTTGAGTCTCCTGTACAAGCACACGATCATCCATGTCGACGTCGCCTTCGGCTTCAACTTCCGCGCCGCTTCCCTCCTCTTCGGCATCACCTTCCGGCACAAAGTCTTCATCCTCGGAATCGTCCTCGTCGTTTGCCTCGTCGGCCGCCTCTCGCTCGACCTCGCCAAGCAACATCATCCTCTCCTCTGCCTTGCGCGTCTCCTCCAAGATGGCGTCGTCGACCAACTGCTCCCTGCGCGGCTGCAACGCCCGACTCTTCAACCCGGACTCGCGCTCCTTTTTCTGCCTCTCGAGCGCGGCGAGCCGTCGTTGCTGTTCCAACAGGTACGCAAGCGACTGTTCATTCGTGATCGGCGCCTGCTTGTTACTTCCCGCGGCACTGTGATCCTTGGTCGCGTACCCTTCACGATGTCGTTTCCCGGCCTGATCAAACGTCTGTCCGGCGTGCTGGAACATGCTCTCGGTCACCTCTTGCCTGGGCGCAAAGTGAAGCATCCCATTCCGGGATTTCCCGCCGTGTTCGCGCTTGACGTCGAGCGCGTCCTTCGGATTGAGTCGGACGTTGTTCCGCTTCCTCGCGGCGGGCTTTGTCGGCTTGTCGAGAATGACGAGATCCTCATCGGCATCACTGAAACTGACGTCGACCTCGGCCGCTGGCTTCCGGGAAACGCCCTTCAAGAACGAGCCCTTGACATCCCTCGCGCCCTTGCCATTCCCCGGCGTCACCTCGGCCTCCATTTGGGCCCTGACTGCGGCCTCCTTGCGCGCCTTGAGCACCCGCTGCTTCTCCTCAAACGCGATCCTGCGCTTCTCCTCGTCCCGCTGGCGGTCCACCTTGGCGGTAAGCTTCATCATCGCCTTGAACCCATCCTCATCATCATCGTCGGAATCGGAATCGGAATCGTCCAACCCAAGCACGAGCGGCCGCTCGGGCTTGCCCTTCCCCTTGCCCGGGACCGGCTGCTGTCGCTTCGTCGGCGTCCCCTCCCCCTCCCCCTCTCTATCGGCCGCCGGGCCACGAACGTCGACCGTCGTCGGCCGCTGCTGACTCGAATACTGTCCAATCTCGCTATCGGGCGTGGGAACGACGGCGCTACTCTGCGTCCGTTGCGCGTCCGACCGAGGCGGGAGGAGCGCGGGCACGGCCGAGACTTGTTGCGAGATTGGTTTGAAGGGGATCTTGGCGGAGCTATTATGCGTCGGTGGTGAACGCGCGGGTTAGCTGTTTGCCGTGCGGCGAGAACAGGGTGTACGTACAGCGCCGAGACGGACGAGGTGACGAATCCAGCGACGGAAAACTGTTTGCTGACACGTGCGATATGTACATCTTTCCCTACACCACGAGGGGCCGGCATCAGCTTCCCATCCCGGGAATCAGCGACTCGGAGCCGGGCGGGCGGGACGTACCAGCGCGCATCTGGGCCGCCTCCTTGGTCATGATCTGTTTCTCCCTCTTTGAGAGTCCCTACCATGCCTCAACGGGATCAGCGCCCTGGCTACTCACATCGAAAGGGTATGAAAGAAAAAACTTACTCGTACCGACGGCTTCCTCGGCGCCTCGTACGCATCCTCCGAGTCCTCGGACGGAAGGTCCTCCCGCACCGCCTTCCTCCGCGTTCTTCTCCCATTCTCCTCTGGGCGACTCACGGCAGGCTCCGCCTCCCCGGACATCGGCTTCTTGGAACGCTCAAAAATCCGGCCCATCGTCTTGTTGGACCCGCCCTCCCCCTCTTCCTCCTCCGATTCAGAGGTATCCCCCGTGGGAGAGTCGTTGCGCGCGGGTTTAATTTCCTTCGTCGGTTTTTTCTGTGGTAATACTGCGTTCGACCCCTCCGAGTCGGACGCAGCGACGACCCGCCACCGCCGCCGCCGTCTTGAACCCGGTTCCCGTCGCACACTCGGACTCGCGGGCGTACTCTGTAACCCGTGTGCACCATCCCTCTCGACTTCCAGCGGCTCCAGTTCCGCATCACTCGTCTCCACCGCCACCGCCACCGCCGCGCGCCTCTGCGCACGTGGGTCCCGCCGCCGCCGTTCCGCCTTTTCCTGTGCGGCGTCCAACAAGCGCTGGTATTCGGGCTGTGAAGAGGGCAAGGGCCGCGTCTCGGGCGTTCCCTTGCGCAGTGTCGAGGGCGTTCTCATGCCTCGGGGAGTCGTCGCGTGTTCGTTTTCCTCCGAGGAGGAGGAGGAGGAGGAGGAGGAGGAGAGTTGAGAGCTAGCTTTGATCGTTCGTTTCCTCGGTTTCAGGGGGACCGTCTCCTCCTCCTCCTCCTCCTCCTCCTCCTCCTCCTCCTCCTCCTCCCCGCGCCACGCGGCCTCGGCATCATCAGAAAGCGCCAATGGATCCGTGCTCGTTAACGGGGGAAGACTACTCGACGCGGGCGCAGGCTCATGCATGATCGCTCTTCTCGCGCGCGAGAGAACATCGTCCGCCGTGTTCGGTCCATCGTCGTCGTCGTCGTCATCGTTGTCGTCCGAGTCTTCCGCGGCCATCATCTTTCGCCAATCCGCTCCGGCGCCCCTTCGGAGTCCGTCCCATGTTTTTGGTGATCCTTCGACTGCTCCCTCGTCGAGCGGCGAAGATGGAGCGGTTACATCCTGTTGTGTTTCGTTCGCGACGTCGTTGACCGTCTCCGGAACGTGTTCCTCTTGCGCGGTCGCCTCGGCGGGAACTTGGGCGTTCCTGGGTTTCCCATATGTGCGCTTCACAGGACGTTGCGTGTTGGTGTCCATCTTGGCCCTGTATCACGGTGGCGACGGCGACGATGACGACCTGATCCACGAAGGAGGGAGAGGGAGGGACTTTATCGTCGACGTGATTTCATTAGAGACGCGTCGCGGATCCAAATTCAACGAGGACTACCGGCGGCCGGGGGCCGAAGTGGAGGTGATCGCCACCACAGCTTACCCAACTAGATAGTCTACTCCCCTACTCCCCCTCCCTCATAGGATACGGATACAAACCATCTCCCTCCCTTCCTCATAGGATACGGATACAAACCATGATCGCGACACAACCACCACTACCACTGCCTTCGCCCGTTCCCTTCCCCGTCTCGAGCGAGATCCTCCCGACGACCGTTCCCTCCAACGCACCCGAACACTGTCCCGTACGTCCGGGGGAACCCTTTTCCTTTTCGCGTCATGGTGATCGTGCTGACCGCTTCCCCCACTCGTAGGGCGTCGAATCCACACTCGCCGGGAAATCAGACGCATGCGAGGGATGTCCGAATCAAGCGGTGTGCGCCGAGGGGCCAAAGGGGCCCGATCCGGATTTACCCGTGATTAGGGAGAGGATGCGGGGCGTCAGGAGCAAGGTCTTGGTGCTCAGTGGCAAGGGCGGCGTCGGGAAGAGTACGTTTACGGCCGGGTTGAGTTGGGCCTTGGCGGCGGATGAGGAGGTGCAGGTGAGTCCGCACGAGTGAGCGAAGCGAACGAGTGCGGCGAACGAGCAGCGAGAATATTTTCTCGAGCGAAGCGAGAATATCCCTCGAGCGCAGCGAGAATGCCTTGCCGAGCGCAGCGAGAATGCCTTCCGAGCGATGCGAGAAGAGAATGCCTTCCGAGCGCAGCGAGAGCAAGTGTCTTCCCGCGCGAAGCGAGAATCCCTTCTCGAGTGCGTCGTAGGACGCGCGAGGACAGTTCGACGTTGCAGACAATCCTCCTCGCGCAGCGAGAAGCAAGTGTCTTCCCGAGCGAAGCAAGCATCCCTCCTCGAGTGCGTCGCAGGACGCGCAAGGATACTGGCGCAAGGAGGGTACGTGCGACGCTACGTGACGACTCGCAGTACAACCAGGCTTTGGCACGCAGGGAGAATTTATCCCTCGACTGCCACATTGAACGTTCCGAAGCGACACCGTTCCGTTCCCGAATCGCTTTCCGTCGCCACATTTTCCCTTGAAACCAAGTCCCAGAGAAGCGCCACCACGACGCTTTCGCGCCGGCCCGGCGGAACATCCTGCGAGCTCTGTGGCATGCCGAGCCTGTCCTCTTTCTCCGGCGTTTCGACACAATTGACGTTCTTGGAGCTTGGGTCTATCCAGCGACTTGAAATAATATGCTAACCCCTCCCGCTCCCTCCAGACAGGCATCATGGACGTCGACATCTGCGGGCCCTCGATCCCGCTCCTGATGGGCCTCGAGTCCTCCACGATCCACACCTCGGCATCCGGCTGGTCCCCGGCGTACGCGCAAGACAACCTCGCCGTCATGTCGATCGGATTCATGCTCCCCTCGAAATCCGACGCCGTCATCTGGCGCGGCCCGAAAAAGAACGGGCTGATCAAGCAGTTCCTGAAGGACGTCGAGTGGGGCGATTTGGATTACCTCGTCGTCGATACGCCGCCGGGGACGAGTGACGAGCATCTCAGTATCGTGCAGTACCTGAAAGAAGCCGGGATCGATGGCGC
This sequence comes from Naganishia albida, assembly GCA_001599735.1. Classification (NCBI taxonomy): domain Eukaryota; kingdom Fungi; phylum Basidiomycota; class Tremellomycetes; order Filobasidiales; family Filobasidiaceae; genus Naganishia; species Naganishia albida. Next base: position 55,308 of record BCHV01000004.1, read on the forward strand.
CGTCCTGATCACGACGCCACAAGAAGTCGCGCTCCAAGACGTTCGCAAGGAAATCGATTTTTGCCGTAAAGTCGGCATCCCCATCCTCGGCATCGTCGAAAACATGTCGGGCTTTGTCTGTCCCTCGTGCAAGAACGAATCCGAGATCTTTATCCCCTCGACGGGCGGCGCCCAGGCAATGGCCGACGAGCTCGGGATCGAGTTGCTCGGTAAAGTCCCGCTCGATCCGAGGATAGGGATGACGTGTGACCGTGGCTTGAGCTTCTTGGACGAGTTTCCCGAGAGCCCGGCGACGGTGGCGTATTTGGATATCGTGGATCGTGAGTCGCGCATGAGGGCTATTGGATTAGGGCTGACGCGTCGTCACAGGTATACGGTCGCTTCTCGGAGATGAATAGATTGTAGCAGTACCGTTGTAGCGTAATACATTCCATCGACTAGACAACCTCACCCCCGAGCGCCTCGACGGCCTCCTTGACGGCCTCTCTCGATACAACATCCTCATTCGCCCCGACGACCTCTCCCTTCGCCCCTTTCCTCCCGACGCTCACAAACACCTCTTCCAGTCCACCGCCTTTGCCCGAGAAATAATACATTCGCGCGTACGCGCTCACGACGACATAGCTGAACGCCTCCCGGGCCGGAACCATCACGCTCTCCCCCGCGCTGACCTCCTCGCTCCCAGCGCCAACCTCGAACCTAACCTTGCCCTCGATACAGCGGAACAGCGTATGACTCGGCAACTTTACCCTCCCGGCCTCGAACGGACCCTGCGCCTCGGCCGTCCGGGCGTGCGTAAATGCGGGAAAGGCCGCGCGCGAGCCGATGCCGGAGATGAGGGAGAGGGCAAAGGCGTGGTCGTGTGCGTTGTGGTGTCGGATGAGCGGCGCGCAGGATTGCGAGTTGAGGTAGTACGCCGGGGCGCAGTCGGCTTTTAGGTAGTATGGCTCCGGTCCGTCAGGGAGGGTGTTCCTGCGCAAAAGGATACGCTTCAGCTTGATCTCGAGGCGGTCTTTTAGCTGACACTCGTGACTCACGCGGATTCCGACAACGCCTCCGCCTCGGGATACCCATACTCCCTCTGCGGGACCACATCCTCCCCGGCTTTGATCGCCTCGATGAATAGTGGCACGGGGAACGGTCGGGCGTCGTTCCAGGGAAAGGTGGGAGACTCGGTGAATGGCTCGCCGATAAAATCGAACATCCTGCACGAGGGGTCAGTATGGGGAGAGCGACGCGTGGGGAAAGGAAGCGCACTTTGTCCAGCTGCCGGGTGAGATGATACCGATGAACTCATTCTCCGGCGACAGCGGCTGAAACGCATGCACGCATCGCTACGGGGTGAATGCCTGATAAGGTAAGAACGCAAAGAGTTGAGAGGGGCCAAACGTACCGGCGGAACCGAGGCAAAGTCCCCCGGACCCAGGATCCGACACTGGTCGTCCTGCCAGACTTTCATGCTCCCGCGGATACACAGAAAAGTATCGTGTGTCTTTGCGTGGAAACTAGCCATCCGGGAGTCAGCTGATCTAGGCAAGGCCGATCCAGTGCAGCGGCAACTCACTGCGCAGGAACCGGTACATCCGCCCTCGCCCGCGTATGCACGACCGCAAACTGGTCCTCGGTCTCCCTAGCCGTCGCCAAGTACCTCATGGTCGAGCCTGATCCAACGAGCGTGATGGTCTCCCCTTGGTCCGAGTCGAGGACGTATGGTTTCCCAAACGCCGGGAGGGGCGAGGAGTACGTGGGCAGGCGGAGGCCGGTGGTGGATCGCATAGCGAGGTTTTGGAGTTTCGGGGGGAGGTTGAGCAGGGTTTCGGAGACGAGGTTCTCGTTGACGATTGGGGACATTCTATCGACGGTTGTTGGGTTGAAGGAACTTCTCGGTCTGATGGATGGGGCTTCCTGTTGGGCACTGCAGACGTTTGAGTTCTATATATCGCCTGCTCCGCTTCGCGACGTTCAGTCCCTTCGGTGTTAGAACTTGGGCGTTCGTCTTGTCCTTGTGAATGCGGGGCTACACGGACCGCTACAAATCCCAGCTGACCCCTCGACCGACCCTCCGACGTCTCCTCTGCCCCTGAGTCTCAAGCGAGCTGGGACAGATCCAATCACTGAAGTGGGGTATACATTCTGCTCAAGATGAACATACTCGAAGTATGGCGCGTCCACCGTCCACTTTTATGCGGGGCGGGGCACTCATTATTATTGATGACAAGATATGACGAGCGATCTCGATGGATACGACACCCTACAGTATCAGACAAGTAATCTACATACCATCACCATTCCACGTCTTACCCTCCAACGACTCTGCGTACCATTGCGCAAAAACGTCTACAACATGGCCCTCGCGAAACTCCCCGAACTCGGTTCGTCAATCAAGGCCCACGCAGATCCGACATTCGCACTCTACTTTCCCCTCCTCGCAGCCAAAGTCGACGCCGGGGCATTCCTCGAACCGACGGAACACCGGTACGGACCGCTAGAGAGGCACGCGTACGATGTGTACCTTCCGCCTGGGGATAATGGCAAGGGAAGGTTGAGGACGATCCTGTTCGTCCATGGTGGCGGGATGGTTCAGGGTGATAAGCAAATACCCGAAAGTAAAGGCGGCGCCCATCGGAACATTGGAACATTCTTCGCGAACCGGGGATTCCTCGTCGTACGTCGTTCCCTTCTTCTCGTCCCTTAGCAAACGGCCCTAACACACAACAGATCATACCCAATTACCGCCTACGCTACCCCGACCCCTCCCACCCGCTCTACGAATCACCAAACAACGCCCAATTCCCGTCAGGAGGGACCGACATCGCCCTCCTCCTCCGACACATCTCTTCCCCGGCATGTCACGCCGCCCCGCGGATCTCCCACAAAGACTTGACGATCGTCGGCAACTCTGCCGGGGCTTGCCATGTCGCGACTTATTTGTACCGGGACGCCATTCCGACATTCGAAGAATCACTCGCGCCGCTCGTGACGGACCCGACCAACGTCCCGACCAGCCCGGAGCTCGTGCCTACACGAGCCATGCTGATCGGCATGCCCGCGCATTTCAGGCTTGCAGGTCCCGAGCGGGCAGCCGTGACGTTTGGGTACCATTGTCCTGAGCTGTACGGCACCCCGAATGCGAAAGACGAGGAAATGAAAAAGGTAGTCGAGGAGCGGTGTCCGATTGGGTTGAGGAGGGTCAGTAAGGATCGTACGAGAGTCGGAATCATGTTGGCGGAGCTCGATCCCGAGCCGGAGATCGCTGGACCGGTACGTTCCCCCTTCGTCACCCTTTCCTCCGCTGATCGTTGCGTCGTAGTCTCGGGAATTCCTCGCCTTGCATAGAGAGATAACGGGTCTTCCGGCCGAAGACATATTCATCAAGAGGCATAACCATATTTCCGTGCCGCTTGGGCTAGGCCTGGGCGGGGATGAGGAAGTGTGGGGCGATCAGATGGCGCAGTGGATCGAGGCAAAATAAGGCGGTCGAGAATAATATGCCAGGTATCGCAATGATGAAGAATCATTGACTGAAAATCAGAGAGCGCTCTGACGGCTGCGCCGCCTCCCCAGGGTTCCACTTGAAACAGCCCTTGCGAAAGAGGGACTCGGATAATGTCCAACGAGGCGCTGTGTTATCACGTCGAGGTTGGCGATGCAACAGGACAGTCATTTGCAAGAGAAGACAAGATGTGTGACAACCATGATCATAAGGAAAGGCTGTGCAGACGTGAAGCTGGTACCTTTGTACGGTGTCTGGCATAGGAGAATAGTGATAAGGGTTGGGCAAGCTTGGCTTGGCGAATCTCGTGGGTGAGGACCTGTTACATATTATATCTCCTTTGTCTGTGGATATGGCGGGCACAAGGCGTAGGTCGTCGAGGCCGTACGTTGCAAGGCTACAATGCACTGGCGTCAATGTCAACGTCGTGGAGACTAAACGCTATGAAACGCCTTTGGCACGGTGTATGCGAGTCTCTTCGCTCCACAGGTCACTCATTCCTCGTAATAAGATGTGACTTGAAGACGGAAAAATTAAAGCAATAGCCGAAGGCGACAATTCAGCCACGCCAAGAATGTACATACATGACCCGTACCCGTAGCCCTTGACGGTGTAGAGTGGAGCGTTACAGCCGTTTGACATTGTGAAGAGGACACAACTATGACTCGACAGGTTACGAGGGAGGATACCGGTCCACAGCTCGTAGAATCATACTGAGACCTCCTCTGATCTGGTGTCGGAACAAGGGGCACCCTAAAATTTGGACAAAGGATTGCGTTTCCACGAAGGGTTCTGCCATGCACTTCCCTGATGAATCCTGAAAAGGTATATATATTCGGGTTCTGAGCATGCGCAATCTCGCGACCGTCATTATTCTCTTACGTTCAGTTTCTGCCCTCACGCCATCTCAAATCAACTTTACGTGTTTGACCGACTGTTGCACAACCTCTCGTGCGCGCAGAAACCACTTGGATTTTCCCTTACCCCTTACGCACTCCAGTGACCAATCATGCCTTCGGAGCAGAACGTTCGAGCGGTTACCAAGCGAAAGCACTCCCCTCATGGTGAGAAGAGCAGCGAGAACGGCCATAAATCGATCAAGACAGAGCCTTCCGGAGACGAAGCCCCGCTCATGCAAGAATCGTCACGACCAAAGAAGGGCGTTCATTCTTTTGAGGGAGCTAATGCGCGTTGGCCGAATGCATTTGAAGCTCACCAGACCGTTATCAGGGGTCTCGCGCGCGTATCCAAGTCCTCTAACGCTGGAGGAACAGCTTCATCATCTGGAGGAGAGGTTCCGTGTTCATATACAAGCCAGTGAGAGATGGATGAGAGCATTAGAGGCGGAAAGTACGAGGCTCAAGAAGACAGTAGAGCAGCTCACCATCGCTAAGGTGGTATCTGATAGCAGTGCAAGTGGTCAGAAGAGCTCTATGTCAACGCAAGCCAGTTCGGCTGCTTCTGCGCCCGGCATACCGCTCCAGAGATCACGACTCCCGCCAAGGCTACTCGGACCTGGATCTGAACAGCCCGACTTCTGGCGGGCATTCGGTGACACGCCACCGAATGACCATGTATCAGAGCAGGCTGTGGGGGAGATACAAACCGGGCTCGGCAAAATTCTTCGGCGAACATTTGCAAGTTCCAAACTGTCTCGTAAGGAGGGCGCACACAACGCGAGAGCCCTCATGCAACGACTGGGCGCCCAATTTTACAGTGCAGTCGATGCTATGGAATCTATGGCAGCTGCGGATCTGGAAAGCCTAACAGGGGCATCGTCATCTGGCACCACCCAGCCTAGCGCGCCTGCAACTCAGAAAGACTCCGCGACCAACAACTCAACCTATCAACCGACGTCGAATGCTTCGTGAGGAGTGCATCCAGCGAGTAGGGATCAAACCGAGCCTCACTTTTAAGTCTTTGCCATTATTCAAACCTTTGTATTCTCGGACCTGCCGCATCGGATGGGCCCTCGCTCCCCGCCAGTACTGTATCTGTTCTATACGTGGCGTCCTGTTGTACTATGACTCTTCCGTTGCGATTCGCTCCTTACAGTACAACATCTCGAGCTACAAAACGGTTTCACATAAGAGTTATTCGACATGCCGTATCAACGGCTACCAGGAGGACCATGCATGACGCTGTAGGACTTTTAAATTTCCCCATTTGTCATCAAAACAACAGCAGGAGCGGACTCTCAGGTTATGCAAATTGACGAGAGAGACGACGATTTAGCATTCAAGCACCGTAGGAGATTCGCTCCATGCCTTTGCCTCGTCCTTTCCACAAACATGTCTGGAAAGTGATGCATCATATGTCACCCAGTGTCGCCCGGATGGCGATCTCTTAGAACTTGAACTCCGACGATCTCCGTACATACGGCCTGATGAGACGGTAACCGAGAGGCTGCTGCACCGTTGCCAACTGTACGCAGGTACGGCTTCGCACTGCATTTTTCAGACAACTGGGCGTGGCCAAGCATTGTCTCCCTGACAGTGACCAGATTACGTGCATCGTCGACCCGCCCGAGCTCCAGCACTATACTAATCCTTTCACAGACCCGCGTCTCGAAACAATGCGCGGTACACTGCCATTCTGGTACGAGTTGAGAAAGTCTCGATATCTTGCCAACTTCCCAGGCCGTCGTCCGATGAGCAAACCTTCGCGACTCTTGTCGTGTTCGGTGATGTGTCAGAAGCTTATTCTCAGCTCTTCAGCTGCACCTGGTATTCCTAGATGTTGGAGAGGAAGATGTGCAGCGATGAAAGCATATTCCCCGCTTTCCGGTCAAGAGGAGAGCGGGAGATCATTGAACCGGCTTGCACGTGACCGCGATTCGTCACGAACCTTGCTGTTTGCCTGATCGTCTTGGCTAGTGACAATTCTGGATATCTCGTCTTCTCTTCTTGAACCCTTGTCGTCGGCACCACCCTTATTAACTTCGCAGACCTCGTCGGTAGTAGGGCTGCACCCGTTTCAGTTTTGATCAGCCACAACCCCGAGGAAAGGCTGAGCCATTAATGGGTCGACAGCGTTGGAACCGACATCAACCCTGAAACGTCGGCCATCGGACCTCGCTCCCAGATGTCGAGTCGAGAATCGGTGTCCTCGTCGGAATGAGATACGCTCGGCGGATGATCGACGCCTTGTTGAGTGCGAAGGCGAGAGGGCCGCTGTACGTGTATATGAAAGCTGTCTGAATCCGGCGTCCCTTATTCCTGAACTTCTCAACGCCTCCTCCTTTCATTAGTCTCGCCTCAACGTAGTGGATACAGGATCTCCAGAACGCGTTGCGGCAAGATCGTCTATTCCATTTCGCATTTCGGAACAATTCTTTAAACTGTTGTGTAGCACCCCAGCTACGACGGCAAAGGTGAGCCGAGCCAGGTTGCGATCTCCAGACCGACGATATAGCAAGGAGACTGATCAGCTGCGTTCGGCCACTTCGTCCTAGGTATTGACCGAACAAATTGTATCTTCTCCGTGGTGCCTACTTGTCCACTGATCATACTGGTGAGTCCTGCAGCCACTTCGCGAGAGCGACTAGGTTGCTGATGCCAAGCACTTTATCGTCCTTGCCTTCCCGTCCATAGCTATCAGTCATGTTCTACGGGGTGGAGTCTCATGTCACCTTTCGCCTCGACGGCAAGGGCTTCACCGGCTACACCGAGTCGCGTCTCCGGGTAGGCCATTTCGTAGGTGCGGAACAAGGGACAGATACTGCCATTGTGCTGTGTTCAAATGGCCAGAAGGCGTTGGCTATGGAAGTGTCCACATTCGGTCGATCTCATTCCGCCTCTTTCACCGTCGATTTCCTCGACCAGCAACGTCATCCGATCACCTACCAGCAATGGCTTACTCTCTGGGCTTCGAAGCTCGCCAGTATTTTTCGAGTCAGTGACACACCAGTCATCTTGTCCGATACGAACGAGACTTACAGGAATTCCAACTCCATTCGAACTTGTGACATCGGCCTCAACATCCGCGTCAGCACATACGGAAGACGCGCAGGTGGAAAGTATGCACTTGAGCTTTGGGTATTGGAGAACCGTCAAAAACAAACGGTGTATAACATGCCGGGGTCCTATTGTGCAAGGTACCGGCTACGATGGTGCGATCAGAAACAAGAGGTGGAATTGCGGAAATTTCAGACCACACCAGCACATCCGACAGATGCGGTATGAAGTCTGTCAAAGTCCACCTACATTCATGTGCGTATGTAAAAATTGACTGTGCCTACTGTATAATGCATGGGTCCTCGAGAGGCATGAAGACGGTGATGCGTCGATGTTGATTCTGAAGGATCACCGTACCGCATAAGATGGCGGCCGATATCGACGCGTAGCGGATCCAATTTGTATAATTGGCCTCGAGCTGCAATCGATTTCGAGCGTCCCTTCACACCTCTCGCTATCAGCTGGCAAGCTCTTTTCCGCACAGCGATTGTGGTCATCGCAAAAAACACAGACTTGAGCCCTGCGCGCGGCTTAAGACAAGCTAAGGACCTGCGTGCAGGACGCGTCGGATGACTCGTTATCGGCATCGAGCTTAGCATTGCCGTCAAGAACGTCTGCCCGCCATGGTCCCGGCAACGCCTCTTCGCGCGACGCAGTTCAGCACGATCATCGCCGCCACTCCCGCTCACGAGCGGGAAGAGGATCAACGGCTGATCGGCGAGATCCTCGACAGCATGAACAATAACATCAACGCCAACGCAGCGGAAAACGTCGACGAGGAGCAAGCCGAGTCTGCAGGTCAGGGCCAGGATCCCGCGCACTGGAACGTGACAATGAAGGCGCTCGTGCAGATGGCCATCCTTGACATGCTCGCCAAGTGGGAGACGTATACGAAAGACGCCGATCCGGACAAGAAGGCGTTGAGCCTTGCGCTGAAACTCGTGGAGTCGGTCTTACGAACGATGAAGAACAAGTTTGAAGCGGATGGAAGGATTCTGTTCAGCGGACCAGACGAAACGGAGGGGGGGACGGTGACGACAGGCTCCGGAGACGACATCCCGCTTTACCGGTGGCTGCTACCGAGGCTCTGCTTCGCCGCGAGCGAGTTCCAGACAAAGCCATTGCTCAAGCCGTTTGCAAACGATACCTTGGACTTGGCTGCCTATCTCATTGACTCGGTTGGTCAGTACCTCGACACGCAAGCATCTGAGGGAGCTATGGGAATGTATTTGGGAAGGTCGTTGGTGTCTGGACTGACACAGAGCTGCAATGGTGAGTTATCTACTATTGGGAAAGGTATGCCCAAGCTGATGGCGTTTCCTGTAGAACTGCTGCACCCTTCTCCTCCAGAACAGGAACTCTTTACGATCCAGACTGTCGCTCCCGAAGCAAAACGACGTACGGCGAGCTCTCAACAGGCAAAGGAGGTCGTGAGTACTGCCGAAGCCGGACGTGGCATGATCCCTAACGCCCCGCGTTTCAGGTCAAAGGTGACAACAGTCCTCATTACACCATGCCCTTTCCGAAAGGCAATATCCGTATCATTTTAGGACTCTGCCTCGCGCAAGTAATCCTTCGCTCCAGCTTTCGGACGAACGGCTCTGTCCCGGACTGGTCGCTTGCCAACAACCACGACTTTGTCAACGTCATCTCTGTCGTCTGTCAAACTGGCCGTATTGTTCTTTCGAAAGTGGACGCTGCCCAGCAAGCGGAGAAACGGGACGAGAAGCGCGAGCTGATTGCGTTCCAACAACTCGAGCCGGTCTGTGCGATTCTCGATCTAGTCTGTCGCGACACGAAAGCTGCTTTACCGCCGATCCCGACCCAGGTCCTTCATCTAATCGTCGAGCTATGTACCCGACGCCTGACGGGTCGTATCGCCGTCAGCGAAAGCTTCAGTGCGGAACACCAGAACCTGCTAAGCGACATCGATTCAAAGCTGATCAACGCGCTAGAGTGCCTGCGACAGCAAAGAGTGGGACGTCCCGGTGGGGATTTCTGGTGTCTCCTTGCGGATCAATGGATACATGAGATCAAGGATAAAAGTCGAAGAGGCGATAATCAAATGTCAGCGGTGAGTATTTTGGAGCTGCAGCGGGGCCGCATTCTCACAATCGGTATTCCATAGGAAATACGCAAGATTTGGTTGAACGTCATCCGCTGTCTTCTTCTTCCATTGGCTGCTAATCCAGTCTACATCGCCCAACTCATCGACCCAGCAAGTTGTGAGATTATCCGAACTGCTTTGCAAGGAGATCACGCGATGGGCGACGAATCGGCCACGCTTCGCTTCGATCTCGACAACGCTTTGCAAGGGATTATATCGGTGCATTCCGCCTCGGCTGCTCAATCACTTGTCCGTGGGACGAAGCGCAAGCGACATCAGGAAACCTCTTCGCAACGGAATGGACAACCAGACCACGCGCTTCTGCCAACGGGTATTCAGTTGTCCATTGCTGGAAAGGAGGAATATGACTCTGGTATATATGGCGTCCCGCGAAGCGGCAACACCGATGACAACGAAAGGAAGACGACCAATTATATGAAATCATCCTGGCATTCCGAAGAAGTACATCGTCACTGCGCCGGCGATCCGGCTTTCGCCGAATGGGTGCACAAATACTGGGACCCAATGGCCGATCTTCTCTGCCAATGCCTACCAGAAGACGAAAGTATGGGGGAAGAGTACATTGCTCGGAGGGCAGCTTGGACAGAAGAGTGGACGACGAAGAATCATGTGATGTTGCAAGACATGATGGCGGAAACTCCGGACGTGTTCGCACGAGATATATGTGCGCGGATCGAGTTCCTGGCAAAGTCGTGAGTGTCGACTCCATCTTTCTCGACTCGCAGTCAGGTTGACTTGTGACCATTCAAGCTTTTCCTTCACCGAGAAGGCCAAGTCGATAAACTTATTTGCAACCTTGCGCAAGCTGTATCGTCAGCTCTCGCGAATGGGCAATCGAAATTCAAAATCGTTCGAACCAGAACCACGACGTTGTCTAGAGGCGAGGCATATCACCGTCCTTTGCCTCTCGATCTCCCGAGCTTGGGCTGAGCGTTCGGAAAGAGATCGGGATATGGATATCTCCTTTTTCTCGGCGTTACAGGATGCGTTGTCGTATACCAAGACAGACCTTTCTTCCCAAGCGTTTTTCAATCGCACACAATGTGAACGCCTTATCGAGTGCTTGAGGACAGGTTTCGAGAAGGCTGGTCGACCTGTCAAGGTTGCTGTAGGGTCAGTCCTCCTCATCCTGCCAACATGCAGCCTTCTGACGCAATCTCTTGACATAGTGGATGTGCCGTCGCCTTTGTGAAAGCGTGGTATCATACGGGCTCTGAGGATAGTGCCACCGCGAACATCGAGCCCCTCGTCGATTTTTTCGCGGCACAGGGTGACCCTGCAAACGCGCTGAAAGCGGAGCCGGCGATATCCATCATGGGAGAAATGGCCAAGTATGCTGTTCTTTCTGGCTTCAGGAAGCCGCTGATCTTGTTTTCCATTATAGACATGCTCAGGGAAGATTATTAGGGGAAATTTTGGGAGAATTACTCGTTAAGCTGGGCGCACCCAATAGCGCTCTTCGTTCTCTAGCTTATGTTCAGGTCAGTAACAATTGTCACAGGTAATCATCGTCCGCTCACACTCAACGTGAATCGACTTCAGTTGCTTGGCATCGTCAAGGCGCACAAAAAGTCAGCTTTCAACATCGTCAAGCCATACATGGACTCTATCAGCATTCATATCATTACATCCTCCCTCGATGCGATGAACGAAAGTTTACAATTCCTGGGAGTGGAACGACCTACGTTTCTCCGGCAAAACTATCCGCATATTCTTCCCCATGGCGTTCTTCATCGCGACGGCGAGCTGATCCGACATGCGTATGCTGCAGGAGACAACGAAGGCAGCTTGGGCAGCCTGTTGATCAATCACAACGCCGATATACTGGCCGAAGTCTTCACCTGCGAGCAAGACGCGAAGTTGAAGGACACACTCAAGTTCTACCGAATGCTCGTGCAGGGTGACAATGACACACAAGTGACAGTCCCGCGGCTCATCACTCTATGCGTCGCGCCGTTGCTGGTTCGCATTATCGTCCGACTATGCAAGTCAGAGTCAAAGGAAGCCCTCCTCAAGGCATTGCAGAAAGTTCACCAATTCGGTCACCCCGAACTACGACGACAAAGCACAAAACATGACGTCGTGATCTTTCTCAAGCAACATATGCTCGGTATCATTTCAGAGTTGAACGACATGCTTCACGACATGCAGGAAAAGAAGACGATCAAACAAAAGCTGGAGGTCATCAGTAGTTATGAAGCCCTGATTCACCTTGCAGGCTCCACCATGGCTGTCTATTCTCCCCAGGTATGTCGCTGCAATTCATCGGCCGGTCGCTGCGGCTGCGAATTAACCCGGATCGGACCTTTAGATCTTAGCAAGTCTGCAAAGCACGATCTGGGTTCCTCAGCTGCGTTTCAAAACACTGGAAGCATGGCGTGCTTACGCTACCCAACTCAAGTTCGTCGATATCGGGCCTTATATCGGATACACCGTTGCGGCATTCGTTTCGGTATGGTCTGAAATGACCCCGCAAGAGAAGCAGATCGGCCGCGAGACCATCGAATACCTTGTCGTCGATCACGTCTCGCTGTTACAACAATACTTGGACAATGTTGTTGATCTTAGTGGCATTCCCGAGTTGACCAAAGCGGCGACTCGTCTCAAAGATCTGCGTAGCAAGGAGACGTTGCGAGAGCGCCTACAGAAATTGCTGGAACGATGCTCTGACGACAACATAGCGGTCTCCGAACGTTCTCTACTTGAACTTCGGGCACTGCTTTCGGAGCACAAACGCGAATTATCACGCTTCTTTCGCGGCGACAGTTTCGATGCGATTTCAACGGCCATCTATCGAGTGCTTCTGCTCGCTGCCGGTCGAGATGGCGAGACTTGTCAAGGCATCCGTGATGCCAGCTACGATTGCATGGGCGTCCTAGGAGCTCTAGATCCGGATCGATTCAAGCTCGACGTGAGCGAAACGCCTGTGTTACTCTCGTATAATTTCGGCGGTTACGAGGAATCGTCCGACTTCGCAATATGCTTGATACAGACATCCCTCATCAGCGCCTACAAGACGACAACGGATACCCGTCATCAAGCACACCTAGCGTATGCAATCCAGGAATTGCTCAAATTCTGCGGATTTTCGCCTGAGCTTTTCGACGACAACATAAGGTCGAAAGGATCGCACTCCCTCAAGGTCCGCGAACGATGGAGAGCCTTTCCGCAACATATGCTCGATACGATCGCGCCCCTTCTGGAAGGTCGTTACGTTTATCCGAAGAATTTACCAGTTGTGCACTTTCCGCATCCGGTTTACGCCAACACGTCCACATATCGACAATGGCTACAGCGCTGGGCGATCGATCTTCTAGGCAACGTCCTCGAGGCACCGGAACCCAAAGGCTCAGCAACGGATCCAAAGGTCATCGCTGTCAAAAACTCGAAAGTCATCTTTGGGGCCTTTCATTCTGTGCTGAAGTCGTCCCAAGACGTCGGGGTGGCCCATCATCTGCTACCGCATCTCATCCTGTACCTCCTCTTCTCCAAGGGCTCCGATATCCGACAGGAAATCGCCGAGGAGATCCGAGCAGTACTGAGCGACCTCGTCAACCATAGAAACGAGGTCCAGAGGGACAGGCAGAATCTGAGTGCTCAGGTGAGTAGTTTCCGTTCAGTCGCGAATACCATTGTCAATCTTGCCACGTCTCCAATCGCAGGCGATCTTTGACCTACTGGATCATTTCAGTAGATGGGTGCAACATCAAAAGACTGTTATTATACGTGATTTCCGAGGTGGCCGTATCGACAAGGTCAACGATCCGGAACGACGAGCGGAGTATCACTACCTGGTGGAACAAATACCGAAGGTCGAAAGTCTGCTGAATTCAATCGATGCCGAACTGCAAGCAGAAGCTGCCTTGATCACTCAAGCCTATGCAAGGTCCCTTCGAGGCTTTGAGACGCGGATGGCGGCTTTGAGGCGATCTCAGAGACGGACTGATGCGGATCTACAACCGTATTATGAATACCTACATCGCATCTACGCTGACCTCGACGAGCCCGATGGAATGGAAGGGGTCTCAGCCTTCATCGTGTCACCCTCTATGGATCATCAAATCCGAGAGCATGAAAGCGTTGGTCGATGGACATCTGCTCAGAGTTGTTGGGAAGTCAAGCTACAGGACAACGCGGACAACCTGGAGCTTCATCTCGGACTGCTTCGCTGCCTGCGTAGTCTGGGACATTACGGTAAGTACTTGCTGCTCCCGATTGTACTTCAGTTGCTAAGATGGATCCCGTAGATACTCTTCGAACGCATATTGAAGGCATTATCACTCGTCATCCTGAATGGGCGCCGGATCTGGCGAACTACCGGGTCGAAGCTACCTGGATCGTGCAGGACTGGGAGAGTCTGAGCCAAATTCTGCAATCTGGCGCCAAGGGACCGGAAATCAGCAAAGCGCGTGTCTTGCAGGCGATATCAGAAAGGGATTACCTAAAGATCCCCGACTTGTTGAAAGATGCAAGACGGCAAATCGGCTCCGCTATTTCCGCAAATAACCGGACCTACGTACGGAACTACTCTGCATTACTGGATTTGCATATGTTACACGACCTCGATATCATTCAGTCGACCTCAACGGATCTGATTCGCATGCAGAATATTAGCGAAGCGAACAAGGACGCCCATCGCCGGTCGCAAATATCCGAGCTCAAAGAAACGATGTCGAATCGTTTGTCCACGATCTCGCCGTCATTCAAGTATCAAGAACCTGTGCTCTCGATGCGAAGAGCGGGCTTCAACTTGGTGTGAGTTCTGCAATATGCTATGTCTGGGAAAGGGTCACTAACTCAAGCTCACTGTAGCCCGAACAACCTTGCGGAATTGAAAAACGAAAGAGGAATGGCTTGGTTGACTACGTCCAAGATCGCACGCAAGGCGGGCCATGTTCAGACGGCATATAGCGCGATCCTACAGGCGATGGCTCTACACGCACCGTTCACCTTTGTCCAGCAAGCCAAACTCATGCGAGCCAACGGACAACCGTTAAAAGCCTTGTCGGAACTGGAAAACATTTTGCCGACTTTGCGATTGGACTCTACCATGGTCGGTTTTTCGGGGCATCCCATCCCGCTCGGCGAAGAACCGGTCCAAAGTAGAGAGACCTCGGCATTGGCGAAAGTGAGTTCGGGAGCATCGCGTATGATTGAAATCAGACGCTGATCTGCCGTATTAGGCGTTGTCCCTTTCTGCCAGATGGGCGTTCGAGACCGAGAGACTAGAAGCCAACGACATCATCAAGCGTTTCCAGCAAGCTATCAAGCTGGCACCCGAGTAAGCACGCCTTCCCTTTGCGCGAAAGTCTCGATCCCATTCGCTTGCATTCCCATGACAGGCAAGAAAGCCCGTACTACCATCTGGGGCATTACTACGATCAGTATGCCGAAAGCAGCAAAAACGCCGAGTGGGTGGTTCCGCAATGAAGTCGCCTGCATATCCTGACATTATCAAACAGGAACATCGACCTGTTAAGGCTCAAAGTATGCGAGAACTATGCGCTCAGCTTGAGATTTGGTGTCAAATACATATATCGGACCATGCCTCGTATGCTTACGCTCTGGTTGGATCTTGGCGAGAACACTGCGGCCGAGAAGAAGACAAAAACGTAGGTATCTCCCGAGATGGTCGCGCATGGAACGATAGGCTGATTTGAGATGGTGCCTCTGATAGGCCGTCGACCGCGGCAAACGTAGTGGACAAAATCAACAAAATAATGGACAATGCCCGGAAGGAGTTGCCCAAATATCAAGTAAGTCTGACTGGGACGAAAACTTGATCCCTCGGCATGATACTAATCTCTGCTCCTCTCAGTGGTTGATTGCCTTCGGTCAAATCGTCGCCCGAATCGCACATCCCAACAAGAACGTCTACACGGTGCTGCTCAAGATCATGCGTGATGTACTCAGGGAGTACACACGCCAAGCGGTTTGGTCTTTCGTCGGGTCCTATCATTCCCGAGATGCTGCATCTTCAAAGGCGAAGACATGTCAACATCTGTTCCTCCAAATCAAGGTATGTCGGTCAGCATTAGCCCTTCATCAATCGATTTGACGT
Source organism: Naganishia albida (assembly GCA_001599735.1). NCBI lineage: Eukaryota > Fungi > Basidiomycota > Tremellomycetes > Filobasidiales > Filobasidiaceae > Naganishia > Naganishia albida. The sequence goes on from BCHV01000004.1 coordinate 70,946, forward strand.
ATACCTGATCATCACAGAGTCTTGATACGACCGGCAACAATGCTCAAAGAGTCATCGATTCTGCCGTCGCATTTTCTTCGATGCTCCTGCGATTATCCGAGGACCCCGGTATCGACAAAGACTGGGATCCGGTAAAGAACCGCAAAGAAAAGCCAAACCACAACAAATTGCATCTAACGATCAGCGCCAACTTTCCGTATGCCGCCAGAGTTTTCCCATCCGAGATGATCATGCCCTTGCAAAACGCTTTGACCTGTACCTTACCGTCGAGCTCGGAGACCTTGAAGACACACAATCCATTCATGCAGGGTTACGTCATAATAGAGGGTATGTTACGAGGTGGACAGCATGATGCATTTCGGTTGACCTTAACTTTGCAGGTATGCACGATGATATTGAAATCATGCCCTCGCTGCAGCGGCCGAAGAAGCTTTGCTTCATCGGAAACAACGGACGGAAGTACAACTTCTTGGCCAAGCCCGAAGACGATCTCCGAAAGGATGCTCGACTGATGGAGTTCAACTCGATGATCAACAAACTTCTGAAGGGTAACACGGACACGCGAAGACGTAATCTTTGTAGGTGCATTCTCCGTCCCCAAGCGTTACCGGGCTGACCTACGAGCATCGTTCCAGATATTCGAACGTATGCCGTCATGCCGCTTAACGAGGAATGTGGACTGCTGGAATGGGTGAACAACACGGTCCCGTTGCGATCCATCTTGACAAAGCTGTATGAACGTGAGAAAAAGAAGGTGTTTGTGGGTGCCCATCCGTTACGCCGCCACGCGATCCGTACTCATCTTCTTCTAGTCAAACGCGATTTACACCGACCTGGACAATGCGCGAGCGCAGGGTCCCGCAGAATCGGCGAGGGTCTTCAAAACAAGGGTCCTCAATCAGTATGTCACTGCTTGGCCTCGTTCTGTCAGGCGCGTTGATCCGCCGTCGCTCTTGCTTTCTCAGGTTCGCACCCTACGTCTTCCATCAGTGGTTCTTTGAGATGTGGCCCGAACCGAATGCATGGTTCACGGCACGAACGGCGTATGCGCGAACTTTGGCGGTCATGTCGATTGTTGGGTTTGTACTAGGGTAAGTACAGGTTTGGCACATCGCGGAGACCGATGATTGACTTCCACGGACTACAGGTTGGGAGATCGCCACGGCGAGAACATTCTGTTTGACAGCACCACCGGTGATACTGTTCATGTGGATTTCAACTGTCTTTTCGAAAAGGTACATCTCCTCGTTCCTCATTCTAGGTCCTCAGCTGATCGCCTCATCTAGGGCAAAACGTTTGCGGTGCCCGAGCGTGTGCCCTTCCGGCTGACAGCAAATATGGTGGACGCTCTCGGTGCTACTGGATACGAAGGTATGCAAGTCATCGGTCACCGCGGGTAGAAATCCTTCTTACCGACTGGAGACCTCTTTAGGCATCTTCCGACGTGCTGCCGAAGTGACCTTCGAAGAGTTGCGAACCAATCGTGACTCGTTGACTAGTGTGCTTGAAGCATTCATCCACGATCCCCTAACTGAATGGCAAGCTGCAAAGGTAAGACCTAGTCTGATTGCGCAAATCCCAGGACACCTATTGAAGCCCGGATCTATCAGGACCGAGCTGGTCGAAAGAGCAAGAGTTCGGCAGTGGACTTCCGACAGATCGCGGCGAAGGCGCTCGACCCTATTCGATGGAAGCTGAAGGGAACTATGGGCGAGTCTGGCGATGGAGAGATGAGCGTCACGAATCAAGTGGATACTTTGATCAAAGCTGCAACCAGTCCTGTCAATCTGGTAAGTGCACAAATCTTAGAGTGAATCGAGGAATGCTGAATTTGTCTGTTCAACAGGGACAAATGTATGTCGGGTGGGCCGCCTGGCTGTAGACCAGGTCCTCGAACTTTGAGGGGGACGTTGGAGAATGAGTCAAGTCGGCAAAGCGAAGCGGAAGTACGATAGAGCGACGGATTCCTGAGGATAGTATTGGTATGATAGCGGGTCAAGGCTATAGTTACACTTGTATGATGGTATGGCATATCCTATCCCGTGGTCTATCAGCTTCATCCGCGCCTCTATGGCGGGTCTCGGAGTATCGCGTAAAAACCTGTTCGGCGGTGGTGCAGCTTCTTGGAATACTCATGTCCAGGTTGTCGTTTGTTCGGTACATCGGTTGACCGGCCACTCATCAGAGCCAGCGCGAGGAGCCTGGGATGAACCTGGGAAGCCTGGGCCCTGGGGTATGACCTTTTTGAGAGATCAGATATATCATCCTGACGCGTGCGTTGAGCGCGACGCGTCGCACATTGAAAGATCGGGATTCATGGCGATTTCCATGTGAACACCGAACTTCTTCATTCTGCTGAGATACCCTCGCCAACTACCCGTCAGAAACAACGCCCCAGTCTTGAGGACCTGCGGGACTACACTCTTCCAGCATGGCGCCGCCGGAAGCAGCAGAGAACCTGTTTAGGGATGTCGTTTTCTTTGTGGACGACAGCGTTGCAGCGGAGAACAGGCCATCGGTAAGGAGTGATCCGCGAATTGCAACAGGGAACTCGCTGATCGTCCCTCCGTCCAGCTTACTCAAGACATGATTCATCGAGGAGGAACTGTGTGTCCTGCTCCGCCGCTTCTCAACGACTCCGCAGCGGACAACGTCTATGCATCGAAAGTCCATCCCAGATTCGATCTCGACCAAATCACGCACATTATCAGCGAAACGTGGGAGATTCCAGAGAGGCAGTTGATAGAGGAGCATCCGAGGAGGGAGGAGATCTTTACAGTGACGGTATGTCATCTCCTTGGAACGGAATCTGAATCGTAATTGACCATCTTCTCTTGTCTTAGCCGCAATGGCATACTCGAAGTCGTATCCTATATTTGCAAGAGTGAGTTAATGCTCTTCCCTCTCTGAGCGCCAGTGGCGATACTGACGAACTGCTATCACCAGTCCTCATCACTACTCTCCCGATCCTCGAATGATCTTCTCCGGGGTCTTCGTATCGTGCTTGTCAGAGGCGAGTTCCGATGGATAGTCATATGGCCCTCATGCTGAACCGTCGGTACTACTAGATGTCTCCTTCGGATGTTGATCAAATCTACTCGACCGTGACCGCTTTTGGGGGAGGATATAGGCCTGGAGTGACGCAAGATGTAACGCATATCGTGGCGAGGAGAGTTGAGGTTAGTCCAACGAACCGTTTCGCGCAAAGCTGAGAGCTGATGTCTTGTCGACGGCTCATTCCACCCTCAGAGATCGCACTTTGATACGATCGACGCCACCAAGCTCGGCATGATGTTTGTTCATCCGCAGTGGTCAGTATCTGTGCAGTCTCGCGCGTGAGCTTTCCTTAAGGTTTCCCCATACAGGATCATCGATTGCGTAACCTTGCAAAAACGACTACCCTTCCAGCCCTACGTCTTTGCAGCACCTGACATCCTACCTCCTATCTTGCGACCCGAATGGCACGCCGATCCGTCCCAGCAACCTAGAGAGCACATGACCAACCTCCTGCGACAGCAAGCTATGGTCAATATGGAGCAAGAAAACGGATGGCGCAGTGTCGCCGCGGCGGACAAGATGATGAAAGGTCATATGTCATCGACAATCGGCGCGACAAGCGATGTCTTTGGAGGGAAGAAGTTGATCTTGGGTTGTCAGATCGAAGTTTCGCCAGATTTCAGGGTGGCCATCGAAGCCGCCATGGTCAAAGCTGGAGGGATGGTGTTGCCAGAGGAGAAACTTCGTGATTGCGATATCTACGTTACACCTTGGCGAGACGGAAAGGAGTATCTGAGAGTGAGTGAACATTCCTACCTCTCCACCACGTCGCTGATCAGTCTTTTCTCTAGGCCATCAAATATGGAAAGACCGTTGCATCTTTAGCCTGGCTGAATCACGTACTCAAGATCGGTCGACTGACGTCGCCAAAGGACAACCTACTTCATTATCCAGTCCCGCGAGGTGGAATTCCTGAACTCAGAGAATGTGTACGTTTCTGCGAAGCAGATCTATGAAATCCGCCTGATTGCGCTCCTGCTCTAGAACATATCGGTGACCAACTATACCGGAGAGAGCCGCGACTACATGAAGAAATTGATCGGTGTGATGGAAGCTCAGTTCACGACAACACTAGCCAGAGAAGCGAATACGCATCTGATCGCAGCAACGTGAGTCTACTACGGAGTCGATTACTTAGCTGTTTGCTGATCTTTATCATGGTCTAGGAAATCCGGCGAGAAAGTCAACCGAGCAGGTGTGTGGGGCATTCCTGTCCTCAATCACATGTATCTCGAGGACTGCTTCATCAAGTGGCGTCGACTACCAGAAGCCGGAGATTCGAGGTACAACGAGTTCCCTTACGGCGTCAACTTTATGACGATGCTTGGGAATGCAAGGTTGACGGACGCGGACCTCGAACCTTGGACAGCACCTGCGAGGGACATGGATGACGACGATGATATGCAAGAGATCGATGGCGATATCACAGCGACGGGCATCACTCCACCGACGCAAATGTCGGAAGCTTCTCAACGGGAACGCACTATCAGACAAGCTGCCCCTGAGGATTCACCCGCCGACATGAATATGGATACCGAGGAACTGCCCGCGCAATTTCTCCCGCCACTGCAAGTCGAGGAGGCACAGCAACATTTGCGGATCTTGCCGGATATCGCAGAGGAAACCGCTCCTTCGAGAGACGATGCAGAGCAGGAGCAACCTCTGGCAATACAGCATGTTGACAGAGCGCCGAACGCCGAGTCCTCGCCGCTCTCGCGTGCGCCAGCGGAAGATGATCTACCCCAAGCCGCCGCGCTAGAACCGATGCTCGACGCCGGACCAGCGGACGACCAGATGCAAGGGGTAGAGCATGACGACCAAGAGAAAGCAACATCGGTCTCGCCGGAGCCGCAAGAAAAGGCTCAAGCAGAAGCAAGTCCATCCACGCCCACAAAAGCTCGAACAGTCGAGGACGACTTTGTCCGTCCTACGACCCAGGCAAAGGGCAAAGCTCCCGCAAAGACAGCCAAGAAATCTCGACCCGCCGCGGCAGCAACTACTCAACCCGCGAAGAAACGACGCCTATCGGCACCAGAAAAGCCGGATGGCCCGGCTGCAAGTCAACCCGTGGTCGAAGGTCGAGCTCGTCGACAGGCGGCAACGAAAGCGGCTGACATGCTACACAACGTTATCGCGCCCGACATGGCTTTGCATGAAAAGGAGAAGAAGAGGAAAGATATCGTCAGTCCGAAAAGCAGGAGAGCTGCGCGAGTGGGACCGCATGAAGAAGGAAGCAGCCGTAAAGCCAAGCACGGAAGCGCGACAGAGGGGGAAGAGACGACCGACGATGACGATGTCCAGGTTTTGGCTAAGGGTACGCAGCGTGGGGGCAAAAAGGCGACAACGTCGACCCGAAGGAGAAGTCGGAGTTCGGTACTTCGGGATACGGCGCGCACCAGATCGCTCTCGGTTCTGTCTGGCTTGTCGGATGAGGAAGATCGAGAGGGAGACTTGAATCCGGCTGATGTCAAGCTCATGACGACTGGCTTTAACTTGGATGAGAAGTTGACCAAGGTGAGTAGCCACGGTTGATGGCATGTTTCCGTTTTGACCGTGTTGCACATAGGTTTTGAAGTCGATTGGAGTACGCTTCACGGACAAGCCGCTGGAGATGACGGTAGGTTCCTTCGTTTGGTGCTCGGCTTCCTATATTGATGCTGTAGACTGCTCCGACAGCACCTAATCTGCCGTGCCGCCATGCGAACGACAAAACTGTTGGTTGGGCTTGCCAAGGGAGTCGACGTCTTATCGGTGGAATGGCTGGAAAAGTGTGCCGAATTGAAGAGGATGATCGGTTAGTGCTCTGTAGCTGTCGTGCATGGGTCATTGAGGTCCACCTTGCCGACAGATCCGAGTCCATTTGGTTTGAAGGACAAGGCCAACGAATCGAAACTCGGCTTCAACCTCGCAGCCAGCATCGCTCGGTCCAAAAAATTACATGAAGAACAGGGCGGCCTCTTTGCCAACAAGCTATTCCACATTGTATGTTTTGCCTGGCCGCCTGTAGTGTCTTCAGCACTGACGTGGTCCGCTAGACCGGCCGAGTCAAGCCTGACTTTGACCAGATCAAGGATGTCGTCAAGGCTGCCGGGGGAGATGTAAGTCTGGGCTGCCCCGGGACCCGACGCCAGCGCTCAAACATTTACTTGCAGATCACTCGATACATAAACGGAAAGACGAGAATTCCAAAGGAAGATCAAGAAACATTGATTATAATCAGTTGCATGGAAGACAAGGACATCTGGGAAGATGTGAGTGTGGTCGACATTGCGTGTGTTGCCATATTGACAGTACAACTTGTCCAGTTGTTGGTCGATGACTACAACGTCGTCGTCTAGTGAGTGACAAGAACCATTCTCTGAGATCTCCTTGCTGACGTTTGTCCACAGCGACAAGGAGCTTTTGTTTACCTCGATCCTGAAAATGGAGCTCGACATGGATGCCCACAAGTTGACGATCTAGATAGACGCAGCAGGTTCAAGTTTGTATTCTGTAGCATGTCTGATTGCAAAAGTTGTATTGTCGCTCATGAGATCGCTGTACTGTGCACTGGTATGGCTGAGGGTATGAGAAGCGTATCAAGATGCAATATAAGTCGATTACAATTATCCCTTGCATCCTGCATGGCCTATGCGTCCTCGCCCACGGTCCACCTCCGAATCGCCGCCACGCTGACCTTGACATCCCTCTCTGCGGCCCATTCCTCCAGCACCTCCTTGACCGTCCGCTGTTCCCCCTGGTACATCATGAACGGCTGCTCCAACAAGAACGGCGAGACCTCTCCTTCCTCCAAGACGACCGGTGGGCCACTCGCTTCGTCTTTTGATACGGCTTTCGTCGGGAACCCGACGACCTGTCGCGCGACGGCCCGCGCCATTTTTTGCAGGTCACCTCCGAGGCTCGGCTCGTTGGCGACACGTTCCATGATCGGGGATGATTTGGCGGTCGAGATCGCGCTGAGGACGATGAGCGCGCCGACTTTGCCCTCGTTACCGCCCGGTTTGACGGCCCCGTGGACGTATGCCCCGGGAAGGAGGAACGGCTGCGTTTGGGATCTGTCGTCCGGTATCGGGGAGGAGAAGGAGCATGCGCGGGAAAGTTGAATGTTTTCCCCTGTCTGTGTGATCGCGGACGTGATGGCTTGCGAGATGTTTTGCGGCGTTGGCGTGGCGTGTGCAGAGCTCGAGGATGAGAGGAGGCCCGCGGATGGATCCAGTGGGATCACGGGTGCATGTAAGAGTTCCTCCGTTGGGAACGAGGTGACCGGGTCGCCGCCCGACGGCGGAGCAAGGTCCAGGAATGCCGCGGTGGAACAAATGTTTTCCGCCAGGGTCCGGAAGATTTCATTCTTGGCTACGAAATCCGTCTCGCACCGGAGCTCGACCATGCTCGCGCGCGTACCCATGACAGTGACCCCGATCAGGCCCTCCTTGGTCGTCCTGCTCCCGACCTTGGCGACTTTTTTCGCACCGGATGCCTCGAGGTCCTTTTCGAGCCACTCTAGGGCGGCAGGGACGGACAGGTTGGACGCCGCGAGTGCTTCCCGGGCCTTGGAGAGCGAGATCGGGTTCTGTTTGCGTAGTTCGGCGATGAGGGTGATGGGTACTTTGACGTTGTGCAGGCGGGACGAGGTCGACAAGGGTTTTAGCTGTGTTGTTGGGCGGACATGGCGCAGTGTCGTGGCCGAACGTTGGAAGAGGGGTGTGGGGTTGTGCATCGTGATGGATGCGGTATTGTAGGCCGTGGTGGTGTAGATGTAGGATATCGATGATCGACTCGACTTTTTAGGAAGCTCGCCGTATCTTGGCTCGACTTTGCCGGCGGAGTGACGAATCACGTGCAAATTCATTTCGCCTCAAACGGTCCTCCTCGACTTGAACAGTTTCTGCACTCTACCCTCTCCTGATGACGCACTCCACAACACAGACATCGAACATATCCCCCAGACAGCAATGATACAAGCACGCTGGTACAACTTGCCCGAAATACGCTACAAATCAATAGCCGCGCGCCAGCGCTGCCTCTCCTCCCGATCCCTCTTCGCATCTCTTTTCCCCCTTCTCTTCTCAAACGCGACCCTCTTTTCCCCGCTCAGCCCATCCCCATTGACCTTTGAGCCCCTCACGGCGGCCCGTATCTCCTCCTGCGAATGCGTCACGCGTTTTCTCGAAGAGGCGGACGCCGCCGCAAGTGTTCCCGGACGTAGGAGGGCACGGCGTCTTTCCGAGGCGGAGAGTGCGCCGATGCCGCGGAGGTCGGTTTTGAGGTAAGTCGCGACGGGTGCGGTCCGGCCAGAGGAGAGGGGACGGCTTGATGATGGTTCCGAGGTGTTTTGCGAGGTGATCGAGGGGGAGATCGACTTTGACCGACGTTGGCACTGTTCCAGATCTGATTCGCATTCTGTATCGAGAGTGAGGTCGATGGCAGAGTCGTTCGTTGCGCCTGTTGTACCCTTGGGTTGCTCTTCCACATCCATCGCTGGACAACGTCCATCTTCATCTTTCACCTCGACTTGCTTCCCTTTCCCCTCTTCACCTTTGCTTCTCCCCTCTCTCGGCGTCCCCTCGCCTCGGCCTAGCCCACCACGTTCATCCCATCCGATATTCTTCAGCACCCTCCAACCCCGATTACTAGGCTTCAAGTGGAAATACGCCGGCGGACGATAGCCTTCGACCTCCTCCCCGCTTGACTCGGTGTTTGGCGGCGGCGGGAGAGCGTCAGAGAGCATGGACGCGAGTGATGGCGTGACGGGACGTGTAGGCGGCGTCGGGGCTTCAGACGAATCCGTTTCCCGCGCTTTCTGATCCTTGGCGAGGAGGGCACGACGGATGAACCATTGTTCGCGCGGGACGTGTAACGTCGGTGCTGTCGGTCTCACGAGGGGTTCCCGTTCGATAATTGTCGTTGGCGTGGGAGTTGGCGAGGGGATGGTCGATGTCGTGGGCGTGGGATTGACGGCTGATGGCGGTGGATCGAGCAAAGGTGTCGATGTGCGGGACACGACTCGACTCGGTCCAAGCTCGAGATTCTTCCAAAACGTTAATCCCTCCCCCTCGGCCTTTGCATTCCCCTCGACGACTCCAGCACCCACGCCATCGCCGAGGCTCCGCCCCAACTCGTCGTACGCTCCAACGGACTTGACGAATTTCGGCGCGTACTCGAGCGACGACAGGGAACGCACGGTCGAGATCCGGGTGGAAGAAGATGCCGGTCCATGGCCTTTTGGGAGGGCGTGTAGGTGTAACGGAGGTTGCGGACGGGGATCGCGATCGTTGTAGGAGCCGTACTCGGGGCGCATGTTGTTGTGGCACGGTGATTGCCAGGGTGGCAGGGTGGCACGAAGAGACTGGGACAAGCAGATAAAAGGCGACACAAAGGCAATCGACCGGATTCGGATTCGTCATCAGGTGGCAAATCAACATTCAGAAATCGTCCATTCATTTCAACTACAGCCTACACAAATCGATCCCCGCCTCCCCTGCCCTCGAGGTGCGCTATCCTATCCTTGATCGACGGCGACGCGGGCCTCGCGCCGCCCGAACTGCCCAAGTCGACCGAACCGAGTTTCCCCGGACCCGGTCGTGGGCCGCGTGCGCCTGCGGAATGAATGAGCTGTGAGTCGCTACTTGCCGGAATACAAGGAGAGGAAGACGCACCTCGTGGACCTCGGACGGCACGTGCTTCGCCGCTTCCGGCGCGTTGTAATGATGACTCGCCCTCAGCGAGAACGGCGTCGTCCCCGAGTTTCTCACGGTGCATGCTCATTGGTCGTGCACGAGATAGTCTCGCGCCCGTTGCGACGGGTGTCACTGGCGCGTCCTCGTCGATTGAGCGGCGAGCGGGAGGTGTGGTCGGACGAGGTGCTTCTGGTAAGGCGGGCTCCGGTTCCGGTTCCGGTTCCGTGATTTTGGCAGTGACAGGCGAGGGAGGACGGTCGGCAGTAGGCGTTTGCTCGTCCTCCCGAGCATCGGTATAATCACCCAACACATCATCCGTTGGCGACACATTCTCGTTCTCCTCTTTCGGCTCTTCCCGCGCTTCAGAAGCGGTCGACACCCTCCTCTCCTCAACCTCCTCCCGCGGCTTCTCATCCGCTGCCACCGCCGCCGCCGCCGTCGTCTGCAAACCCTTCAAGAGCAACACCCCATCCTCACCCGACTCGCTCAATCGCGACCTCGAGATCCGCTGATCGACGGGGCGCGTCCGCTTACGCACCGGTATCGGCCTCTCGAGCGCCCTTTGCGCGCGTTCGACGAGGGGAGGGAAGATTTCGCGCGCATGGTGGAACAGGTCGGTGAAGAGCCGGGACGGGGTCCGGTCTTGTAACGTCACGGCGGATTCGGTCGCCGGGCGGAGAATGACTGGAGACGGGGTCAGCCTGAGTCTAACTCAGAGATGCTGTCGTCCGACTCACCTCGGCCAAGCGACAACGCCAGTTTCGAAAGATAAACGTCATCCGGCTCCTCCGTCTTGGTGCCCCTGACGAGTTCCTGCAAGTGCGCAAACAGCGTATCGAGAACCATGATTTGTACGCCGGTAAGCCGGCCCATGATTTCCGTCAGAGCGGACGGCACGCTGTCGCTCGGAGTGTCGGTGCGCTTCGCATAGAGCGCTTTACAGGCTTCGTAGGCGTCGTAGCCGCACACGGGCGGATTCAGCTCGAGCAGCCAGAGCTTGACTACGGACGGGGAACGTCGTTAGAGCCGGTATTTTTCTTGCTTTTGGACAACGACCGACTCACCCGTGGCAGCGATCACGGGCGCATTAAACTTGGCCACCTCGTCCAGCATGTCTGCGAGCGGAACCAGCGGATCGTTCAGGCGTTCTCGCAGCGCATGCGACTCGCGCAAGTCGACGAGGAAGATCCACGATTTCCGGCGCACTGTCGAAGCAGGGCCCATCAGCCGCCGTTCATTCCCGCCAAGTCTAGTAGACCTACAATCGTCCGGAATCTCGGGATACTTGACCTCCAATCCCTTGAGCAATGCCATAAACGCCGGCGGGACGCTTCCCGCGTTCTTTTCGTTGCCGCTCTCGCGGAGGATGGATTTCCAGTTGGAGCCGGCCCATTTGCGGAGGTCGATCCCGAAGGAGACTTCGGGGATCTCTGAGTCGAGGGATTCGTAGATGTGCGGCGTCGGTCTCTGCCACGGGGGGGGTTGTCAGCTTGGGGTGAACGGCGGGTGACGGGATGTACTTACAAAGTTTCCGATACGGTTGTTCTCAATCATCGCCCGGAAACTGTCGTGTCGCGCAGCATCAGCCATATTCGCTCACGGAAGCAATACATTCGGCACGGACTCGACATCCGGCTTGAAAGCCTCGACGGCGACCTTGACATCCTCCGTCCACGCCTGCATCCGCCCGGGCAAAGTCCCCACCGTCAACTGATACTGCCCGACGACTACCATCAAACATTAGCCGGCGGTACGTGCTCGAAACGACAAGCATGGCGTACCCGTTTTAACGCTCTGCAGCCGCTCCCGCTCCCACCGCTCCCAACTCTTCAACCCCTTCTCGACCCACTCCTCGACGCGCAGCCGCATCCGCTCGAGCGAGTCCACCCCGGCGCGGTACTCTTCGTCGGCGATCTTGGCCTCTTTCCGGGCCCTGACGTGAGGTGCTTCCTCGGCAGACGACGGGTTCAGCGCGTTCGGAAGGGACGTGAGGGCCGGGAGGTAGGATTTGACGAGGGTGCTTGCGTCGCTCAGTGAGGGAAGGCCGGTTGTCGATGTCGGTGGCGCGTTCAATAGGGTGGACTTGCTGGCGGGTTCCGATGCGCGGATGAGGTTTTTCAGGGACTCGATAGCGAACGGGGAGGTATCGAATGCCTGGAAACCACAAGCATAATCAACCGAGCATCCCACATCGCTTCATTATTTTTTTCCGACTCACGGCATCCTTCAAATGATAAAAAGTCTCCTCGTCATCCTGCCACCCCCTTCCGACTCCAATCCGTCCGACGAGACCCCACTTGACGAGCGCCGCCCCGGCTTCGGACCCACGGGCGGGATCATTGCCAAACCCTTCCACCTGCGCGACGCGCGTGTCAGCGCGCGGACGGACAATTGAGCGAGTCACGAGGGGACTTACGTTCCGGAGGAGCCATTCGCGTAATTCCGAGCCGCTGAAACACGCGTCGTAGCTGCCCAAGACGGTCATCCTCGTTCGGCTCCTCAGCGCGCCGTCTCCCGCTCGGTTCGGATCAACACCTGATGGTCCGCTCGCCGTGAATCCCGGTCTCTCCTTATCGGTCTTCCCCCCATCTGAGCTGAACCCGCGTTCCCCCTCGAGCCCTTCCTTGTCAGCCTCGCCGTCATCCGGGGGGAGGCTTGTCGCCACGTAATGCTGCAATCTTCCCAACAACTCGAAGAGCTTCCCGATCGGCATCCCTAGACCCGCGAGTAAGACCGCATCCCCTCCGGCACCGCCGCCGCTTCCGTTCCCCTCGGGAAGGCCCGACGTCGGGGTATCGATCGCCTTGCTCTCAGCGAGGGAGAGCACTTGTTCGCCCATCCCCTTCAGCGCGTGCCCGGCGCCGCCGCCGCCGAGGCTTGTCGTGCCCGGTGTGCGGCGGACGGTCCGGAGTTTTTCGGTGATTCGTTCGGCGACGGTGCCGGTCCGTCGGAGGGAGGTTTGAGACGGGGATGCCGGGGCGCGTTCTTTGATTTGTGAGAGACGCGGAGAGGCGGGTGTGGGGGTTAGGTTCTTGTTGATCCCGGGCGCCTGTGGGGTAGCTTGTGATTGAGGCTGGAAATGCGGTGCGAATCGGGCACTGTGCTTTGTCGTTAGATCTCGAGGCCCAAGGGTTAGGCAAGATCCTTGACTCACTCTTCTACCAGGTCATCCGCCACCCTCGCTTTCCCCAAATACCTCTGCTTCAACTTGGCCACTTCCAACCCGAGTGCCTCGTACCTCCCGACCAACCCGGTCTCCTTCCCACCGCTCCCCAGCGCCTCCTCGGCGGCCATCTGGACCCGATTCCTGTGCGCGGCACTCCACCTCTCAAACTCGCGCGCGACCCGGAACTCGAGGTCGTCTGCTAGTCGGGCGTAGTGTTCGCTTTGGGCGGTAACGGAGGAGGAATGGATCGTTTGAAGCGTCGTTTGGAGGGTCGAGGGGTTGTCGTTTTGCGGTGAAGTGTGCGGGAGTGAGGGGGAATCCACCAACGAGCGGGATAGTTGGCGATAGTGCTGTGCTTGTGCCTGTGCCAACGTTCAGTATGATTGAACGACGCGGAACCCGCGAGACTGCCGAGACTGACCTTGATAAAGACGGCAATCTCCATATTCTCATCACATCCTTGCTCCAGCTTGCGCATGAGCACCTGCAGGCCCGAGCGAAAGTAGTCTTGGTTGGACCAAAATGAATTGTGGAATGTCGGGGGAAGGAGTACGGCCGCCATGATTGGCTGTGTGGTTGTTGAGGGGAATGGGGAGGAGTGCCCCAAGGACAAGGTGACCAACTAGTACTAGGTGCAGGCAGGCGATGATGCGCATTCCAGCCGATCTGTTTACTTTGTCGCCGGGTGAACGAACACCTCATACCGTTATTCTTCTGGGACAGTTTTTTCGTTACATATCAATCCTCTGCAACCAAATCTCGGCATGAACAGCCTGGTTAGCTCAGTCGGTAGAGCGTACGACTCTTAGTCACCTAGTGCCTAGGCATCGTACGGTCGCGGGTTCGAGCCCCGCATCGGGTTGACACCTTTTTGCCATTTCCACCGCCCTCCTTGGCGTTCTACTACGAGCGCCGGTGGTTGAGGTGTTCCCCCGGTCTGGCCTATGAGGATGCTTGTTTTTGGTAGCGATAGCAGCTGCAAGCAACGGCGGGGACCAACGCGTCGGTATACCAGTAGTGCGCGTGACGACGGGGCGACTGAGGCGGCAGAAGCGCTCGTCAGGCTCCTCGCCCGACCCTGAGCTAATGGAGACATGGGCTCGCGGACAGGAATTCGCCCAATGGCGATCCCTCCGCTTTATCCATGACCGCTTTATTCATGACCGGCTCGAGGGTAGGACTCGGTGCACTCGGTTCTAACACTGAATGGCAAGTGACGCGTGGGAAATGCCTTTCCCGATGGCCTTCCGACAACCTCCCGCTTGGCGCTGGTCGCTTTCGGGGTGTATCGTCTCAGACCTCGTGTGCCAGTGACCACTACAGCCGGCCCGCCGGCCGGTCGGTGGTGGGCAGGGGCATCTCTATCCGCCCATGTAAAACCGTGTACATAGTCTGACCGAGCTCGTGCCGGTCCTGTATGCTGCTCAACCACGCCTCGGGGTTGATGATACTAGCTATGATTCGGGCCGTTGCGCTGGGCGCGAGATACCAGGTCAATCTGCAAGCGATACGAAGAACGGCACCCTCTGGAGGTCCACCCCCGACCGTAGCGACAGCCGTCGAGGAGCCGCTTCGTCCCCTTGGTCCGTTCGAGGAAGCGCGAGGAAGCGGCCCCTCCGAGATGAGAGAGATATACTGGGTGCTTAACCCGGTGACTCACGCTCCGGGATTGCGCGTGTTCCTTGCAGTGCATGGTACCTGCAAGGTGTTCGGCGCGAGATGCCTCTTTTGCTGAGCTATGGTCGCCAGGGAAGATCCACGAATGCCGACCGTGGGATCGCGGTCAAGAGCACGCCTTGGCATTTTGGATACCGAAGCTATGCCACAGAAGACCGAATAGTAGCGACCTGACGTTTGCCGAGTTGGCCGCCAAGCAGCTCTTCCACGGCAGCGCAAGACGGTCGCAAACAGCACCGCCTGGACTTACTTTCTCGATGCCACATACCTCGAGTGATTTCCCGTTTGGAGGGACAGTCTGAAGAAGATGGACGCCATGCAGGAAAAAGAGGATTCCAAAGGAGCGTTGACGAGCTTACGGGCGTAGTCTGCACACCTACATGTTATATGACCTCTGCTCCGATTCAAGCGGAAAAAAAAAGCTCGAAGGCATAAGTTTGTACACGCAAAGTCGATAGTAGTTATCGATAGTAGTTACATGCTCATTGTCGCGGTCTCACATCGGAACCTCGCATCATTTCAACGGCTCCGCTGCCGGAATCACCCATCCCCCGACCATAGTTATTTGAATCCTACACACATTAGAGCCTACCGGTCGGCAACATTCCGACCCTACTCCCACACATCTCTCGAATACCATGAACCAACATCTCCGCCTGGTCTCTTGCCGCGCAAGCCGTCACATCCGCCGCCGGCGCATGCACCTCCCACCTCGTTCCCCAAACAGGATGGACAAACGGAACCCAGTGACCGGTTTCGCGAGCATGATGGGCGTCGATGTGCGAGAACTCGAATTCAGGGTAGCAGGTGCGGCAGTACTTTGGGTCGGTGCAAGATGGGAGGGGGTTTGGAGTGTTTGTTCGTTGTTGGGCGGTAAGCGACATGTCGTGGTAGAACCTTGTGAGATTGAAGATGTATAGGTGTTTGTTGGTTGAGCAGGTGCGGATGCCCTGGGCGGTGGCGAGAGCGTGTCGAGAAAGAACGCACTGTGCGTGGATTACATCTCCTTCAGAGGCGAATCGACGAACAAGACATGTAAGGATGTACCAGAGGAGAGAAGAAAGGAGTCAGGGACCAAGGAACGGAGGGACGAAGGGACGAACGACCTTGTCGTACTCACTTCATACACTCCTCTACTGCAAGGTCCCCATACTGCACTCTTGTGTTCATCCAAGCTTCTCCTTTCTTTACACGAGGCCTTTCTTCCGACTCGGCCATCCGACGGTCGACGACAATCCGGCGGAACTCGCACGAACTTTGCATCCTGACGCCTTGAACGGCTCTTTGACTTGCGACAGGCTTGAAAAGCAAGGTCCTCTAGAAACCAAGTCCACCTGATGCATTTGGCTACGCGATGCGTACTTGCATTGCTGCAGAGGAATAGAAAGTCGAGTCATTATTTGCAGGCACGACGGATACTTCGGTTGTCGCATGTCCTCTTCTGACTCTCTGACGCCGCAGCGAGACTTGAAAGGGCCGACGCACTTGCTCAGCAACCTGTAGAAGCATGGCTATAGCAGCTGTGAGCCCGATTCCATCGGTACGCAGAAAGTCGGGACTTACACGGATGTCCAGATATCTTCCTCTCCACGAACAAGGTTTCTCGATCACCTCGCGCGTCCGTATCGACAGCGAATTTCCTGCGGCCAATTCAAGGAGCCGCACATAGGTCGACATGAGGCGGAATCAGCATCATCTTGTGTCTCGGATCTTCGCCAGCAGGCGCGATGCCCTTCTCTATGATCGGTCTATCACTTCAATCGTATGCATAGCTCGGCCTGGCAGCTCTCCTGGCCACGGATTCGTCATGCCTTATACAGGTCACGTGACAATCGGAATGGGTTCACATGAAGCAGATGAGCTGATAGCTGGGTTGATGGATACCTGGCTAAATCTACTCCTGACAAGTCTCTTCCTCTCCTGCGTCAACTCCAAGGCCTTCCTTCCGGACCGTATGGGGGAATCCTCTCAATTTGCGGCACCGCAACTGTCCACCCGTCAGCAATATCGGCATCCGCACCTATCGGTGACAAACCTGCAGTACCGGCCCTCATCCGGCTCATCCGTTCAAGTTCTACGTGTGACCAAGATTGACACTCGGGGTATCGCAAGGAGCTCCCAATGTGCTCGAAATGTCGTCGATGACGGATACTGCCGGCGTGGGAATGAGTTGAAGAAGTGGTAAAGATGTCGTCGTGGTGAGCAATAGGTGGAACGATTGGTGAGTAGCGATGTAAGTGGACGACTCAGACTCCGCTTGCGAAGGTTTCCTTTCTCTCCATCGCGGACCATGACATGGAATCAGTACGCGACGTTCGCTGATCCCCTCCCATCCAGGCTCGATTCATAGCTCTTCAATCTTCCCTCCCCGATTCTCGTCATTGGCAATCCGGTCCCGCCTTTCAAGTATACCATTCCTACATCCCTGCCGGCTCCGACGGACACAAGGTGGCAATCCGAAGACATGCGCCGGCACAGGAATGTTCGGAGTCATCCCAGTCGATCATCCCGACATGGCCGCAGCGGAGATGTGTCACCGCGAAGTTGTCCGGCGGACTCACGGGAAGGATTCGGTTGATATCGTTCGGCAATTAACGTATGTCGTGCGCATCGAGTCACAGTCCTGTACCTATTCTGAAACGTCGCTTGGGAAGTAGCCTGTTAATCGTGGCCTGAGCACCGAGAAAGCGATAGGAGATCCCCATTTCATGCGGGAAGCGGTACAGCAGGGCCTGGGGAGCCGTGCTCCGCGGAACGGGAAAGTGGGAAACGGCCAGTTGCCCGAGAAGTCGGCGAGGGCAGGTAAAACTGATGGAGGGAGAGATACAGAACGTGAAAAATACCGTAGGGATCCTGCTCAACCCGCATTCCCGTATCGCGGCATCGCACGAAGGCGTCCCAACATGTACTGCAAAGCGTCGATTCCGGAATCTTCAGTGATGTCGTAGACTTCGCTCATTGCATCGCTCCTGACACCGGATCTGTCTCAAGTGACTGAGGCTTGCGCTGGAGAGTTTGCGTTGGTGCAAGTGAGAGGAAGTCAAGAAGGGTTATAAAGCAAGGTTTCCGGGAAACGTTGGGTGCGCGGTGCATAGCGCGATGAGCGGAACCTTGAGGTGAGTTCTGTCTGGAGACGGAGTTGAAATCAGCGGCGAATCGAGTTCGTTCATTGCCAGTTCGAGTGAGCCGCGAACTCAAGTGGACCAACACACGAGCTATAGAATGACTGTCTCCGGAACCGGATCAGGATATCATCTTGTCTAACGAAGATACACCATAGTGTGATCGTTGCTTGCTGCGATGGATATCGAATGATCGTAGTCGTGTAGGTCAGGGCTGGAATCGCGTCATTTTCAAGCATCCTTTGATACTTTGCGATTATAAGTTCAGCTACTAGTACACCTATGTCCATCTATAGTCTATGGGTATCACATCTATGGAAAACCGCTCATGCAGTCGGGCAATACGTCCACTCTTCGCTCACTACACGGCCTCCTCGCCTCGATACACTTTTGCCTCCTGCTGACTCGTCATATCCCGCACGGCGACGGGCATGCCGGCGTCAGGTCCCCATTCCGGCTCGAGAGCGCTATCGGGAGACGGCTGAGGGTACTTTGCATGCGGATGGTGATGCGAGTGTCGCGAGATGTGCGAATGTCTTGAGTGTGCGGTTTCAAGCGCATTCGAGTTGTCGTTAGCGGGAACTTCGACGACCGCGACTTTCTTCTCCTCGACGGCGGGGGCGACAGGTGGTGTTGCAGGTAACGACGGGGCGAACCTAGACTTGGCACGGATCGCCGGGCCGTACTTGTAGAAGAAGAAGGGCATCGGCGTGCAAGCGGCCGCCAAAAACGCGACCAAGCCGGAGGCCCATCGGAATCCAAGTTTCTCGTACATGTAGGTCGAGAAAAGAGGGAACACTGCCCCTGCCAAAGAACGAAGAATGGCATTCGCCGCCAAACTCGACGCCGCATAAAGCAGATAAGTGTCGATGATGTATGATAGTATCGACGTGAAGATCAGAATCATTCCAAGACCGAAGGGCGCGCCGGCAATGACGGGTGCGATCCAGTGGATGGAGGGATCGGATGTCGCTGCAAACATGGCGAGTCCGATAGGCAGGCAAATGGCACCGACACAGGCCGGCGGGAGTCGAGCCTCGGGTGGAGCGCGGCCGTTAGGCGAAGCATTGACAGCTCGGATGTAATATTTATTGGAGACCGGCGTGAGGGCGGTACCGATAACCATGCCGATTCCGATACCGATGAAGGGTAGCGCACCCACACCAGCGTTCCATCCATAGCCCAAAGGTTCCGGCGACTGGAACACGAGTGGGTAGGCAGTAAAGAACAGGTAGAGGGTTCCGTAAATGATAGCGACGTATATCGACAGCAGAAGCACAATTGGCTCCAAGAATAAGATGGTGAAGGGTCGTGTCAAACTGATCTTGAGGATCTCTTTCGTGGGTTTGCGGTTTACGTCGTACTTGGATTCAAAGTAGACCATGGGTCCACCTTCCGAAGTTGAAGCTTCCTGCAGCTGTTGCGCTCGTCGTCGGACAAGAGTCGGCGCATACGACTCCGGCAGGAAAGCGATCCCGGCGATGTACATAACCATGGCGAAGATAAACATGATGTAGAAAACGGAACGCCATCCAAGGTAGCTCTTGCCGGCGAATCCACCGACGATGGGACCGAGTACAGGCCCGAGGAAAGGCGCCATGCTGTAGGTCGTAATCATGAGCATCTCTGCTACTGGCCATGTTAAGCATTCACTCACGCGAATAACGACGTTGCCAGACCCCGCTCCTTTGCATTCCACACATCCGCGATCATACCACCTGCAAACATTGATCGCAACGGAAATTCAGCCCTGACCGCAACCAACAACCTTGCATTAACGGACCGGCATTTGTGAGCATGCTTGCTCCAAAAAATCCAGAAAGGAATCGCGTCACCAGCAGTGTAGCGATGTTATTGGCGAGTGCCGAACCGAGGCAAAACATGGCGAACGGAAAGTAGGTGATAAGAAAGATGGGCCGTCTGCCGTACATCTCGCTCAACGGCGCCCATATCAGGGGTCCCCCAGCGAACTATAAAGTTTTGAGATCAGCCTTTGGGATGCAACAAAGATCCGCCGCAACACACATACCCCAAGCACGAACAAAGTTACTCCCAAAACGATGATTTCCCGATCAACCTCAAACTTGGCGACAAGGGCGGCGGTGGCTCCGGTGTAACATGACGACGCGAACGCGACGCATAGCGTAACGATGGCGGCTATCAGGGTAAAGAGCCACTTGTACGAGTTGCGCCAGTTGTAAGGGTTTGCCTTCTCGTCTGGAAGCCTGGAGATCGTAATCAGTAATCGGTACGAATCGCGCGTTATGTTACGAAGGGCTTACCAGTCCACAGTGAAAGGGTCTTCTTTAGTGCCCTTTCCAGGATAAGGTGACTCTCCTCTCGTCGCTTGATGAAGCAACGCATTCATCACGTCCTTTTCCTTCTTCGGACCCCCTTCCGTCAAGACGCGCTCGATCTGCGGATTCGGGGTCAGGGAGCCGTTACGGTTGATGGGCGGAGAAGTGTCATCTGTGGCTGGAATATATGTTGGATGCGAAGCCTGTTCATTTGATCCTGCAGAAGAGGTTGAACAACGCAACTTCGGCTTTTCCGTCGAGTAGGCTTGTGATTGAGCAGCGAGAGTTGCAGAAGACGTCCAAGGCGTATGACTTGCAGAGACTGGAGCCGCTAATCGGGGGGGCTGATGTATGGCTGTCATGGTATAATGGGTTGAACGACGTCAAAAGGGTATAGGGGGAAATCGTATTGTTCTCAGTCCACGTAGACGGTATATACCTGATGAAGGAAGCCCTCTTGAGCTCAGTCTCGAGGCGGGATCGGCAAGCTGAAAAAGCATTGGGAGCTGAGAATAATCATCGTCGGCTGTCGCCGTCAATGTCTCAGCTCGCATAGCAAAAGGAGCACTCGCGCAGCACTTTGTCCGCATTCGTCAATCGAGATTTCGCCGATCCGGTTAAGCTAGAGCGAGCGAGTAACCGCGAAGTAACCGCCACGCGATTTTTGACAATCACCTACCCTAACTCCTTTCCCATCCCATCACTTGATATGCACGGCTGAGCCTCACACCTCTCCTCACGCCTAGCAGCCAAAATCAATCACTATGATCCAGAGAGCAGGAGGGACTAGCCGCTGTTTGACGAACGCCAAGGAACCCGGCACCATCTCCCATTTCCGAATCATGGAGTACTTCCGAATTTGCGGTCACGAAGGATTTCCACGGGAGATGCTATACCACCTGCTTCTTCGACAACTCTTTTCAAAGCTGATGGAACACAAAGTCATCGGAAAGCTGGACCAAGTCTTCTTCTTCTAGGTCTCGTTCAATCACGTCTATCTTGCGATCGTCCAACATACGCCATTCTCAACTTCAACTCTTCAACAGCGTGGGGCCTGTCGTCCTCGTGGGTGGGGACGAGTGTTGATACAGCTTTGCAAATGCCATGTCATCACTTACCTTGCTATAGTACTTTAGCTCTCACGTCTCGCTCTGGCTGTTGGAAACCCACCCTCTATCCAGTTCCTTGCCCTTGACCTCGATCACACTCTAGCTCAATTTCGTCATTGATTGACTTTGCCTTGGTAGCACTTCAGCTAGACTCGTTATTCACGCGCTTATCCCCTTCACACTTCTCCGAAGTACGAGATCTAGATTTCGCTTCTTCGTCTAACTTCGCTGCCCCTGACCGTGCCGAAGCCAACTTTGCCACGACACTTTGTTGGAGTCGGTCTCAAAATGACCAACTTGACCCAAACTACTAGAGCCGAACTTGACTCTGGATCAGGGTCTCCGAGCTTTTTGGGCCGGTATATACTGCGGGTAGCGCGCGGGCAAGTGGTCGATCCGGCTCGTAGCCGGATGGCACCGCCGTTGTTGAGGGATCTAGCACAAGCGTACTTATGTTACTGAAGACAGAGCTAATTATGGTTACTGAAGTGGAAGACGAAGGGTAGCTAATCCTGAGAAAATCTTACACTCAGTAGCTTTGGAATTATCGTATATCTAAGGGTGATTCATAAGTCATGAGAGCTATTACAGCGGCAGAGTGCCTGCTTAACGTACCTGTCTGGACTGACCGTCTGTTCTTGAAAGAGAACTCTCCTCAAGGGCAGGAGAGGTCCACTAAGTCCGCGAAGTGCGCGAAGTCCATGAAAAGTGCACAAAATTGATGAAGTGCACGAAGTTGATGAAGTACACGAAGTCTACTAAGTTGGCGAAGTCAGGGAGGTGTGGGTGGAGAGTTGTTATGAGACTGCTGCGCTGGATGACACTACTGCTGCGGTGAACGACAGCGGATGATATGATGGACAACGCCTGCTGCGGTGAACGACCGCAGGCAGGTTTGACTGGTACTGATATGGACAGTTTCCCTGATATCGTAGCTTTCTCCTGAAACGTCAAAACACATATAAAAAGAGCCAGTCCTGTTGCCACTGAATTGTAACTTTGTAGACAGGCAATTTGAAACGGTATTTGATTGACACTACCTTCAACCTCTCGAGTTAAGTGCTAGCTTCCCTTGAGTCATCGAGGTTAGTCATCAAGATAACAGGCAAAGTCGCTAAGACAGGTGAGTATTACATACCCACTGCGTAGTCCCTCGACAAAAAGACAAGTGTCAAGCAGGTAACATCACGAGTCTCTGCGAGTTGAACTTGGGAAAACTCTGATCTTGCGATCGAGTAAAGTTCCTCTCAGAGAAGGTGACTTGCCGCTTAACAAGAGTTGTCTCTCTACAGAGGGCCTCCGCTCTCGTGATAACCTTACATCTTCTGTATCATCTTTGGTTTTTCCCTTGCGAATGAAGTTGCCTGGAGTGCAAGACTTTCCCGAAATTAGCCGACCTCCGTCTTCCACATCGTCACATATCTTAAGCTTGGGGATGCGATGATGAGTGTACTTCGTTGGCACAGTACTCTCTACGACGGCGGAGCTATCTTCGAAGCAAGGGCGATCTCCTGCGGCGAGCGCAACAGATGCCGCAAGTGCGACAGAATGGCTGAGTCGTAAGGTACCTAGTATTTGGGCTGGCTTTGGCCTTGGCCTTACGTGATCAGTGACCAGCTAGATGACTCAATGTATCTCGATGTGTCGGTAATATACCAGACACGAGAGAATTGATTGACTATCGACGCTGATGTCTCTGAGTTGTGAAGGGACAAGTGGCACTGATACAGCTACTTGGTAGTCGCCTTGATCGATGGGTTGACAAGGAAGCAGTGTATGTGATTATGTTATCTACGACGAGTGGTAACGAGGTAGAAGGCGTTGGCAAATGCAAAGCAAGGCTGAGCCAGTGACGCAGGTTATATTCAGGTAAAGCGTGATTCAACAAGGCATGGCCTCGAGAATACAAGGCTTTGGGCCTCTATATATACACGTGTGGTCTGGGTGGCGAATGGCACTTCGCCTTGGGGAGCCCATGATCCCCTAAAGAGTTGGATGCCACTGCAGGAGACAACATATGCGTTGCGTCGTGCGATTGCAGAATGGGCGAGTTTGGCTAGGCGGGCAGAACTGGCAAAGCATAGGAGGATTGGGACTGAGCAGAGATTCTACCTCTACAGAGATCAGCAGACGAAGCGGTAGCTACTGACGGAGCTCTAGCCAGCATCGCGCATTGCGTGATGACGACAAGTCAAGAGTTGTTCAGTTTCTCTCCTCTGCTGACGTACAAGGAAAGTCATCTTGTTCTCGGTCTCACTATCACGTACAAGTCTCTTCTCGGTCTCGCTATCAGGTACAAGTCACCACGGCTTCTTTTGTACTCGGTTTGTCTTTTCAGCTACTGTACAAAAAAGACAAGCTTCCAATCTAGTCCTTTCTCCTTCCTCTCCATACTCGTCACTTAGGGCGCTCCATCGAAGGCATGCGCGTCGAAAGGCTTCGAAGAAGGGAATCAGAGCAGCGATGGGGTGATCAAGGCCTAAGGCCGGGGCTAGGCACCGGAAATTAGTCCTCTTACACCAACGACGCGCCTTTTTCTGTCCGATACGATCGTCTGCTTTTCCGTTGCTGCCGACCGCCCGTGACCGCCGTGACCGACTCTGACCGCATCCAATCCAAGTTCCGTGATTCATGGCGATCCACGGCGACCCACATTGGTCGATTCATGATCAACTGTGATCACCACTGATCGCCTTTGCGCAAGAGAGATCAACCGTTGTTCGCTGCTCTCAGTAGGTTTCCTCGTATAATATGAGTGGCAAATAACTCTGCCCTAGGCAGGCCGAAACTTATAAAAAGCAGCCTTCTGGCTCTGTGCTGTACCAGTCTAGTTTATGAATGACGCAATTTAGATCAAGAATCTTTACTCCTTACTTTCACCTTCAAGCAAGGATTAGCTACCCTTCAAGCTGACTGGAGCGTACTGATTGGCAGTCGACAAGACAGGAGAGTATCACATAACAACTGTGTAGAATCTGGGAAAAGTTGTTGCTTGCCGCGACGTATCAAAAAGTACAAATTGCGAACTTGCGGGACTTGTGAAATTTGTTCGTAGGTTCAGATTGAGATTCGTCATCATATCGCGACTTAGAAAAGAGAATCGTTGGCACCCAACAATTTTGCGGCCCCGACTGGGATATTAGGAAAGTCTAGCACTTCCTATACACCTTACCCCCAGACATCCATTGTCTTGCCAAGAATAATTGCCGTCACCAATAAACCGCTGGACACAGCGTCAGGTCAAACACTCGACCTGTAACATCAGTGACCATTTAACCTTCTCACAGGTTTTACATCTCAAAGCAATTTACACAAGCAATCTCGCTTGCGTCTATCACGTATACAGACAACTCCGATACACTCGAGCAAAGGAGCGAGTCTCCTCGACTCCAACTAGCGTAGTAGTTGATCCGAACCAAGACCGGTCTGTTGGTCGATCCAATCGCGGTACACTAGTTAATCCGAACGTGGTACTCCAAGGAAGGGTAGTATCGTTACTACCGACACTCACAGTATATGGAGTCAAAGGGTCAAAGCACTGAGGTCTCCAACACACCACTCAAGGCGGTCGCCAAGTCAGTCACATACACAACCATAACTTCACTTGAAGTCAAACACATCCAAGAAGTAGTCGATACCACCTATGCCGATGGCTCTGAGAAACAGGACAGGCATGACCGATCCGAGGTCCACCTCTCCGTTGACAGAGACGACTACACCGAGACACCAGAGGGAAAGGTCTAACTCTCTCCCGTCTCACGTCACTTCAAACATGGTCAACCCTTTCCTTGTCGAAGCTGACGATAGGGTCGAACCAGTTGAAGACACTTCGGAAAGACCCGCAGTCCGTACCCCGGAGATGCGACTCCGATTTGGGAGGAAAAAACCTCCGCCAGACCTATCATAGCGAACGACTTCGCTCGTCCTCCAGCCCATCCTCATAAGACACCCACCCAAGGCGATGATCAGTTCCTCGCCGAACGCTTGAAAGATTTGGGACTCGAACTGTTCCACATTCGCAAGGAACGCGACGAAGCCCGAAGTCCCGCAAGCTTCTTCAACAATGAAGCAAATCGACTTCGGGAAACTCGAGATAGTACTTTCACTTCGAACAGTACTTATACGAACGAACACCCCAGAAGCAAGATCAAGCCATCTGACCTACCGAAGTTTCATGGCAAAGACAACGAGGATGTTGATGAATGGATTGAAAGGTTTCAGCCATCTTCACTTATTCGCCAAAGACAACGACCTCCTTCGAATTCTGCCCCTTGTGCTTCATGGCATTGCCTCCGAATGGTTTACCACTCTAGTGGAAGTGGGAAGAGCTCGACTCACAAACTGGGCCGCATGGAAGACCGCTCTTCGAAATGGCTTCTATCTGCCCGACCACGAGATGACAAAACAGATGTTGTGCCGGAACCGAATTCTGAAGCGGAACGAATCCTTCGGAGAATATTTCCAGTCGCGAAGGGCTCTTCAGAGATACGTCTATCCCGCAGGGACCTCGGATAAGGTCCATATCAAGGACATCATGGAAGGCACTCCTCAACACCTCCATCCGATGATCTGAGCAAACAGCATCGGAGTCCGCAACATCGAAGTTTTCCGTCGTGTCCTGATTGATCTCGAACCTGGAATCCGAGACACGCGAGTGTACACTCCACAAGTAGCACGCAGTGCTAACACCCATCGAGGAGCGGTGATTCTAAACAACATACATACTCCATTTACGAAGACCAACGACAGGAAGAGGTCCTTCGATGACAGGAACAGGTCCCTCAACGACAAGGATTCACGCGCGCTTCCGAACACCCTATGCCGATGTGGCGAGATGCATTGATATGCGGACTGTCCTCTCAAAAAGAAGACCGTCACGGTAAACTTCGCTGCCAAGAAGGAACCTGCAAGTTATCCCAATGATATTCCACTTGGTAATAGTACCAAACGGAAATCCTGGGTTAAGACGGAGGGTGACGTTAACATCAAAGATGTAAATGCCATTCAAACTCGCTTCAGAAAAGGTCGACTTCTGATAACGACGGTTGAAGATCCTGCAGTCGTGCCGTCCTTGAAGGAGCCGCTTACTCCTCCTCCCGATGACTCTGACCCAGAACAGTCAGACATCTGTCCTACTTTCGCGATTACCAAGATCGATAAGGACGAAGGGATCTTGCACAAAATCTGCATCGATACTGGATCTTCTATTTCATGCATCGACGACGATTACGTGAAAAAGCATCTAGGGCTTCATGAGATCAATACAACCTCTAACCTTCGCCTCATGGGGGTTGGAACCAATATGACGACGGGAACAATCGATGTCACATTGCACATGGTCACTATCGATCCCGAAAAGTCGTACCATCGACATGTCACACTATACGTCATTCCTCGCCTCAATACCAAAATTAAGCTTGGAAATGACCAGCTCGTACCAATGAAAGCGAAGACTGACCTTGAAAACAATCTCGTGACATTCGCAACTCACAACAAACAGGTTGTCATCGCTAGTACCAGAATTACCGACAATCGACTCCTGAGACGGACAGCTTGAACTAGAGAGGTGTTCCAAATCGAACCGGGTCATCAAGCACGAGTACCCATCCTGCTCGATGGAACACCAGGAGGAGATTCGTACTATCTCGACTCTTCTCAGCCCCTGAAGGATATTTATGTCGCCAGATCAATCGCAAAAGCGGACAGCGACATGCATTTCGCTACGCTCTGCAATCTGGGTAGAAGCACCATACGTATTCCTGCCGGAACGTTGGTGGGACATTCATACAGCGTCAAAGAGCAAACTTCTCACGATCGAGAGGTTAACCTCATCTCCAAAGACTTACGTAGGGACCCTTCTTTCGAAGAGGAAATCTCGAAGCTCGATATCAACCCTGAATTGACAGAAGATCAACAGGAGGCTCTTTGAAACGTCAAGGCCTTCCTTCCTCACCGTATGGGATATCCTCGCAACTCGCGGCGCCGCGGCTGTCTCACCCGTCAGCGATATCGGCGCCTGCACCTATCGGTGACGACCCCGCAGTACCGGTCCTCATCCGATTCATGTTGGGTGCCAACGATTCTCTTTTCTAAGTCGCGATGTGATGACGAATCTCAATTTGATCCTACGATCAAATTTCACAAGTCCCACAAGTTCGCGACTTGTACTTTTGATACGTCGCGGCAAGTCGTACGTAGCCAACTAGCATACGGGAAAGGATATGCATCAAAAATTCAGAGCACTAGGGAGTATACAGAAGGGCATTCCCGAAACAGGTGCTTGGTCGGCCGAGATATGTGATTTTCATAAGACAAGAGTCAACACAGGAAGCGATACCATTCACAGGCAGATGTCTATAGTATTGGCGGACCATTCTGCCAGAGGTCACTAAGCCGCGCTGCTGTGCGCCTTCTCGTTCGCGGCAATCCGCTTGGATTCGGCGACACCGTCTTCTCCATCCATCGAATCGCTCGCAGTCGCCTTGCGGTGCGTCTTGCTTTCCCCGATCCTCCGAGCGAGCTTGTACACTTCGCTAACGACCAGATGGAACAAGGCACTGGCGACGACCATTCCCCACTCCCACTTGATTCCGAACAATAAGAATACCTTGTTGTTGATGACGGGGATATAAACGACCGGGAAGACAGAAACGCCGAGGATGATGACAGACCAGAGGAGGACCTTGTTTTCGAGCAAGTTCATTCGCAGAATTGATTGCGTCGGGTGCTTGCAGACAAAGGCGTGAATCATGAGGACGATCAAGAAACTGGCGAAGACGGCACCACGAGCCCGACCGGTGTGGTTGCAGACGTCCTTGCTGAGGTCCTCGTTGCAGTCGACGCCGAGGTAACCGTCAAAGTATCCCCACATGACAATCGCAAAGTTGGCAATCGCGATGGCGCCGAGAAGGAATCCGTAGAAGAAGAGGTCAAAGATCCACCAGAAGGTAAAGATCGTTCGGTATTCTCGAGGCTTTCGGTCCATCGCATCGGAAGGCGTCGGTTCCAAGCCGAGAGCGAGGGCGGGCGGGCCAGCACACAAGGTGTTGATCCAAAGAATGGCGACGGGAGAGATGGGGAAAGTGCTGAGTCCCGCGTCATCGATGAACGCCAAGCCGATCAACATGAGCACAATCTGCGCGATGTTTCCGCTCATGAGGTAGAGCATGAATTTGCCAAGGTTGAAGAAGATGCCTCGACCCTTTCGAATGGCGACAATGATGGTGGCAAAATTGTCGTCAGACAAAACGATTTCGGCAGACTGCTTCGCGACGTCAGATCCGTTCTTTCCCATGGCTACACCGACGTCACTGGACGATGTTATCAGCTACACATCCAACCTAGAAGACAGATTACTCACGATCTCTTCAAAGAGGGTGCATCGTTAACACCATCACCAGTCATGACACATAACCTGTTCCTTCGGTGAAGTGCTTCGACCATGCGAACCTTTGTTTCCGGTGCGCATCGTGCAACAACACAGGGCAGAGGGTTCAAAAGATCAACTTCGGCGTCGGAAAGCGCGTCGAACTCGGGACCAGTCATGACGGCCGATTTCGGATAATCCTTTTGCAAGATACCAACTTGTTGAGCGATTGCGATTGCTGTTCCTTTGTGATCGCCCGTAAGCATGCGAGGAATGATGGCAGCTTGATGACAATCCTCGACGGCGAGCGCAGATTCGACCCGAGGAGGGTCGTAAATACCGGCGAGACCGAGGAAAGACATGTCGGTTTCCAGGTCGTCCCGCTCCATCTCCTTGACGGCTTGAGTCTGTTCGAGGGGCAATCGCTTGGAGCACATTGACAGAACACGCAGACCGTCCGAAGCAAGCTGATCGTAGTGGAGTTGGATTTGGTCAACGTCACTCTTCTCGAGCGGCCGCCCACCTTCGGCAAGGAGCGTCGTGCATCGGTCAAAGACACGCTCGAAAGCGCCCTTCATCAGGACGAGGATGTAGGGTTCTTCTCCGGAATCCGCAGGCGGTGTGAACGAGTAAGCCATAGACATGCGCTTGATCGAGGAATCGAAAGCGTGTTCGACCAAGAGCTCGTACTTTCCCGGTTGCGAAGAGTAGACGATATCGTCGTCCTGAGAAGTCGCGACAGCGTCGGGGGCAGAGCCGGTGGAAGTCAAATGGGGTTTACCGTAGCCGAGCTTGTGCGCAAAGACTTGAAGCGCGACCTCGGTCGCATCGCCGTGTCCCTCCCAAGCCGAATCGTCGTCGTTGTCGTTCGAGCTGTCAGAGCTGTCCTTGTCGTCAGAAGAAACACGTTGGATAGTAGCCGAACTGCAGAGTGCGGCACAAAGGGCGAGTTCATGCATCGGCTTGGCAACATCGTGAGGATCGAGAACCTTGCCCGTCTTGTTGGCCAACGTTCGCTCGTCGTCCGTTTCCGTGGTAGCCATCGTATCAACCCGACCAACCGACTTGTCATCCGCTGTGATCTGACCTTGAGGCAGGAAAGGATCGGATCCCGTTTCCACGGTAAAGTATTGTCCTTCATCCAGATCCGTTCCGAATTCCGTATCAACGCCCAACTTTCCTCCATGATCCAATCGCGCGGGGACCCAGACTCGTCGGGTAACCATCTTGCCGAGCGTGATCGTCCCGGTCTTGTCAGAACAGACATCGGTCACGGCGGCAAGGGTCTCGATTGCGTCCATTCGCCGAACGAGAGCGTGGTTCCTTGCGAGTTCCTTGGCGGCGGTGGAGAGTGAGAGCGCGATGACGGCCGGCAAGGATGCCGGAAGAAGCGAGACGGCAGCAGCGACGGCATACGTGGCAATTGAAAGCGGAACATTCTTGAATCCCGTCGAGGCGACCACGATGACGGCAACGATACACGCAAAGAACAAGATGATGTACGCGAGCTTGTTGAGCTTGATCTGCAACGGCGTTGTATCCGCCACACCAAGGAAGACCTTGACCTTGTGCCACCTCGCCGCGAACCCGGTCTTGTTACTCTTCTCCTTGCGCCCGAGCGCGGCAGAGATTTTACCAAGTTCGGTGTTCATTCCCGTGGCGACACAGACGACCTTGGCGCGTCCCTTCGCGGCCTGCGAACCGGAATAGATCATGCAGGTTCGGTCGCCGACGGGGCAGACAGGGTCCGAGATGGCTTCCTCCGTCTTGACGCTCGGAAGAGATTCTCCCGTCAACAGGGCTTCGTCGCATTCCAGGCCGGCGAGTTGGCCTTCGAGAATTCGACAGTCGGCAGGGACGATATCGCCAATCTTGATGAGCAGGATGTCTCCGGGAACCACTTGGTCCGTCTTGATGGTCGCAATGTTTCCAGAACCGCCTTCAGTGTCGCGTCGAATAACAACAGCAGTCGGAGCTCCGATAGCCTCGAGCGCTGCGACCGTTCGTTCGGCTTGGAATTCATTGACCGTTCCGACTCCGACGTTGATTACGATCAGGGCGGCGATGACACCGCCCGAGATGAAATCCTGTGTTCCGAAACTGACGGCCATGGCGGCGATCAAGACGAGGGTCATGGCGTTGAGCGTGTTTCGAATTAGAATGGACAAGAACGAGGGGGGCGGAATCTCCTTCAACTTGTTGGGACCGTATTGTTGGGTATTGTTGTGGACTTGGGATGCGGTGAGACCGTTCTCAATGTCGGTCTTGAAGACCGAGACGATCTCGTCCGAGGAAAGGGTGTGTGCGGGTGCACGGAGCGGGCCATCTTGGGCGATTGATGCTCCGGCCTAGACATACGTCAGTACGTCGAAAGCCTCGCTCAATGGAAATCACTCACCGCTGTGGGTTTCTCACTGGATGGATTGGCTTCCATCTTCTACTAATGTTATTCTCCTCCTTCTTCTCCTGCTATCGACCTTGGTGTGTTTTGTTGTGTGGTGTTGTTGCTAACCAGCAAGGCGTACCGTCAGCTAGACTCGTTGGGGAAAGCGAGACCGGCGAAGATGGCGGTGGAAGAGGGAGTGGTAAGAGCGAAAGCGGACTTCAGCATAGGTGGAACCCAGGGGAGAGACTGCAGTGGCGGGACGTCTATCGACGGATTGGTGCGACGAGCTGTGAGAGTGGGTAGACTGATAAGGATAACGCGAGATCAGCGATGTTGAAACAATGGAATCGTGGTACTGCTTACCTTTGCAGAGCGAACCAGCAACAAGGGCAGAAAGATAACTGATGGCGTTGGCTGTGGTGGCAACGGGCGTATGTGAGGCAACTCATTTTGACAGCTTATATATGCTCGCCGCTCGACTCGGGGTAAAATCAAAATGCCAAGGCCAAGAAGCTCGGTTATCGTTGTGGAGCGTCACCGCAACTTGGCATGCTGAAAATTGTCGGCCATGGCGAGTCGGCAGTATCGAGGGCAATAACGGGAAAAGACATTCAGCGGTTTTGTGCTCGTGGTATGTCTGGGGATTGGGTGCCTGTTGCGCACCGTAGCATCGTTGTTGTCGCCTCTAAAGCGCAAGTCTTGATGGTATTTCCCCTTGAAACGTTGATAAATCGGTCGAAACCCCTGAAAACGTGGGTTCGGTCATGTCCGAGGTGGTGGCGGCGATCGTTTTCTAGAACGCCTGTAATATTTCATTCATTCAGCCCATCAGCCCACATCGTCAACAACTATCCTCCTCCATACCATTCTCCTCCACTCATATCGATGAAGGCCCTATACCTCACGACATGACCAAAGGCCTCCCCATCAGCTTTCCCCTCCATTGCCGCGGCCTCCTTCCACACGACGCCTACCTGAACAACCCCAACTCGATCTCCATCTACCGCACGTCGGACCTGATCGCTTTCGTACGCCCGCCCGTCCCACAGGAGCTGAAGGATGTCGAGCAACAAGAGGAGCCGAACGATGATTGTATCGTCACGGGTGTGGTGATTGTGCACCTGACGCAGACGAGGAGGGTCGTTGCGCTGCGGGTCAGGTTTGTGGCGTTGTGTCGGCTTGCGTTCCCGAGTGGGTCCTCTGTCTGGCGAAAGCAAATGTGGCTCGTTCGTGCTGATGCTCGCGCCCAGATCGTCAGGTGGAAGACGATATCTTGTACGAAACTCAGGTCATGATCCAGAATGAGGTGGATCCGGCAGAAGGCCTCGTCATCGAACCTGGACCACAACGGTGAGCCCCCTTGACGGTCAATACTCGCCAATACTCAGCTTACTTCACGCAGATTCGAATTCAGTCTCGTCCTCCCCTCACACATCGCCCCATTCAACCGTACCCCCGCCGGCGCCGTATGGCATAAAGTGGAAGCGACGCTCGTCGGCACGCGCATCGATGGCCCGGAAAGCGATCCCGCACATTCCACTTGGCTCGGAGGATGGCTGAACAAGTCGGCCGGAAGGGGGAATTCACCTACGAGGGGGAAAGGACGGCCGACGTCTCCCATCGCTTCCTTCTTCGGGCGGGCATCGTCGCCGACTCACTCCCCGCTGTCAACGCCACCTCCAGTCCCCGAGGTCACGCAGCAGCCGCCCGGTCCCGAAGGCCACAAATGGCTCAACACAAACATGACCGCCTCCAAGGAAATCTGGATCGTCGCCCTTCCCACGCTCGACAAGAAAGCCGTCCCGCTTGACCTATCGCAGCAATCATTCATCACGGGGATGGGAATCATCCCTTGGTCGCTCCGCACAGACGCGATCACCGTCTCCGGGTACCTATACTTTAAACTAGGTCTCTTCACCACGCACCTGAATCCAAAGTCTACGATATGGGGCATAAAACTATCCATCGAGCAACAAGTCTCCATCAAATCCCCTCGCCGGCCAGAGGAGGAGGAAACGACGCTTCCCCCAACACGGATGGTGATTTACGAGCGGGGCGCGGTCCCCGCTCAGGCTGATCTCGATAGCGATCATTATTCGCTCAAGCCGCTCTGGAAGGGGCATCAAGTCCCGAAGTATAAGGAGGGAGAGGATGCGAATGATAACGTGTCCGAGGTGTTGAGGCTGCCTGATGAGGAAAAACTCCGGCCGACGAGCTACGCTGGGTGAGTCCATCGGTACGCCTGGTCTCGCATCTGCTTGAGGAGGCCTCGAGCAACAGATCACAAACCCCGGTCCGCGTCAAACATTGGTTCACGCTGTCCGTCTTCTTCTCCGTCTGGGACGAAGACCTGCGCGGGCAGCCATTACACAGGAAACAGCACGGTCATCTGCGCGAGGGAAAGCTCAAGCTCAAGACCGCCATCACGCACGTGAGTACCTTTCTTCCCATTCGAAAGTCAACTTAACAAAAGCCAACCTAACGTCGCCTCCAGTGCTGCTGCACCGTCAAAAACCTCGCCTTGCCCCCCTATCAGCCGCACAGCGGACCCTCGGCAAAGGACGAAGTCGAGTGCGACTTGTGCGCGTGTGGACAGCCGCTTGATCAGCTGATGGAACGAGAGCTGGATCGACATGGAGATGATATCGAGCTTGACGAGTTGGGGGATGTCGCCAGGGGTATTGATCAGGCGGACGAGCGGAAGGGACGGGAGAGGACAGTTGTGAAGAGTTAGTAGCGATTCAGTGATCGGTGTATCACAGTTGTATGGCGGATTACGGTAGCATCAAGAGATCGTGCATCTCTCGCTTTTGATCATTGGGGTCTCCCTTATTCCATCTGACGGCGCCTAGCGCAACACCTCCCATCCGTCTTCCACCCTCTCCGCTTCAACATCACTCCCAGCCGACGGCCTCCAATCGGCAACCTTTGCACGTTCCCTGCCACTCCAACTCCGCCCTTTTCTCGACCGAGTATAACTCCCCCATCCCGTTTGCGAATCCCCGTCCTCCATCTGCAGCCTTCTCCAATCCTTTTCCTGCCTCCGCATCCCGACATCCCTCGGAGACGCCTTCCACGGTATCACCCCGGGGAACAGCGCCGGATCCGGCCGCGTTCTTCTCCTCGCGGGCGATGGTTCCACAGGCGTCAAGTCCCGGTAGATGGATGAGCGGATTTCATGTGTCCACGAGGATGTTGATCGTCGCGGTGATGTGTGCGCTGATGCGTGGGATCGCGGTGTGTTGCGGATAGGAGTGATGGTCCGTGGGCGTGGGGGAACTGGCGCGGGTCTGTACGGAGTCACGCTTCGTCTCGGGGTCCTTGAATGCCGTTGGTCCTCCGTATCGGGCTCGAACGGTGCCTCGAGATCACGGCGGGAACGAGAAGGCGTCGTCGCGAAATGCACCAACTTTGGCCGACTCGGCAAGTCCAGTTTTCCCTCCCGACTGTCCCCGGATCCGTCCTGTACATCCACCACAAGCGCCCCGAATTGCAGATCGAGCGGCGAGAGATCCAATTCCAATGGTAACGGCTCAAACAACCGCTTCGTCCCCTCCGTCTCCTCTTCAAACGAGCCAACACGCCGTATCGAACGCCGTGCGGCCCAGGGGTGTTGCTTCGATAACGGAGACCGGGCCACCCTCTGCTCCTTGTCCTTTGGCGGCGGCGGAGGGGGCGTCTGATCACGCATCGACGGTGTTCCTGACCTAAGACTGATCCAATCCCGACTCTGTACTCCACGGAGCTTGCTCCGCTCCTCGTCCGTTCCATCGAGGTCTGGCGTTCGCGGGAGACTCCCTGCGAATGAGCGGGACACAGAGCGTGGACTTGCTGTAGCTCGCGCGAGGGACTGATACCGTTCGAGAAGGTGAACATCTTCAGTTGATAACGTCGTCAACGGAACGCCGGTCGAGATGTTTTCCGGGGTATCGCGGTGCGTTACGGTAGTCGATTGTTTCCCCAGCACCGAAGCGATCCACGATGACCTCCCCGTACGTACGGCATCCTGTTTTCTCGGTCGTAACTCCCTCGGCGCCGATATCTCTGGCCTTTTGCTGCTCCGGCGACGCCGTTGGTCGTTGTCGTCGAATGGCGTACATGGGGTGGGAAGGCATGAGGCGCACGTCGTCCAGAATGTCATTTGTGCTTTGTGGGGACGGTCAAGGTGGACGACGACATCAGT
Organism: Naganishia albida; assembly: GCA_001599735.1. Classification (NCBI taxonomy): domain Eukaryota; kingdom Fungi; phylum Basidiomycota; class Tremellomycetes; order Filobasidiales; family Filobasidiaceae; genus Naganishia; species Naganishia albida. Next base: position 105,986 of record BCHV01000004.1, read on the forward strand.
GGTTGTCGATGATGTATACAGGGAGATCCGCATCAGCTGTCCATCACTGCGATTCAGTCGATTCACGCTGTTGATGCAACATCTAGTGACCTCCACCTCCGCTCGACTTTTTCTTTCTAGCGGCCGGATAGACTTTTGGTTGATTGCCAGAGCCTACCTGGTTGTCTACTACGGTAGTTACCTGTTTAGCTCGCTCTACGTGATCGTAACATGCATCGTTCAAGACTGTCTATTCAAATCACCTCTTTGACCGCTGAAATCTTGACATGCATCCCCGGCAAGATGAATGCTATGAAACCGTCCGCTCGATTATATTCTAGGGATCAGCATACAGAGCCACATCATCCGACCACCTGTCCCCTATCCCTCGGGCCTACTTCTTCCCCCGCTTCTGCACAATCTTATCCACCAAACCAAACTCCAACGCCTCTTGCGCCGTCATGAAATGATCCCTCTCCAGCGCCCTCTCTAAGAACCCAAATCAGCAACCGAAACACCCTCGACACTACACAAAACAACCCACCAAACCTCGCTTTAGCATCCACCCTCTGCTCACCCGCAACCGTACAATGCTCCGCATACATATCCGTCAACAGCTCGCGCATCCTGAGGATCTCCTTGGCGTGGATGGAGATGTCCGTCGCCTGTCCTGACGCACCGCCCGAGGGCTGGTGAATCATGACCGAGGCATTGGGAAGGCAGTACCGATGGTCCTTGGCACCTGGAGGTGACCAAGATCAGTGGCATAGATGTGAGGGGTGCACGCGAAGGACGTACCGGCGGAGAGGAGGAGGGAGCCCATGGATGCGGCTTGGCCGATGCAAAAAGTGTGAATTGGCGGGGAGACATACTGTTCCGACTCAGCACTGCTCATGAATCCGGATAGTAGTACTCACTTGCATCTACGAACACGTTGGCCCTCCTCATCAGCACCGCAACAAGAACGTCTACACCACACCCACCGTATCGTATATCCCCAATCCGGCCGTCACGCTTCCCCCTGGAGAATTGATATACAGCTTGATCGGCTTCTCAGCGTCCTCTGCTTCCAGGAAAAGCAGTTGAGCCGTCAACAGGGTTGACATTTGGTCCGCTACCTGTTCGAGCGGAAGGATGTCAGACTGAATGTATTGACGGTGTTCTGTCAAAGTGTACTCACTGGTCCGAGGAATATCACCCGTTCACGGAGGAGACGAGAGTAGATATCATAGCTCCTTTCACCTCTGCCCTACACAGACCATAGAATAAGCTCTCATGCCCTGTGATATCTCACCATGAAACCCACCGTCTGCTCGATCACGATCGGGACCAACGCATCCCTCACCACGGGCATACTCGCGGCATCGCCGAACCCAAACGACCTGACGGTAGATGAAGAGCTGAGGTATCGCCTACTTGACTGGCAAGCTGTACGCAGCGCTGTTCGATTCATGTTGATATGCCGACGGAACATGACAGGACAGGCTGAAGGAGATGATGAATGCGTTGAACCCAGTCTCAGCGATCACGTGATTGCCCCGCTTCCCCGCAGAGCCGGCATGCCCCGCTTTCCAGCCTGAAACTCGAGAGACCAGTGCTAGTCCTGACGTCTGAGATGGGTAAAGCTAGTCAAGTTGGACAAAGGTATATATAGCCTTATCCCACACACAACAGCCTCCAGCCATGGAGTGTTTCCCACTCGAGCCACAGAAAGTTATAAAGCCATCACCATGTCGGAACAAGCACCTAGCAAAGATCTCTCGGTCGCCATCGTCGGCGGAGGAATGGGCGGACTCGCCGCCGGCGTCGCTCTCGGTCGAGCGGGCATCAAGGTTGACTTGTTCGAGCAGGCCGCCAAGTTTGAGGTGAGTCGGTTCTACCTTCCGAGTAGAAACGTGTTGATCTGTTCGTCGTGTAGGAAGTAGGCGCAGGAATCAAGTATGTCTACCGTCTCACAGCCGAGGTATACTACTGACTCTTCCCAGTCTTGGTCCCAATACCGTTCGAACCCTCGAACAGATGGGGCTCGGAGAGGAATACAACTCCGTTGCCGAAACGGAAGACTCGGGCTTGTTCTTCCAGTGGTGGGACGGGATAAACATTCGCAGATACGGCGAGGTGCGCATTCACCAAGTGAGGCAGAGTGAGGGAGAAGCCTGCTAATACGGAAAGGTAGACGTATACAAAGTACCCCCGGTCGGCGGTCCATCGCGCTCGGTTGCTCGAGGTACTCCATCGTTCCCTCCCACCCAATGTTACCGTTCACCTCGGCGTCCGCGTCCGCTCAGTCGACAACCTTTCGAACGAGCGACAAGCCCGGATACACTACACCACTGCCCATCCCACGGGGTCCATTCCGAAACTGAACGGCGGTGCACACTTAGCCACGTCGGAAACACCCAAGCACGAGACGTTTGACGCTGATATCGTCGTCGCAGCAGACGGGATCAAATCCGTCATTCGGTCCGTTCTTGCCCTGCCCTCTCCTCCGGAGTCTGGCGAGGGGGCGGGACAGCCCTCGAGGGAGCGGTACACGGGGACATACTGCTACCGTGCTTTGGTGCCCATGAGCAAGGCGCGGGAGCTCGATGTTCCGGAGGAGGGTATACTGGCGTTGAAGCCCAAGATGGTGTTCGGCCCTGGGAGGCATCTGACGATCTTTCCGATCGAACAGGGGACAGTGAGTCTCCTCACGTGGACGTCGGGCAAGAGCTGATACTAGCACAGGTCTTGAACATCGTCGCCTTTGTCTCTGACCGAACCAAGCCAAAGGATCAACGCAAATGGGACGGACCATGGTTGAAGAAAGTCACCATGGACACCATTCAATCCGACTTTGCCGGGTGGGACGAATACCCACGCAGCCTCCTCTCCGTACGTGCCCGCTACGACCCCGTCACGTCCCGCCAAGCTAACCGGCTCCGTAGCTGATCTCGGAGAAGGACCAAATCCAATGGGCCCTCCACGAAACCCTATCCCCCGTCACCTGGCGCGCGGGACGCGTCACCCTCCTCGGGGACGCGGCCCACGCCTCGCTCCCGCACAACGGGTCGGGCGCCTCGATGGCGATCGAAGATGCGTACGTGCTCAGTCGGTTACTGGCGATGCCCGAGTGCACGCGGGACAATGCCGAGGCGTTTTTACAGGTGTATGAGGAGGTACGTCGGCCGAGGGGGTTGAGGCAGCAGATGCATGCGTGTGAGACGGGCGAGGTGAGTCCTCGTGTGGTTGGGGTAGAGGCGCTGGCTGATTGGATTGTGCAGATGTTCGAGTATGCGACGGAAAAGTGGGGCAGTGACACGGCGGCGATCGCGGAGGAGATGCTACACCGGACGGACTGGATCTGGGACTATAATATTGAGAACGATATCAAAGATGCCGAGGCGCTACTAAAGGAGAGGAAATTGTTGTAGGCGGTGGAGCCGACGTTTTAGTTATCGCATTCGGTCTTCCACACAAATTTCGGCCGATTGTCCACCTCGCTCATTTCGCGACGCACAATCGTTCAGCGACCATCCTCTCTTTGCGACAGCCCCTCTACTCCTGCATCCCCTCCCCTTCACCTTGTTCACGCTCTTCGGGCGCCTCGGCACTAAATGTCCCATAGAGCTGCCACTCGCCCGCATAAGTCGCTGCCGGAATCGAGTCAGCAAGTTTGCACTTGACCGACGCCGAGACTCACCCTTGAACAAGCGGACTTTTCCATCTTCCGAGGCAACGGAAAGTATCGAGCCGGTTGTATTCCACTGCCGACCAGTGATCAGCCTTGTCGGCGCGAAATATCATGAAACGGCCTCGCAACGCACCTCGACTTTTCCGACTGTTACTTCCCCCTTYCCCCACTCACCCMCCACCTCGGCCCTCCACCCCTTTTCCTTCGCACGCTCATCCCCGCCGGTGTCCTCATGTCCGGCAGTAACGGCAGGAGGCGGGAAGACCTTCCAGACCCTCACGGTCCCATCCCGATGTCCGCTCGATAGTAAGTGGTACGATCGGCCGCAGGCGGCCGCCCAGGAGAGGGAGGTGATCGCTTGTGCGCCGAGCCCTTGGGCGGCGGTGGAGACGTTGGGTGTTCCTGTGCTTGAGGTTGAGGGGTTGCTGGACGTGGACGAAGGGGGTTGAAGGATGAGGAGTGCGGAGGGTGTCGCCATGGAGAGGGATACGATCTGCGGGCGTTCCGATTGGCTTTGAGGTACAAAAGGGGGAAACGGGAAGAGGGAGGACAAACCTTGATAATGCCGCTATGTCCACTCGTCGCAGCCACGACCTGTCCCCACCACCGTTCCTTACACCAACTCAAACACCACCCGCCCAGCGCTTCATTCCCCTTGCCCGGATTCGGAGCACTCGACGCCGATCCCGTGCTGGCGGCGCCGACGACGGACGGGCCTGCAGCCGTCCCCGCGAGGCCGAGGAGGGGCGCGTCGTCCGGTTTCGCGGCGAGTTGAAGTGAGGGCAGGGAAACCGTCGAGCTGAGTTGCCAGTCGTCGAGGGAAGGCGAGAGGCAGGTGTACACTCTCAAGTAGGAATCCGTCGAGACTGTTGCCTGAACCATCAGCGCCAACCGAATCAGCCACATGTCGAGAGAACGGGAAACACAAGCGAGACTCACGAGCTTCAATCCAAACGCATTCGGCGCAAACTCGATATTCCGTACGCTCCCGCGCGCATCCATCAGCAAACCACACTCTACCCATCGCTTCCCGTGCACCTGTTTCACCGCGCCCGCGCCCACGCCCGCGGAGGCAGAGGGCGCGACTTGTTCCCATATCCTGACGGAGCGGTCGTACGAGCACGAGGCGAGGAGGGAGGTGTGTTCCGGGTGGGACCAGGTTAGTTGGAGGACGGGTGCGTCGTGCGCCTGCGGATGCATGGGTTCAGTTCTGATTACGAATCGGGGAAGGAGGAGCGCTACCTTCCATTCATCTTCCAGTTCCCACGAACCCTTGACGGGGTCTTTGCGCCATACTTTAATCTTTTGATCCGCCGAGGCTGTCGCGAGTCGTTCGCCGTAGTAGTCGTACGCTACGTCGGTGATGAGATCTGTGTGGTTTGTGGGGAGGGAGATTGATTGGTGCATTGTTGGATGAAGGTGGATAGGGAGGGGAAGGGTAAAGGTGAATGCATGCTATTCAGTGTATGACTACCCGCGAGACACAGACACGTGATCGAACGAGGTCGAGGTTAGATCATCTTCTACTTACCTTGCCTGTACTTCCTCTCACTTCATCTACTCCAGTACATCTCCCCACCATGCGTGTGAGCCCGCCTCCCTGCCTCCCCTCCCGCTCAACAAAGCTGATCCCTGTCCACCCAGATCGCGATCCAAGGCTGCTCCCACGGCTCCCTCCACTCGATCTACAGCACCATCCTTCAGTCCGACCTGCGCACAAACACAAAAACAGACCTCCTCCTCCTCTGCGGCGACTTTCAAGCCATCCGGAATGTGCACGACTTTCCCTCGATGGCCGTGCCCGAAAAGTATCGCCAATTGGGCGATTTCTGGGAGTATTATAAAGGGTTGAGGGTGGCGCCCGTGGTGACGGTCGTGATTGGGGGGAATCATGAGAATATGGCGTACATGTGGGAGCTGTGAGCCCTCTTGCCTTCCAACAATCTCAATTCTAGATACTGAAGGCGTGGTAGGTACCACGGTGGATGGCTCGCACCAAACATATACTACCTCGGCGCCTCCGGCTCAATATACGTCCACCCGACCACCGCTTCCCCAGCTTCCTCGCCCTCGACGGGAATCCGCATCGCAGGCCTATCAGGTATCTTCAAATCCCACGACTACACCCGCGGCCACTGGGAGCGTGTACCATTCGACGAGCGGAGCGTGAAGAGTGCGTACCATGTGCGCGAGTACGATGTCTTGAAACTCAAGCAGGTGAGCGGGCCGGACCTGTGTCGCTGTGACGGAGGCTGATGGGAGGTGGTAGTTGAGTAGGAGGAAAGGAGGAGAGGTGGATTTGTTCATGAGTCATGATTGGCCTGTCACGATCACGCGGCACGGCGACGAACGGCGGCTGTTACAGCAGAAACCTTTTTTCCGGGACGAGGTGCGCACATCATTGTTACCGATTCTCCTTCTCCACCTCTTTCTCACTTGCACACGTAGGTACACACAGGAACGCTAGGCTCTCCACCAGCACTGGAACTACTCAACCACCTCGCACCGGCGTACTGGTTCGCCGCGCATCTGCACGTCAAGTTTGCCGCCTTGGTCCGGCACGATCAGCTTCTATCCGGCACTCGAGCAGCAACAGGGACGAGCGTGGAACGTGTGGGGAATCCGGATGAAATCATGTTGCACGATGAGGAGGATGTTGGCAATCCGGATGAGATCGCATTGGATGATGATGATGATGACGCGGAAGAAGGGAGGGTGGAGAACCCGGATGAAATCGATTTGAACATGGATGATTCGGACAATGAGCAGGCACAGCCCATCGCCGAGGACAAATCGAAGAAGGATCCAACATCGCCAGAAGCACCAGCAACCGCCGCCATTCCACTCGAAAGCATTGACCGCGCAGCAGACTTGCCGGACCCCGAAGCAAGGGAAACGGTACACCAACTCGCAGGAACGGAACCGGAACAGGTGGACAAAGCCAAGGAGGCGATCGTGGCGGAGGAAACGACCGCACCGAGTGATGCAGGGTTGGAAACGCGGTTCTTGGCCCTAGACAAGTGCGGATTCGGGCGGGATTTCATCCAGGTGCGTGTTCCTCTTGCACGGGACGTCGATCAGGACTGACGCGATGTTCGCGGCAGTTCATGGACATCCCGACCGGCGGTCCATCCACCGGTCCACCCCGACTCCACTTTGACCCGGAATGGCTCGCCATCTCGCGCGCATTCCATCCTTTCCTCCCGCTCTCGCGTTCCGCCGTACCTCCAACACCGGCGCAGATCGACACCGCAATGGCGGAGGCACGGACTTACGTCCAGCAGAATATCATCGATACGCCGTACGATGTACAAACCCTTCCGAACGGGGTCACGTTACAACCACTGGACATCGAGCAGGTCCAGACGTTCTGTTATACAGCCGCACCGCATGAGACGCCCGAGGCCGAGGGGGCAAGTCCGGATCAGTGGTTCACGAATCGACAGACAGAGGCGTTTGCCGAGTTGATTGGGGTGGTGAATAAGGTGAATCCGCTGCCAGTGGATGTGACGGTGCAGTAGAAGAAAGTTGTAAATGCGTTCTGATGTATCCATTATCGCTCGGAGTGTACAACTATCCGGCGTGATGTTGATGCGATGTAACTGATATACAACGATTATTGATAATCAAGATGCCGAATGGAAACCACGCACGAGTTCCATTGGCATGCGACTGAGACCTCTCAACTGCGATGCGCGCAGTCCTAGATTCCGGCTCGCCTATGGCCTCCGCTCCAATCATGCTTTCCCATTCTGTGCCGTCACGCTGACGATCGCCGCTAGCCCTTCCAAAGGGATGTCGCTGCTGTCTAACTCCGGGTCGCTCGAGGCTTCTTCGCGACTACGGTCTTGTTACTAGCCTTGCTGGGTCCCGTCTCCGCGACCTTTCGCTTCTTGCCCATTCCTTGCTCGAGCGCTTCGATCGTTTCCTGTGGCAGCGGGGGACGATTGACCTCGTCCTGGCGCATCCAAGGGCAGCCCCTAGAATCTTGAGAGCTTGACATGTCCGCCACAGATATGCGCTACAGGTTACAGACTTTGCACTATGCGCTTGTAAGTAATCTTTCGTAGCGTATCGTAATCGCATCGTGAAGTAACCTGGACGCAAATCTTGTAGATGGAAAACCGGTGCCTGAAGTCGCGGCTGCAACTTTCGGTTTTCCGGTTCGCCGAAGCTGCAGATCTACTCGGTCAGTACTATGTCCGCGGTGACTTTGTCAGCAACCAGGGACTGACGCCGTGATGTTGGCCAATAATGACCCCTTCTTCGACGTTTCATCTATCTTGACAGTAGAACTTTCGACTTTGCTGAAGCCTTTGGTCGGACGTTCATGTGCAGGCTTCTTGCAGCGCCTGAATATGACATCCACGCTTGCCAGCTTGTCCATGTTCAGACCAGGGGTGTCCTCCTCTGTCAGAATCTACCCGAGGAAGAATAGAGATCAGCTAAAGTCAGTGCAATGAGCGTGTCGATCCACGCACAGGTTTGGCGAACATGAGTTTCTGCACTGCATCCTCCGCTATTATTCGTTCTGCCGCTCGCGTGCACATCCGTTCGGTTTACGCAAATCATCGCATCGATAGCTCAACCTCCTGATGACACCTCCGTCGGAATTGAACTGAACATGGAGGTCGGAATGCGGTGATCGCGAGAGTTTCTGGTAACGTCGATGGATGATCGGTGAGCATCGAACGGCATAGCGCGACTTCATGCGGCAATCTCGTATACCTGCGGCCGTTCTCGAAAGTTAGCCACACACTGCTCATCCTGCTTCGGAACACGCATATTTGGAATGCAGATGCTTACCTTTCCGGCTTCGCTTGCGACCCACCCTTCAAGCACACCGTCTTCACCCTCCGTTACCCCACAAACTTCAAGCGGCTTCCCATCAATCTCGACGCGAATCGCAAATTCAAAGTTGTCGTTCTTTGCCTTCAGACTCGTTGGTCGTTCTTGAGCTTTCAATTCACTCGCCATGGTGTTGCAGCTCGAAGTGGAAAGACGACTTCGATACGGCGTGAGAACGACTTGCTGACAATGTGAGGACCCCGGGATGAGTTGAGGACGAGCGTGTTCCGACTTTCGTTCGTTGTCGACGCGTCCTGTTTTCTAGATGGGACTTTGACGGCGGAGTGCGCGGTGAGACGACGGGGCTCTGTAGGAGGACCTTCCACAGTGAGAAGGATCACCTAGTTCGGTCCCGGTAGTGCCGATGCGCAGCGCGATCTGAGTGATTGGAATACTGCTATCGACCGCTTGACGCTTCACCAAGCATCACCAAGAAACGCGAAGGCAGAGCCAGCTATCACGCCTGCATCCGATTTCTGTTTCAGCCTAATAATTGTCCGGACGCGTTGACAGTTGACACCTGTTGGGTGATGCAGGGACTCGTGCTCAACAAGGGTACAACTGGGTATTTTATGCATGGTCGCCCGGTACAGCCTTCGGACACCTTGGAGCTCTTAGCTACAAGTATCCCAACGATTTCTGATAAACCCGCATATCTGAGGCTCCGCCCGATCGCCTTTCATGTGTCGACCCCTCGGCTTCGCTACATCAGATAACGCGTAATCAACTATCCGTCAATATGTCGATGAAAGGGTGGGTGTCCAACGATACGGAATTGCGAGGAAAAGTGCGGAGGACATCTGCGCAGATGGCAGTGCAGGGTGGATGGATGGACGGAGGGTGCGAAGTGGGCCGTGATGGATGCGGTTGAGCTCGTGAGTGCGTTCGGGGGTACACCATACTTGCGCCTTGCACCTTTGTAAAGAGTGACAAATCTGGTCGAAACCCTTCTGCGTATTCCATGGTATTTCTTGCTTGTGCTTGATGCTGTCACTGAGTTGATGCCGTTGTTCAATTCAGTCTTGCTTTCCAATAATCACCCTGCCGCCAAACGGAAACCTGTCCTGTAACCACCAGCGCTAACGATTTTCCACCCCTTGCAATCTTCTTGCTGACTACCTCAATGTCGACCGCCATGATCGAACACCATTACAAGAAAAGTGCATAAAGGATGCCAAAGGCGAGGGAAAGGCTCTCCTTCGATACCTAGGTCGGCGCGGAACACCGCTCGCGTGTGCGAAAGGCAGCAAGAACTTCATTCAACCATCGATGCACATCCGATACATATAACGCATCGAATCGAATACGATTCACTCCGAAATCACCAGTCATCAACCAAGGCGATACGACGCCTGCACGGCACGTTCCAACAGGGTATCAACTCCTTTCACCGGTTTCAACGAACGAACCATAACGTAAAAGAACCGCCGATCCGCCAATACAGCTTCCGCCCTGCGCAGCGTCTCTGCTGCATGGTCGGGACGAAGGACGAAGTGCGAACCGAGTCAAACGGAGTAGAAGTTTGCGCGAGGATCAGCTGTTCAGCGCGGGAGACTAGTAGAGGGGATCATCGGTGAGGATTGGCGTGGAGAGGTGAGTGATTGATCGAGAGCATATAAGGCAGATACCTTTGTATTCACCGCCACTCCCTGTGGACCTTCTAGTTACCTCTCTCATGCCTCTACGATATTTAACGACACATAAAGCCAATAATCACACTACACCTTCGCGCAATCGCCAACAACCAATTCTCGTGTAGCAGGACTTCTTTCCTCGATCATCTCTGAAATGCAATCCTCGTCCTCGTCTCACAACAAGAAGAGTGTTCGTCTTCCCCCTCAAAACGATGATAACGTCAAACGAGCTGTAACCGCGAATGCGTCCGCTGCTCAACCTGGCGTTACCGGTCCCTCACGTGGACCGTACGCGACATCAGGCGTACACGGCAAGTCAGGTGACGATTCTCAAGCGACACCCCGATCAGGCACTGGTTTGACTCCTTTAAAGATTCCTTCGTACACATCTCCCACCGTGAACACACATCGGTCCTTCTCGCCTTCAGCTATCGCATCCAGGTCAGGCAAGACGATCAAGGCGTTCTTCCGGAACCGTCATGCCGATGTGGACAGCCAGGGCACTCTTGGCTCGCGCGTAGACGTAAACGCAAATTTAGGCTCAAGCACTTCGGTCGTCGGACTGCCTTCGATATCGGTCAGAGTTTCGCCGGATCTTGGGTCGCCTTCTCAAATTGCGTCACGCAACAGTGCGACGGTTCACCGCCGTATCTCCCTCAAAACGTCTGAAAGCAGAGTGCAGTTCCCCAAGGTCCACGGAGATGATTCGTCGATGCAGAAAGCGGTCGAGCACGAACATTCCAAACGAAAGCCAAGACTTTCGCTGTCCCTGTTCCGATCCGCGTCGAAATCGAAGGCAATAGCAAAGCTCAGCTCCGCACAAGCAGTCGACTCATCCCGAAATGCGAGGATTGCACCGGAAATTATCCGGAAGCCTCGACCCTTATCTGCTCTCTCGCCACAGCATCTTTCGGCGTCCAGCCATGATCCACGTCAGAAGACAAAGAAGAATGGGCCAGGCCATGAAACTGCTGCATTAAAGACGTCGAAGCTGTCCCCATCTCGACCCGCATCCATACCAGTCAAGGCTGTACGTTCGTCAGCGGATGACATGGATCCCAAACCACCTGATCGTCTCCTGGCAGAGGAACCAGCAACTCTGGAACTGTCACCGCATTCCCCGATACCGACAGCAGTCGTCCCAGATCTGGATCGGGAAGCGCACTACCTGCTTCGAATGGCTTGCACCTACCTCACAAAGACGATCTTGCCGGAAGTGAAAGCGGCACAAACTTCCCGAGGCGCCACTCAGCCGTCTACCGCGTCTACCCAAGAATCGCGAACCGCTTCTGAAAAGGCAGATGCCCTCCGAAGGCATGTGTACGACAAGATCAAGCTCTTGGAACGCATGGAACGTGCTTGGGGAATCGATTGGATGTTACGTGGCAAGGATGGTTTCACCATCAGTGATGCTAGGAAGGAAAAGGAGAGGGCCAGCTTTCGACAATGCGTTGAGGATGGTGTTGTGATGTGCTTGTGAGTCGTCTTTTGCTGAGACAATAACGAGAACAGCTCACCCGAGAGCTGAACCTTCTGCCTCGCAGTCTTCTCCTCCGGTCGAATCAAGCAAGGCCAGCAGGAGGTCGTGGTATCCTGCTGACGTCTGCCGCCGCTAGCAAAAGCAATCTGGCACTCGCCTCCGAGATGGCGAACAACTTGCCATTGACGAGCGATGGTGCTGAACTGGGGCGGTTCATCTCCGATGTTTCTGGCAAAGGGATATATGCGTCGGCACAACTCATCGTCGCGTTAGCAAGACTGGCAGGTCCGAGAGCAGTCCTCGGCAAAGATGCAATCGATACATCGAACCCGACGTCCGACGATGAAGGCGCAGCCTCCATCGGCAGATCGACGCCACGACTGTCGCAAGTAACTCTGTCGTTTCAAAAGCCGATCCAACGCTCACCGCTCTTGACCGGGCGCAAAAGTAGCAAGTCAAGCTCTTCCGGGGCGACAACGCCCAAACCGCCAGAAGAGATCAAGCTTCCTGTCTTGAAAGCGGCATTCAGCGAAAACACAAGATCGAGCTTCGACCTGTCGACACCCCAGTCGGAAGTGCTACAGGCTTCGTACCGAATAACCCCTTTATTTCCGGAGGCTCGTCGCCCATCGAGCCAGATGAGAAGAGCTAGTCCGCCACCATCGAGACGGCCTATTCTGCGGGTGAAGCAATCCTCTGTGAGCTCGACTACAAGCGGTGATACCTCCACGGCCGATAGCAGATCGCGAACCTCGGCTTGGCACCCTCAACTCATCCCGGAAGATACCACGGAAATGGTGGATGCCGAACATGCGAATGCGGACTCTCGAAGTAACCTGCCGATGGCCACCTCGCCAACCCGGACTGTGAGCTTCGGAATGAGCGATGAGCAGGCTCAGTATCAAGTCAAGACTTTCCGGTCGCAGACAAAGTATCGTGTGCGAGGTGCCAAACCGAAGTTTTCACAGGAAAACTTGTCGACCAACGCAATAGCAATCACTGATGAAGAGGAAGACCTGTCTCCGAGCCAAGCTGTTGGCTATCGAGCACATGCAGAAAACGCGATCGAAATGCAAGATCCTCCCTCGACTCCCAAGCGAGAACAAAGAACACAGACCCGAATCATCACACCTCAGCGGATGACATCGCCGACGCAAATGCGTTATACCCGTCCTTCATCCGGTGGCGGCGTGAGTCCAATGTCACCTATCGCCTTTCTGGGAACGCCTCCGAGGACGCCACGGAATCATTCAGGAGTACTCTCGCTCGCCGGAAGTCGGCGCACCTCATTTGCTTCGAGCAATGGCGACGGTTCCTCAAATCGCTATTCTAGGCAGACAGTAGAGGTCGTGGTCAATGGGCAGCGCAGCGCAAATTATGTGAGCGGAATGACAGTTCTAAGTTCATTTGCGCTGAAGCTATCTTGTTTTCCAATAGCAACTGGGCAACTGCATTGGAAAGGGACAATTCGGGGTCGTGTATCGCGGCCTAAACTTGGCAGACGGGCAGTTTGTGGCAATCAAGCGGATCGACATCAAAGGAACAAAAGGGGACGAAGTCGGTCAAATGATGCGGGAAGTGGATCTGTTACAACGCTTGAATCATCCAGGTATCGTGCGGTACCTCGGTATGGCGAGGAGCGAGGAGAGCCTCGACATCGTTCTCGAGTAAGCGAAACGATATGGCATTTCCGATACAAACTAATCTGCCTAACACAGATTTATCGAAGGGGGATCATTAGCCCATTCTGTGAGATCCTTCGGTCACCTGAACGAGGATCTCGTCGCGAGCTATGTTGGCAAAATATTGGAGGGGCTCAACTATCTTCATGGCCAGGATGTGAGTAGTCGAGACTCTGTCGCAGCTGAGTCTGGGGTTGACATTCATCACAGGTCGTGCATTGCGATCTCAAAGCCGCTAACATCCTGACGACCAAGACGGGCAACGTCAAACTGTCAGATTTCGGAGTGTCTCTGAATCTACGAGCGGTCGGACAGGCCAAAGAGGACGTGGTGGGCAGTCCGAACTGGAGTATGTGACACCAACGGGCTTTTGATGGGTCATATGCTAACTCACCTTGCCATCAGTGGCTCCCGAAGTAATCGAGCTCAAGGGAACCTCCACTGCCGCCGACATCTGGTCTCTTGGCGCCACAATCATTGAGCTTGTCACGGGCAGGCCACCGTATTATGACATGGATAATGGAATGGCCGTCATGTATCGAATTGTCGATGAAGGACTGGAGATCCCGGAACAATGCTCGCCTGAGCTGGTGGATTTTCTGAAGCAATGTTTCCGTAAAGATCCCAAGGACCGTCCGAGTGCGGAAGAGCTCTTTGAACATGGGTGGGTCAAAAGCCGTATGGGCTTGGATCCCGTGAGTGTCTTGCTATCTATCACTTGAGATCTGACAATCTGAATGCCTTCCTCTCAGAATCTGCGCCACCATGACAGTATCCCGTTTCTCCGGCGGATTTCGACGGACGCCTTCAAGTTGCACGCAGAACGCATGGAAGGTGGACAGACCACCCAGCAGGCTCGTCTCATCACCCCAGATGTTTCCGATGGTCTAGGGATATCAGCGTTCCACCGCGCCAGTCTGCCCGTTTTCGTGCATAATGTGATAGGGTCGGTTTCGACGAGATCTGCAGGTACCGAGAAGGCCCATGTCACAAGTCACGGAACGCAATCTAGTCAAGATCCGCGCCCCGCCCTTACCTCACTGAATTCGGGTGATAGAGGAGGCATTCAACAGGAACCTTCTACGACAAGCGAATCAGAACAAAGAAGCCGCCTATTCGGCCTATCATCCTTCGATGGCCGGCACAGATCCTCATCCGGTCTTGAAGCGCCAGAGGGGACCGACGAGACACGGATCGCCCGGGATGGCGCCGGACCCGCAGAACAATCGGGGGGATTGTCAGGGGGACCATCGCCATCGGGCAATACCAGCTGGTTGCACGCTTCGGCTCTCGCAGCAGGTCTTCTCCCTATCGCGAACCCGGACCATGGTAATGAGGTAAAATCGGATTGTACAGTAATGTAGTCAGTCTTGAGGTGGACATAGGCTGCAATAGCGACATCCGCAACGCTGTTGTAATCTCGCAACGTAGATTTATATGACATCTGGTTACGAGAAGCCGCCGATCGATGCCTCAATCTATCTCGGCTGTTTGCGTGCGGATAATGGAGGGAACGGTGCCGTCTTCGCCAACACGACCGTTCGCTTCTCGTGGGACATGTAACCTTTCATGTAGCCCTGAAACGTCAGGATCAGTAACGAACTTTGACTGCGGAAGAGGAAAACAGGGCTCACCTTGTATATCATCGCCGTGATAATACATTCAGTCTCATCAAGTGCGTCCACTTCCTCCATACTGACATCCTCCCCCTCCTGTGCACCCTGCAACCCTAACTCGACGCCCTGCATCTCCATCGCCTTCTTGAACGCCGCGACCGGAATCCGACTCGCGCGTCCCGACACCTCCCACACGACCTTGAACAGCGTCCGTACGCATACTTCTCGAACACGTTCCATCGTCATCCAGCATGCCATGTCGGAGAATGAGTGCTGTGCGGCGGTGAGGGCGGTATCGTATGCTTTCAGGGAACCGGTTCGGATGGCTGTGAGGAAAGGCGAGTAGAGGGTGTCCAAAGTAGGGTAGGCGGAGAGGAGGCGAGCGGAGGGGAATGTCCCGTTCAAGAGGCGGAGGGGGATGAGGTATGTCAAGATCAACCTGAAGAGATCTGTCAGCGAGGTTCCCGAAACTGCGAACAGAAACGAGATGACGTACTCCTGATTTCGTTTCGCGCGAACATGACACTTTTCGAATGCCCACGTCAAGTGCTCCCTCGCGGACGCTTCCTCGCCATTCAAAAACGCGAGGTATCCTAGGTAGTACCGCCAAGTGACTTGATCTGCCAATGGATATGTCTCGAGCTTGGGAATGCTGGGATCCGAGGTGGTTGCGCGGACGAGGTTTTTGCATAGCGCCGGACGGTCGACCTGCATCGATAGGACGTCGTCATGGACTTGAAGAAGAGGAGGAAGAGGAAGGGCATACCTTGAAGTAACATTTCATGCTCAATGACGCAATTTTGTAAACGCCTTTCCGACGAGACGTGTTTGCCGGGTTAATTCTTGTTTCTGTCAGTCAGGTCGCCTGGAACAAGAAAGAAGAAGGCCGCACCGATCCGTTGCGCATAACGAGAACGCTCGATTGACCGTCCTGGCACAATCCTCCTGACAAGGCAACCCCTGAGACGTGGCTGATGGATTCACGCTGTCCGCCTGAACATTCGATTTCAGCTTCGCAAGGAAAGAGGCATCAAGCGACTCACCACCGCTGCCAGATACCTTAGATCCGCCAATAAGACATACAGCACAGGCAGACACCAACTTGACGCCCCGCCGACGACTTTCCCCAAAAACGTACTAACCAGCTGCGCCTGGCTCGTGTACGCTGCCTGATGATCTCCTGTCTTGCCAGCGACAAGAGAGCAAACGTGCTGGTACCCTATGGTTGCCCATGGCTCGGCGACGTATAGCTGTTGTGCTTGGGATTGTAGCGTTGATGGATTGGCGAGGGCGTGTGCCGGGAGGGAGGAGAGGACTTTGGCGGATTGTTTCGAGGAATGGGAGAGATGAAGGGAAAGAGCGGGGCCGTCTTCTGATTGGCCGAGAGCGGCTAGTTGGCGAAGGTGATCTGCGTACTTCATTGTGACGCTGGAGTGATCAACGGGGTTGGTAGACAGGAGGAGACAGTGATGTGATACTGTACAGGTCAACGAATCCTTCCAGGCCGGTGACGACAAAGTAAATACGCGGAAACAGAAAAGAGAGCTGCCAACATGACAAGTTCCGCTTCAAGATAAGTCGTCCCATCTCCATCTCTCCGCTGTATCATATCCACGCCATCCATCCTCTTCCTTATCGCTCGTGCAGGGAGCTACTCAAAATGGCCACTCGAACAAGTCGGAGTGACAGCCGGATCGCAACGCTTACGGGGAGTACAGGCGACTACAGCTTCGAGGTTTGGGTGTCCGTTAATGGGGAGAAGTTGCCAGTGCATGCTGCGAAGGGCGGGAAGCAGGGGGCACCAGAAGGATGGATAGCTAGTCGGGAAGACGAGGTTTGACCGTTGTCGGCAGACGCGTGCAGTCGTGGCTGAATTTACCATTGTGATGTCGTGACATATTTCTCCTCTCCAAAGAGCTACCTTCTTCACATCGTCGCGAAGAGAACTAGAGCACCAGTCAGTCCACAAGACTCTCTCCATTCTTTGCTCGGATCACAGGGCTAACCAATTCATACGCAGTCTCGTGGCATAGACAGCAAGTACCTGGACCTGGGCGCCGTGATATACGTCGATGGGGTACAAGTCGGTTCGACTTCCGTCAAGACGAGAGAAGGCGCCGCACCCACCATCTTCGGGGGTCCATGTGTATCGGGAACGGAATGGAGAAGGCTGTTCTTCGTTAAATCTGTATGTCTTCTGCCACCGAAGGCATCGTGCACGTCTGACAAAGACCACCGTCCGATAGGAGGTGACCGAGGCAGAGACGCCCGATCTCCCTGCGGGCGATCTGGCAACCATCAAGGTCGTTTTCGAACGTGAGCTCTTCAAGGAAAAGAACAAGGTCGCAAAGAAGGACGTTGCACCGGGCGCGGAAGAGTACGCAGTGGGGCCGATCAATGAGGATTTGAAGAAGGATCACATGGTCGCAGCGATGACAGAGTCCGTCTCTACGCGGCCGATACACTGCAAGTTCACCTGACATTCCTCTCCTTGGCAGACTCGGCGAATTTGTAGAGTCGGCACACGTCAAAGCTCACTCTGTAGGCACGTACGAAGTCCACCCTGCCGACGTCGCCTCTGGATTCTACACGATGAAGCTGCGTTATGCTCCAAAAGAAGTATTAGAAGCGAATGGCATCATACAAGAGCCAGGTGCATGGACATGTCTTCGGATGACGCCATCACAATGGTCCGTTATTTGAATCTAATATTTGTCTGATGCCTGGACAGCACGGAACGGCGCGCAGAAGGCTGGCGGAGTTGCGGGTGGGGAGGGGTCAGAAAAGGTCAAGTACGGGACAACCGGCCGCGACGACGAAGCGAGCGCGAAAGACGCAGGACAGGACAGAGTAAGTACTCTCCCTCCCCACTTGCGCGTGTAAAGCGTTGACCTGTTCGCTTTCAAGGAGCCAGCGGTGAAGGCTGATGAAGACCGAATTTGCAGGCCGTATAACATCAAGCTTCTGGGTATGCAGGCCAGGGTCTCGACGGACGCTTTCGTACGAAGATGAAGACATGTCTGTATCTCGTCTTCCTGACTTTGCATCGATCGCTGTGGAACGGATACCCTGACGAAGACTGTGCCTCGGGCCTTGTATCGCCCGACGCCAAGCACGATACCCGCGCAGATGCTGTATAGGTCCATCACGGAAGCAGTATCGCGGGGCATTCGTGATATGTCGTTATGGTCAGTCTGTGGAACGCCGCCTGATGCGCCCCTATCCGTAAGTTCCCGGGTCAAGACCACTGCCGGCACAACACGATCACGGTAGAAATTTCAGGTGATGCATAATGTCCCGTCTACAAAAGTGTCCCTTCGCATGAGGTCGTCACGAGTGCGCCGTCAGTTGGCGAAAGCGGAAGACGGTGGATTCGTCGACTTGACCCTGGAAAACGACCAGGTATCCGCAGTTTGAGTTGGCTGGATAAAGATGATAGGGAAAGGCTGAATTTGCGATGCAGGGGAGGGGAAGCGTTTGCAAAGTGCGATTGCGTCTCGCGTGACGACGAGGACGAATGCCGACTTTAAGTTCACCTAGCTCGTTTGTACAACCGCATCTAGACGTAGATTAGAAGGTAACGTCGCTTGTGACTTGTTCCTCCAGCCGAAACTCCTCAGCCCCAGTGCTGATCACTATAAGAGATCGTATTCAGCCCGCAGGCGCTCCAGTTTTCGCAAACTGGCAGGATCATCGAGACGTCCGCCGAAAGATCCGCATTGGGTTTACCATTACGTCTGCTGAAGGTCTGCTGAAGATAGGCTTGACGGCTGAGTACGAAAAGGCTGGAACCGAAGGTAGTCGTCCTTTGTCACGCAAGGAGCCGGAAGTCGCCCACTGGGGTTGGAAGACAAGCGCTGTCAATTCACCTGAGGTATATATACACGTGTACTTTAGCCTCAGTCGAGGATACCTTTGCCATTACTGAAGCCAAACTATCGTTGATACTCGTGGCTTACCATGGCCAGCGAACTAATGTCCCCCTCCAGCCCGCTTTCCGCGGCTTGCTCGAATTCTTGTCCAATGACCTCGACAACCGCTAGTCTTTCCCTTCTCAGTAACAGAGCCGTTCCTTCCGACGTATACAGCGTGGCGGCCGCCCGCGACGTTTCCACGCTTGGGGAAGGGAAGATTCGGGACGGATCCACACAGACTGCAGAGATTACAGTCGATCGGACCCAACCGCTGACCGTGGACGACATCGTAGCTCAGTTGATGTCTCAGGGTTTCAAGGTTCACAAAGATTCGCTGGTGACTGTCGAAGGCATCGACGATAGCATGAACGCCACGCCAGTTGCCTCCAACGATCCTCCTGACAACCGTTCCTCGTCGTCGCCAAGTGCAATCACCTTGAAAGACTTGCCAAAGTTGCTAAAGGGCATAATCGCATGGGAAGTAATCAAGCGCATCTCCGTCAAGCTGGACCAGTATCTGTTGCCAATTGTTTTGAGGTGGCGAAGAAGAAGGCAGATCCGAGCTATGCTCGCACGTCCACTTCCAGACCCCTGAAGGAGGTTAGGATGCAGATGCAAAAGTAACACGCAGAAAGTCTTTGATGGTCGCCAGGGAGATGGAGGAGAATGTTCAATGTTGCGACCACATATACGTATAAAACCTCCTACCCCTTGTACAGTTGTTGAAATCAGTCAAATGACATCGTTCAATACCTAAGCTTCGAAGAATCAAATACTTGAAGAATACTCTTTATCGTACGCCAACTCAAGAATGAACAGGTATGCTAGTCTACAGACTCCCCGAGCCTTTTCGCCTCTTCGTCTCTGGTAATCGTTCACACGCAGTATTCCAAGCGATTCATTTCAAGAAATTAGATATGAATAATAGGATGCGCAGCTATACAGGAAGAACTCTGGTCCTGCCTCTCGGAGGCCATCTCACGGTACAGAATAGGCCTTTCGTTTGCCATAGTCTCCTTGCTTCCACAATCCTGGTCATACAAACAAAGCAGAGCTGGCTTCTTCGAATTCAGCTCGTTTCAGCTCCTGCTCTATTTCTGCCAGTGAAAGGAGAGGTCAATCTTAAGGGCTCGGTCAGCATAGGGAAGAACAGTGACAGATTAGATCATATGGGGAAAGGACATATAAGTTCTTGAATAAATGCTGCGCTGCTGCGACTTCGCGACCGTCCGAGAACTCACACTTGAGCTCCATAATCCTTTTCGTCGTTTGCTGCCAGATGGCCCCAGCGTTGACCGTCCCCGTCAGCTTTCAGAACACGACCACTCCAGTTCCAATTGCCACTATTGGACATGGTCTCGACCCTTCGACCGGTTGGTTCCCTCTCACAGTCGGTCCGACCATCGTGGCGACTGATGCGAGCAGCCACAGCCTGGAACCAGCAGAGGACGCCGGAGCGACCATCCCATCTCACGTCACTATCGATTCGACCCCTGCAACCTCGAACCTTCAACTGGCGCTGGATTTTGAGTCCACGGTCGAAGATATTGCGACTCAACTTGGGCAGCAGCAGAAGGTGTCAAGCCCGAGTGTATCGGCAGTGATATTTACGGATAACGATGTAGCAGACGATCCAGGAAAGTTGCGGCATGCCCAGAGCTGGAATCAGTCCACTCTGAAGTACCGGCGTTCGCGGGATGGGAAAGCATCTCGAATGTTTCCATAAAGGTTGCTGGAGTCGTAGGAACAGGGATATTGTGGTACTGCAAGACCGTCATTGTCGTGCGTGTAAAGGGAGTCTTCCTTCGTCGCCTGGGAGAAGCGATAGGACGTACAATCATTTGGAGCGCAGAGCAAATCAGGCAGACGAGGCAGGGGCGCATAGGTGGACTTTTGGACGTCCACCCCTCAATACGGGTGTCCATGAACGACGAGTCTTTTGAAGCTGATGAGGGATCGTGAGTGTACCGCACGAAGCATGAATCCCAGGTGATGGACATGTAGTAGCCTACGCGAGATACTCTCATGGAAGTCATCCAGTTGTATATAGTCGTAGGCTTGCCTGGTCGGATCAGTCCCATTCGTCATCGCTTTCCTCTTCTTCATCGCTGTCTCCCATATCCCCCTTCCTCTGCGCCAACGCAGCCGCAAGCGATGATGCGAGATCCGCTCCGCCTATAAGAATGAGAATGAACCATGGATGAGCCTCCAGGAATCACGGCTGAGAAAGAATGAGACATACCTTCATCATTCGACGTAGCAGCAACAGCAGCAGCGCCCCCAACAGCCGCTCCTCCAGCTGCAGCACCAACAACCTTCCCTGTTGGTGTTCCCGTTCTCGCCGGATCGCCGTTGCCCACTTTACGCAGACTCTGTACGCCCTTGCCCTGGATGCTCGCCAAAAGACCAGCACGTCCGGGTGGCGGAGGAGCGGGTAGAGCGGCCGCGACACTCGGTGGCAAGGCGAGATCGCCCGAGCCGCCGGGTGGCGGGGGCGGAGGAGGCGGCGCAGGAGGCGCAGAACGACCGGAAGGCAATGGCGGAGGCGGGGGAGGAGCGGGAGGCGCGGCTGCGCCACGGCCTGGCAAACTCGGAGGGGGCGGGGGAGGGGGCGGGGGCGGTGCGGCAAAGCTTGTTGGTCTGGCGGGCGGGGGCGGGATCCTGCCGTGCCCTGAAGGTGGCGGTGGAGGGGGAGGCGGGGGAACGACCGCGCTTGATACGCTGTCGGATCTCCCTGTCCTTGATGGAGGGGGAGGAGGGGCTTTTCGTTTTGTTGTTGGTGCGGGTGGAGGAGCGCGAGATCGTTTAGGCAGGGCTGCAGGTTGCATTGCCTGGGAAAGTCCATGTTCAGTATTCCAACAGTATGAGTGAAACGCGGCGAAGAGCTCACTGTCGAGACTGCGTCGATTCCGCCATTTTGAGAGACAAAGTCTTTGATAAACTGTTCATTCTCCTTGATCTGTGCAGCGCTGTACGCAGAGACACGGCTGAGCTCGCTACCATCGCTGAACAGCTTCAAGGAGGCTCACCTGATTCCCTGATTACCGAGCTGATCGAGCAAAGCCTGCCAACTAGGATCCACACCGACAGACGTGAATCCCTTTTCACTGTCATATCCCATATGCGCGACATGCTGGAACGAGTCTTCTTTCTAAAATGAGCAAGTCCAAAGCGGCTAAGCAGTCTGCGCACACGGGGATGCCCGTCTGGCGCACCGGTTTCGAGATGAACGCCTTGTCAATCCGACCGAGAAGTCCCTTTCGCTTCTTCTTTTCCTTGCCTGCAGGGGACGCTTGAGGGTTGTGTTTTTCCGCGACCTTGGTCGCGGCTGAAACGGAGGATGAGACCAGTATCAAGCGCTCCTTGATGCGACTCACACTTTAGGTATTTGCCTCTGTTCTTGACCTTCTTGTAGAACTCGTATCCCTCCGTCTCTGAAGCGAACACGAATGCGAATTGCGAGTCCTGTATGGCCACGTCAGCTCCCAGAACACCACCTTGACGGAATCCAACACTCACGTCTCCTGCAAACGTATGGAAGAACGCCTGCTCTTGAACATAGTTGATCTCCAGAGGAAGCTCGTGCTCCCAGATGACTCCTCTTGAACCCTGTTGGACAAAGTCAGCCACGTTGAATCTCGATTTCGCGGATGACTCACGATCAGGTCTACGACGCGAAACCATAGTCCGCCAACGTTTTTATCTGAACAGAAAGCCAGGCAACCCTGGATGCCGGTATAATTCCATCTTTAGAATGAGGTCGACGTCGACGTGAGTTTAGCATGTACGGATAGCTTGAACTGCGCACACACCTCGTTTCTCCTTGTCGTGCTTGATATATCCTTGCAACGGTAGCGGTCAGGATCTTGTTGTTCGAGCTCAGCGTCTTCTTGACTTTGGCCTTGTCCTCTGTCGAGAGGGCGCTGGGAGGCGACATGATGTACTGGAGGAATAGAAGGACGACCGCAAGCAGGACGAGTACGAGTTGAGATGCTTGACCCGTCTGAATCTGAATGACGACACAGCTCTATACCGGGATTACGATTACGTAACCCAAACCGGGGAGGTCCTCCTCTGCCGCAGCTCACGTCACGGCCGCTGACACTCGTCTCTATCCTGCCAATTTTGTATTTCGTTTGTATCATATGCTGGTTCCAGAGACCTCTGCAATCTACAACCAACAACCTCTCCGCCATTTCGATCCCGCCGGGCTTTTCCACCGCGAGACTCGTCCTCCATATGTCTATTATCGGTCGTGCACCGCAGTAATCTCCCAACCATTTCATTACAACACGCTCGGCTCGTTCCGTCTTTATTGTTTTCGTCATGGAGCGGTATGGCGGAGAAAAGTGGTAATCGAGGTCCGAGACGAGCGTGTGATGTTGGGTTCTGGGTGAATGCCTTAGTTGAGGACGTAACCCTTGCCCTGGTAGCCTTCCGACGAGATACCTATGACCAACGGATCAGTCTCCGTGCAGCGTTCATCCCCCCCCCCCCCCGCACACCCTCGCACTTACCAGTGATAGGGTTCAAGTTATCCTCCTTTGCCTTCTCGTTCATCGCTTCCTGCCACTCCTTGGTCATCGTCTTGGGAGGAGGAGGTGCTTGTGACCTGATGAGCGAGAAGATGGCGAATGCCGTACCGATAGCCGCGGCGGTTCCGATGGCGACTCGCATTGTGTTGCCGGGCGTGTTGATCGGCGCTCGGGGTCCGTGAGGGCCGTATGCGACAAAGTAGGCTGATTGGGAAGAGGGGATCAGTTCGGCGTTGCGTGGTTGGTTTGCGTGGTCCAGGCAAGAGCGACGAGGGCGGACATCCTGCGTGTCGGAGGTATCCTCGAGCGGATTCTCGCGGCCACCGGGTTCGAGCTGTCAGCCTGACCATTCCATCATCCGTGACGTTCCGGACCACGCGCCCTCCCCTGCTGTGTGTCTATTTGACTCTTGCTACTTGACCCTAGTTCTGCGGCTTTGTCTCCTCTGTCACTCCAGAACGCGCAACAGAGAAACATTCCCCGTGACAGCGCTATCCGTCGCGCAAATGGTCATTCCTCCTGACAGGGCCCACGTTCGCCGCTCGCATCGCTGCATCTGGTACCACCAGCACCCCAGCTCTCCACTTCCCAGCCTCCAACGACCACAACCCGTTCTCGCAACCCCCGTCAGACACTCACAAGCCTTCTTCTCGTCAACGGTCAACTGTTTCCAGTCCCGCTTCTGCACTTCCTCCAAAGTCCGGTACACCTCGTACTGCTCCTCCTTGGGAAGCTTGGTCCATGTGGCCTCGATGTTGCCCAATACGGCGCCGGAAGCGTTCGAGGTCGAGTGCAGGACCTTGATCGGCTGACTGGAGGGCGCCGGGGCAGCGGTCGTGCTGGCGAATCGTCGACCGGCTGTTCGCAATACTCGAGAGGACATCATCTTTGTGGGGCAGGGTAGCGTCCTTTTGGGTGTTGTGGCAGGGTGTGTGCGGGTGTGCTGAAGCGGTAACAGGAAACCTCTTCACGACGTCGGAGCACTCGTTCGCGCGAGATCGCTCGTCACCCATTGGATTTTGCTTGTGCGCCCAAAGCAGATGAATTTTCTCACGATGTTCCGTGTTCCGTGTGCGGCCGGGAAGCTTCGCGGATTCCTTGTTCTCGGAATGCGAGATTTCGACATTTCAACATCGTCGGGATGGAGCATCAGTCTCATTCTCATCTACCGAGTCGGGGATATATCTCTCCCCACATCCTCGAATCAGCACCATATTATCGACATCGCGCCACAACCCCATAATACAACAACCTATGGCTTGTTCTTGGCACGCAGCTGGTTGACAATGATATCCTTGTACTCTGTGATATCCCCCATAAACTTGGTCACCTTGCCCTCGGCACAGACCCACAGCTGATTCGACGTATTCGTGATGAATCGCTCGTCGTGACTGACCGAGATGACACCGCCCTTGAACGTCTTGAGCGCCTCGATAAGGGCGTCGATACCTTCGATATCCAAGTGGTTTGAGGGCTGGGAGAGGTGTCAGTAAGGGTGCACTCGCATTCCGATAGATATCACTCACTTCATCCAGCAACAAGATATGCGGTCTCTGCAAACTCAGCACGGCGAATGCCACTCGTGACTTTTGACCACCGGACAATGTGCCGATCTTTTGCAAACTCGTCAGACCGGTGATACCGAACGAACCGAGATGAGATCGGTATTCCTGTTCCGTCTGACCGGGGAACTTGGATTGCAGGAACTGGACAGACGACATTGTCGCATCGAGGGAGTCGATGTGCTGTAATACGGGGGTTAGCATGTTCAGACACTCTTTCTCGCTGTCAATTTTGACGCACATGCTGGGTAAAGTACGCGAATCGCAGTCGACCGTTTCGTACCGCATGTCCCTCTTGCGGCTGCAGATCACCCGTCAGGAGCTTAATCCTGAACATTTGCAACAACCGAGATAAGCCAACCTTCTCGCTCTGCCAGAGTAAACACTCACAGGGTAGATTTACCACTACCGTTCGAACCGATAATCGTGATTCGACTATCCAAGCCCACGTCAATGTTGACATCTTTCAGAATCTGCTTGCCAGGCGCATAGCCAAAGTTGGCCTCGTTGAGCTGCAAGAGCGGCGGCGAGATTTTTTCCGGATCGGGGAATCTAGCAATGCTGCATTAGCGTCGCGTGGACGACTGTGACACCGGTCGACCTACTTGAAGTTCTCGCTGTCCTCTTCCTCTGGCGGCTCCAATTCAGGCAGCTTCTCAAGGATCTTGATTTTCGACTGAGCTTGCGCTGCTCGGTTGGCGTTGTACCTCCATCTGTCAATGTAGGCCTAGAACAGTATCTGATAAGCGTGCGCTCATGCGTCCTGACCTGCGAGCGGGCCCACCTGCAGATGCTGCCTGTACACAAGCTGAGTCTCGTACTCCTTCCTGAGGTTCTTCTGTCGATCGCTCTTGGTCGCGTAGAACTGGGTAAAGTTACCCTTGTAGTAGTCGAGACGCTGGCTGTGCTGATGGACGATATCGGTCGCGACGGCATCGAGGAATGCTCGGTCGTGTGACCTGAAACGATAGCATGTTAGGGATGATTCACCAAGATGTTGCTTGCACGTACACGACAAGAATGGTGCCCTCCCACGATTGCAGGTAATCTTCCAGCCATGCAATGGCGTTCAAATCTGAGTGGTGAGGAGCGACAATCAGCGCTCCAATCTGTCCACCACGCCCGGCCACATACCCAACATATTTGACGGTTCATCCAACATCAACAGATCCGGCTTCACGAACAACGCCCGCGCCAACGCCAACCTCATCCTCCAACCACCCGAGAATGCCCGCGTTGGCTTCTTCTGATCCTCATCGTCGAATCCGAGACCATACAACAACGCACTCGCCCTTGCCGGACCGGTTTCGGCTTCCATTTCGAGCAACTTGCGTTGCACTTCACCAAGCTGTGCGGTGAGTTCGTCCTTTTCAGCTTCGATCCGGACAGTTTCGGCTTCGCCGAGCGGTTCTCCAGTGGTCTGTTTGTCAAGGGCTTCCAGTTTTTGTGTGAGTTGGGCTTCTTCCTCGATGAGCTTGTGTCGCCATACGTCGGCCTTGAGCACCGAGTCGAGGGCGATGGTATCGTCACCGACGATCTGAGGGAAGGAAGAGGTTAACACAAAGTCAAGGTTGAACGCGCTGACGACCTACCTCTTGTTCGACGTAGAGAACGGAGATATGTGTAGGCACAGGAACCTCTCGCAGCGCCAAGTTTCGCAACAACGACGATTTACCGATACCGTTTCGACCGATAACACTGTGCACCTTATCAGCATGCCTTCCTGTCCTACCGCAACGCCCACTGACCCATATCGACGACCATACGCCAAGTTTAGTTCCGCACCCGACAACAACGTCCTCGACCCAAACGAGACATTGATATTCTCCAGATGAATATCCTTGCTCTTGCCCTTTGCCGTCCCGCCAAGTTGCAGCGGGTTAACCTTCATGAACATCTCCTCGTACGACTGTTGCTGCTTTTGCATGTCGGCCATGAGTTTCGATCCTTCGTAGAGATCTCGTTGGGCGCGCTTGACGATCTTCGCTTTCAGCTTGGCTTCGGCTTTGGCGAGTTTGCCCATGTCGACTCGGGAGGCCTTCCAGAGACGGGTCAATTACACATCCTGACACGCGGGCCTGAAACCGGGCTTACCATTCCCTTCTTTGCGGATTCCAGATCGACGTTGCCCGACAACGCAATGGTGGAACTCAACCCCTGCGTCCGCATGTCGATTCTCTTCTCCAGCTTGTGTACAGTCGGACGAGCCTTTTCCCGATGGGTCGAGTTTTCCGCGAGGTATTGCGAGAGTCGTTCGACGCTGCACTCACGATCAGCGAGAATGCAGAGCTCGGCGACGGAAAGCGCTCACAAGGCGTTCAGATCCTTCTCATCGACCGTGGCATCCTCCAACATCCCTTTCGTCTGTTCAATGATATCCTCGACCTGTTCATCTTCATCCTCGACGAGACCCGAGATGTAGGCGGTGACGACGGGATCGACGTAGGTGAAGTGTTGCCGCTGCGGAGTCGCGGCAGAAGTCAGCGGGAAAGCGTGGGATCCCGGGCGTGGAAAGACGTACGATATCGGCTGCAATGTCGGCCATGGTGCTTGTATGCTGATGGGTTCCGTACAGCAGTCTAGCGAAGACTGCAGAGAGTTACTGGACTGCAGACTTTGAAAGGTTACCAGTTGAGGAGATGAGAACGACTGAAACCGTGAAACCGTGAAACCGATCGCGCGGCAGCCAGAGTTGGCGAGGGAATTTCTGAAACCGAAAGGGCTGCTTCGAATCCGCGTCATCGCTCGAAAAGACAAGTCGACTCCAGCCATTTATACAGACACAGACGCTTCATCGTCCACAGCTTCTCGTCGCCCTTGTCAAATCAGTTCAAGTGCCCAGTATGAGGTGAGCATCTGTGCCCCCTCCAGATCTTCCCTCACTGACCCCTGAACCTCAGCTTCCTCACCAACCTCATCGCACCATACCTCCCTGCTACGGCACAAGACTACCTCCGCGCCGTCGACCCCCTCCTCTCCCTGCTGAGCAATCCCGCCGCGCTCGCATGGACCGCCTACTCGAACCCGCAGCGTATCCTCACAACCCTCGGTCAGACGGGAAGCAACCTCTACACCGTCAGTCGGGACTTGAACCTCGGCGCCATGTACAGCGATATCGAAGGTCGATTCCGTGAAGGCTCGATCCAGGGTCTTGCGCCGCTCATCGTCGGCGCGTTGGCGATCTTTTTGACGTTTAGGACGATGATGAGTACCTTTAGGTCGGGTGCGAGGTTGATTGGGACGTTAGTCAGGTACGGGAGCTTGATCAGCTTGCTAGTCGCTGCCGTTGGATGGGCCACGGGTGGACAGCAACAAGGCGGTGGGCTCGCCAATATCCTCGGCGGACTCGCGGGCAACAACAACAACAATCCTAACGGCGGCATGGCGAACGGCCTCTTCAACATGGCCAAGGACTACGCAACGGGACAACAGCAACAAGGCGCCGGAAACGGAGTCTGGGACCAAGCACAGGGATTGTTCGCCAACGTGATGGAAGGCCAACAGCAACAACGACAACAAAAGACGGGCGCAAAGTACAATACCCGCGGGAACAGGGAACGCGCCGCCGCCGCCGCCGCGGGATCCAAGAGGACCCCAGCGTCGAACGGCGGTGCTCCCGCAGACCCCGATCTGTCCGATATCGCGCAAGGATGGGTCAAGGATGCGCTGCTCAAGGCGACCGGGTTGGATTCGCTGTTTGGTGGTGATGCCGCGGGGAAACAAAAGGGTCAGGGGAAGAAGGAGGGTCGCCCGGCCGCGCGTTGAGAGGCGGGAGAAAGGTCGGCGAGATGGAGGGACGGAAGGGGTGTTTTGGTGGGGAGTTGGGCTGTGGTATGATCAGTGCGATTCCGGAAGAGCTGGATGTCGATACGGGCGCGAATGTGTATCGCTGCTATAATTTTGTGAATCAAACACGAAAATGGAATGTATGAGTAGCAAATACCAGTTACCATGTCCGAACCTCTGAAGCTCTACGTAGGCTGGGCCGAAGCTCCAGTAGGACAGGTTTATGAGGCCTGCCATAGTATGCCCCGACACGCCTGACAGGCTAGGTCGATGTCAAAGTTGCGGTGTATTATCGGTCCGAGCATTTCGCATATTCGCGGAAGCGACGCCGGATCACCAAGAGACGCCAATCTTTGAGCTTTGGTTTGGAAGGTGTCTATAGCAACGAGATAGGTTATCGGAAAGATATCAATTGTGCAGCTTTTCAGTAAAGCCCCGCCTGCGTTCCTACCTCACCGACATGCCGACGCTACTCGAGAAAGCAAAGCAGCTGGGCGCGCAGGACTTTGACAGCATCCCAATCATGTGAGACGCCTCGACGCGAACAGTGGCTGAACGCTGAACATCTCTTCGCAGCGATTTGCAAGATGCCGCTTCCAGTGACCTCGCACAACGTCTTGCGGTTGCAATGGAGATTCAAAAGGCGTGCCTGACCGCAGGGTTCTTTTACAGTACGCCCGAAGCACGCTCAAAGAGAGACTGATCCGCTGATCGGGATCCATCGACGGTGTAGTCAAGAACCATGGGGTGGACGAGGCCAAGGTCGTTGAGACGTTTCGTCAGGCTGAATCGTTCTTCGCTGCCTCACCTGCTGTCAAGAAGTCGGTAAGTGGCACCAAAACCTGTCGCGTTTGCGGTATTCATTTCTTTCTTGGTGGATGAACAGGTCGACATTTCCAAATCCAACAACTTTCGAGGATGGATGGGCGTGTTGACTGAGAACAATGATCCGTATGTTACAGCCCCAACTCCGCAAAGAGCCTTCCCGACCGTTGGTACAACCTCCCTTCAGAGAGAACGAAGGGGACCTGCACGAAGGCTTTAACCTCGGCCTGGATCCTTCCATCGCTGATACACTACCGTCGTTTCAAGAGTTGAAGCGACAGCAAGCCCAGAAGTCGGGCACGAGCGATGGAAAGCAAGACGGCCTGGAACATGGGGCTAATCTGTGGCCTTCACCGGAAGTTTGGAATGGAGCGGATCAGTTTGTCAGTCTCTTTGGAACATGAATGCCCCGAGGGGGGCCACAGCTTACAATCTTCCCGCAGAAAGAGACGGTGCTAGCATACTAGTGAGTCACGTCGCAAAGACACCTTCGAATACGCATCGACCACTCCGTAGTCGGGAGATGCTCGACCTGGGCAAGCGAATGTTTCCGCTTCTCGCTCTAGCCCTCGAGCTAGAAGAGAACTTCTTCGACGACAAGGTCAGCATTCCTACACCGGCCCCGAGACCGCGGAAATGGCGGAAGGCTGACATGAAGTTGCACCGGATTCTAGACTCGATATCCTGCCGCGATTCAGCGTCTTCTCTACTACCCGCCATTGGGCGGCAAGAAGGCCAACGAGAGGCAGCCTGGAATCGGGGTAAATCTTTTCTGTCGGAACAGCGTATTCGTCTATCGCGCTGATACGCCGTTATACACCAGGATCACACGGACTGGGAAGTCTTCACTGTGCTTAGGCAG
This sequence comes from Naganishia albida, assembly GCA_001599735.1. NCBI lineage: Eukaryota > Fungi > Basidiomycota > Tremellomycetes > Filobasidiales > Filobasidiaceae > Naganishia > Naganishia albida. Next base: position 136,382 of record BCHV01000004.1, read on the forward strand.
GACCCAGTTGGAGGACTGCAAGTGAAGAACCTGAGTGGGAAATGTAAGTTGCGGGAACAGGGATGACGAAGAGTACGTGCTGAATATGTTGGTACAATTAGGGATCGATGCGCCTTACATACCGGGAACATTCGTAATCAAGTAAGGTAGAGTTATGGTGTCATTTTGAAATATGATCTTACGCGTTACTCGCCAGCATCGGGGATCAACTCGCTCGTTGGACAAGTAAGCTGCCCACGACCCTTCTGATATACCCACAAGGCTGATCCACATTGTCCTAGATGACGTTTTCCGAAGTACTTTGTAAGCTGGAGAAGGATCAGTCTGCCCACTGGTACTCAGCTGATCTAGGATTGATTTCCCCTTCACAGCCATCGTGTCATTCCGCCGCCGGCAGATACCGCGCGATACAGCATCCCGACCTTCTGGGGCTGCGACCACAATGTCCCGCTCATTCCGATTCCGACTTGCGTGTCGGAGGAGCATCCATCAAAGTATGAGATCACAACGGCAGGGGCGTACGTAAAGAGCCGAATGGCGGCAACGTATTCGGTCGGGCCGAAGGAGGACGCGTGATTAGCAGGCAAAGGGGATCCTTCCGGATAGATTCGCCAGGTGCTGGAATACGTTGGCGTTCGATAGTTATGTCTAACATACGGCACCCACCGTCAAAAGCCATCGCGTTGTTCCCCCGCCCGCCGATGCGCCAAGATACAGCATACCAACCCTTTTCGGTTGCGACCACCATGTTCCGCTCAGCCCCATCTTCACTTGCGTCTCCGCGGGGAAGCCTTTCAAGTATGAGGTCATATCGGCGGGGGACTACTTTTAGGGCATGATGGCCGAGACGTTCTCGGTTGCGCCCGCGGCGCATGCTTGAAATCGTAATGAGGATACTAGTCCTTCTCTGCGACCGAGTGAGAGCGTGATGTTCCGATAGACCAGAGTGCAGTAAATCGAAGCATTACACTTCTATGTTGCACTCCCAGGCCTTTGTAACACGATTCCTCTGTAGAGTTACCTTGATGTTATTGCTGTAACGTAGACAAGGTACTGTGGTTTGCACTTTTGCAACTTTCGCAAGGTGACAGACATTTGACAAGGGTCTATCCGCGGTGCAAAGTGCCCCCGGCGGAATGATGATGACGACTGACATGCATGTCGAGATGTTGAATAATGCATCGTTTGCTTCACCAACTGCTTCCCCGCACTCTTCTGATACTTGCAAATCGCCTGTGCAGTCACCGAGAGATACCATTATACCATCATCACCATGTCTTGGCAAGGTAGGTCCGATCTTTGGCGGTGGACCGTATCATTCTTACCTTGTCGTTCCTCCTTCGCGAACAGCTTACGTTGACGACTCGATGCTGAAGTCGGGAAAGATCGCCAGGGGAGCGATCTTGGGAGCCCAGGGAGGTATCTGGGCCATTTCTTCGGGGTTCAACGTGAGTCGATCCTCGCAGTGGCAGGGATCCTGCACGTGCTGATCATACTCGGGTCCGATGCTCGTTGCGGATTGCAGCTATCCAAGGCCGAGCAAGATTTCTTGGTCAAGACTGCCTTCACGCAGCCCGGTGAAGCTCAGGGTAAGCTTGGCTTTTGAGCTACTGGACGATTCCGTTAACACAATTCCCTGGGCTGGACAGCCCACGGTATCACGCTCGCCGGAACGAAATTCATGTGTCTGCAAGCTGATGGGGAACAGCTGCTGGGTCGAAAACAGGTGAATCCCCGCCGGGGTTATTCTTCTCTGGAAAGGTGATACTGATCCCATCATACCCAGGATCGAGGGGTTGTCGTCTGCAAGACCAAGCAGGCAATCCTGGTGGGAGAGGTATGTTCTTGTCGAAGGATTCAAGTGGTCATAACGCTGAGCGTTACCTCGACCCAGTACGAACCCCCTACTCCGGCTGGAGATGCCAACATTGTGATGAGCAAGTTGGCGGATTACCTGAAAAGCGTTGGTTACTAGGCGAACATCCGATGAAGAAATTAGGTCTTGAACAATGATGAAATAATGAGACATGTTACTCCGAGGCGGGATGGCGTCGGCCGACTGCGCACACAGCAATTCCGAGCCTTCGCACCTCACCGCTGTAAGGTCTTGTACTTGGCGCCACATACTCCGAACGATAACGGCCGGTAAGACGAGTCATTTGAGAGCTGTGCCTTTCACCCCGGTGGGCCAAGTCTAACGCACATGTCCAGCTGGTAGCGATGGAGATGGCCATCCCAATACAATATGGTATACATACACTCTATGGAGATTGATACAGAGTCTAACGTAGCGACCGGTCCCGACGACCCTGCAATCATGCCACCGACTTGCGACTCTTCTTCTCTTTCCTCTCCGACTTTTTCTCCTTGTCCTGACCGGCAACCTCCGACTTGCGCGACTTTTTCTTCTCCTTCTTCTCTTTTGCCGGCACCACGGCATCGACTCCTGTCGGCTCCTCATCGACATCCATCGCATCCGCTTTCCGTTTCACCTGCGCCACACTGTGCTCCCGCTGCGGATCAACACGGTCGACGATCGGCTTGGTCGTCTTGTCCGTCGCGCCAAAGGGCAGGTTTCGGTATTTTAGCTTTTCGAGCGGCTGGGCGCGTTTGGTGAGTGCTGTTCCGTCGGCGTTTGTTGATGGGATGGAGGATGGCAATGTTGGCTCGGCACGGTCAGTGGATTGTGCTTGCGGGGCCAGAGGGGCGAGAATGAGGTGTTTGGTAATCTTTTTCGGTGCTGAATGATGATGTATAGCTTTAGCATCTTTTCCTTGACTACTTCCGCAACTCCACATACCCGTGAACAAGGCGTTTCTCCTGACATCAGGCACGACCAAGCGCAACCCCTCCATCTCCTCTCCGCCAACGGCAACGACCTTTCCGACTCCCAACTCCTCCTTGACCGCAGCCTCGTGACTCGTATTCGAGTCCCCCGGCTGCCGAATCCCCTTCCCGATCCCATCGACATCCATATCCGTCGTCAACGAATTCGGAAGTGACAGACTGTCTGCGAGCGTAGGCATCGACGCCGGATCTTGCTCGGTATTACTGGGCAAGACGGACGCCTGTGTTGCGCTGCTCGTTTCCGTAGTCGCCACGCGCAGCTGATACGTCGTCTTGCTCGTCTGTACCGTCCCCATGATGCCCCGACTTGAGCTCTCGGCGTCCGCGGCGGGGGTAAAGTCGGCCAGACGGGCGGGCTTGAAGTTTCGAGGGACACGGATCGCCCAGAGTTCGACGCCCGGCTTGGCGGCGAGGGCGTTCCATTCAAAGGGGGAGGAGGCGATCGTTGTTTTCACGGTGGATAGGTCGAAGGGGGTCATGCCTTGCGGCGGGGCGTATGGGCTGTGGAGGGCTGATGATGAGAAGATGTAAGGATTGGAAGTGAAGAGCGGTACTCACGCATATTTCTCGCCCTTTTTCTGCGCAGTTTTCACCGGTCCAACAGCATCGCCCTCCGAATCATCACTCGAATCACTATCACTGTCGTCGCTGCTATCAACGCTCTCCTGTGGACGATTCGGGTTCACTTGATCGATATCCTCCGAGTCGTCCGAGTCCTGTACCGTCGCTGCGCTCTTCTCCGTCCGCTTCGATGTGGCTTCGCTGCTCTCCTTGCGGACCTTTGTAGGCTTTGGTCTCGTGTCGTTTGCTGCCATGGTGATAACGGTTATCCTTATGACACCGTCCACACCTACTGCAGATTGACATGGATACCTATCACTCGAGGCCCGCTCAGCCAACTTTTGGCTCGCACGTGACTGCTCTTGGCTTAGGTAAGCTGAAACAGCTCTGTTCCCCTTTGCCGCCGGATTCGTCATGGACACTCGTCGTTGGTCGTTGGGCTCAGATCGTTTCACCTACGACGACTGTCTACCTCGCTGATACCCCATCTGCCTCACAACACCTCCCTCGATATGGCGTACCTCTTCTCGAACCTGCTTAATTGGCTGAGGGGTCTCTTTTTCGCAAAGCACCTCGAGGTGACCATTGTTGGTTTGCAGGTACGTTGTCCCGATTCATCGCAAGTCGGTCAGTCTGCTGATCTCAACTCGGTGAACAGGCAAGCGGAAAGACAAGGTATATCTCTTCGGTCTGGAAGCTCACGGCTTATCGTATCAAGCTGACTCTCTCCTGCACCTGCGCCAAACAGCCTCGTCAACGTCCTCGGCGCGAACCAATTTTCGGAAGATGTCGTGCCGACCGTGGCATTCAACCTTCGTCAAGTCCGGAAGGGGAACGTTGTAATGAAGATCTGGGATGTGGCGGTGTGTGTCCAAACTCCCCTTTTAGCATATTGCTTGGGGCGTGTGGGGCAAGCGAGTGCTGATTTGGTTATCCTTTGTCCTGCAGGGCCAGCCAAAGTTTAGGAATATGTGGGATCGTTATGCCCGCGGTGCCGATGCAATATTGCGAGTATCTCTTACACCGTAAGACATTTAGCACCGCTTACACCTAGGACTTGTGAAACAGATTCGTAGTCGACGCAGCAGATGTAAGTCTTACCTCCCGTCAAAGACCGTTTCGCCTTCTCTCTGTAATGACCATCTTCCTGTCAACCGTATAGAAAGCAAGCATACCGACCGCAGCATCAGAACTACAATCGCTACTCGCCGTACCCGCCCTCGCTGGCGTTCCGCTCCTAGTGGTACGCACCTCCTCCTGTGGCACCGTGACCGCACTCGCTGATCTCGCGTCGTTTAGTTGGCGAACAAGAACGACTTGCCCGACGCGCTAGGCGTAGACGACCTTATTTCCGAAATGTACGTTCCCCCACGTTTATTCAACGCAGCAGCAGCTGACACCGTGTCCATAGGTCCCTCGACAAGATCCAGAACCGCCCAGTATCCGTAAGTCATCTCGCATCACAGCGGGTTGACAAGAAACTGATGACCGGTGAATGCCTAGTGTTATTCGACGTCGAACAAGACAAAGCATAATTTGGATATCGTCTTGGCGTGGTTATCGCAGCGAGCGCATTAAGGGTTGCCTCTGATGCTGCGGGGTGGGTGATGATGTGTGGCGATGCGAAGGGCTGTTGCGCACAGTTTATCCGCATGGTGGATGCTCGACTCCACGGATAGGGAGTGGTCGGGGTGGGACCCGGGCTGTCAGACTCGTTTCATAATCAGCGAATGCGATGGGTGGTCTATCGATCAATTCTTTAGGTTGTATGTGTATGATATTTACTCTAGCTTTCAGATTCGGCTTGGCTAGCTCTGACCTGCGTGGTCGGTAAGGTGGTGGTGACCCCTTTCCGCCATAGGTTATAGGGCCTACTAGTTCTGAATCGTACACACCGCTTCTGCTGTCAAAGTCATACCCAGTGCTCGTTAGTCGCTAACTCACATCGCTCGTATACCTGCAAGGGGTGCCCGATTTCAGTCAAGCCAGCAAAGCCTTATCATCTCCTGAGCCTCTCGGTCAGATACCCGTCCTAGTGCAGTTGATCGCCCTGTGATTACTCCAATCTGGGGTAAGGTGGTACTGAGCCCTTTATGATGGATTCGTCATCTGACATCAGTGCCGAGTTCCGCTGCGCTCGAAACGCGTGCTACACCTCGCGCTCAGTCATGCTCCCTGAAACCAGTGGTCCGCCTCAAACCCAGTGTGCCTTGAGTAGATCCCCTCGACCTTCAAGACACGACCACGTGCCAGCACCTCTTCGATGGCTTGGGCAGCACATGAAAGAGATCGGCAGACGTCCTCAACGTACGTCTTCCGCTCGACCCGAACGCTTGGATCAGCTCTTTGCCAGGTCCCACAAGAAGAACCCGCTCGCGAGTTAGCGGTGAGTGTCAAGGAACCTGTAACCAATGGATGATGCTGACACACATGGCAAGGTGTGAGTCAGGTAGCGTTGGAGATGCGCGTCTGACTCATATCTCAGATATCGAACCACTTTAATTTTTGTCTCCAAAGCGGTATAAAGCTCACTGCCAGCTATGATCCGGTTGACCTATCCTCGAAGAAGGTTCCCCTTCCTCTGAAACCTTTCCGTTCGTCATCGTATTGACCTCGCCTCTGCTTCACGCATCTTCAAGTCTTGCAATATGGCTACTACGAACGCTACGCTGCTCGCAGCTTTGGATTGCAGTAAGTCAGCTTGAAGGCACAAGTCACACGGCTGATCCATTGCTTCCTTTAGCCGCTAACTCCACAGACTCGGCCTTCGCAACCCTCTTCGCAGGGGATCGAGCGGAAGTCGCGAGCAACATTGCTTCTTTCCTCTTTCGAATTTGCTCCCTCACATTGTTCGTCGGCCTCGAGCTGTACGGGATGGGCTACGCCTTGATTCACGCCCACCGATACCTCTGGCCCCAGCACTTCGACTACTTTCTCAATCCCCCGGGCGTCCCGAGGATCTTCAGGCGCTACAAAGAACCAGACGAGGCGGTCTTGAGCGACTGCAGAAACTTTGTCAAGCTCTGCAACACTGGAATGTGTCTCGTGGAGACGCCGATAATGCTGCTCGTCTTCGTGACGTTCCTGATGCTGCACTTTGTCGCTGGGTGCTTCATCTGGTACTGGATTCCGGTTGTACGACCTACACGTCTGGCGTATACGGTCGTGTGCGTCGGCATCGAGTGTATCAAGTTCGCCGGGCCGTTCGTCGCTTTCGTTGGCAAGCCGGTGGTGTATGGGATCGCGTCGGTGTTGACTTGGGCGATTTCAAAGATACAGAAGGTGGCGGAACGAGAAGGTACGCCCACGGTCTATTCGTCCTTTTACCGGGCTGACGTCCCGTTTATGTGCTGACGTCCCGTTTATGTGCATCTGGTACAGGCTTCCGGCTGATCCAAGCAAAATGCAGGCAGGGGATGGTGTCTCTGATCGCCAGTGTTCGTAAGTAGAATCTCCAGCCTCTTCTGTTCTTGACTAAAAATTGACTCCAGTCGACTGCAACGATGGAATAGAATGGGAGGTGGAAGTCCAACGGGGCAGGCTCAATGTGGGTAAGCTTCTTCTGCAGAGCCTTGAGCGCCTATTGATACTGTCGTGTTGCAGAACGCTTTGTTGCCTATGTGTCCCATCAAGTGTTCTCCATGACGGACTGCTTGAATGTCCGTCAGTATCGTGCGACCACGGTGCAGTAGGGTCACCGGACAGGACAGTCAGATGTTATGCGTTTACGGCCAAGGTGGAACGCAATTAAGTTGTATCAAGCGGCCGAGCGGTCATTACGCCGCGGCGAGTCATAATTCTCATAATTTCTTCGTACTGACCACTGGCTGATATCGCCATGATGATGCAAAGTGACTTGTTCCCAAATCGCTGTCTGTCGAAAGGAGCTGGCGGAAGAGCGACTCTCATCGTAGAGCACGGCAAGTGCTGTACAAGATGCGCAATATAGATACTGTACTCGCCAATCGACAATTCACACAAAGATGAAACACTGATGAAACGCATGTAGCGACCTGTCGATTCATCGCTTGTTGAACTTCAAAGAGGTGCAAGGCTTACCATCTCGCATGCCTCTCACGCTCAGTCGCTCGTCCAACTTCAACACGACATCTCACACACGCTTTGCGCAGGAAATTTGACAGAAGGGCTCGCCCGTGTATCGGGCAACGTGTCGAAACGCAGCTGGATAAGGTGGCAGTATAGGAAGTATAGGAAGTATAGGAAGGACGGACAACTCTGGGAAAGAGCTGGACAACTGGAAGACCCAAAGGGGCCGACAACTTATCGGAGTATTGATGGAAGTTCACGTGAGACAGGGGCACCGAAGGTATGCCTTTGATTATCGGTTGAAATCCATATCACGGCCTGATGGAAAGGTTGATCCGTTACTCCCTTTTTCTTTTTTATGACAAAAGTTTCGATTCTTCACCAGCGGCCAGCAACGCTTCATCAGCTCTCATGAACCAAGGACCAGCAGCTCAAAATCACCTACAATCGCAGGCCATGTTGATCGGTCCTCAGGCGGAATTGCAGTCTCCCGCGGCTTCACGACTCCTATCGAGGGCAAGAGCGCGAGCAGCCGGACTCCAAAGATCGACATGGCTCGCGTAATGTGAACTCCTGGATCGGCGGGGCTCTCCGTCAGGCAGAAGAGCGGTACAAGAACATCGCTTCTTTGCTGTGTGCCGTCCTGTCGAGGAAGCGTCTCCTAGGAAAGGAGCCAGATGGTTGGGTTATACGATGACGGGGGGAATGATCATTGCTGAATAGGAGACGCTTCTTGGTAAGTATTCTGCTAAAAAGTGCGTTCAGCGGCGACCTATTGACCTTCGTCCTGTTTAGTTCAATCCTTGTCCGCTGTGATTGCGAACCTTCTACCCTCCAATCATGGATCCGCCGACCGACGACCCACACCGGTCACCACAATCAACATCCGATAACCGTCCCGTCACGGGCACATCAGCCGGAGAACACAGCGCAACAGCCACGGCTGACCAGCAGCAACACCTAGTCCACGTCGACATGAAGCAGATGAATCCCGTCGTGCAGTCCTTCCATTTCCCTCGAACGACTTTCGGTTTCCAGAATGCCGTGGTGATACCTGGACACGTCGAACCGCGACAGGACGGAAACTACTTTGCCGCCGATGAACGACCGTTTCTGTGGACGAACCCTGATCTCGTGGGACCTGGGAGGCATCGCATTGAATCGAGAGGTGAAATCGTCCGTGAATGGCCACCGGAGCAGGGATTGGCTGGAGGATCCGTCGGGGCAGAGACTGGAAGAGGGATCGAGGGTCTTCAAGGGTTCTTGCCGGATCCGTCATCCAGCATGGCGGCGCAGTCTCTCTCAACCTCAACTCAAGGACATCCTCGACCACCCACTCTATTCATCACCGACCCTTCTGGACCGCCATCTCCGACACGTCAAGTCGCCTCAACGTCGGACACCTTAAACCTTCCTCCTACGCATCTTACCGGAGGTGGTCAGCATCGTGGCTCCGTCCAGACGTCGACCGCGCCGATGATTGACCCGCAACTCCGAAGTCTTCTCTGGAACGACGAAACGAGCGCTCTATCGGGATGGTATGACGAGTCCCTTGATGTCCAACGAGCGCCGTCGCATACCTCACGACCGTCTGGTCTCCGAACACGACCGCCGACCGCGGATCCCGTGTTGGCCAGCGCGACGAGGTATCCGGATGCCGCTGCCTATCACGATGCGCCATCGACAGCGGAAGCGTCATCGTCAATACCTCAGCAAGGAGGAATCGACGCGAACAGGCATGCTGCAGAGCACGCTCCCTTCCAACGACTCAACGCATCCCGTGCTTCCGCCAGCGAAAAACGAGTCAAGAAAGGTCCGACAGGCCCGAGACGCAACCCAGGTCTGCCCTCGATGGACCCCCCAGTCAATCCGCGGAGGCTCACGTCAGTGCTTGGCCACACGGTGGACTTTCCCGTCGAGATCGCGCCGCTCAGGGGTGTGCCAAGGCTTTTCCGCGGTGTGACGTGGGAAGAGAGTCAAATGGAGATGGCTGAACGGCTCCCGGACCTAGGTCAGTGGCTTCCAGAGGCAGGTCCTCAAGGGACAGCGGGCAAAGCGCCAGACGCGCATGGCGGCTTGCGCGGCGGGGGACCGAAGGGAAACACTGCGGCCTCGGGAGAAGATGTTTCTGGCGAGACAAGCGACCCTGCCAACCCTCGTCATGCTCGTCGCTGGAAAGGTCCGGACAATCTCAACGTGATTCCTATCGCACATGAGTCATCATCCTTTGCGGCAGCACAGATGCCCCCTCTTACCGCTCCAGCGACATCGTACGGCTATCAAGTGCATTTTCCGCCAGGCTCTCAACCCTTTACGCATCGAGAATTCGATTCGCGCTGGTTTATAGCAGAGGGAAATCCGGTGAGCGGTCCGCCTCCCCTTCCAGTGAACGGAGAGCCATTCGCATTCGCCCTAGATGAAACTGCCGGGAGCAATTTTGGTGTTCAAGTATGTACAGGTCCCCTTTTTCCGGAGTCACTGCTCTGACAGCGATTTTCCAGAATGGTTCGCGCGGAATACCCCCTCGCGACAATCCGTTGGAAGAACAAGACGGTCCAGGCGCGCATGAGCAGTCTTTTTCTCTTCCTTCCCGAGGACTCCCGCATTCTGGACTTTCTGCCGAAGAACTCTTGTCTCCGAAATCCCTACCGCAACCGGGCTTGCCTCCGACCATACCGTACCAACAGCTGCCTCTTGTTGCTCCTTATTACACGGTCGGCCCAATCGACCGGCTGTATGAATTCCCTCCGACTGCTCAAACTGCTCAAGGCGTGATACTCTCCGGTCTAGGGCCGTCGGGATTTGCTTGGAACTCGCGAGGATCTACGGACGAGGCGACAATTGTGTCAACCGGCCGACCGTCGTATTCGAATGCAATCTGGACGCATTCCTTGGTCCCCACTTTCACGCCCACGCCGACACCTGCATCTGCCGAGGGGACCAGCATGTTCCAAGCCGACCGAGCGTCGTACCCGAGTTCTGTCTGGACGCACTCTATGCTTCCTACGTTCACGCCCACGCTTCGCTGCTCGATGCCCTTGGCAAGTGACCAATCTGATATGCCACAGGAAGAAGTCGACGGTCAGACCCGGTAAGCACAGCGGAGGCTCCGATGCTAATGTGCAGACATGTACTGACCCCGATTGTGACATAGCATTGCGAATGAAGCTTCTCGTCGTATCGCCGATCCTCGCGAAATGTTCGTGGCGAAATTACGCGAAGATCTGGAAACCATCCGACGCTGTCAGTCTGGAAATCTGTCTGATCAAGGCGCACGCGGAACACCTCGCTGCTTGCGGACTGCTGAAGCTGTCATGGCGTCTGCGCCAGGAACAGCTCATCCGTCTAGGGCAAACGTGCAATCGCACTCATCGAAGAAGCAGGTCGCCGAATGGCGACCTTGTCGAGCCGATACCGCTGCACCAGGTGTACAAGAAGAAGATAATCGAGCGATGCATCTCGAAGACTTGGAGGCCAATCGCATTGCACATTTATTGGCTTTGGGACAACAGTTATCACCGACTCCCAAGGCACTGAAGAGAAAGTACAGCGACCTAGGAAGCAAGCGGGGAGGGCGGGGTGGCAAGCAAGGCGGACGTGGCAAACGGCAGAGTCCCCCATGCGCCGGACAGTTGATGCCGAGTGACATCAGGCCTTCTTCGTCCTCAAGCGAGCGACTTCTGAAGCGTCTACGAGGCGGCAACCAGGGCGATGCGACTTCGAGGAGTCGGAAGGATCCGTCTCATCCGCGGGGATCCGCTGCTCCATCGCGACGCACTTCTTGCGCCTACCAATTGCGACCTCCTTCGGGCATACAACCTCGGTACGACCTCCCCTCGGACGGAGACGCTGAAGCCTGACATATGTCAACGCTCGACCGGTGACGGCGCGACCATCCGCCTATTCGCATCTCTCTGCTTCGGTCTTTGAACAATGACATCCGGGACGCCTGTAGACTGTCTTTAAAATATCTTCCTGTCAGTGCCGAATATCTCCGTGCAATCATGTGATCGTCGATATATTGTACCTCTCATTCGTGATCTAATGCTCGTATCGCCATCCGTTGAAAGGATAACTCAAGTCCTACAGCGAACAATGCCTTTCTGTCAAGCTTCCCGAAAGGTTCTCCATCTGATGTACTTGGACCCCTTTCGCGGGAGCCGTCATCGCCAGCGGTGTTTCTGAAAGGGCGACCGGGCGCAACAGACAAAGTTATTCGATAAGGCTGGAACAGACGTTCTCATGCAGAATGGCGTCATTCGTTCACCAACTGCAGGGACAGAGGAGGAGAGATCAAGGCTCAGCCGACTGGCTCCTAGAGAGATATTAGGCTGCTAACAGTACTAGTTCTTGAAATACCCGTGCGCGTGGCCACCCGCCAAGCAACTCGGGAGTGCCCGTGAGTCAGCGGTTACGAGACGAGAAATCTTAGAGATGAGGTAGACGTACGGGGCTAAGCCAGCTTGCCATCCCTGGTGGGCTATATCACCGAGGTGTTTGATGGTCATATCCACGAGGAAACCAGAGCCGGTACAGTGCGATGCTTACCAGGGATAAGGCTCGGAGTCGCCGCGATACGCAAAAATCAATGAGTCGCAGATGTCGCGCATTCGACGCCATGTCTTTAGCGGTCGACGGCGAGCGCACCAAGCTGGCGTTCGCTACAAAAAGCAAGACACCGTATAGCCATTACCGAGGGGCATCTCCCGCCCAGGAGCAGTGTCGTCAGAAAGGTCCCTATACCAGACCCTTTAAAATGGCAAAAAGACTATCAACCCGATGCGGGGCTCGAACCCGCGACCGTACGATGCCTAGTCACTAGGTAACTAAGAGTCGTACGCTCTACCGACTGAGCTAACCAGGCTGTTGATGTCATATTTCTGAAACTGAATTCAGAACGCATCTGCATTGGCATTCCCGAATGTACCCTGTTTCAGCTTCCTTCTGTATCTCTCTCAGCTCGGCCAAACTGACAGCCAGGGTCCCATATGCTCGTATCAAAGCGGCGGTAGTATGACCCGCAGCTTGTGTTGGCGTAATATCAGACCCCTCTGGAGCGACTTACATATTACATGGCCATCGTTGAGAGCGGGATGTTAGCTTGCGTGCGACGAGTTTTGTTTCAGGTCAAGGCGAACGCCCGGTATTGTGGCAGGTCCAGACACCTAGCCTCTCGCAGTGGGAATTGTGGGTTTAAGCGAGTATATGTCGAGCAAATTGCCCTGAATGACAGGACTCTGGGCACTCCTGTGAGGCGGATGGTGTCACACCCCTTTTGACGTCTTCGAGCGGTACAGCCCAAAGGATGCCATAAGCGCGTGCACATCGATCCACGGCATTCCGGGATCCAAAGCCTGCTAGAGCGCTCAACACAATCTTGCTCCCCGGCTACTACCCAGTTCGAAACCTAGCCTGTTAGCTATCCTGTTCGCCACTTCCCCTTGCGTTTCATCCAAAATATTCCCGGTTTCCATGACTGGCGGTTAGTAACTAGCGCCAATCATTGGTGACCTCATCATATCGGCACGAGGCGCTGCCGCGAACAATGGCGAAAAAGGAAAGCGGCCGTGGGAAACTCCGTGGGAATCGCTTTGGCTTTGGATCCGAGCCGAAGTTGCCAACTCGGTTTCAGACGTTTTCTTCACCTTTAGTCAGCTCTTCGACTGCTCCTTTCTCGCCTGCTGGGCAGCTCCTCCATCAGGCTCTGAACTGGGATTGTCTTCTTCTCGAGCGCTGTCGATTCGTCACTGAGCGTTGGACGTCCTTTCACTGTCGGCCATCGTCAACGACAGTGCCCATCGTCAACGACAGTGCCCATCGTCAACGACAGTGCCCATCGTCAACGACAGTGCCCATCGATCTCAACGCGGGTGCGAAAGTGCTCGCGACAGACCGGACTGCGATACAAGCTTTCCCCACGCTTCCACCATGTCCGCCTTCGTCTCAACGGAAATTGAACCAGGACTCGAGGAGTGGATGTCGTTCCTCAGGGAACACGCCGCGGGCCTAAACCTCTCCGCGGCTCCGTCCATCCCGACTTATCTGACGGATGGCGCGTTGACGGACGTCGAGTCAGCCGAATTACAGGCGTTTACGTTCGAGACCCCCGCCTACGGTTCCACTTCTATCACACCTGAAGTCGCCCGGCGAATTCGTCAATTTTATGTCGCTAACGGGTTCCTTCCTCCCCCGCGACATCCTCTGGAACACCTTCGGTCAGAAATCATTCACGACTATGATTTACACAGTCCTGAACAAGTCAACAACATTCAAGCCTCACTGAACGTCCTGCAGGCATTTTACGGCGGAGTAGCCGCTTTTACCTTGTTCGAAGAACATATCCAAGTCCTCAACGCGGTTTCCGGCCCACCTGCCCTCCTTCAAACTCTGGATCTCTATCCCGGAAAACGAATCAATCCGGAAACCAGTCTGTGCGGTCACGCATGTCTTTCCAGCGGCCCTGTCTTCCTGCCGAACTTTGACAACGATTGGCGCTTTCATCGGAATCCGTTTCTCAACCGCGCCGCTTCCTCTGCCGCAAAAGAATACATCAACACACAGGAGTCCTTGGCTGCCTATCTCGGCATCCCGGTAACGCTACGCCTTGATCCAGCATCGACAACGGATTCCAATGTCGTCTCCGTCGGCGTGATCAACATCCTCATCACAGACCCGATCATTGCCGCGCGCGCCACAAGTCCCGGCCAAACGATGGTCCTCGAGGAAATCACACGCATGCTCTCGACTCAACTCCGCTCGACATGGGACTGCGCTAAACGATCACGCGATGCACGAACGCGGCGGACAGTAGCGGACTTTATCGAGCAGACGCTGGCGAGGCCGTGTGTGCAGAGGATCACGAATGATTTGGAGGGAAGGGGAGCACAGGCGGATAGCTTGAAGGAGTTTGCGCAGTTGGCCTGTACTCAGATTTGTGGGGTCTTGTCCGAGGCGGAGACGGCGACAATCATTGATCTTCGACAGTTCGGCGGTGATGTAAGTCATGCTTTTCGCGATCAAGGTGTCTGGCTGACGTTCTCTTAGGTTGACGACATGGACTCGCGACAACTGTCTTTGCTTGCTACCGACGGCGATACAGCAGCGATAAATGAAATACGAGCCAACCTTTCCAACCCCGAAGCTCGTGCAGCCGTTTCTGCTTGCCTGCGTCACCGCTCCTGTGAAGCGGATTGTCATTTTGACCGCGACAGCGGCTTGGAATGCCTCCTACCCCGGGGCACAACATCTCAACTTATCGTGCCTTTCATGGCGAGCGGAGCGACAGCCAGCGATCAATACGTCTTCCTCATCGCCGTGACGTCGTCCAGACCAGCGCATCACTTTAGGTCGACGGAGACGACGTTTGTGAAGAGCATGGGAAGCGTTCTCCGGGCGCATTGGTTGCAATCCCGAGTGGTGGAAGCTGACGCGGCCAAGACGCGGTTCCTGTCGTCCATCTCGCATGAGGTAAGTCGCGCACTCTTGAGCTGTGCGAATGTTGCTGATACGTTACCTTAATCATAGCTTCGTACACCACTGCATTGCATCGTAAATGGAATAGGTCTGCTGCAAGAAGCGATGAACTCGGGCGAGGACACGCAACGCGACGAGTATCTTCACCTCATCAACCAGAGTAGCGCTCTTCTGGAGCAAATCCTCAATTCGGTCCTCGATTACGGTTCCATCACCCAGACGACAAGCAAGATGGATCAACTAGAGGAGTTTGATCTTGCAAGAGCAGTCACTGTGGCTGTTCAAACGAGTCTACCTCGGATGCACCCACAGGTCAAGGGCAAGAAGGATGTCGATATTTTTGTCGAGTTCGAGAACCGTGATTGGATGGTCAAATCAGACGCGACAGCTTTCAAACGGTCAGCTGGAGTGAATACGGAATTCTCGCTCGCCATACTGATTATCTTACCGCAGGATATTGGTCAATGGCGTCACTAACGCTATGAAGGCGACGACGGAAGGGAGAATAACGGTCAAGCTCGAAGCAGCTGCGGACGAGAAAAGCGTCATCTGCAAGATCATCGATACCGGACGAGGGATCCCAGCCGAGATCGCGGACAAAGTCTTCCTGCCATTTGTCAAGGGAGACGCATGGACGCCAGGTGCAGGTTTGGGTCTGAATATCACCCAGGGACTGGTCAACAGGATGAAAGGGACGATCCGACTACTGCCAAATCCCGATGGTGGCATGACGTTCATGGTGGAGCTTCCTATCGATCTCCGCTCATCCCTCGCTGCAGACAGACCGGTGATGCCATGCTGGATCCGGCAAGCTATTCATCGCAATATGAAGGTCACGGAATATATCGTCGCTGCATCAGGCCGTATCCTGAGAACCCTCGTTCGATCCGACTCGAACGTGTCGGTGTCTTCAGGATCCGGCTCCAGTCATTCCAATGGCGAGAGTGACTCCAATCAATCGGAGGGGATACCTGTCACCCCGGGATTCGGAACCGAAGCCACGGGAACCTTGGACTCTAGAATCCGTGTTCTCGTGGTCGACGACAATGACATTGGTCGCAAACTCGCAAAGCGTGCGATTGCCAACTCCAATGTGATCATACAAGAAGCCAACGATGGATTACAGGCTTTCGAGGTCTTCCAAAAATTCGCACCGCATCTCGTTCTCACCGACATTGGCATGCCCGTCGACGGCATCACCGCATCCAAAATGATGCGCAGTTTTGAAACGGAGACAAATCGACCACCAGCACGTATATACGCCATCACAGGACTCGGAGCAACAGATTCTCGCTTGGCTGAGGACGGCCTGCAAGGTAAAGCACGACTCGATGGATGGCTGACCAAAGGCAAACACGGCTTTGAGGATTTCCGGAGAATCGTTGCAGAGACTTCGACCGCGTTCGGATTAGGAATGCGGCCGCCACTGGCCCGCGAAGACGCCAGTGCAACGGCTGAGACTTCTTATTCGGCGACGTCAAGCACCGCCGTATCACCAAAACAGTCCGCTGTGCCGCTGCAAACACGGCCTTCAATATGACCGTTGTTGGAAACTTGCCTGAACCTGTGCTCACCGCCGGTCTTCTACAAGTAAAATCGATGCGTACTTCGCCCACACTGTATCCGTCAACAATTTACATTACCACTGGACCCACTGTTGTACAGTAAAGGCCCTGTAGAACGTCGTTGTATGTCACTAATATGCGAGCGAGAATATGTGTATCTTGTTTCTGCGTGACCCCACGCACTGGGTTTCCCGCGACGACTGCCTGACCTTCACCCCGTCTGAGAGCGAAGACCACAGAAACGGTTCCAATGCAAAGGTATGTCCTCCAAACCATGCTCTGGTGCTAACTCTTACGTCGAGTGAAGACTGCGATCGCCCGCTTCCCATCACCGGATTTCAATTGATATAGCAGGGCACCTGCCCGGCACTCCGGCAATCTATGTGTTGTCCTTTCGGGTAGAAGCTAGATCCGAATATCGTACACGGATTATGATCTTGCTGTAAAGTTTAGACGGAATGCAGAGTCGCATTCTGCTCCATGAATGAATTACTGAATTGTGCATTGAACCGTGAATGCGTCATGTCCTTCACTCGTCCAGTGTCGGCAGAAATTTGACCAGAGTGTCGACCTGTCGATGGATTAGGCAGTCAGCTCAAAGCTACACTGATGAAGGGCCTCGAGTCCACGTACGATAAGCTACAGTCATCCAACAATGCATTGTGGAATACGCGAAAAAACAAACTCAGTCACCGCTCCTGACTTCAGTGGATCCTCTTACCTGATGATCTTCAGCCTGTGGCAGTCCGCTGACCAGAATGGTTCCGATCGGGCCCGTCGAGTTGTTCTGCAGCCAAATGGGATAGCCTCCACCGTGGCACGCATATTGGGGGAATGGGAAACCCTTGTCTTCGGGTTTCCTGCCTTGGGCGTCGAATCTGTCAAAGGAGACGGTGTAAATTTCCGCTCTGCTGAGTATATGGGGGCCACACTTACAGTCGACCCATCAAGAAGCTCGACTTTCCGGTTCGTTTCACGACGGCTTCTTTACCGTTGACCCAGGTCCAGTTGTCGGCAGCTAGAAATCGGGCGTCCGCCGGTCAGACAGCTAACTTGCACAACACAGACAGGAAACCACTCACTGGTCGCTCCGGGCTTTCCAACGACACAAGTGAATAGCTGTTGTCCGTCAAAGAGCCGAATAGCGATTACAGCACCTATGAAGCCTGAGGTGTCAACACTGTGAGATACCAACTGTCATAGGAGACTCACCGAGACCCGGCTTGACACCTTCTTGCGCCGAACGACCGATAGACTCGTCCCCATACTTGGCGAGGAATGCCTCTCGAAGCGCCAGACCCAACTGGAAGCCAATGTCTGGGCTGAATTTTGCGAAGCGGAGCTTTGCGTGGTGTTCGTCGAGAAGTTCGAGGATTCGGCCGTCCAGCAGGTCGTAATCCGTTGCTTTGGTCGCGAATTCGTAGGCCATGATCAGGTTCTGGTAGTGAGGCTCGCCGATTCGTGATTGTACGAGAGGGTTGTGGACAGCTTTACGTGTCAAGATTACGACCGGACCTGTCTTCCAGACTTGGTTCCGCGCTTAAGGGAATTCAAAGGCGGCATGATGCATGTTGTCACATATTCTACTTCTCTATGCATCATGAGTCGCCATCAGCCGCCTGGCGATCTCATCTTGAGCCAAGGGCAGCAAATCCAGAGACTGGCCGTTATGACAGCAGCATAGTATGCCAAATGAAATAGCGAACAAGTTGAAGATGGCCGTCCTCGAACAAGAGCGCGCAGAGGTAAGCTCTTGGCTGAGGACATCTGAAGTCTTTTCTGATCGTTATCGCTCATCAGCTCCAGCAGACTATCGACATCCTTCGTCTTGAACTGGAAAGTCGGGAAGATGCCGAACAAGAATTGGCCGACCTCGTGAAAGAGAAGAACATCTTGGAAGACCTTGTTGTCAGCACGCAGGCGTGAGTATTGATGATGCCCTATCTACGAAGCTTTGCTTATCTTCCCATATTACTCAAGGGAGAATGAGCGATGCGAAGAAGAATTGAAGGAGTGGAAAGCGTATGCAAAGGTATGCTTAGGGTCGGTGTGACAGTTCGGCCGCGGTGTTTTGTTATATCGTCTGACGTTGTTGGGGACGGTTCCAGGAACTGGAAAAGAAGATTGAAGCATACGAGGGACCGAATTGGCAGGCGAGTTTTTCAGTCGCACCAACGGAACGATGCTGATAGTGCACCGTTGTCCCGCCCCCCAGGAGACTCCCGGCGTTCCAACAACTCCGGCGACCATCAAAGCACGCAAACCAGCGAGGATGAACAATGTGCTGGGTCGACAATCCGCAGCATCACCAGCCATTTTCTCGCCTATCCAACATACCAGACGACCCCGACGTCAAGTCGTGCAAAGGCCACCTTTTGTCGAGCGCATGTCCAGCCCAGCTCCGTTTGATTTCAGCTCGACGGAAGAATCGACCACAGAAGGAGCGGATGCCAAACTGCGGACCTCTGATGACACCAAGCTGGAACAGGAACCGACAATTCCCGTTCGCAGACGAGCACGTCACGCTAGACGAGAGTCATTCTTTGCTGCTCTGGAGAACCACGAAGAGCAAGTCGTTCCGGCTCTAGCGAACGCGGAGAAGAAGCAGGAAGGAAGGAGGAGCTTGTTGGCTTCGAGCCGGATGAGTGTCAGAAAGGCGTCGCCTGAGCCGAAGGAGAGCGATGATTCGATGGACGAGCTGGAGTTGCTTGCCTCGCCGGAAAGCAAGCAAGGAAAACGAGGATCCTTCGCAGCCGAAAGCGACGCGGAAATCGCGGATGCCACCCCCCGACCGAGCTCGAGCACCGCCGACCGAATCGAGACTCTCCTCACGCAATTCGAGCTCGAGACCGGAACGGTCCTCACCACTTTCCGACAAATGATACGCCGCACCGAGCAAGAGGATGGGGAGAGAAAGGCGTCCAAGCGTAAACAGCATGATGACCGGGCAGAGGCGTTACAACAAATCAGCGATATGGCGGACGACGTCAAGCAGTACATGGATAGCTTGGAAGCAGAGGCAGCGGAGAGGGAGAGCAGATTGCAAGAGATGCTGAAGATCGTAAGTCGAATCTCGGCTCTTCTTATGCCGTCCGACAGGGGCTCACAGCGGTATTCGCGTGCTTAGGTTCTGGCGACAGCAGAAGCTTACGATCCGACAGAGTCTGGAGTCACAGTACCCCATGATCTTCCAATACACAGAGGGCGATAGTGGTGTCTGAAACCCTGATCACGGTCACTTTTAACACTTCCGCTCGACCCCGGGGGAAGTCAACAACTACACCGTTCAACGATAATCCCCCATTGGCAAATCCCTTGCCCCGTCTTCAGCATTGTGCCCCCCCAACCTTCACATACCATACAACGAGACCTGACGACCACTCAGCTCGGAATACAGCGACGATTATCAACGTGTATACTTCAGTTTGTATGGCATCACATCTGCATCAGCGCCACTCGTGGGGCTTCCTCTTGTAACAACGGATCCCATATACTCGTTTCAATGACAGCAGCGATTTGCTCATATGGTACAATGCAATCTCTGCCGAGTACAATTTGTACACCTGGACACAATTATGAAGTAGATTATTGCACTTCTCCTGGATCTTTGCAACGACGTCGAGCCGGCAATCTTCCTTGACGGAGACCAAACGTTCTTATCGCCCATGGGAGGCATCGAAGTCGACCGTCATTCGGTGGCTGGCAGCGCTCGTAGCTATTTTCGACACCTGGACGATACCTTATGCGAGAGGGTTGTGGTCGGCGTTTGATCGCTTGGAGTTTTCATCGACGTCCGTCTTGCTTGGTGAGTTGGTAGCGATCATGCTGGAGAAAAGGGAGGTAGGCTTTCCCCTATAGTATAACGAGGTCAGGGACCCGTAGAATGCAAGATAGGGAGAACTCGCTTCATGAAGTGCCTTTGTTTCGCACTGGTCAGTTTGGCCGTTACGGGTGACATCAAGTTGTCGGTGGGAGAAACCATACTGCGAGATGGAAAGATTCTACGTCAGTCGAGCTCCGAAGTCATGGTCGGGATTTGACTGACCCTCGGGGGTTGGCAGCCATCATGTTCGTTCGAGCGAGAAGACCCTTCTTCTGAATGGCAAAGGCCGGAGCTGCCGGTTGCTGTTTTGCGGTGCTGTTAGCGGCTGGAGAGGATACGAGACGTCAGGATCAGCTACACTTCGCTCAAAGCTTCTGTATCGATCACACACCGTTCGAGGTCTCCAGAGGCTGCATCTTCGACGAAAATTTCCGTTGTGAGTTCGTGGGTACTTACTGAATGGCGGAGGCGGAAGTCGGGTGGCGGAGACGTGGTTGGTCCTTCAATAGCTTCTTAAGAAAGAGAACGAGAGCGGTTTCGTACCGGTAATGAAGGTCATTCAGCTGAAGGCGGCTGGTCTATCGATCGTTCGCAAACGGTCCAAGGAGATTCTAGCTAGGACCCTAGCAATTGGTCGCCACCAATTTCAGAAAGGTCTGATGCCGGTAAGTGTTATAAAAAGGTTCATTTTCGGTCATCTTTCAGGTTTGGGCCAACTCGACAAAATAAACAAAGGAGTCAGCAGAGACGGGATTCAAGCTTCGCTTCTTGCCAATTGTTCGCTCGTGATCTGTCCACAAAGTAAAGTCTCTTTCAACTCTACAGTGCCACTGTCAACAGCAAAAGAACGACCTCCCCGCCCAGCTTTGCGTTCTGACTGACGCAACACCGGAATCGTACGACAGCACTCCGGGACGTCACCGAGATGAGTGCAACACCCATCAAACCGCTAGCGGTCTTCGTACAACCAGCGTGCACATCGCACAAATGGATTCGGACCGCCAAAGTTCCTGACCTGGCCGAAAATCCGGAGCGGATCAGGGCCGTGCTTGTGGGTGTAGCGGCGGCGACTGCGAATCTGGAGCAGGAGCAACGCGAGAGGAAAGCAGAAACGCAGAAATATACGGTCAATGTTGCGAGGGAGGCGCCCGTATCGGGACAGCGCGAGACGACACCGGACATCAGCTCAATGCTAGGCGGACTATCGCTGGACACATCCTCTGACAAGCAACAACCGACGCCAGAATGCCCGTCGGATTACCTATACCTGCCAAGAGTTACGCATCCCGCTGGAATCGCCGACCCTTCGAAACGAGGAAAGACCCTCCTGAACCATCCCGCACTGCAGTACGTGCATTCCGAGACGCCAGAAGCACCGTTTCCTCCACTGGTCAACGGAAGTATGAATGGGACTCCTCTACCAGATTCAACACACCTTCGGTCGCTGCTTCGATGGTGTTTAGAAGCGCCGGAAAAGATCAGACGGGGCGAGTGCGAGATTCCGTCGGCGGCAGATACGACGGAAGAAGGGGAGCGATTACGGTTGAATGTGAATGACTTGTACCTTGGTCCAGGAAGCATAGATGCGATTGAAGGGAGTGTAAGTCTAGCTGAATGCATGCATAAATACATGATATTGATTGCTGTCAAATAGGTCTTGACTGTTTCACAAGCTGTGGATCTTGTGTGTCGCTCAGTATCGAGCAGGCAGCAGGAGATGTCGACGCACAATGGAAATCGAAGCGGCAGCGATATTCTCGCAGAGAAGGCGTTCTGCGTGATACGTCCTCCGGGACATCATTGTGGCCAGGATGCCCCTTCTGGGTGAGCAGAATCTCCTATTCAGGATATCATGATTACTCAAACGTTAGTATAGATTCTGTTATGTGAACAACGTACTCGTTGGTGCGATGCACGGTGAGTCTATATTACGCCGCAGCACCCTTCAAACGGTTCGAAACTCCTTGCATCCTTCAGGGTATCTGACCCACGAGCAAGACCGCGCCGTCATCATCGACATCGACCTTCACCACGGTAAGCCTGGCAAAGACGCCTTTCGCACTCTCTGACGGAGCATGCTTTAGGCAACGGGACACAGGCTATTCTCATGAATCTCAATGAGGCATCGCACATCGCAGACGTCGCAATGGCGGGAAGGGAACAGCTTCCTCCTCTCACTGCGGCGGAGCGGGCGAACGGAGGAAGGAGAAGACGCGGATGGAAGGGCTTCTACGGCAGCTTACATGATATCGTAGGTTGTTTCAACTATCATCCTGTTTTCGAAAGGCTGATGGAGTGCTGTTGTCACAGTATAGCTATCCGTGTGAGGTAAGACGTCAGGTAATGCCAAATTGAGCTCGGTTTTGACTGTCGCACAGGACGGCTCCATCGATCTCATCAAAGATGCTTCGGTATCAGTAGCTGCGCACGGCCAATACGTGTAAGTGGTGTCCAATCCGAGTTGTTGCAAAGCTGAAGCTTCCGACCCTAGGGAGAATATCCACCTCGGGTCTTACGATTCTGAGGAAGACTTTTATGAGAGATTGTATCCTCGGTACCTGGCTGTTTTCGAAAAGGCGAAGCACTTTATTATGGAGACAGAGGCGGACCCAGACCGCACAACCGTGTATATCAGGTGCGTTCCTTGTGACGACGCATCATATGGAAACTAAGTCGACATCAGTGCTGGCTTTGATGCGTGTGAACACGAGGGTGAGGGAATGCAGCGACATAGGCGCGGGGTACCAGTGCGTTGATACGGATACACTGAAGCATTAACGTACTCACATGCCAACTGACGCCCTCAAGGTATCTTTCTATGAGCGGATTACCAAAGATATAGCGGCATTCGCTGAAAAATATGCCAAAGGCAAGGTCGTATCCGTGCTAGAAGGTGGATATAGCGACTTGGCTTTGATCAGTGCCTCGATGTCGCACGTCGCCGGATTCTTCCCTGGGGCAAGATCACGCGCTCAGTGGTGGCAAAAGCCGACATTGGAACATGTTAGTAAGCTTTGCTGGTTCAGCTATACATCACTTACATCCTATCTCCTAGATCGACCATGTAACTCGAAAATTGCGTAATGGTAAAACAGCGCCCTTGCCCAAGGAACTACGACAATTCGAGAATATCAAGCGTTCGCACGATCTGTTCGACGTTCTTAACAATTGGGGCAGGGATACCATTCGCGTACCGGCTTCCGAAGATTCCCCTCACGCAACCCGGAGGGTCCTGCGGGACCGGTCGAAGTTGGTTTCCAAGGATCAATATTCGCCGCCGGTCACAACCAGGCGTAATCTCCCAACCGCAAGGACGGCCCGGAAATCGAGAAATTCCCCTACGGCCTCTTCGCCCGAACCAGAGGATACAGCCAAGGCGACGACATTACCGACGTCTGTACAGCCCAATATGATAACGGTCATGCCTTCAGAGCCTCTTCCCGAAAGCGCTCGATCGATGGGGGAATTTGTTTCGAAACCGACAGAGTTGTCATCTGCGGGTGGCATGACGGGAGCCAACGAAAGCAAGCTAGCGGAAAAAGTGATACTCCGGTTCAAGAATCCGGCATTGCACCGGAACGGGATTACCGAGGGCTCGGCGGAGAAGCCAGACGTGCCACCGCCGGCAAAGACGGGTATACATCTCGGTCTCAAGGATATGCATACGTTGGTCTCGTTGCTGGAACCTCTTCGCATCCCATACATCCACATTGCCGGTACCAACGGAAAAGGATCCGTTTCGGCAATGATCGACAGTTGCGCTCTCGCAGCCCGTCTCAACACTGGTAGGTACAACTCGCCCCACCTGGTTGTCCCTCGCGATGCCATCCTTATCAACGGGCAACCGGTCTCGCAAGAAATCTATGATCATCATCGGGATGTCGTCAAGCGGACGGTAGCCGATAACCACCTGCAGAACTCGGAATTCGAAATAGAAACAGCAACAGCGTTCTCCATCTTTGCCAATGCAGAGCCACCGCTTGACCTGCTTCTGATCGAGTGCGGAATGGGCGGTCTTCGCGATGCCACAAATGTCCTCGACAAGTCACGCCAGATTTGCAGCATTCTGACCGTGGTTGACTTGGATCACCAGAAATTCCTCGGAGATACCATCGAAGCAATCACCACAGACAAGCTTGGAATCACGACGCCTGGAGGACACCTCATCGTCTCTAAACAGATACATCGTGACGTCATCGATATCGTGCACCGACATGCAAAAGAAGTTGGTTTCTCGTATGACTTTGCCGATGACGGATTGGAGCTTGAAATCGCACTACCTGGTCGGCATCAACAGCAGAACGCGTCGACCGCAGTTGCAGCGATCAAGCACATTCAATCCAGCCCCAAAGCTCTTCGCATCCAGCCGCGAGCGAGCGTCATCGGCACTTCAGCTATTCAAATTGGCTTGCAAAAGACGCAATGGCGTGGACGATGCAGCTGGCTCAAGCTTCCCAGTTCAACGATCGGCATGCCAGGCGAGATTCCGCTATTGGTGGACGGTGCCCACAACGAGTCAGCAGCGTTGTCGCTGATGAATTACATCGACTCGATCAGAACGGACGAACCTATCGTCTTTGTCGTCGCGCTGTCGCATTCACGCCCGAAGACGCCGTTGACAGTCTTGCGACCGATGCTGACGAGAATCCGAAAACACGATAGAGTACTCCCCGTGCAATTTTCAACGCCCGTCGCCGGTATGCCGTGGATAAAGAATGAAACCGATCAGGACATCCGAGCAGCCGCTATAGCTTCTGGCCTCTCTAAGGATCAGGTACTCGGCAGTCATACAACCGGACCTCTCACTCTACGAGAGGGTCTGCAACTGGCTGTGAGGACGCAGAAGTGGGGCTTTGTGGTGGTCACCGGAAGTCTGTATTTGGTCGCGGACGCTTACCGACTTGCTGGAGAATGAGGCGTGAAGTAGATGCTTTTTCGTCTCCATGTACTGTGATATAGGGGAAGTGTGATAGGGCCTTGCCCGTTGTATGTACTGTTACGTCTGCCGTGATCACGGGTGTTTCCAGTCTATGCATAGAACAATCATACAATTATCGGACAACTCAAAGACAAACACGATATTATTTCAAACGTGAGCGGTGAATACAATTTACTTTGGGCAAAGGGCAGAATAATTAGCTCGACACTACGGCAGATATAACCCAAGACTCACGTTATAGAATCTACGGCTGGGGTTCTTGCCGAACAGATCCGTCCTGATCTCAGGCAACATCTGTTAAAAGAGGGACAGTGAGTACTTTGTTGCTGTACGCCAAAGCCAATTTCACCAAACTTACCTCTTCCTCCAGAATATGCAGCCTCTCGTCAAGAGTGTTGTTGACCTTGATCCTGCCCTGCATCATGCTGCCAACGACACCGCCCGAACACGTGTCGTCCGAGAGCGAATCCTTGTACTCAATCTTGGATGTACGGCCAGACATCTCGGTGTATTTGTCCAGCGCAGAGTCGCCCGCCTTCTTCACCACGTCGGAAGCGGAAGGAGTGTGTTCGATCAACACTTCGGGAGAAACGAGAATGAGAAGGATCTGCATCGGTCAAGAGATCCCTATCAGCGGCGAGTTGTAGCGAGACGTGACGATGCATACCTCGAGAATCAAACCCTCTAATACGCTCTGATACTTGTCACTGTCCTTGTTGAGATCCTTGACCTTGGTCTTGGTTTCATCAAAGATGCTATCGAGGTGTTCCGCACGCGATCGCAAGACTTCGAGACGCGACTGGTTGAGAGCGGTAGACTGGGAACTGTGCGCGAGGAATCGAGTCAGCACACTCAGAGACGTCAAGCACTATTTGAGATGGCTTACATCTTCCAGCTCACTTCAGCCTGCTTCCTCTTTTTCTCGAACTGCGCATCAATAGCCGCGGTCTCTTGTCGAACGATCTTGGCCTGATTGACAACGACGATCAGCCCATGAATAGGATACCAGTAGCCATAGCGTTGAGTCGAACGCAAGACCCACCTTCTCGATGGCAAATTCCTCGTCCGCCTTTACTTGTATCTCTCGTGCCTTCTCCCGTGCTTCTTGCGAGATGAACGCAACCTATACGAGCATAAATTAAACCACATAATTAGCTCCCTCGGTCACTTGACTGAAAGCTCCTCAGGACGAATAGTTGTCAATTCCTCATTCTTCCTTCCATAGGGATAGCCTCTCTCCTTCTCGATCCCCTTTTCAACGGTCTGCATGTGGATAAAGGGACATACCATCTTGTTCATCTCCGAGGCCATCTCGCTGTCATTCAATGCTCCTGCTCGCGACATCTTAATACGATTTGCCGGATATAGTTGGATGGGCAACGAGGCTGGTTTCCGGGACGATAAACTCGGAGTATGCTATTCTGAAGCCGTAAAGGTATCCGACAGTCTATCAACACCAGCGACACCAACGAGGAGCCCTGCTTGATTGTCCCAGTGATCGACCGAGCTATTCGTCATTGCCGTTTCGGAACTTGATTCCGCATTTCAGCGTCCCACGGTGTCAAAGCGAGAGTCGGCGCCAAGTACTAGGAGCGAATCCTCATGAGGCTTTCTAGATCTCAAGCCTGGTCACACAAGCCGATCGGACTTTCGCTGCGCAGGATGTGAGCTCAGCCTTCGGCTCGGGATCGCCAATGTGTCGAGAGGCGGGGGGAAGGGAATAAACACAGAGGCAATTTGCTACGGTGCGTATGTCGGCATTGCCGGGAGGCGAGCGTAAATCTTGCATACCATTCTCTGCCATATTCCCGTATACGAAGTGGTGCAACCCCCAGTTCAATGCGCTGCCATGTCCTTCTTAGCTGCAGCCAACACGAGAACAGCGCGGACCCAGTAAGAAATCCCGATGGGAATGATATGATAATGACTTATCCTTTACATGCCCTGGTAAAACGGTCACCAGGATTTGAAAGATGTCATGCTCAATACAACGCGCCTCTGTTAACCCGCTCATCGCTTTCTGCTCTCATACATGACAGTATTTTCCGCCCAACGTCGGACTACGCCTCGCCCATGCTCTTGCTCCGGGAATTTGACCCCATCGCTATGCGAGGAAGATGGTAAGCGGTATGTACATTGCGCTCGAGCGCGCCGAACTCACCGAACCACGATGGCGGCATGGGAGTTTCCAACCATAGGAAGCCATGTCAACCATTTAACCCATCTGGTCTGATCGATGCCGTCATTCAGATTCCTGATGATCCGTCGCTGGACATCCGTCAATTCTAGCTTGACATCCTTGATTGCCGTGAGGTCCGGTCGATTGGGCGATGCCGAAGGGTCATGAGCAGGATGCGGATAAGGCTTGTCTTTACTCGAGACCTTGTACTGCATTTTGTCCTGCAGCGCGGTTTGCGACTGCGATCGTTGGGTAGGCGGTGGTACCAAACCGTGTTCGAGCCGGAAAGAGGGAGTCGAGCGCACGTAAGGCTTGATCGGGGCACCGTGGCTCCAACTCGTGATACTGCTGAGAACCGATCCGAGGCCATCATCGCCTCCTGGCGGGGTGACGGCGACCAAGGTAGCATCCGACTGCGGCGAGTCTGTGCAACTTGAACTTCGACTCATCTCTGAACTTCCAGTTTCGCTTCCTCTTCGACTGTCCAGCGCGATTCTGCCTTCATCGTCGCTCTCGCCTCCTGATTCCGGGTCGAATCCGGTCGTACGGCGGACCAGACGGTTACTCAGCTGTCGCGCGGCAGAGTTGAGCTTCATCCTGACCATGGACATTGCGTTGTTCGTCTGCATCGACGAATGTTGCTCGAACAAACGATCAGGCTCGAGGAGACCCGTGTCGGAGTCCGCGTTCGAATCCGACCGCGCCCGCTGGGCCACGACCGCTGTCGCGATAGCTTCATTGAGTGGCTGTGCGCCCGCAACCGCCCTCGCCCGACGTCTTGATTGCCCTGAATCGATGATGAACGCAATCACGACGCCGACCATGAACACGGGCATCACGACCGGAGTGAGCGCGTAGAAGATCCAGTTGAACGGAGGCCGGAACACGAGAAAAGGCGGAAGAAAGGGCGCACGTTTCCGCTTGGCGTCGAGTCGCATGCGTTTCTGCCTCGTCCGACTCGTTGACAGAGCTCGCGAGGGTTCCGGCCGTCGGGCCAGGTTCGCTCCCTGAGAGGACGGATTCCGGGAAAAGGTGGGTTGCGATGGCGAGTATCCTTTTCTGACGCCATCCTGGACAGGAACTGTATACCATCGTCGGATAATATTCGCGTCGTCCGTTTCTACTATGATCTCCTCCTCGACTCCAGGCTTGGCGGGCGTCTCGACGAACGGATCGTCAAAGTTGATGGCGCCTGTTGGGTAAGTCACGGTATGGTCTTGCACGCTGTTTGACAAGGTATCTTAGTCTCCGATGTAAACGACAACGTCCTCGTACTTACGCATTCGCGAAAAAGTCTATGCGCTGGAAACTGTTGAGCGCCTGAACGAAGATCTCGTCTTAGGCCAAAAGAGGTAAATAAGATGCTGCACCAAAGGCAACGACGAAGCATACCTTTATCCGACATGACTTCCAACAACGGCCTCTCATCCAGCGCCGAATACTTGTCCCACGTATACAGCTGATCGCCCGTCCGACCGAGCAAGCTGTAGCCCCACTTGACGGCGACCCATTGCCAGAAGCGGCCCCGGTATTTCATGATGCCGACGTGGGGAGAGGCGAGCGTCGTGAAGTTGATTGGGCGATGCTTGGTGAAGAAGGAGGGATCGCGAGAGTGAAGGAGTCCAATAACATATCGTGCGATGACTGCACACGACGCATCAGCTGTCACGTATACAAAGGCTCCAGTTGGGGAACTCACGACCGCCGACGCTGTATCCCATGACGCTGAAATCCCGAACGACCTTTGACCCATCCTTCTCGATCCTCCTGACTTCCCTATCGATCTCGTCCGCTACTCGCCCAGCACAGACATCGATCCCATCGTACGTGTGGGTACCTTCGTTGCCCTGCGCGACGAGGATCCGTAGTTCCGGATGACTGCTGCCAGACTGCTCGGGACTGGCTTTTGCTTTCTCGTATGCTTCTGCCAGCTCTTCTCGCGCGACGTTGAGGTGCTTGGGGTTACCTGAAGACCGGAATGAGCGTCGTAGCTATGGCGAGTTAGGGAAGACTCACCCCATAAACCATGGATCAGGACGACGAGATGGACGTTCTTCCGACTTGACGCCTGAGCGGCCATGACAAGATTTGAGTTGGGCTGTATAGTGTTGTGCGAGAAGGCCGGTGTGCGTGCTGGTACGGTCGTGACGTATCTTCCGTTCGTCTTGAATGCCCAGGGACGAGATATACCGATGCTCGGTTGGGCTCTTATGCGTTGTTTGGAAAGCGACTTGGTGAAAGGAGCTAAAGATCGAGCTCCTCCATTCATGGGTTACCTTTATGTCGAATGCTGCTCGGGCAAATAGAACCGGTAGGAACGGTGCAGGCGAAAGTTTATCTATACGATATTGGCTGCCGACACGACGAGCAAGGGCGGACCGACCCTTTGTGGCGAGTAGTCGATGGCGATGCGATACGTCGGACTGGCGAACCCGCGGGCTGACCACTGGGGAAAAGCGTCTCCCAATTTGCAGTCTCCATCCCGGTTGTTTCGGTCGGAACGCCTCTGCCGGAGCATCATGCGACCATGCTGAACATGAACGATTCCCATAAGACGACGCTCGGAATTGCAAGGTAGGCTGGAATGCTGGCTGGAATGCGAGATCAAATGACGATACTCCACGATTCCCACGACTCTTAGAGCCGACGCTAAAGTTCACCGAGAGCCACGTGGCAAGGGAATGATTCCGGGCTGACTGGGCCGTTTTATCTAATCAGCGCGTTTCTTGAATTCGCGCGACGCGTTCAACGTTCAGTTTGTTCGTCCATGGAGGAAAGCTCGGATCGATGACATCAGTAGCGGGGACTCGTCGTCCTCACTTTCCCACATCAACACGATCCATCGGCAGGCGGTACATTCCCTGACCTCATCTCACGAAACCATCCATACCCTTTCATCGCCAAATAAACAACACCAACATGTCCAAGCGAAGCATCTCTAACGTCCTCATCGCCAACCCGGCAGCAAACAACAGCAAACGCTCCAAGACGGACGAATTCTCCCTCCTACTCACCCTCGACTGACGATCCGTCCTTGCCCTTCCGCGACCTGAACTTGCACTGGAATTTTCATCCTTCGTATAGCATATCTCGGACAGAAAGAGACCCTGCAAGCCCCGGAGAAGGCCAATACCGCGGCCGCGAAAGCGGTACCCGTCGCCGTCGTCACCTGGAGTCCTGAAAAGCTCCAGGCAAAAGCAGAGCAAGCGGTCAATCTGGCTTTGTAGAGTATCAAGGCGCAGATGAAGTGGGGTGTACGTCTGCCCCTTGTCCAATTCCTAGGTGTAGACTACTGATTGCAACCCTTTCAGCAATCATGCAGAACCGGTCGAGCAAGGTTCACCTACGGATCCATCCTCCCTAACGAGCAAGTTTTCCGCGCGATGGTCCCCTTCCGGAGGACAAGAAGACGTCCAAGCTGTACAAGATGCCAAAGAAGGAGTTCTCCGATGCCATTGGGGAGCCGTACAAGTCTGCAAGTTCGGTTCCTTTGCTCTGATCAGTCGAGAGTGTGGTACTGATCAGCTATTATGCCGATCAGATTCGGTAAGACGATTTGTGCGCGACGGGAGACCATGTCAACGTCAGGTGGAATGCGGAAGACTGCGAGTTCTCCATCTCGGGGACGTATAGGCTTGCGAGACTTGCTTGAGGCTGCGAAGTGAGCAGGGTCTGATGGGCGGAAGGGTAGAACATGTGCAACTGCCGTACGAACAGGACACAGCAAGTTGACGGGGACATGTATTTATATTCCAGTTCTGCGAAATCCAGTAAATACGAAGAATGCGTTATTTCGATCTGTGTTGAGACGCTACACTCTCGACAACGTGACAGCTTCACGCAATGCGCATGGTACCGGATGCAACTGCGTGGAGCAACAGCATCAGTGCACTCGCTTCGAGTGTTATGCAACTATTTACTCACCTTCCACGGCATGTCCGATCAACAACACCCGTCCCTCCTTTTCGAGCCACACACACCGGATCTGCCCCCTTCTTCTCCCGCCTTGAACGCCTGAGATGACACTCCCCGGCTGGACACCTTGGGCTTCTAGTCGGGTAGACCAGTACGGCGCGAGGGCGCAGTGGTAGGATCCCGTGACGGGATCTTCGGGAACACCGAGGAGAGGTCCGAAGCCGCGCGAGACGATATGCTGTTGCGCTCCTTGTGTGCACTTGGCGGTGAACCCGACCAGCGTGTACTTGTCGATTTTCTGTGCATTGGCAAGGGATCAGCTGACCTATTGAGACGGAGAGGAGGAAAGACGACTGACCAAGCTATCCGTATCGACGGTCCAGTCACCCAGATTCTCGCTTTCAGATTCGTCGAATTGTATTACCAGGAACTTCTCCGCAGCAGAGATATCGACGATTCGAGGCTTTGATGTTCCTTTGATCGCTCGTTGGACGCACGCTTCATATTCCGCATATTCTGTAGCTGAAACTTTTTCGGGAACGAGAGCGGGAAAGTTCATCTCTAGCGAGCCGTCCTCGAGCTTGCGCGTCGTCAGCTCCCCGGAGAGTGTATTGAACTTGAACAGCTCGATATCCTTGAACTCTGGGCGGAGAGAAAGAGCGAACCCGGACGCAAGCGTTCCATGCCCGCACAGGTTGATCTCGGCCGTCGGCGTAAACCACCTCAGCCCAAACGTTCCCGGTGTCGACGTCGGAGTGATGAATGCCGTCTCGCTGAGATTGAATTCCGCGGCAATCTTCTGCATCAGGTCGTCCGTAAAGGTGTGCATTGTTTCGTTATCCAGGACAACGACCGCGGCGGGGTTCCCGCCGAACGGTGTGGTGCTGAAGGCATCGATGACCGAGTATTGAAAGGAGGATAGGCTTGACATTGTGAGATGCTACGGACGGGGACGCTCGTCGTGGTGCCTGTCGTCTCTGCTGCGCTGCTCTATATACGAGCAGGCGATTGACATGGCCGCTATGCCCGGCCGGTCCGTGCTGAGTCACGGATGAGTCACCACGAAGCCTTTTGAATCCGCTTTGCATACAGTGACTAGTACTACTTACTGTATGCAGTCTTTGGAGGTAGACAGGCTGTCTGCTCTTTGCAGTGCAATCGCGACGCAGGTGAATACTTTGCGGAGTTGGCAAGCCAGGGTCAAACTCACCAACTCGTTTGCAGAATACATTTATGACATGCAAAGGTAGGTAGGCATCGCGACGCGTAGATCCGCAAGTCAACTACGACTCTGGACCTGCACACTAGTAGGTCAAGCCAAAACTTGGGCTGATGGCTGCTATCTTCGAGATGCCGCATACTCGAATGCCAGCGAGAAGTTCATCGGCACATGAACCCTACCGCGTCGATGGCAAGCATTGAGGATGCAGATGAATCAGATCAGTATACGATGATTCCTTTCACAACGTCATTGCGAATTTGCGACACAGTCTTTGGATTCATTACAACTTGCCAACATATCCTTCAAGCTCTTCTTGTTGGGTCACGGTACTCGCGGTTCTAGCACCCAAATACCAAGTTGCCTCCGCCCTCAGGTCATTCGCCGAGGATGCAAGTCATGCAGGAGGCGGTCTAGTACGGTCGCGGCGAGATACCAATACATTCGGAGGCATTGTATGACGGGCAGATCGCCTGCATTCCGAAATCCGAATTGCTAATCAGCGGTACTCGCCAGAGGCATCAGGGCCGACTCACCTCCGTGACATATTGCTTTCCTGTCCAGATAGCCTCTGAGAGGGGTGGATTCGGCACGAACGGCGACTCGGTTTGGAAATTGACTTCAAAACCTGTAATCAGCGCCATCAGGTCTGCTACCATTCTGGATCATCGACGAAGGGAATCAGCCTGCTATCCACCTCGATACTTCGAGGGGCGATGCTTACCTGCCGAATAGCTCCTGACCGCCTAGGTTCAGATGGGTGTTGTCCGTCGGAAGACGGTTCATCAGATGCGCAGCATCGGGCCCGATGAGCTGTAAGTAATTGATGGACGCCTCGAGCAGTGGAAGCAGCGTGCTGTTGGTGGATGTTGCTACACCTCGAGCGGCTGCCATGCTAGTTCAGCTAAGTGCTCTGAGTTCAGATCAAGATGTAGAGGCTTACCACTACCCCACGGCCCGAGAGTATCATTGATGGTCATCGTATTGTTCTTGAAACCGCGACGAGACAACGGAGTCAACAGAATGGGATGGGCACCGAGGTTGCGAATGTCCGAGACGAATTGCGTCAAGTTGGCTGCCATCGATTCAGGCCCTGCGATCTTCATGTCATCTATAAAGAACGATGATGGGTCAGTATTCTCCTAGCAGCATGTCCTCGTGCGTTGATGCACTTACTGTGTCCGAACTGAAGAGTGACAAACACCTGTTTTCCTTGGGCTACCTCCGCCTTGGTCCGCTCGAGAGCTTGACCATATAGTCCTCGGTCAACGATCGTTCCAGTAGTGGCCCCGTTCGATCCATAGTTCGCTGAAGAGACAACTATCAGACCAAGATGAGATAACGAAGCTCTATATACGTACCGCATCCTATGCCGGGCTGCAATGAGGCGCAGAAGCCATTACCCCAACCTCCAGCTGCGTAATAAGATGAACAAGGCAATTTCGCGACAGAACGCGAAGATACCTACAATTGGGCGTAACGGTGTTGTTGTTCGTAGTACTGTCCCCGACCAGGACGAACGAAGCCTCGGCGAGACCGCCCTTCTTCTTCTTCTCCTTGTCGTTCTTTGCCGAAGCGCTGTCACCCAGAGCGAGTAAGACGAGCAGTCCTGTGAGGGCAGAGATCTTCATGACTGGAAACAGGCTAATCAGGCAGCTGCGGCTTGAGTCGAAAATGTGAGCGAGGCTTACCGGTGGCCGATATATTAGTTCACGCTTTATATCCCACGATGACCCCGGTCGCACAACTCTAGGCCGGGGGTGAAGGTTTGTCGCATGCGGATATCGGTGGCCATCTTCAAGCTGCAATGCGATTCTTCAGCATTCAATCTCCCTACGATCGACCCCGCGGCCCGGGGCACCGCTCAGGGTCAACGGAACTCATGACATGCTAGGAACCATTTCGGGAGATGGCCGAAGGCGGTGAGTACTTGCTCCAGTAATCGACAGGTGGGTGGTACGTCGTCTTTCCAGCTCGTCTTCCATGTTTGAGGTGTGAACAGGACGCTAGCGTTTAGTTTCCGAAACCCGGGCCGGCCGGTATAGAGGATGCCGAGTTGCTTCTACCTGCGTCCGGCAACAGTGGAACATGATTTGCACAAGGCAGCGGCGCAAAAGAGGCAATGACCATGACCCAGAAAGCCAGGACGCCAGGACCCAGCAAGTGCCGACAGCTGACATGGGCATCTAGCATGACGCGGACACGACACGTGACCTGACGCTGCGACCTCCTTTATGCTATGACGAATCTCGATATTGGAATCGGCATGTTGTTCGCGGGCATCGCTCAATGACGGCGAGGTCTGCACATGCACGGAATGAGGACGATCAGCCGGCTTGCTGCTGTGACCGGCTGATCGTTCGAATATGGTGACATTTGTCGCTCAAGGCGGCGGGACCGCTGGGCGCTTCCGAATGCATCCATCGAGCAGCATGAATGGTATAGCTTCCTACATGAGAAGATGTTGTCCTAACTTGCACACTGGGATGTAAACAAAAAATTTGCAGTAGTCGAGGCAAGGTCAGATTCGCGTGTCATACTGAGTCGGATCGCCTCCTTTCTTCTTCTTTGCTTCCGACCGAAAGGGGCATCAGCTCTGTTACCTTCGTTGAGCGTCCAACGATCTATACCGTCTATGGCATTCGTCGTGACGTTCATAGTGTCCCTCTTCAATTGCATGTGATCCGCCCATCGTCGTATGGTCATCGCATCCGCCTGACTACCTGCGAACGCAACCTCCCAACCTCCCGCAAGGCAGAAACGATACGAGCAGAACTAGGAATCCCATCCCGCTCAACTCAAGTTCACAAAGGCACATCAAAGGGCAGCCAGTATGGCGTTCTACGATCCTTATACTGCGATGATAGGTAACGGCTACATGATGGGCATGAGCGGGTATCCAGGGATGGCGGTACGTATAGATTGCCAAATAACTGTAGCTTTGCGCCCATTCCTCTGCTGTACGGCATGATCTAGGGATTGGGATGGCCCGGATACGGAATGATGGGCATGGGTGGGTATGGAGTAAGTCTTATGGAGGCTCTGAGGATTGTAAAGCTGTTGACCTTGTGCTCTTCGCAATATCTCCTATCCTAACTCGGACCTTCTTCAGGCGCCTCGGTATCCCGCAGGAGGGTTAGTCGTTCCAGATGTTCGGAGAGACTCTCCTTTGGACTGACGTCTGATGCGCTCAACTTCAGTCTGCTCAACGATTACATGAACGTCGCTTCGACAGCTCTTAGCCCGTGGGGCTATGGGAGAGGCATGTATGGTGGCGGCCTCGGCATATATCCATATGGAGGCATGTTCGGCGGTGGGTATGGTATGGGAATGATGGCGATGGGAGCGCTGGGTGAGTGAACCTGTCTAATTGATCCGACTGACAGGGGGTGTCCTCGCGGTGGCATGGTGCTGATATGCGTGACTCTTGCTTAGGGATGATACCGGGCAGTAAGTCGAGTTGGAGATGCTGGGTAAAGCTCGATAGCGCCGCAAGCCTGGCTGACGGTCATATTCCCTGCTCCTCCGACAGTGAATCCATATGGCTATGGTGGAGCCTGCTACTGAACACTCCAAGCTATTTGCCATGGGCTATCGCGGCATCGCCATTTTCGAGGCGCAACTAATTGGCCTAAAACAGCGTCCCGCAATGCTCGGTCTAGTTGTCGAATATGTTTTCCTGTTCGTTTTCGCCTTGTTTTCACCTTTACCTGCTGCCACGATCGCGCGGGATCCGAGCCGACTGGCAGAAATGTGCCTGCGCAGATGTGTGTACTTAGAACGCGAAATAAGATGTCCTCGCAGGTTGTATCATCTAATTTGATATTGTCGTACAAATGGATTTGTCTGTATACGTTTGCCTAGGCATACACCTCCAGGTGATTCGTGAGCCGAAACACTTCAAGACATAGACTAGAGTAGTTGTAATGCAAGTATTGCTCCTAGTATACCTGCAGGTGTAATAAATGGCGGTCAAGATTAATCTAGGTTACAGAGGAGAAGCACGAACCTTTTTCTTTTCGTCCATGGACAATCCACCTGGACCCATGTTCACGAGCAGCAACAACCCGCCAACAATGGCTGGAGGTCGTGTGCACGATCAGCACTCAGCCATTTCATACTGCATGAACTTGACTTACACAGAGTTTGGAAAAAGTCGAATCGCTTGAAGTCCTGAGTCGGGTTCGAGGGGTGCAGGCTCCACCTATTGAAATCAACCAAACAGCATGAGTGAATACCTCAGAGAGGCGGCGTTTTTCAGACATACCAGTTGTTCACGAAAACGTTTGCGACGCTCAATCCCGTCACCAAGAAACTGGCCGACCACTTTGCCTTGAATCCAACGGCGACCATGACGCAAGCTCCGAGGCCAAAGAGGGAAACCAAAAGTCGGAAGACGCTGAATTGACCTTGGAAGACGAATCCGACAAAGAGGAAGACCAGGAGGACTCGTCCCGCCAATTGGAAGCTAGAAGTCGTGGGGAATACGTCAGCTTTTCTTTCACGAGTACACCATGTCGCGAAGTCACGTACTACTTGCGCCTGTCATTCTCGCTAATACTGGGCAAACCAGCGAACAGCTTCTTGTTCTTTTGCAAAGAATCGGAGAGAACCATGAGAAGACCTCCAATGACCGAAAGGTTTCGGAGGAAGAATGACATGTCAAAGATCAAGCCGTAACCGAGACCTGAGAAGGCAGGATTAGCGGGAATTCTCCAGCAATCGGAAATGCAGATGATCGGGACATACCCTGGGCAACCACGACGGCCAAAAGAGCTCCGACAGAGTATTCTGGGAATCGCTTGGAGATGACGCCGTATGAACCGCCGACCATGGCCTGACAGAAACAGAGATCAGGCCTGTCGCCTCGACAAGGAGACATGAAAGGGACATGCGAAAATGTTGAACAGCAGGAACAGGTGCGAGAAGCCCCTATAGAAACCACGGTGCCTAACGACGCAGACGAGCCAATGTCAGCTGCGGAAGATTCGATTAACACACTGCTTACTTCTGCAGATACCAGAGTTGATCGCCCCATTGTGTGACGATGCGCAACGCATCCTCCAAAAACGTAACGACGATCAAGA
Organism: Naganishia albida; assembly: GCA_001599735.1. Taxonomy (NCBI): domain Eukaryota; kingdom Fungi; phylum Basidiomycota; class Tremellomycetes; order Filobasidiales; family Filobasidiaceae; genus Naganishia; species Naganishia albida. The sequence goes on from BCHV01000004.1 coordinate 174,037, forward strand.
ACCGTGCGATAGCAGGAACCCAAGGCTTGATGGGCTGAGAGTAGCTCTCCATCAGATCCTCGACCTTGTTGGTGAATCCTCGAACCTTGACGAGAACCTCGTCAAGCGGTCCACCATCAGACGATGTGCCTAGACCCGCGGTTCCGCCCATAACGTGTCCTGTGCCGGGACCTCCGGTACGCCGTCCGATAGGATCAGGCATGTACGTCTGCATAGGCGTGGGACGATACCCAGGTGTCTGATTGGGGTTGATGTGAACTCGTTGCGCCATGCTGTTGGAGACGGAGCTGTTGAAGTTGGGCTGAGATGATGACGTGTAACGGTGTGAAGCTTGTCGCTCCGTTTACGAGGATTGTAACGAGGTCAAAGTGTAAGAGTATCGAGCGGGGATGGTATCGATCCCTTGTGACGACTTCCGTTTCTCAGCAACCCAGCAAGGACTTGAACGATGGGGAACTCAATCAATGATTCAAAGGGCGAACGAAGTATGACGAAACCAGCAACCTCCACGATTACCGCAACGATCATAAGCGCACGAAGCCAAGATGCGCTTTTAGATTGGCAACCGTGCAGCCCAAGAACACCTACTGCCTTTCGACAATTAAGGGCAATATACTCACCCTCCCCGATTCATGAGTGTCTGACGCAGTTTCAGAGCCAAGCACGAGTCAGAATCCAAGTTTAATTCCCCTTTATACACGCATGGATACAGTAATCAAGTTTATATACAACATTGAACCTATGATGGGATCTACAGTCCGACTCTGATGTGAGATGCTCGAGCGGTGTCGCAGGGCCGACGAGCCAGAGTGGCGGAAATGGTCAATCTTGTCCGTCGGAAAATGTGCCGAAAGTGATTATATTGCGAATTACGGCGGGGCTTGTATGACCGCTCGAATCCTGATGGTATGAGGTCGTCCATGTTGAAGACCTGACATCTGATTCTTGTCGCTGTGAATCACTTTCCTGTGCCGTAATGCGAGTCTCAACACCGATCCGTCTCGTATCGAGACATCCTTCTACGCTGCTGAGAAGGGTCGGATACGATGTCAGGTTCCTGAGAAAGGCATGTGCGTGACCGATCCCAACTCACCTTTCAGCCATCCACCCCGTTCCCACTGTCCGCGCTGATAAGCATCCGCGATACGCTTTTGAGGCTCCGAGAGCCCGGTCAGCAGGTGCAGCATTCGCTTGAAGTCGATCGGCTTCAGCATCCACCCGTCGAAATTGATGCCTAACTCTGCATGTTGGCTCTCCAACAGAGTGGCGGAGACTGCAATGATAGGTATTCTGTTGTCGACCCGTCGAGCAGGAGCCGGTGCATCTGCGTTGAGGAGTTCCTCGTACTTTCGGATAGCCGCTGCAGCTTGCTTGCCATCCATGACCGGCATCTGTATATCCATGAGGATACAGTCGAATGCCTGGTCCTTTTTGATCCGATCGACCGCGTCCTGGCCGTTGATTTCTGACAGCACGGTGTGGCCATCCAGTTTCAGACGACGTTCCAGGATTCTGCGATTGACGTCGTCGTCCTGAAACAATGTTCGTAAGTATAAGAGACGGTCAAACCTTCCTCCCATCGAACATACCTCGACTACCAGAATTCGGAGTTTATGTAAGGCCTTGGGCTTCTCGGCTGCCTGTTGCTTGCTAGATGTGCTTGATTTCTTTACTGGGGTGGGTTTTACAGCCGGAGTTGGAGCCGCTTCATAAGCCTTGTCTTCCGCATGCACGCCCTGCTTCACAGCACGCCTGTTTTCGGCAGGAGGGGACGTTGCGATGGGGCTGCGTGGCGTGGCGTCCTTCTGCGTATGATCGCCGCAGTTGGATTTGACGGATAGCGACGGTTTCTCCTGCAGGCTGTCGAGATCTGGCTTTGTCGGTCGCACTGGCCAAGAGCTATCGGTGATGGGGTATGTGCCAGGCTGGTTCATGCGAGCCTCCGCTTCCTTGACTCGCGGATCCTGACTCGTTTCGTTTGCACGCAACATGTGTGACTGCGCGAATGCTTGGACGAAGGTGTCAATCTCGGAATTGCCAGAGTCTTTCGATGGTGCGGAGACGCCGGAGCCGGACCCTGACAGCGAGCGAGTCTTGGAAGCGATGGACACCGCCTTCTCACTCCTTGATGCCGTTGTGGCGGATGCTGTGGAAGCTGTAGCGTCGAACTTCGTCATGACCAACGAAAAGAAGAATCGGGTACCGACGTCGATTTCCGACTCTGCCCGAAGCTGTCCTCCTAGCTGTTCGACAATCCGCGCAACGACAGCTAAACCAAGGCCAAGACCTGTTGGTTGCGAGCTTTCTGTGTCGGCTTGTTCAAACGTCATGAACATGGCTTCGAGCTTTTCCCGCGAGATACCGCAGCCGGTATCGCTGACGGTGATTTGTACATCCACCATGTTTTCACCGACGGGAACGGAGCGCCCGCTCTCCGACTCGGTTCTGGTCCGACAATCGATGCGGATCTGTCCGTGGGAGGTGTACTTGACTGCGAGCCCGACGCTTGATCAGTACAAGTCCAAACGAGATTGCGCTGACATTGGCTTACCAGCATTCGCGACCAGATTGGCGACTACCGTTCGAATCTTTTTGTGATCGCCTAAGACGAGGCACTCCGGCGCAGCAGATACATCAACTATAAATTGGAGATTGCGTCGCTTTGCTTCACTTTCGTAAATCCGGGTGGCGTCCGAAATAGACTGGCGAAGATCGAAAGGATCGTTGAATGCGGTTTCATTGCCACTTTCCACGCGCGTAAGATCCAGTAAATCGTTGATGGTGAAAAGCAGACTCTTCGAAGCCATGTGCGATCGGCTGAGGTTCTCCCGTGTTTCTGTGTCCAGATGCCCGTCGAGAGCCAATTCAAGATAGTTGATGATGTGGTTCAAAGGGGTTCGCACTTTGATACAGGAGTCAGCATGGTATTAGCTTTGAAGCACGCGACACGCAGGCCATAATTCCTCTTACCTTCATGCGATGCATTGTTCAGCAGTATTGATGTCATCTGATTTGTGCGCATAGCAGACTCCTTTTGTCGCCATACCTATAAAGCGGGTTGCTCGGTAAGGCACAAACTTCCCTGTGACAAGAGAGCCTGGGCACTCACTTCGATGAATTTTCCATAAACAAGCGCAAGCACACCGGCAGTCTCGAGCTGTTCATCGGTCCAAGCTCGGCTACGACCTTTGATTGTCTCGCTCCATGCCTGGAAGGGGAGAACAGCAGGTAAGCTGGGCGCTTCGATTTGGTCGGAGGGAAGAAGCTACTTGCCTTGAACGATTGCCGAGGTTCGAGACTTGCACTGCCCTCCTGCGACTCTTTGTACGGCTTTCCTGCCCAATGCACCTCCCTGAGTTGTCCCTTCCTCAAGAACGCGATGAAATCGTTGCCTCCAGCCGAAAGGGGAACGTACAAGAGACCTGAGATGACCTCGAGTCTCTGGGGATTATTCAGTTCCGGGAAGTCTTCCGCAATGTTGTGGGAGATCTGCATCTGCTCGTATCGCTTCAGACGCAAGAACTCTGCAATATACAAAATCTCTTGACTCTGCTCAGTTCGGGGACCGAGAATCTTCGCACCATCGCCGATGACGAGAACACCGGAGTCGGCATCGAATAACTGGATCAAGTCGTCCGCGTTGGAGACGATATAGCCCGTCGGATGTGCATCGGTGGGAATCGTACTAATGAGCTTTCGCGTATGCAATCGTGCGGCATAACTCAAGCGCTCAATGTTTCTCGATATGGAGTCGCTGAGTAGTTTGAGCATTTGCCGCACCGGGAAACTGACTCGCATTCCGGCGTTTCCGTATGCATGGCAGGCGATCAGACCCCACAAGCTACCGAAGGCCATGATCGACTGATAAGTAGGGAATGTTGTGTAAGCAAAGAGACGGGCCTTGATTTGCGCGTGGCTTACTATCGACATAGAGGATCGGACACCCATATTGCGAAGGTATACGAGATGGATGGGACTCATCGCTCGCAAATACGAATGTGTCATATCCTGGCACGGACAAATTAGTATGACTGACGATAGCCGGTTGTCAAAGGGCTCACAAGAGGGAAGTCCAGATCTTCTTTGCTGCGGAGAACTAATCTGGCCGTGGTTTGCGCACGATCATAAAGTAACCTGACCTTGTTGATTCGATACAGCTCTCGCGCTTGAGCCGGAATATCGGTCATAGGGAACATGAGTCCTTTGTAGAGGTCGTGCGTCTTGCTCCAGTCAACGAGTTCCGCAACAACCTGCCCGTTCCATTGCGCGTCAAAGCTGTACACCAGGCACCGATGGAATTGAGTCAGATCTTTGATGACACCAACAACGATCTTGAGGAATGTTTCCAGATCGGGGGCGGAACCAAGCTGATCGTTGATCTGGGCGAGGACGGCAAAAACGTCCATCGTCCCGACGCCGCCGCTGCCGGGTCCCTTTCGGCGCGTCCTCCTCCTAGGCCCGCCACCGCCACCCAACGGGTTCTCTGAATCAGAGGGTGCATCACCATCGGTAACGGCGTTGCGGGTCATCCGGCGCATTCTTTCCAAAGCGCGGAGTGGTCTGGCATGGCTGGTCGTACTGTCCAGGATATAAGCCGGATCTAACTCCAGATCCTCACCCTCCAGACCCATAAGCTGGTTGCGGGCCCTTTTCCGCTTCGCATCACTATCCTCGCTTGGCATCGTTTGCACAGTGGGTTGCGATCCTGTTGAATGGTTCTCCGCTCCGGCTGCTGGCGTGGTATCGGTCTGCGTGGATGCCCCGGTGGACTTGCTGCCGCGAGACGTATCGCCCGCACTCGTATTGTCGAAACTGCCTGACCCCATCGTTGCCGTACTGCCGGTTGTGCCAGAGAGTGAACCCGATGCCGGAGACGACACTTCGCTTTCGTAATCAGGAAGTGTTGGTGGATACAGAGGGTTGTAAATGTCGCGTTCCAGCTCGAATTCGAGCACGATCAAGTTAGGCTGAGGAACTGGTCGTCCGTACTGGTCTTTCTTGTTCCAGCTCTTTTGAGAGGGTCGATGAGCCGCTACCCAGCACGTCCATTCCCGTCGCCGATTGATGGTTCTCGATGTGGGGACGTCATCGCTGTCGTCACTTCCCGGTTCACCATAGCCACTGAGTAGAAACACCTGCGGGCCTTCATCCAAGAGCTCGGCTGAATCGTATCCAGGTTCAGGCAGATAATCGATGTTGTCGCGCAAAGCGTCATCTTGCGATTTGGGCAGGATATGAGTGAAGCATTGTAGGCGGAAGAGATAGCGCGGGGACAGTCCAAGTAATTCAGTTGAATTCTTGAAGAGATGAAAGTCAGCAACTTGGCATGTCTAGCACGTGCGAGAACTCACTTCTGATACCTGTCTGACCGACAGATCACCGGTCTCGTCATCTTCGTCTAAGACGATGAGAACACCGAAACCCTGAACGGCCCCAGGAATGGTGATGGGCTAAAGGAAGGTAATGATTAGCGCAAGGCCAAGAAAGACGGACAAAGAACAAGACGAACCTCATCTTCGCACTTCTGGAGTTTGCCTTCCCGGCCAACCACGACATGATGACCGTCTTCCGTCGTCACATGCTCGAAGCGAACGGTCATGACAGGTTCGTCCGCGGTATTCTCGCTGAGCTGCGATTGCGACTCCGAATCTCGGACGGCCACGCGATTGTTGTCTCCGTCCATATCGGAATCTCCGTCTTCATCAGAGTCACTGTCATGCTCCGGCGACTCGAGCCCTAGAATACCATCGACCTCCTCCATGTTGTTTGAGGTTCGCCTCCGACTTGCCGATGCTGCAAGGTAATCATTCGCATTGTCGCCACTCCTCTCCGAAGGCGTGGGCGCATTGGGATCCGGCATGTTCTCGGTTTCGGCCTGCTTGTTGACGAAATTTCGTACGCTCTGCTGATGATCGACTGACTGATGTCGGTTGACCGAAGGCCGCTGGGCTTGACTGGCGCTTCCTGTTGACTTGCTATCTGCGGAAGACCTAGATCTTCCGACATATCCCAATCGCACAATGTCAGTCATATCCGTCGGGCGATCGATGGCCGGTCCGACATCTGGTTCACCGGGAGTATGATCTGCATGTATGGGGACCTCGACATTGGTCTCACCATGAGACTGAACATGCGTTTTCGGCGATGTCGCGCGTGGAGCGTTGTCCCTGCTGTCATCGCGTTTCGACATGATGCGTTCACGAGCATCGCTCTTGCCAGAGGTATTGGCCGAGGGAGGCTGATCAGACTCCCTATCAACGCCAGGTCGATCTGAGAACCGGTATGCATTGGAGTTGTCGTGTACATTTGTCGGACATTGCGCCGTTGTTTGCAGTCCAGGCGCACTTGCTTCCTGGGGTACGGGGTCGACCTGGCCATACGCATGTGGCGCACTCTCCGTAACCATAGAGCTCTGTGTGGGAACCCTCGATGTGTCGTGAGGAGGTGACATATTCGGTGATCCGTCGCTACTTCTGCGACCCTTGAGTTCGAAATACGAAGCCGAAGGTGGCTGTTCGCCATCGCGATGCAAAGGAGCGGAGTAAACCCTTTCTGTGATGGCCCCACTGCTTTCACTGTGAGGAGAGGGCACCTGCCCTTGCTGCCGAGTGGTGCCAACTTCGGAAATTTGTCCAGGGCGAGCTTGGGGAAGATTCGAATGGCTCGCGGATTCCAGCATCTGGGTGATACTTTCTGCATGACCCCTGATCGCTTCAGCCCCGTCTTCGCTTGTTGCTAGTGATTGCGAACGATTGCCCCGATGGGAAGTATTGGAAGCCCTGGAAGTCATCCTACTAAGCGAAGCACCTTGACTTTGTGATGGGTTGCTGCGTCCTGGTTGTTGCATGTTGGCAAAGACGGACCGAACCGGGAAGACAAAGGACGACGTGCTGGATGATGCCGTACCCAGAGGAGGCGATATTGGTCCCAAGCTTCGACCGTCTGATGAAGCGCTGTTGCAGGTTCCCTGACCCTTAACTTGCGAGGGCTGAGTTTGCCGTGGTCCGTCACTGGTCGGCGACGCTGCCGCCGATCCATTTCGACCATCCAACGTCATGCTACCGCGGCGTATGCTGGCACTGGGCTGACGACTCTGTCCGTTGGACATGTCGAATCGGATTTGTTCAGATTGACGGACAACAAGCAATCGCAGCGCACGAGCTTTTCCAATTGCCGCCTCTCCGATTGAGAGGCTCGGTGTGGCGATCGCGCTTTCAAAATCAGCCGGGAAAGTCCGGTATATAGGCCAATTATTCACCGCGACGATGGCGCTGACCGTACAGTACTGACATACTGATACACTGACTGATATCGGATTCAACGATAGCTACGACAACGCGATGGTAAAAACGCAAGTGTTCAGGACGGTCTTGCGCAGAGGCAAAATGGAACAGCAGCCCGAACACGATGCGTACGATGGCCTGAGGAGCCATGGGCCTATGATCTTGGCCTCCGAAAATTTCGCACAACCATCCGAATTCCTGTCAATATGCATATGATGAATTGCAAAACTTCTATGCACTGCGCATTCCATTAGGCGCGGACGGTACATCAGATCCTAGCGCCGGAAGAACGAATGACCCTCGTCATCAGACAATTGCAAGGCATGCAGTAATCTCTCCTCCCCTCACCGTCGGCTTCGCGACCAACGAGGATGCGGGACCATTCCCGAGTCCGAGAGCTTTCCAAAGGCAGGTTCGACCTGGCCTGGGAGCCGGCTGGAGCATCCTCCGCCGATGTTCCTCTCCTCATATCGTCTTGAGGTGACAGAAACAAGCAGATCCCGCTGCGATGACATCCCATGTAGTTGACGGTCCCCCGGTCGACTACTGTCTTATGATGAATCGCTTTCTGAAAGCTTGTGTGATTCAGCTGCGGGGAGCAATCGGGTTACAACGATTTCCTTTGCCGATCTCATAGGTCGGAGTAGCGCCGTCCGCTTGAAATGGGAGTAGCTAACGAGGCGGGTTCGCCATCGGCGCACCGACGGTCGGCGAGTTCACCGGTACCTGTTTTTGATACATCTCTGATACAACTTTTATTGATAATAGATGCATGTTGATGCATGCTTCCTCCAAAACTATCCGGTTCATACCTCGGCCCACGAACCTCGACGGGTGTACCAATCGGGATCCTCCGTCCCCTCGTCGACTTCCCTTAGCACAGTATCTGGCGCTACCAATGGGGACAAACCGGCAACCGCACTGCCGAAGCGGAATCCCCGAGAAGGCCCGGGCGCAGAGCTGTCGAGATGCGCTTGATCATAATGGGCGGATCCCATGCTGGGCGCTGACGCAGGTGAAGATATGCTGCTTGGACGAGTCAAGTGAAGATTGGTATAGGCTGTTCTGACCAACGATGATCGTCGACGAGCGTTGGGATCCGAACCCCGGCGAGATGAGGAAACCGACCAATCTGTCGATCGCCTCGTCCATTCCCGGTTCTTTGACGGGGCGGCCCTCATCCAATCGGCACCTTGAAAGCTCTCGAAGACCGAAGCAGCATCACTACTTCGCTGAAGTGCCGAATCGACGCTGTTGAATCGTTCCCGATAGTTCCGTCCGAGGGTGACGGCGGGCGGGGAAAAGTCGACTACATTGAGCTGCGCCCAGCTTCCGCGACGTGAACCAGACGTCGAGCGCTTGTGACTGCTAGAAATATCCGTTCCTTGAAGTGCAAGCGGGGCGTAGGACAGTCGCGGAAGGAGACTCGCGAGTGTCGAAGCACCAGCGTGTTCGGCACTTCGACTCATCAGGACGACCGATCCGCTTTCGCTGACCGACATTTTGGACGAAGAGCCGCCGGTCTTGCCTTCTTCGGAAGACGAGACCGATCCCGCAATACTGCGATACCATGACGAAGGAGACGCGTGATTGGGCGATGCTGACAGCATGATGTTCAATCCTGCCGGGTCTTGTGCATGAAGATCTGGCGAGCTTCGATACCGCAATATTGCGGGGCGATGAGTCGGGCTTGGTGGATCACTGAGCTGACTGTGTTGGCGGGGCTTTTCCGACTCGCGGCCTACACGGCCAGGACTTGTTTCATGGGGTGACGGACCTGATAGGATCACTGGAGGCGTCGCGTGGCCGCTTTTCTCGAAAGGATTGGCAAATAAGGGCGGTCCAGCTCGATCCCATGTGTATTCGGAGAATCTGGTTTGGACATCAGAGTATGCTTGCTGCGCGGCGGTCTTGGGTTCTTCCATTGGCGTGATCAGTGCGATTTCCCCTTCTTGATCGCTGTCAGTCCCGGTGAAACGTAAGCGCCACATCGTATCGCAACGAAGTGTACTGACCTGGTCGATCCATCATCTAGCCATACGTACGATTCACCGCGATTAATACCCAGAGCGGCGTCCTTCGCTGTACTGGCTTGATTCTCGCGTGCTGTGAAAGTAGGCATCGACGCAGACCGTGCCATATCCACGGACAGGAGCAATCCTTCGGACTTGGAGGGCGAAGATGGAAGTTGGGCGGATCTTGATGACAGCGAGGTCCCCTGCCTTTCGGGTCCATCAGACAGTTGGGAAGGACTTGACGAGTTTGCCGAGGTACTGAGAAGTCCGGAAGACAATTCGCTAGACTTGCACGACGGACGACGTGACGCACTTGGCGTGATCACAGGCGTCGAAGAGCCGAAAGGCGTGAGCAGCAACAGTTGATGCTGAGAAAGCGTCCTCTGCGGTACTCTTGGTTGGACCTGGATCTCATGCAGGCACCGTGACATTCTTCGCGTCGGGGGTTTCGGGACAGCAAGGCCTGCAGCGGTTGACGACCGGCGAGAAGTGTCCGAAGAGCCGGACCTTGTAATGGACTGTTGCGTTGACGCTCCTCTTTCCACAGCTAGCTCCTCGGTGAACAACGTTGTGACGGCTCCACCATGGGAGACCCGCCGAGCGGTAATTGACTGGCGAAGAGAAGAACTCATACGTCGACTGTCGGGGCCCTGCTTGATGCCTGGTATGGAGAGACTGGCAACGGGGTATGAAATCAGTTGTGTTCTCGGGAAGGGTCCAGAGGCAAGAGGGACTCACAGGACATCGGCGTGTTTGGCAGTCGAAATCAACTTATTTGCAGAGTCCATGCCGTATGAGGTATATGTCCAGTTTTAACCTTGTTGGTCTATTTCGCTGAGAAATCTGTTGCGCTGTGTATTCCTCACCGATTGCCGACGGTGGTATTCACACGTGTGGCGTGTGACGATGACGGGAGAGGATCTATGTCTCGATCAATTGCGATCCTGGCGAAGGGAGTATATCAAGAACCCACCTATGGCCCGGCGGAACAACCCTGCAAATCGACTTGATGCCATGTTGTTTATCGGAAGAACTCGAAGCTCAGACAAATGTCTCAGAATGGGCACCGACTCGCTGCGACCGTTGGCCCTGAAGGGACTCGGATCTAGCCCTATCCCTGGCTGCCGGAGAGAGCTCCAGAGAGCTTGCCAGGGCTTGCCAGGGACATGGAGGCCATATGGAGATGGCAGGTAGTTACTGCCTGGTTTCACGGAGATTGCTATCGCTAAGTCAACACGCATACAGTAGCTACATTATTGATTCATGCTAATTCCCGATGCAGTTCCGATCGGTAAAGCTCCGTCCAGCTCTCCGTCCGCACATCGCAGCTGTACGTGGATAGTCAGCAAATTCGCAATCGACAAGTGTTCCCGAAAAGTCCCTTGCCAGCTACAGAAACTGCTACAGATCCATGATCTTGAAGTGAATCGGATGAGGGAAGCTGCTGGGGAAGCTATGGGGGATCTGAGGCTGAGTCGCTTGATCTTCCGTTAGCTCGTCCATTCGTTGCCGTCTTATCACTGTCGTGTCACCGCGTACTTGGAGTTACACCGACAGGGCGAGACAGCTGGCGAGACGCAGTCGAGACGCTGGGCGGGACCAGAGCTGTTCGAGTGACTGTTCGAGTACTGGCTTTCATTTGCTGGCTTGTGAAGACGTCACAGCAAGAAGGGCTTATTACGATGAATGGGGATTTACGGAGTCGACGATGTACTGGGTAGAGCTCTGGCTTGGCCGAATGCGTGATTAGAGGGAGGAAGCGCTTGCAATTCGTGGTGAGACGGCATGACTGAGCAGACCCAGTGTTCGGGGTTGCGGCGAGTGATCAGTGACCTTACAGAGCTGATAACAAAGCTCCGCAAATAGTCAGACAGTTCACAGTGCAGGGGATGAGAGATCTGCCCGCCGTTCCGGAAGTGCCCGTGAACAGACCCGGAACGAGGAGCGAGCTATAGCTACAGAATGCAGGCAGCTAAGCTGGCAAGCTATTTGGATTTCTATGCGGGCCTTAGACAGCAAAGTGCAAAAAGATAGGACGCCGCAGCAAACCAGACGGGAGGAAAGCTCGGGAGGAAAGCTCGGGAGGAGGAGGACGGCGTTTGCCGGACGCTTCGGCGCTTCGTTCCGCCTGAAGATTGACAATTGCTTCCGGCAAAGTGGGTTAGCTAACCAGCTTAACCAGTCTGGTAACCGCAATTTGATAGCAAGTTGACTGCAAGCGGCAACATACGCTTGTCGACTTCAAACATTCCGACGACCGTGACATGGCCCTTTCGTCCCCGACTTCCGCCTAAGACGATACTGGATCAATCGTTACGGCTGGGTGATCATTTTGAAAGCAGCAGCTATCAGTGAAGCACCGACTCGTCAAATAGTTGTTAGCAGAAACGTCAATCGGTTGCTCGACCTCTCCGCCAGCGCAGAGCTGTTTGCCTGTCGTCGAATCTCCTTGGTACCTCCTCAAGCTGCATGGGGGAAGCGAGTACCCGACGGTGGGATCAAGTATAGCCTTTTGGCTTTTGACGGTTGCGCATACCGTCGACGATAAACGAGAAAGGTGAAGGATTTCTTCGAGGGCAACGGGCAGAAACAACACTACGCGATGTTCAAATCCCCGATTGCATCGCCGAGGAACTCCCCCGAAGATGCTGTCATCAGCGTCGCTGCCACAGGTCGGGCTGACGACTTGCCGCTGAAGTCTACGAAATCACCATCCGACCTTCGGCAGCTATCCAGCTTCCAGGGATCCTCAGAAGCGCCCGGGGCCACAAAGTCCTCTGCGCAGGCGGACGGCCGCTCGTATGAGCGACCATCGTGGCATCGTGGGATCCCATCGTTGATGAATCAAAGGCCAGATGAATCAGGAGGCTCGAACAGCCAGGAAGGCTTTTTCTCGTACCCGGCGTCAGTTGGAGGACAAGGCAACGATACCGACCTCAAAGCGGATGACGTCGTACGAAACGGTCATGATCCAGCGCCGCGAGAGTCTTCAACGGCCAAGGAGCGACGTCTAAGGGCATTGTAAGATACTTTGCCATCCTGCCTTCATGGAGAGCGGACCTTCACTGATGACCCATATGTTCGTTGTTCTGATAGGCAAGAGCTATGTCTAGGTGTATCAGACATACCGTTCCGCAGAGAAACGTTTGACCAATTCTCCGAGTTGGCGAAAAGTGTAGGTAATGATCGGGCCACCATGTACGATTCTAAGCGTTTGCTGTGATTCAGATCTTCAAAATGTCGACCGGGATGGTATCAATCATAGGAGATGACGTAGCCATGATTCCCGACAAGGTACGACAGCGGACGATGACCAGCCTATCGGTTATAACTAATCTGTATGCCCAGGGTGAACAAAGAATGGTGGACTTCGATGTCGCTCTTTGCGCACATGTTTTGAACGATTCGTCTCACAAAGCTCTGGTCGTACATGACATAACACAAGATCTGAAAATACGGAAGAATCCGCTCTGGCAGGAACTCGCGGATGAGCCCATCGAAGTAAGTCTCTATCATCGCGTTGGCAAGAATAGCAGAAGCTGAAGCGATATGCTCCAGTTCTATGCAGGGGTACCGCTGGTAGTACCGCTAGCGGATAATGCGTCAGTGGTGATTGGGACATTGTGTGTCTTGGACACCAAACCTCGGCCTGATTTCGATCGAGAAAGCGCAACTCTACTCGCCAAGGTAGCCCGTACGCTCGTCCGGAATATCTGTGCCGAACAGGCGGAATATTACGCTCAAAAGGCAGCAAGAATGCACGCCGTGGCTGCAGACTTCATACGGAGAGCGATTTTACCAGACCCAGCTACGGCGGATGTCAATCGCCACTCGAACGATGAGGGGTGTTGGGCTCGCGGTGCAGAACAACCAACAGGTCGGTTCAGGGAAGGGCAGGATTGGGATCCAGAAGAAGTCATGGTGGCCTCCCCCTTGGTAGAACCTGAAGACGAGAATGAAACCGAGGACGACGTCCACAACGCTATGTGAGTTGTCTTTCCCGCCGTGTGAATCATCGAAGACATTGGCTCATCCAACAGTTTCCTCTCTGAATAGCTACGAACAGGTGAATACCGGTACCGCACGACTTCGCGTTACGTGCTGACCTGGAAACATTCTTACTCCGTCAGGCCCTCGTATCCATGGGAGCTGTCGTTGACGATGCCGCCATAGCGTTGCTTGATGTTTCTGGCTACAGAATATTTCTCCGAGATTCAGGCTCAAGATTGAATGACGATATACATCAACGCTTGACTGACGACTTCGGCGTGAAAGGATCCACCTCGAACGACATGGGGAATCGGCTCTCGCGCCTCGACGCTCGCTTGCAAGATGTCGCGGACGAGGACATCGTCGTGAAGAAGATATTGCGATCAGAAACGGAGGAGCGCGATATGCACCCTGAAGTACTCTCCATTCGCTTGGCGGATGTGGCGTACGATTCTCCGTTTCAATTCGATGCCACGCAGTCCTCGGAGTTCACAGACGGGATTTGCGATATTCTGCTCAAAGTTCTCAAACGTTCCCCGTCGTGGTTTTCGAAAGCCGACAACGATCCTACTATTCAGGCCATCTTTCGGAGAACTGCCCCCGGCGCCCACAGCATACTCGCCCATCCTCTCTGGCACCCGGATGGTACTCCTCTGAAGCTTGTCCTCCTTGCCTGGCAGCATGAACCTTTCAGAAAGGATGAAGTTCAATCTTTCGTGGGGTCATTGATGACCGGACTCTCGGCTGCTCTGACGCTGCACAGAGCCCGCCGGATGGAGAAAGCGCAGCTCGCTTTTTCCCAAGTCCAGGCTCACGAGCTGCGAACGCCTATCCACCAAATTCGGAATATGGCATCACTGCTCAAGGGCAACTTGACAGATTACACTGTCGATCACAAGCGGGAATTCGAAGAGGGCCTGAAGAACGTTGAGGAGGCGAGCATTCAGCTGGAAGCTGTTATGCTGAACATACTGTCATACGTGAGTTCTGCATGCCTGTGAACGGAAGCCCGGCACCCATGCGACACTGCTCCCCTGAACAGTTCGAGTTGGAATCCGATTTCTCACCCACCAAAGTACGATGGGAAGCATTCGGCTTGGAGAAACAGGCGCCCAGATCTCTAGAAGTGACTTTGAATGACGTTACGCTCGCCCTCGCCACCCGAGATGCAGACCAAAGAACCAATAATGCCGAAAGGACTCCCGAAATCGAAGTGATTCTGGAAATAAGTGAGGAGTTCTCTTTTGGTCTGCCTGTCATGCGCTGATCTATCGGATTCCTCAGTTCCTCCGTTCCTTGGGGAAAGCGTACAAGAAGATGTGACCGGAAATTTTGCCCGCGCGATTGGAAATATCATAACCAACGCTTTGGGCTATATCCAAGAGGAAGGCTACGTTTTGATTTTGGTTGACGACGTTCCATCACTGCTTCCTCCGCAAGGATTTGCCGATATAAGTACAACCAAGAACATCTCCATCAAGATAATTGATAGCGGGATGGGAATGAATAAGGACTTCTTGGTCTACGACTACTTCAGACCTATGGCAAAGGGCGTGAGTCATTGATCGAGAACCGCCATCAAACGGAATAACGGATACTCATCAACTGCGTCCGTAGAATGATTTGCGGGCAGGTAGCGGTTTATCCGTACACGTTGCTCGTCGCCTTCTCAAGACACTAGGGGGATCTATCGCGGTCAGCTCTCAGCCGGGCAAGGTCAGTCACTTGTTCTCAAAATAATTTTCTTGAGGCTGAAGAATACGTCCGTGCTACAGGGCACTACCGTCCACATCGAAGTTCCGTTATGGAGGAAACGTAGTTCCCCAGCAATCACAGCGAGCCTCGGTGGACATTTACCAGATCCGATCGCGATGCACGTCGACTGTATTGGAAACCCAAGAAATGTCTATCTTTTGGGATTCTTCGAGGACGGGTGCACTCGAGGTCAACGATGTGCCGGCGAAGCACTTATTAGATCTGTTGAAAGGCTAGGCTGCAAGAGGGTGAATGGCATCGACGAAGCTGACATCGTTTTTGTCAACATCCGTTCGCAAAACCGAGACGAACTCCAGAGCCAGTTACGTCCTTATAAACGACGACAGGTCGTCTGTCTCTTCAAAGGAGAGCAGTCGCGGCAGGAGTTCAACACGGATGATTTCGACTACGACATTACGTGTCTGCATCGACCTATCTTACCCTCCTCGTTGCGTCTCTTGTTGTTCCAACCAGAGGCGGCTCGGAAAGCTATGGATGTCAAGCCTCCTCGAGATCTCAAGGCGGCGACTCCGCCCCCCGGAGATCGACTTCAGAGCGCTATAACACAGGATGAGCAGCAGACAGCTCTCCCGCCTACCACAATAGATACTGCAGGCAAGAAGGATTCTTCGGCGATAACAGGCAACGCACGCACAATCCCTGTTGTCGTTGTTGAAGACAACCGAATCGTAAGTTACTGCAGTCGTTCCCATCGACCTACGCCTGAACCTTTCGCTCATATCCCGAGCAGAATCGCAAGATTCTCGTGCAGTATCTCAAGAAGATGGCAAGTCCTCCGAGTACGCGTATAAGTCCCGAAATTGACAATGCAGCCTTATAGAACATTCAAAGTAGAGAAGCAGTTGATGGAGAAGAGGCGCTCACGGTATTCCAGGAATTGCATGAAGCCTGCATTGGTATGTCTTAATATCTGGATCACAATGACGCATAGCTGAGATGCACCCACAACAAGTCCTCCTCGATATAAACATGTGAGCGACCCTAACGATCAATCACATAGCCGGTCTAATGCACGCTGCGATATTAGGCCGAAAATGGATGGCTTTGCAGCCAGCACGAGGATTCGCGAACTAGAGTCTCATTCTAATAAGCGGGGTCGATCCCAAATCATAGCCATCACAGCTTTGAGTGGGGACGAGCATCGCAATAGGGGCTTGAATGAGTCAGTTGACAGAGGGCCCTTTCGGTGACATCTGCTGACGTTCGCTTGCATTTCGCATCAGGTGTGGTATGGATGAATGGCTTGTGAAGCCTACGAACAGAAATCAGATCCAGGAGGCAGTGCAAAGAAGCATTCGCATCTTAGTTGCAGCATAGCGGAGGTCTCACAAGGCAACAAGGAAGGGGTCGTTCCAGAATACAGTCTATCAATCTCCTTTATCGCTATATTCCTTACAACGGTTGACAGCAATAATATGTACAATACTTGACTACGCGGAGACGCGCCATATTGACTCGCGGTCTCCAAGGCCGAATCCCCCACCTTGAATGGATCGTCTTCCCCTTCAGCTATTCTTCGACCTGCTGGTCCGTCTTTCAGCGTTGACTGCAAGTCGATCGCTCCGGCAGACCATTTCGTAATAGATCGGATAGGTTCTTAATGATGGCTCGAACCAGTCGGGTATGATTTTCTCTTAGCCATGGTCGGACTGCACCGCGCGACGAACAGTGACCGTAGAACTTCATGTGATGAAGGAGAGAAGAATACCTGCGAGACTGATGATAGGACTCCACGTTAGCGAAGCTACGTACATGGCAACTCGATAAGCGCTCGAGCCCACAACTCAATAGCGAATACTCACGCCCTTATGAAAGAGGACTGGGGAAGAGTCATCATTATGACGATGAGAGCGGCAGCTAAGAGGGCCATCCAACCGTTCCTTTTGCTGGTGATGGATGAAAGCGCAGTTGTAGTGATAATTGTAACATGGCTCTCAGCTGTCATCGTCATCAGTCAACGGCAGACGGCCGACAGCTAGATCTATCTAATGCCAAGTGTTGAAAGTTGCAACAAATAACCAACAATCAAACTTAAATCACAGTTGGCCCCTTAGTATAGTGGTCATTTTTATATCGGATTCCAATCCAGCTCAATACGAGCTCTCCAGGCGGAACAACCCTGCAAATCGACTTGAAGCCATGTAATTGCCATGTTGTTCTTCGGAAGAGCTCGAAGCTCAGACAAATGTCTCAGAATGGGCCCGACTCGCTGTGACCGTTGGCCCTGAAGGAACTCGAATCAGTCTCGAATCTAGCCCTATCCCTGGCTGCCAGGTCAGGGACGCGAGGAGGTCATACCAAGGTGGCAGGTAGAGCTGCAGGTAGTCACTGCCTGGTCACTGCCTGGTCTCACGGAAGATTTTGCATCAACATTACATTTGGTGTGATTCCCGATACAGTTCCGATCGCAGCGCTCATTTATTGCATCTGTATGTACCAGTACTGGTCGGATATCAGACACCGATTTCGCAATCGAGTGTTCCCGAAAAGTCCCTTGTCAGCTACAGGATCTGGAAGTGGATCGGAGGGGGATCTGAGAGCAGTCTGTTGAGAGCTGTTCTGAGGCCGCGTCGCATGATCGTGATCTTCCGCTCGTTGCCGATGTCGCAGCTGCCGTCGTTTCATCGCAATATAACAGTCGCACGCGAGGGGGCGAGACCCGCTGTCCCTACCGAGCCAGCCACTGAGCGCGGCGGCTTGTTGGACTGGTCGACAGCAGTTCGACAAAACAAAGCTGTTCGACAGCGCGACAGCGCATCCGACAACAGCTCCGACAGCTGCTCCGACGACCCGTGCAGGCTGTTGCGCAGAATCTGCCGTATGTCTATTGCCGCACATGCGGTATAATTGTAGTCGTGTCCCACCGTCCTACAGTATGCGTGCAAGAGTCGTGCAAGGGAAGGTGTCAGAGATGTCGCAGACACGTCACCGCAAGAAGGCTCGTTTGGGGTCCGGACCGGTCAGGCAGCTGGTGAGCTGTTTCACCACCAAGTATGTGCAGCAGTTCTGCAGTCAGCTTTGTGGCTATACTGGGCAAAATCAAAAACATGACTGATTCAATGGGAGCAGAAAGAAGTCCGGTGAGCCGTCTGCTCAGTCCTAGGACACCTACTTTGACAGCTACCAAGAGTTAGCGATTGACTACACATCGGGACTATGGCCAGACAGATGAATAGACGGAGGGCGGCTCGATATATTTAATCGCAAGCTTGAGGCAGCCGACATGCATATGGCTGAACAAGATCAGAAGAGTAGCGAGACACGCGCAATGAACACATTGACGCCTACAGCGCCTGTACTCTGATCCCCTTCTTCGTCCTCTAGGCCCGCTTTGCGCCATGGCTAAGGGCAGGGCGAGGGCGTCTCAAGCCCGCTTCCCTGCCGACCCTGGACCCTGGACCGGACGTCGGTCTAGAAAGTCTCTGAGCCCTTCGTCTCACATATCCTTTACAGAGATCACCGTGCACTCCAAAAGCTTCGTACACCTCCTAGGACGCCTTAGTAACTACCTCAGTCCGCGAGACCACATCACAATGCGGGGAGCAGACCTGCCCTCCTCGGGCAACCTGCTTGCTTTGCCCTCAGCCTCAAATTATGTCCTCGGAAGCCGAGGAGAGATGAGAGAAGAGATCGACAAGATTCTGGACTGATGGGCTTTGGGGCTTGCCTGTGCTGTTCGGATGATATGAAAAAGACGTTATACCGAGTCTCAAGAACTGCTCAACATCACATTGGCCCCATAGTATAGTGGTTATCATATCGGATTCCAATCCAGCTCAATTCGAGCTACCACTGGTGATGATCCTAATCCTCGGCAGATGTTTTGTGCAATCGATTGATGTAAGCAGACAATCCATTCCCTAACATCATTGGAGCTATAGTATAGTGGTTATTATATCGGATTCCAATCCACCACGCTTGAATATCCGAGGGTCGCCTGTTCGATCCGGGCTAGCTTCATTTTTGCAGTTTTTTTTTGCCTTCGTATCAGCATATGATACGTCATTCCAACTCTTCAGTCGCTTCTTCGGCCATCACATTAACTCGTCAAAGAATGGCCTGACTCCGATCTACCTCCTCATATGTGCCCCACCCCATTCCGATGCGTTTTGCAGAAGCAACAGCGACATCAAGCCGGCGCATCTTTTTTTGCCCGGTCGAGGATATGGTTGTGGAAGCCAAAGGATGATCGGGATCGACATCTCCTATCCCGTCGTTCTGTGCGACCGACTGCGATGACTATATGGCGTCTTGTCGTCCGTTGGCCGGTACTGAAGCGCGATGGTAGCGCTCGGAAGCCGACATGTCTCCCGAAATGCGGCTCCCACCTTCTGTCGTGCCGTCGCGGCTGACCTCCCCGCAGATTGAATTATCGGCGATGCAAACTGGTCCCAGCCTTGCGATTCGTTTCCTATTGTCGCGAACTCACTTGAGCAGAATTTTCGTCATGAAGGTCATAGTGGTCGGCTTACAATCGCACGCTTCCCATGTATAGCTCTTGATAGCGGCTGGCTCGGGAATGACTCTCTCCTTTCAATCGCATGCATGTTATACGTGCGTCCAATACATCCGCTACCGGAGAACACGATGTTCGGCGTGCGTCATCGGCGATGGCCCTGGTGTATTTGTCCTCCGAGAAAGGGTCCTCGCCGCACCGGTTCTCAGCCGGGGGTCCGTGGCAAGAGATATCCGTAAAGAGACGCTGATCGCGATACGCAAAATCCTTCCGTTCCCGCGCGTCTAATAACGTGCCAATCGTCTAACGACTGCTATGCGAAGTATCTGTCTGGATGACAAATCTCGCGACTGAGGATAGCCCATTGCTTTCTTGGCACAATGATCCCCCCCAAGTCATGTACACAACCGCCGACGGCTCATGTGTACCTCGGGAGATAGCGCAATCAGCTTGGTTTAAGGAACAAATATCTCGGGCGAGTGGTTTCCAATCTCCGCCTCATCTGGTGGCGCCTCACCTTGTGGGACTTCCGAAAGGTCGACTGCTGGCAGATTTTCCCTGCCCCCCCTGGCAGCGTCTCAGTGTCTACTGCCTCCAGACGCCATGAGCGGATGTGCACAGTCCGGATGTTGCCAGCGTGTCACTTATCATAATAAGATACATGGTTATATGTCTTGCGAATACAACTCTTACTGCCCGCCAAGCGCAGCAAGATTTCCGGTCCTCTTCAGCCGGGCCTGGATCGACTGATATCAGCAAAGGTCTCGCGCCCCACGTCGCTCACTCACTACCCCGGTACCTTCCCGCGCGGCCTTTCCATCCGAACGACTTCGATCCAGCGAAATCTCTTCAATCCGCGCTCGCATCTCCTTGGCGGCCCGCTCGACCTGCCGATACCGATCGAGGACCGCAAGCTTCTCCTCGACCTCTCGGTCATACTTGCTCTGCAGCTCGGCCATGGTCGTCGCCAAACGTTTAGCCGCCGCCGGTCGAGGCGAATTCGCAAACGATTGGGTTTCGAGATCGACAATCTTGACTTGAAGCGCCTTCATCTTGTTCTCCAGGGCGATCTGCAGGGCGGTCAGCGTATTACAGACTATAGGTCTCACTACGTACATTACGACGATCCACCTCGGCATTCAGCTGTCTGACCTTGGTGAGCTCCTGCATACATTCCGCAGCATGGGCCTCGGACCGCGCCTGCTTTTGCCTAGCGAGATTGATCCGGTCATTCATGCCTTCGAGGGACGCCGCCAACTCTTGCTTTTCCCGGGAGAGCTGCTGCACGACGCGATCATGACTAAAGTTGGATGCGCGCAGGTTCTTGTCAAAGCTCGAACTGCTTTGTGTTTCGAGCTTTTGCTTGGCAAGGCGCAACGCCGCGTTGTCTCTGCAAGGGGTCAGTCGAGTTCAGGCGTGTCTAGGTGTACTCACACCTCGGCCTCCTCCAGCCGCTTACGCAGATCCTTGAGTTGCTCAATGTATTGCACGTGCTGGCCTTGTGCCTTGGACGACTCGGCCGTTGCGGCCTCCAACGCGTGATGCAAGTCGGCTATCAAGAAATCAGTGTCTGCATTTTGCCGAATGGTATTTACTCACCGACTCGACTCTCCAGCCTTTCCCGCTCGCGTTTCCACCCCGACGAGCTGTGCAACTCGTCCTCCAGTTGCATTCGGAGTTCCTCCTCTTTGGCCTTGAGCAGCCGATTGGCTTCCTTGTACCTGAGCATGTCTGCGCGCTGTGCCGCCAGATCATCCGACAACTTGGACAACTCGGCTACCGGGCGCGTTCAGCCAATAGTCGGAATGTATGCCCAGCGGAGACTCACTCTGATATTTGGACCGGGTCTGGCTAATGGTGTACTCAACGTCGCGAAGGTCTTTTTGATACCTGGCGCGTTCCTTTTCCATGTCGACGTTCGAGCGACTCGCCTTTACGGTGGCCTGTTCGAATTCCGTGCCTTCCACCTGCACGCAATTAGCCGGCGGACTTGTGGAGAATAAGGAGACTTACCAGTGTCTGCATTTGACGGAGTTTGCCTTCCGCTTTGGTCCTCTCACGTTCCGCTGCCACGCGCGCCTTCTCACTCTCCATGGCCGCGGCTTGTAAACGCGCAATCTCGTCCATCACTAGGTTCAACATCAGTGGGATGCACACGCAGGAGGCTAAAGGACTCACGAGATTCGCGCTCCACGGCATCTGTAACGTTTCCTCGAAGGTCCCGCGTGAGAGGATCGGGTGACTCATTCCCGCCCGCTGGTGAGACTCCCAATTGTCCGCGTCGAAGTTCTTCCGACATCTGGTGCTTCAGCTGCTCATTGTTCAGCTGCAATTCTTGTAGCAATCTGGTATGAGAGGGCGAGGTCGAGAAGCGAGACTCGGCTGTCGTGGTCGGCACCGCTAGAGTCCGCTTACTCTCGACAGCGACCGCGAGATCCTTTTCCAAGGACGCATTCCTCTGTTCGGCCAGCTTGAGTCGTTTCTGTAGCTCCGCGAATTCGACGCCGCCTTGAAGTCGTTCTTCGAGTTCCCGGATGTGTTTCTCCATTTCCGCCTTTGCCTTTCGTTCTGACGGAAGCTGCGCAGACGCGTCCGCGAAATCCGCCGGACCCGCTACTGTCTTGCCTTGCTTTCTCAAGGCGTCGTTCTGTTTGGCCATGTCTTCGATGTCCAATATCAAGCGCGCCTTGTGTTGATCCAGAGACTTGACAAGTATCGCCAGCTCGTCACGTTCACGTTTCGTGGCCGCCAGTTCTCGGTCGGTAACCTTTTTGGCCTTTTCCAGAACATGGACATGTTCCACGATGGTCTTGTTTTCCCTCGACCTAAGAAGAGCGATCTCCGCATCCTTGACGTGGGCTTCGCCACCGAGCTTGGCGACTTGCTCCCGTAGACGCACGGCTTCCGTCTCGGTCTGGTGAGAGCGAGATTGAAGTTCCACAGCCTTTGCCTTTTCGTTCATCAAGTCTCGGGAGACTTTGTCCATCTTTCTTGCCCAGTCTGCCTTCTGTCGTTCAGTGGCAAGCAGAGCATCTTCGTGATCGGTCAGTTTGCGTTGAGCGAGGCGCAACTGCTTTTCCAGTTCCTGGTGTAGCAGTAATCAGCCAAGGCCTCAACCTGTACAGGCAAGGACCTACCTCTCGAGCGCTGACTGCGTCAGCAAGCGTACTTTGATGCTGAATAAGACGCTGCCGAACGTCCGCCAGATCTGATTCCAGGCCTATCTTGGCCGTTTCCGCGGACTTGAGAAGACATTGTTGACCCTCGAGCTTTTGTAGCATCAGCTTGAGATCCTCTTCAGACTGCGCCTTTTGCCCGTGCAGCTTTTTCAGTTCTGAAGTGGCAACGACGTGCTTTGTCTCGAGATCTGACAAAGCCAGCCTGACCGAGGCGACCTCGCTTGCGTTGTTCGCAGAAAGCTTGGAGACCTGTTCACGCAGAGCGGCAAGCTCCTTCTCTCTGCTGGTCTCGGCTTCCGCTCTCTGCGCCTCTTCACTCCGCCTGGCAGCCATGAGATTTCGCAAGCTATCGAGCTCCTTTTCCGTTCGTGCAAGACCTGCCTTCAGCCGCTCCTGCTCTTTTTGGGCCTGCTCTGACCGGAGGTTGGAATCGTCCAAGGCTTTGACTTGTGAATCCAGTTTGTTTTGCAAAGCTCTTGCCTCTGCCTTTGAGGCGGAGAGCTGAGAATGCATCGCAGCGAGGTCCGCCTCTTTCTTCTTCATCATCACTTCGTAGTCCTCGGCGGTCGAAGACAACGTTCGAAGGCGCTGCTCGCGAGCTTTGAGCTCGAACTCTAGAGTTCCGATCTTCTCATTGGCTTGTTGACTGTTGACCGGATAATTAGCCACAGGCAGGAAAGCCAGGTCTGGTTCACCACACACCTGCGGTTGCGCTCCTCTTGAACTTTGCCTTCAGCGGCTCGCTCGGCTGCTAGTGTCTTGTCCTTTACCCGAACGACATCCTCCCGGAGCCGTTGCAGCTTGGTCTCGAGTTCTTGCCGGCTGTTCGTGGCCGCATCACGCTCTTCTGTCAGCCTAGCCGCCTTTGCCTGCAACTCGGTCATGCCCTTGGTCAGGTCTGACACCTTTTGCTGCCAGACCGTCTGTTGCTTTTCGATACCCTTGTCCTTTTCAAGTTGTCCATTGTAGCTGGCTAGAAGGGCGTCATACTTGGACTTCAAAGTCATGTTTTCGGATTGCGTTTTATCAAGCTGCTCTTCCAGGATATCGATATCGTCGCGTAAGGCTTGAATTTCTTCTTCCTGGTCACTCTCCCGCTGCTTATGGGTTCGCACCAGCTGGTCCCGCTCAGCGAGAGAGCGCTTCATCGCCTCGAGACTCTGAGCCATGGCGTGTTGCTCCGCTTCGAGCTTCTGTCGTTGCTCTTCGAGTGCAGCTTTCGCTGCTTCCTCCCGGTCTGCCCTTTCCTTCGCGAGCGCGAGCTCTTGCTTCCTCCTCGCTATTTCCTCGTCCTCACGGGTCGCACCCAGCAGGGGCTTGACTTGATTGAAGAGTTGCCACCACGGCCAGTCACGCAGCTCATTGTATGCGCGGGCGTTTCGCTGTATCGTGCGGACTGCGTTGGCACGATTGAGGAATTTCTTCATCTTGCGATGAGCGACATGCTTGCGAGCGATGGATTGGAACCGAGAGAAGATGTCGTAGAGGTGCCCGTCTCGTCGTTCCTCGAGCTCCGCCAAGACTCCGGCCTTGAAGAAGATCTTTGTGAGTCCCATCTTGTAGCTTCCAGGGAAGAGTGCGAGGGCTTCCACGATCTTGACGGAAGCCTTTCTGCCATCCATGTATCCCGGAGGAACCACACCTGGCGCAAGTACTTCATATCGATTCCGGAATTCCGTAAACGGCAGTCTATTTGGGTAACCGAGTCTTGCGATCCGGATTCCCTCGAGTACACCATTGCACCGCAGTTGATCCAAGACCAAGGGAACATTCATCTGTCTCGGCTTTTTTATCGAATTTGGCACGATACATCGGACGAAATGAGGTTGTGTCGCTTGTAGTTGCCTGATCAAGGAGTCGAGCTGTTCCTTGTGTCGCTGTGACGAGGTTCGGAAAACGCCCCTTTTGACCCGCTTCCCTCCGAGAGATGGGCCCTGGCCTTGGGCCAATTCCGCATAATCGGAGAACAAGTTGGCGATTGCCGGGACAATGGATCTCGATAGGAGGCTCGCAAAGCTGTCATTGAGGGGATCCTTATTCTTCTGCAGCCAGCCCTCTGTGTTGTACTCGACTCGCCCCGCGTAGTGTTTGATGATGAATCCATTGCTGAAGCGAGTCGACTGGAGGTTTTTCGAGCCTGCATGTGCGATCGGCTTGGCATCGGTCGAAATCCAGTCTTGCTTGATCCTCTGCAAAAAGGTGAGATCCGTCGCTTTCGGCATGATACACGCGTCGTCCAGTGTTGCCAGAATCCCCATTGGCTGCATCGATCCGATAAGCTCGATCGTCGGCTGCAGATCCAGTCCGAAATTGACGACCTGCCAATCGATCCTTTCTCGACCGTACTCTTCTTGCTCCAGCACGAACATGTGGTGATTGAAAAACTGCAAGGCAACTGTCTTAGCTCACGGAAGCCCTTAAGAATCTTCGTCGATACTGACTTGTTGCTAAAGGGCGGGGTATGGAAGGAATCAGCTCTTGCTGCTCGTCGGAAACAATGCCACTCACCAAGCGCTCATTCGTGAAGTTGATCATCAGTTGCTCATAACCGTTCACAGCTGAGGAGAAGACAGTATGAGGGCGGCTATCATTGCGCTGCAGTAAGGCAGACTCACCGAATATCTCGAACCCTGCGATATCCAGCACGCCGATGAAGCGACTGAAACACAAAGGGTCAACATTCACCATACCATTCGAGGGAAGTCCCCTAGCTTACGGGTCGGCAGCAGGGCGATCCAACGCCTTGTTGATTCTGTCCACGATGACGCCGAATGTCTTCTCATACAACGTCTTGCACATGGCTGCCAATTCATCTTCTGCTTGCGCTTTTGTCCTCGCTTGGATGACAACCTCCCTGCCAGCTTTGACCGTCGGCCGAAGGACTGCGTTGGTAAACTCTTGGGCCGGGATGCCCAAGAGGTGGCAAACTTTCTCGACTTCGGCTGGGGACGTGATACTCGCTTGTTCCGCCCGATCTTGACGAAGTTGGATATTTCCGATGTGAAGAATGACACTGATGACCCGGAATATGTCATACTGCTCTTCGTAGGAGAAGCCAACCGTCCTGAAAGCAGACTATAGTCGATGACGTCAGTGTCAAGCTCCCTGCATCGACTCGCCCGAGCTCACCTTGAGCATTTGCCATTCGGAAGAATCATCAACCCCGTCGATTTGTGTGCGACTATGCTTCAAGAAACCGTAGTCCTGCGGATCATCCGATAGCAACAATTTCTCTGCCACCGTTCGGAAGTCAGCCAGACAGTGCAAGATCCAAGAGCGGTGACGTACCTCTGATTTCCTTGCCCTTGCTTCCGGAGGCAAGCAGCTGGTAGAACACGTGAAAGTTCCTTTCTCCTGCATTGCGGTCCGTCACTCGACTTTTCTCCAGGAGATACCAGTCGACATTGGCGCCCGAAATCGTGCCATCGCTTTGAAACAGAATTCGAATGAATTTGCCCTATCGCGCCGCCGCATCTAAGTTATGGCAGTTCAATCATATGTAGGACTGAGCTTACGAATCGACTGGAATTGTTATTCCTCAGCGTTTGAGCATTACCAAACGCTTCCAAAATAGGGTTCGCCTGCAAGATCTGCTTCTCCAGAGTACCAAGGTTCTCTGCATCCCTCTGGATCCTTCTTAGCTCATCTTTGCCCCTGAACGATAGCGGCCTGAGCAGGGCAGGCGGTGCACTTGTAGGTCCAGACCCGTTGCTCTCGGCCGAGCTGGATTGCGGCGAGGCGATCGCTGCCAAGTACTGGATGACTTTCTTGGTGTTCTCGGTCTTGCCTGCGCCGGACTCTCCGCTGAAAGAGTAGTCAACGGTTCAGCGAGGAAGACGATCGCTTCCATAACATTGACAACTTACGTAATGAGGACACTCTGACATGTACTTTCTTCAATCATCTGCACCCATGCTCTCTCCGCCGTCGCGAAGATATGCGGAGCACAATCGTCCCTACGCTTGTTCCGGTAGGACGCGACGATTTCAGGGGTGTAAAGTGGCAGGTTCTGATAAGGGTTGATGGAGATCAAGAATAGTCTACATTTTAAAGGCTGTTAATGGTGAGAGCGCAGGGGCTTTCTTAGTGCTTACCCAGAATATGTCTATATTTCAAGAAAGCAGCGGAGTTGGCGTCACGCTTCATGATGGAGTCCCTAGCGCACTCACGTAGATTAAGCCGGAACCGTATCTAAGCCTCAAGTTATGGGCAACGCTTGCTTCATTCAAGAACGTTAGATCCGCGATGTCTTCCACTTTGTCGAATTTCGGGGGGTTCATCTTCGAGAGCTGATACGAAGGCATCGTCCGGGTCTTCACGGGGAACGTCATGAGTGAATCCTTATCAGGGGTGATGCCTGCTACTTACTGCACCACCATCAGCCAAGATCACCTCCGCCATCGTTTCCCCAATCAACGCAGCATCCTCGAGACTTCTGCCCTGTCTGACATCGTCCTTTCCATCCTGATCGCCCCGATCCTTGTAATCTCCTTGTGGGCCGGTACCCCTCAACCTGGCCTCGTTCAAATCTTTGTCTGACTCGAGAACGGTCTCATTCACGATCCATCCGGGAAGATATCCGTGTTCCTCGTCGGGTACCCATACCCATCTGGAGATCACGCGTCAGTCCAGTCCATTACTCGTAGAAGGTGGAGTCGGGGCCTACTTCTTCTCATTGAACTCTGCCTGTGCTGCTGCATCTGCTGCTGCATCCGCCTCTGGCTTGATCAATCGACGCGGTTGTAGTGACGACGACATATCGACCAATCCTTAGGTAAAGGTGTTCATCGGATCTCGGCGTTTCCCAGGCAGGTCACGGTCGCAGTCTTTATATCGATGCTTGAATTTCCTGAAGATGGCAGAGTCGATGGGCTGCGAGATATCTGATGCTGACCCGTTGAAGCCTTGAAGCCTTGAACCGCTGTTTGTTGGTCCGATGTTCAATGATGAATCTACCCCTGCCCAATTCTGAAACACTGTTCGATTGATTGTCCGAGGCCAGAGTCGGGACGCGGCTGATGTAATTGCTGCCTTGGATCTGCAGCCTCGGCGATATGTGGACGCCCCGAATGTGCGTGACTACCGAAGCGAAGCGAGACCACGGCACCTGGATTATTAGCAAGACCACCCACCAGAAGATTTTATTAGTTCGTTCAGTAACCCTACATCAACTTTGACATAGGATGAGACGCAGGATCTTGTGAGGTCCCAGCGGTTGAGCCGCAGAACGGGCCGCTCGTTAACTCGACATCGTCTTTCAACCGTTGTTTCTGTGAGCAGACATGGATTCGCCCGCGGACGCCCACGCAGCGGACCATGAACCGACCAGCTATGGTGGTCGCGAAGGAGCGGCAGAGGAGCCGGAACACCGCTATTCGATCCAAGACTTCACCCTCGCCCATGAAATCGCCTTCAACGCCGTCATCTGTATGGGTCAACTCATGACTCAAGCCGGCCTCGCCATGACCATCGTCCCGGTCTTTATCATCGGCGAGCACTTTGGCGTTTCCAATCCCGGACAACTCAGCTGGCTCGCGGCGGTACGTGAATGAGGGTCTTGATGTGGATGGCGCTCATCTCTGTGCCGTAGGCGTACTCATTGACGGTAGGAACGTTCATCCTGATCGCTGGTCGCCTCGGCGACCTATACGGTCATCGCAACATGCTCCTCTTCGGCTGGATCATGTTTGGTGTCTGGTCTCTCGCTATCGGATTCTCCAATTGGGCTAATCTACCCTTTATGGATTTCTGTCGAGCGATGCAAGGCATCGGTCCGGCCTTCCTGCTACCCAACGCCCTCGCTGTTTTGGGACGTTCATACCCACCCACGCCTCGGAAGGACATGGCATTCTCCTTGTTCGGTCTCAGCGCTCCTTCCGGCTTCACTCTCGGTGCCGTCTTCTCCGCCCTGCTCGCCCAAAGGCTTTGGTGGCCATGGATATTTTGGATATCCGGCATCACTTGCCTCGTCACTGCGGTGCTCACGTATCTTGTCGTCCCGCACGACCGCACTCGGGGACAACACATCTCCAAGAAGTTTGACGTAGATGCAGTCGACCTATGGGGATCCATCACTGGCGTAATCGGACTCGTGCTTATCAATTTCGCCTTCAATCAAGGGCCGGTCGTCGGCTGGCCAACACCATACGTCTACGCCATGCTCATCGTTGGCGCTCTCTTCCTCGCCGCCTTTTTCTTCGTCGAGTCTCGAGCAGTGGATCCCTTGGTGCCGACGCACTACCTCACGAAAGAAGTCGTGTTTGTTCTTGCCGCTATCGCTTGCGGATGGGCCACGTTCGGCATCTGGCTATACTACCTCTGGCAATTCTGGGAAGAACTACGAGGTGTCTCTCCGCTGCTCGGTTCCGCTATGATATCGCCAGTGACCGTCAGCGGAGCGTTCGCCGCGATTTCTACCGGGCTTCTGATCGGAAAAGTTGGCCCTCGATGGTTGATGCTGGTATCGATGACGGCGTTTACCGTCGGGTCGATTTTGGTCGCTACGATGCCTGTCGGACAAATTTACTGGGCTCAGTCGTTTGTCGCTACTCTCATCACGCCGATCGGTATGGACGGCTCCTTTCCAGCAGGTATGTTGTCAGTCGCATCTCGTCTCCTGCGTTCGAGCTGACCATCAACCTGATCACAGCAAACATCATGATCAGCAACATCATGCCGCCGAGACACCAGGGCGTAGGCGCATCACTCGTCAACACCGTCTTGAACTACAGCATCAGTATCGGTCTCGGACTCGCGGGACTGGTAGAAACGCGCGTCAATCCGGATGGGACGAAATTGCTAGAGGGCTATCGAGCCGCTTGGTACCTTGGGATTGGAATCGGCGGGCTAGGTATGCTAGTCGCCATTGCGGCGGTCGTGTCGGAGCGTCGCGAACAAAAGGCAGTCATTGCCAAGGTCGACGGAGGGGAGAGGGAGAAGGTATAAGCAGGCAAGGGGAGTCCCCTATGACGAGGAGAGTGCGACTGGCCGGCCACGACGGGTAGAAGCGGTTCGCGTACTCGCGATAAAGACTCGCCGGAACTGCTCAGCGGGCAAACGTGAGCCGCGTTTTCCAAGAGTCGGTACATCTGTCCCGGCGCCACATTGGAGACGCGATGAGCGAGTCTTGCTTCAGACGCAGTCGAAGCGCATCTGGGATTCAGCGATAGAGAGTTGTAGGCATTCATAGATGGTTGATCTCCAACGAGGTCCAGCGAATCAATTACCCGGCTTACGGGCACAATGGATCCCGTATGCAAGATCGATGTCATACCGGTTTGAAAGCTTACACTGCCTCTGCATTGGCATCGCTGGGTATTGGCCACTATGGATGATCAGGACAAGAGAGCGCCTGCAGGTGAAGAAAGGTCGTCGCTATCTCTTTAGCTGGAGGCCTAGCTCATCACGGGCCGCCTGATCAGTGAAACCCAACCGCGCTGATTCTCGATTAGGCCTATATATGAGATGATGGTATGTTGAAACTCAGGGACGAGGACAAGACATGTCCCCGAAAGGGGCAGGTACTGTGGACCTCGGGCATGCATGTATCTGTCTAGATCTGCTGGCATAACCTGCAGCCGACGTGTGGGTGAATCGCCCTAAACCATGAACTTGGGCTGAGTCGTATCCGCACTGGTCTTGCCCATTCCTGGTATCTCTCCAGCAACGACGTTCGGAGCTTCTTCATCTAGAATGTCGACGGAGACATTGGGATGTAAAATGCGCCATGTCACGGGAGAAGATGAAACCCCTTTGTCGACTCAGTCGCGCTCCTGGTCCGAGAGCGGAATGCTGAACAGGGGTCCTTCCAGTAACACCCTAGAAGCTTTGTCGTGATGGAAGATAAGATAATCTGCACTAGAATCGGCCCAGCTTATCGGCCTTCGCTCTCAAAGGGCCTCTGGCGTTTCATGACTTCGCAACGCATTGTTCAAAGTGGTTTTCCATCAAATATTTTGCCTGGCTATCCTTTGGCTCATTGTTCGAATGCGCTGTGAAGAGCTCTGTGAAGAGGAGAAAATTGGGGGCATCAGAGGTCATTGTGCCATATCACTGAGCTACTCCCCTTGGGCTCTTCATATAAGCATCAGCAAGTAAGCTTGCCCTTGTCGCCCTCCCCTCCTCTCAGCGACCTTGTTCTGCGAGCAGACGTCCTTCCAATAGTGAGCCTCCCCAGCCCTGTCCTGTGCAAGGCAAAGTCTAACATTGCAATCATCCTTCCGATACTCTCGAAGGTATCGAAAGACCTCCTTCGAGCGTCGGTCCGCTTCATCAAAGGCAGTCTTGGAAGTGATTGGTGAGTCGCTGCTTCGTCAACGTCATGCGCGAGCCGCGATTGCAATAGGAATGTCGAGATAACCCATGAATCCCGCTCTTGCCGGCGATGGAGTCAGACGATACGGAGGGAGAGGGACATATGGCACCTATTCACTGAATGACAGACTTTGATGCTGATTCGGTAATCCTTGATTCTACGCGCAACAGCTTTCCATCAGGAGTTGTTCAGCGGCAAGTAACCAGCTATCCTTGAACCATCATATACTGTCGAAGCAAGCGACGTCATCAGTACTCACAACCATCGAGTGAGTAGACTCTCTCAGTCGGAGCGCATCGCTGTCGGGGAATCGAAGCTGATCTACCACACCTGACAGCCATCCGCTTCAACAACAACGCGGAGCTAACATCATGGACGGACCGCAAGTCAACCAGGCCCAACCGTATCATGAACAACAGGGATCGCCTATGGCCTTCCTTACTCTCCCGCACAACATGACTTCACCAACCACTTCATTTGCACCTCTCACCTCGACCACTTCTCAAAGTTACGACCCGGGAATGCAGTACCAGTACCACCCTTCAACCACCGACATGAATTGGCCCAACCGAATCTTACCGCCGCCGCCAGTCAAATCCGAGCCGCTAGAACCGAATCAACATGTATACTACGAGTCACAATCAGCCCATTCACCGCGAGAATCCCAACGCCATGTCAGTCAAGCTTTTCGTTACAACTCGGCACCGATGTACCAAGGACGACTTCCCCTGCAAGGACCATCAACGCAGATGTTCGCCGATAGACAAGGACACGCCAACGGCAACGACATCGGCATCAGTGCATACTTGACGGCTTCGGAGGTCTCTCAGTACAACTGGCAGCAGCAGCAACAACAGCAGTACGCGCATCGATACCAGAGTTCTCGCACTTCGTTTTCGTCATCGATGCTGGCGCCCTCAATCTCGAACGACTCGACGGCGACAGTGGCCCCTGGTGATGCCATGAAACCAAGCTCGCCAGCGTCGTTTACTTCTTGCGGGAATGGGCCTGCGCCTGAGGCCGATGTAAGCATCATCTTCCACCCCGCGACCTATCCACAAATCCAGAGCGGCAATTTGCAGGCCAGTGCCGCATTTGTGTCCCCGATGGATGTGCAGGACACAAGGCACTTGGCAGTGCCTGACGTCACCTCGCCTTCGCTATGCAGCACAGATTGGAGTAGTTGCCACATCCCACTACCCAACGTCGACCCACCGTTGGCCGCATCTCCGCTCCGCGAGATCCCAGGCAATGCCGGTACTGACTATTCGTCTGACACCCTCCAGGAAATCTCGTACTCCGAACACGAAGACTCCGATAGCGATGAAGACGCCGATTTCGAAGACGACGACGAAGACGACGACGGAAAGCACGGTGAAGGCGTCATGACCGCCAGCATCCACGGCTATCGCGTTCAGTCCTTGCTCGACATGCCGGCTGCGACGTCCAACCTTCGAAACAATCCCGCCAACGACGGTGTGACCGATCCCACGCGCATTCCACCTCGACTTTCCGCCTTCGCTTCTGATCTTCCACGAGCCGCCGCGAAAGCCGCCTCGAAGAAAATCAGTGCGTTGATCAAACCTGGTGGAGCAGAATACGCAGAGGAGTCCGATAAACCCAAAACAAAGGCGAAACCCAGTCCCAAGAGGAAGCGAACGACCAAGGCCAAGCCCAAGGCAACAACTGTCAAGAAGAGAGCTATCACTGTCACCTCTGCCGCCGTCTGCCGTATTCCGAACCCGATCCCAAACTATCAGATCAACAAGAAGAGCCGGGGACGCACAGTTACGACTGATCCCAACGAGATCGACTCGAACGTCGTTCACGTCTGTCCGGTGCCGTCTTGCGGAGCTTGCTTCAAGCGAAGGGAGCACGTCAAGAGACACATTCGTGGCTTACATACCGAGGACAAGGTCAGTCCATCTTCGATGCGAAGCAACAGTGAGCTTACCCACTCTTTGCAGCCCTACGACTGCAGGTTCCCCGGTTGCAAGAGCACGTTCACCAGAGGCGACAACTTGAAGGGACACTACATCAGTCAGTACCGTTGCCATTCGTATGACGCCAAACTCACCTTAGCCTTCGACTCCCGCAGAGGTCCACAAAACCACTATCGAGGAGCTATACGAAAAGCTTGATTTGCCGTTGCTTTGATGCTTGACGGTCCACAGCGGTATATCGGACAGCATCATTGCCGGTTGAAGATCTCTGTATGACTAGACGACAAGCGCTCCGCGGGTCTTAGTGGCTACGCACAGCGTCTTGACCGATAAAGGTCTGTAGCATTCACACTAGATTTTGTACTCAGACGGTTATTCGTCAACATATTGTATTGTTCCGAAAAGGGCGAGCTGTCACTGACCATCCATGCATGTGGAGATTCGACTCTGGCTCAATGCCCGTCTTCTGGTGCAGTGCTGTTGAATTTGGCTGCTCAAGACTCCTAACATGCAGGTGGCAGAGCTGTTGACGATACGAAGCGCGACACGCGATAACGATCGACCGGGGAAGATGAGGAGGCGAACGGCGATGTTCGCGAAGTCGCGAATTTGCTAAGTCGCTTTCCTCGGACGATAAATGTGCGGAACATCTTATGTACTGGCCGTCTTTGCCAATGCCCGCTGCCAGAGTCTGGCACTGATCATGTCTTCGCCTGAGAAATGTGCACCAACCAAGACGCAAAGGACGCAGCGCCTGTGCACCAACCCCCGACCCCGTTAATACGCCTAGATCCAGGAGCAATACTGGTTGAAGACGCCGATGAAGAGGTAATGTCGCATACATGGATCGGAGGCGCACGACTGATCTGTCCACCTATAGGTATTCGGTATCTACGCCAACCTCGCTACGCGAGAGCAAGAGGACAAGTCTCTGAAAGCCGGCCTAGGGCATGTGTCTGCAAATGAAGCGATCTTTCACGTCGAGTTCGATCTCTGCTTAGCATCAAGAACCTCATCCGCGGCTCAAGTTAAGGAAGTCGTCGATAAAAATGCCAAGCACGCGGGCCGGCGAGGCAAAACGAAGAACTTGGTTCACCGTAGGGGTCCTGCCGAGAAGACAGTGTCTGCCGACATCGCTCAGGATCTTGCTTCGCTCAGAAACAGGAAGGGCGATACAGGTAGGTCTTTGATCGAGCAACCGGAGTCATTGGTATCCTGACAACCGTCGATCTAGGAAGCGTTATCTGGAGATCAAGGTATTTTTCTCCCAGACCTGAGGGGCTTGGAACACCGCTGACGGCAGAACACTTGTCAGCCTTTTCTTAGCCAAACAGATTCTCCAGCTTCGTCATTTCCCGGTATCATCAACGCCACTCTTTCTTTGCACCGAACAAGCGTCAACAGCGAGAGTGCTCGAACTAGGAGCAGGAACAGGAGTTCTCGCCGTCCTTCTGCATCAATTATTCCTCTCGTGGACCGCATCAGATCAGTACGACCACCTCAAGCTCATCGCTCGGAATGTCAAGCAGAATGGAGACCCCAAGAACGTTCATGTTGAAGAAATCGATTGGATGGACATTCACGCCAAATGGATCAAGGCGCAAACGACACCGAAAGGAGCAATGCCTTCTCGCGACGGGCTCGGAAAAGAGTACGATCTCATAGTCGCTGTGGACTGCATCTACAACGAAGCCCTTGTTCCGCCTTTCCTCTCCACTTTGGAATGCTACGCGACTCCAGGCAAGACGGTTGCGTTGGTCGTATGCGAGCTGCGATCCGCTGATGTAGTGAGTGGCAATATCGTTCGCGTCAAATCTTGCAGTTGCTTACCATACGCCTTCGCAGATCACTGTCTTCCTGGAGGAATGGATCAGCCGCGGCGGCTGGACGATCTATCGCTTGAGCGACATGGCCCTGGGCGCTGAACTCAAGTATAATTTTGTAGCATGGGTAGCCTGGAGAACAGTGGGATGATCATTGGAATCTACTGCTTCCTGCATGGCTTGAGAATAGACTGGGCTCGATATATGCATCGCAGCTGTTGGTATTGGCTCTACCGAGGTGATATTCCGGACTTCGATTGGAGCGCTTCGTACGCCCTTGCAGCCAATCTAGACAGACAAATTATAATCCTCGATCCATGCTGTCCATCCGTGATACATCCTGCAAAGCTATATACATCTCTATATGAAGGGAGAGGGTTTGTGCCATCCTTGACACTTTTGGAGGGCCGAGCGGCTTCCAGCGGCACTCAGACTGCTTAGTTGAGCAACCTCATGGTCAACTCGAAGAACAAGAAGGTTGCGCCGTTTGCGAAAGGCGACCTAGACGAGCAAGGCGTTAGCCTCAGTGCGAGACCTGGGAAACGCTGGAATACTCACCTAATCAAGGTCGGTGACAAACCGTTCGTGAAACCGTTCAGGCCCTGAGTTCTCCAGGTCTTCCTCGCGCAATCGACGATACCCCTGTAAGCGGCCTTGCTCTTGTCCAGACTGTCGGTTTGCAGCTTGCTCTTGATCACATCGACGGGGTAGATCGCTGCCCAGAGGGCATAACCCCCGGCAGCTCCGTATGCGACAGCCCAGACGGGAGAGATGTCGGAACGTTCCATGTTGTTCTTCTTGCAGTGACGTTGGACAAGCGCTTCATAGCATGCGAAGTATGCACTACGGAATTATACGAACGTCAGTATACATCGCTGGAATATCGATTACAGTCGTGCTCGCTCACCCATATCCAACTCCGTCTCTCCAGATGGTCGATAGCTGACCCTTGAAGACGCCTGCAACGCCGTTAGCCGCGTACAGCTTCTTGACGCAGTCCAAGGGTCCGTTGTAGAGCTTTGGCGTAACGTTTGGCTGAGTTTGCAGACGAATCCTGATATGCTCAACCGGTCCAGACACGATGGTGTTGGCGACACCGGCAAAAGCACCAGCCGCGCAGAGCTCGGGCAGAGACAACTCCTGTCCAGGGGCGTTGTTTCCCCTAAAGTACCGCTTTGCGCTTTCCAATGCGGCGAACTGGATGGATACACACGCTCCGATACCCAAGAGCGGCGTGAGTGTACCCTTGTAGAAAGCGAGGGGTCCTTCATTCTTCAGAACACGGCTTGCACAGTCGAGGGCGGACGAAAAGGTGCCAGGGGCGGAGGTCTGCATTCGGACCTTGACCATGTCGAAAGGCTGTCCGACCAGGACTTGAGCGATACCACCGATGGTACCTGATAAGACGAGTAAGGTCAGGTAACCACGCCCCATGCCATCAACAAGCCAACATACCAGCCAACAGATCCTTCTGGGTTCGGCTCATCTGCTGAACACCTGCCGGTGCCTGGGGTGCTTCGAGAAGTTCCGACATGTCGAATGTGCTGGTGTGATGCCGACGATGGAGTCACTGGAGGGGTATGACTTTGGGACAGATTGAAGGGACCGCAGAAGGGTAACGATTCCACTTCAACTTCTTGTCTCCAAAAAGATGCATTCTCCGAAACGGCGTGTGCGAAACGCGCTAAGGTCTATTGGCCGATCGCGGGTGGGGACAACGGTTTGACTCGCTACATAAACGCGATAAGGGGGAGTCAAGTCGTTCGAGCTTATATAGGTGGATACTCAAGGGACATGATTCACCGCAAGAGGCAGGATATGTCTGACAAAAGGTTGAGAGCCACTCTTCAGGAATTCATAGCGGTGGAAATGCAATCCTTAACAACAATACGCGAATGACTTTGATGCGAGACAATGACCATGCGAGACGGCTTGTCATCCAGAGTGTCGTAGAAATGCTATGTATCACGCAGTATAGACAACTGCCATGTGTATACGACGCTCTTTTTACGTGACTACGAATTCTGTCGAATATGGTGCTGGAGATTTCGATAATCGTTTACCTTCTTTTCGCACCAGACCATCATCTCCTGTGCCATTCGGTAGACTTCACTATTCGGCCGATTATAGAGCATGGCGTTGCTGAGGGAAAGGAACATGAGTTGTGGGAATACCAAGCATCGCGTGACCGCACCTACCAGAAGATCAATAACAAGTCCCGTTGGAATTCGTCAATACTCGATATCTCTCCCTTCCTGATTTTTGTCTTAATCTTCTTCAGATCCATAGGCTGTTTTACAATTTTCGAGTATCCGGGCGCGTCGGACTGTTATGAGCCGTTAGTAAGACAGACTGTCCGACTACTCGAACACTCGTTCGCCGCTCTTGATGACTCACCTCGCGTACAGGCGCAAGAAACAAAGGTCCATTCTTGTGAGCGATAATTTCCTCATACAACGGATTGATCATGGTTTGAAATGCTTTGATACTCATTACAGGGGTTGCGGCGTTGACGGCGGAGCGAGAAGACCGTGTTCGACCGGTGAGAAGCGCTCGGTGGTTTTGATTCGTTGTTGCTGTATCCATGTCGTCTGGCGCGTCATCTTTGTCTAATTCTTTTCGATTCTCTCCTGGGAGCGACTGAGCTATGGGAACTGCGATGAGTACGAGCGCTCAGGGACATGAGAGCAAGGCACGGACCGTCCTTCTTTGACTCTTGTGTCTTTCGGGCAGACTTCGGCATCCTCTCTGGCTGTTCGCTGTCCCCTTCGTCTTCCGTAGTATCAGATTCGGAATTGCCCGGCGACCCCTTTGTGTTCTTGACAAAGCGTTCACCTTTGCGGGGTGCTTTGCTGTCAGCCTTGTCGGATCCATCTTCATTCACTGTATCGTCGGTGTTCGTATTGTGCTTGTCAGAGCTTGCACGAGCGAATCGGCCTGATCTTCGTTGTGCGCTGGAGACGTGATCTTAGCAATAGAGCCATACACGAACGACAGTCAACCTACGAAGATTTCGATCCTTGATCGATATCTTTGGATCCCCTTTTCCGCCCCGGACGCTCAGCGGATCGTGTATTCTGACCAGAATCCTCTGAATCCTCCTCTATCGTCGAGGGCTTGCCTCGCGTGCTTGTTCGGCGGGGTCTCCCTCTTCTAGGTGGAGCAGCACCCTCGCCTTCCCTGTCCTCATCATCGCTGTCATCCGCTTTACTGTCGTTTGCAGGCACGACAGGCGATGATCCGTCTTGACTCTGATTGGCGCCAGACTTTTGGTAAGGCCGCTTAGCCGGCGTCGAGGGAGCTCCGCCTTCACTTTCTCTTCCTCTTTTCCTCCCGCGGTTAGCGGCACCAGCTGTCGCACTCTCGGTAGTCCCTGTCCGCCGAGCCTTGCGTTCCAGGGTGGACGGATTCTGCAGAGCAACAGGAGACGGTGCGACAGGTGAAAGCATGTCCGTATCTGCGGAATCTTCCTCGTTCTTCACTTTACGCTCGATGGATGACGGCGGAGCCGACAATGCAGGAGAAGCGGGCGGCGTAGTGAGTTCGGATCGGTTGGATTCCTCGTCGGATTGATGATCGCGCTGGGAGCCTTGACCCGGTAAGACGGATGACTTTTGTGCGACATCGGTCTTCCTTGCTGCACGGGTCGCTTTTCGGGGAGACGAGGCTGAAGTGGACGTGTTCGGCCCAGTGACAGAGACATGGACGATGGCTTCTTCATTACCAGCTTCATCTTGCGAATCTGGAACTTCTTGAGAATCGGGTACGATGACGTCGGGTTCGGGTTCCGTTTTGTTATTCACCACGACAGGCTCCTCCACCACAACGGGTCTTTTCTCCCCTAACAGGGAAGGTCCAGATGTTACAGAGTGAGAGGCTGCATTCTTGACGGGGATTTTTCGGTGATTGTAAACGCCAGCAGGAGTGGTGCGGTCTGATCTCTGAGTCGTGTTGCTGAACTCGCGCTTGATTGGTGTAGATGTCTGAGACACTGCTTCCGTAGGTACAGGGCCGACCGAAGTGGGTGTAGTTTTGATTTCCATCGAGGGTCGCACTCGTTGCGCCGGGATCGCTGATGGCGGCTCTGACACCGGCGGACTGGTTGATGCTGTTGCATTCCTTGCCGCTTTGCTGAGATCCTGTCGAATTCCTGGCGGTTTCGGTGGGAGCTCTGCTATTGATTTCGGTGGTAACTCTGCTATTGATTCTTGCTTGATTTCTACCGAACGTTGCGCGTGCGATTTGTCGAGGCCCCCGATCGCTGCGACGTCAGGACCGACAGCCCTCGGTATAATCTCTTTTGGTCGTTTTGGCTGGATTTGCAGAGGAGGCACTTCGTCTATTCGGTCTGTCGATTGGATCTCGGAAGAAGGGTAAGGTTTAAGAATCTCGCCATTGACGACAACGGAGGGCGTCGGTGTCGGTGTCGGTGTCGGAGACGGCGAAACCACAGTGCTGAGCACCGGACTTGGTGAATCTCGTGCTATCGGCGGAGAAATTGCGGGAGGATCGATTTTTCCGGCAAGCCCTGAAGCTTGACTCTCCTGCAACTTCGTCGCCGATACAAAGCTTGTCGGTTCGCCCCTTGTCGCAGCCTGTAATTCCTCTTTTGTCGGAGCCCAATCCTTCAGGACATCTGCTGCACTTTGGGTCGCATCTGAGGATGTACTCGGAACATCGGCGCGGACTTGCAGTATCGCTTGTTTGAGTTCCGCCATGAGCTTAGGATTGTAGACGGCTTCACCGGATTTGATAGCTTCGATCTCAGCGATCAGAGTTCTATAGAAGGTACAAATGGATCAGATAGCAGGGGTCCATCATACGAACATACACAATGCGTTTCAATATCAGGAGATGCGACATTCCAGAAATTGCGTCATTTTCCAAGGTGAAAGAGAACACGGTTTCGAAGGGAGGGCATGCAAATCTGTTAGTACGTCTCAGATAAAGATATGATTTCGGAACATACAGGAACTGGTGTTCTTGATCTTCGATGGTGGACTTCATTTCCTTCATCCTCTGAACATAGAAGTACTGCGCCATGACGAGATGCGGTTTGGCTAGGTAAGGAAAAGGCATGGATACAGCGAGATCAAGATGGAAAGCACGATGCGACTGACCATTTGGCTTTTCCAAACCAGCAAGGGTGCTAAGGCTAGAATATAGGAGAAATACTCAGCTGCTGCCTGCGGAACCCAAGACGGAGAAGCAGTCAGACGTACTCGCCAAACCCAGCCTCAGCCATCAAGTCATCATAGAAGCCACGACAATTCTGCATACCATCGATTTGATCAGTAACAACGGAATATCACAGAGGGCATCGCCGTACTACTCACGTGTTCCGTAAAGACTGCTTTCTCGTCTTCGCTCAACGCAGGACATTCTCGCAGCAGATTGACAACAGCATGCCAGTTGCTTCCCACACTCTTGCCTATCGGCGCTCCCAGACGATGCACGGCTTGTGCAAACAACAGCTTGCTACGAATTGGCAGTTGTTGCGTGGGAACCGTTTCTTGAGCTGCAGTGTTAGATGGCAGAGATGCTGTTCCGGTCGAAGCTTGACCGCCGGTCGTGACAGCCATTTTGGGTGTTGGCCTCTGCCCAGGTCTGAGAGAGTGGCGGTGAAGTAGGGCCGAGAGACAGGAGACAACTCAACAAGATGTACGAGAGCTTTGAGATGAAGGCTCTTGTTTTCCTGGGACTCTCTGAAGTCTAAACCGGCGGCCGTCTAGCCCCCTCGCGAGCCTTGATGCATGACGAAAGCACGCCCATCATTCATTCATCGATGTAGTATGGTCGGCCGTTCCTGTTAAACTCGAACAGGTCATGGCATAGGTTCTCCTTCGATAGAAAAGAGTCAATTCCACACCACTGCAAGATGCCTGATCTTTCCGCCAATCTCGAGCCGTTCCTTCTCGTCGCCCGTTCCACAAAAGGTGCGGCTGCCGCAAAGGTTGTCGTAGATGCCACGTCTGCTGTGAGTCTCCCACAGGCGACTTCAGACTCCCCCGCTTACTAATTCTGTATCCTTGCAATCTAGCCTGGCGTGTACGGCTTCGGCGAACTGCTCGAGATGCCCAATATCCGACAAGTGGGTTCGCAGAGTCACGTCTCTCTCCGACCTCCTATCTGAATACCTTCACCTTCAGCTGAAAGAGCACGAGACCCTGTCATCGCACTATGATCTACTACAGCTCTTCGCTTATGGGACTTATCAGTCTTATCAAGGTCTGTCGATTGTTTCCCCTCTTCATCCAATGTATCCTGATTTCCTGCACATTCGTTTCACCTCTCTAGCCAACCAAGCCTCTTACCCCGCCTTGAACCCCTCCCAAGTCGAAAAATTGAAGCAGTTGTCACTGGTGTCGCTCGGAATGGAATCTCGCGTATGTGATCTGACCGCAGAGTACCCATGACTCAGACTCACAGCTCCCATCCCGTTTAGTCTCTCACGTATCCCTCGCTTCTTCCCATCCTGGATCAACCGTCTATCCGTGCCTTGGAAGACTTGATCATCGATGCGATCTATGCGGGTATTATTTCCGGACGGATGGATCAGGTTAACGAAAGGTTCAGCGTCGATTGGGTGTTAGGCAGGGATTTGGATGTCGGCGGGAGTGAGCTGCGGGACTTGGGCAAGAGGCTCGAAAATTGGTATGTCCCTGATCCGCAGTCGAGGAATACGTCATTGATGATCACAACGCTCACAGGTGCGAGATGACGGAGAATCTCCTACCTTCCCTCGATGCCACGATCGCCCGTTCCCGCGCCCAGACGGTCGCGTCGAATGCCTTCGCCCACAAACAGCAGCAAGAGCGATTCAACGCATATGACACATTCTCTGCCGCACTCTCAGCCAAGAATGCCAACTCAAGCAAGAAACAGCCGCAACAATCTCAAGTGAATCGACGTGGTCTTGACTGTTCCGCTCAGATGCCCGGCTCGTTTGGTGCGCCAGGGGAAGCAGCGCCAGAAGGTAGTGCTCCCACTTCGCCATCGCAAGCGCGAAACACTCGAACTCAAGCGCAGCAACCAACCGCTGGAAGCGAGGTACTTCAGGAAGGCGGATCAAGCGGACCTACGGTTGCAGAAGAGGGCCAAAATGGGAGCGGGCCGTCTCGAGTTAGGACGTGAGTACGTTATGGTATCTCGGTGCAGCGCGAAATGCATCTCTGACGCGTCTTACTGATTCGACAGGCTGAGTGGTACATCGGCAAGTCAAGAGACGGACGCGGTGAGAAGGAAGAGGGGAAAGAAATAGCATCTCCTCGAGACGGCATCTATGGATCTGGTCTAGATATAAGGCTTGATCGCTCTTCGTGTAACTGATATTCCGCGAATGATTGTATAGACGGTGTCATCTTCCACTTGGTTTTTTCATCCGCCATCATCTCGGGAGCTACTCTGAGTGGCCGTAGGCACAGACATGACTACCCATCGAAGTTACCAGGCTGGTCTTTCGGACGCAAGGCTGGCAATGGGTCATGCCAGAAATATGCTCACTGATCGCATGTTTCGTGCGACATCCCACACCGTTCCAGAGATGCCATACATCAACGCCCTCTCGTTGCTTCGCTGTCGCCGCTAGCCGGATACTTATTGCTGAACTCTGCTGTCATTGATTGAATTTACACTAATATACAACGTAAACTTTGCCTCTATGAACCCCTGCTGCGCTCCGACATAACACCGTAATTCTAAAGTCATATTGGGATCCGCTTCTGTTCTCTACATCTGGCATCCTCCCTGCAAGCGAAGACCCAGCATCAGATTTGCTCGCGCCGAATCGCAGTCTCCCCCGTACTCACATCTTGAGATCAGCGACATCTTCCTCCTCCAAATCCCCCACCCATTCCCATAACCGTTCGAAATCCTCTTCCATCGCCCCCGCTGCAGCCTCTTGGAAGAACGCTCGGGCTCCCATCGCAGCAGACTGATCTGATTGCGGTCTTGCATTCGCAGATGGGGATATTGGCGTGGCAGGCGATGGCGTCATCTGTGGTGTCGCTCCCTTTCCAGCAGCATTCGATCCGATCGCCGATGCGCGGCTTGCTGCAAGGGGCAATGGGATAACCCACATCTTCTCTCGCAATCGTTTGTGTCGTTCCCGATCCTCTTCCATTCGTTTCAGG
The DNA here is from genome assembly GCA_001599735.1 of Naganishia albida. Lineage (NCBI taxonomy): Eukaryota > Fungi > Basidiomycota > Tremellomycetes > Filobasidiales > Filobasidiaceae > Naganishia > Naganishia albida. Next base: position 216,948 of record BCHV01000004.1, read on the forward strand.
GTGTCGCCACGGGAGAACTCTGTGGAGACTGGAGCCGTGCGTTTGCGACTCGACGTAGTACCGGTGCTTGATAACGCCGAAGTCGCGGACGGACTATCGATGATGAAGGGTGACACTATGAACAATGGAAGCACTTTGCGCATTGCTTGACAACTCACTGTGTACGTCTCTCTTCCAAGGCGTTCAGTATCTTGTCACACACTTCGACCTTGATAGCCCGTTTCTGTCTTAGAGATTGTATGACCTGAGAAAGATATTATCAGCCCGCGCTCCGACAGCGAGGAAACAGACAGTCGTCAAACCAGCCTCGGCAAACAATTGCACTTACTTGCTTTGCACTTAGCAGATTCAACATGCCTTCCTTTCCCTCGGGTACCACAAACCCGACCAGCGTCGCCAAGTCCTTCTCCAGAAATCCCGCATACGGCAGCTCGGCTACTTGCGGTCCCGAAGAACTCTGGCTCGTGGATGGCGGAGGGAGAGAATTGGCGCTCGTAATCGGATCGCAGAGCGTGTCGAGCATGTAAAAAATGTTGATGCGAGCGTTGAGGGATCCCTTTCCATCGAGGATGTCAGCTGCAATACAGGCAAGACGTTCAAACGGCACTCTCACCTTAGCAGATTCCTCCATTATACACTCCCACAGATCTTCTCCACACTTCCTGCCGTACTTGACCGCATACGAGACTACTGCTTGTATCGATTGCTGGGATGCATTGAGCCGACGTAGAAGCTGAAGGAAGTGAAGACGTGCTTCGAAAGGGTCGAATGACATGCTTGCTAATCGAGCGTGAGCGGGAAGCTGTGGCGAGTCGCAATCCCGAGGATATGTACTTCGAGCGGCTTTCAAGTCAGCTAAAGCGAGGACTGGACACGTTTCCTGGATGATGATTGTCACCGAATTGTACACTTCAAGTCAACTCGTGAACTATCAAGACGAATTGGAGCGAGACAATCTGATTCCGCGATCGCTCGTCATCTGTCGGGGCCCGAAATGTCGCCCTCGCTCGTGCCTCGTGCCGTGCTCTCTCTGAGACTTCAGCAGTTGTCATAACCAGTTCTCCATCGCTACCTCTCTGAAAGGTCAGCGACGCTTCGAAGCCCTCCTTTCGGTGATACTGGAGAGTGACATTCGTGGACCGTCCCGACATCACAAACCGATCCGAACCGCATTCGCCGCCCACGGTAATCAAAAGTCGCTCCTTCATCACGTTGCGCCCCGCCGCAGAGACACCTGCTCAGAAGTCGCTCAGCCATCAAGCACTCTTCAAAGTCGCCTTACCTAGCAGAGTCGAGGAACCAGTGGAGATTTCGAGGATTGTCATTCCACTAGATCTAGAATACGGTAAGTATCTCCGATTTCTTTGCGTTTCATCAAGTCTCCCGAACCTCGTACGAATTGTGGGAGAAGGACCACAAGATGTCTGAGAGAGACTCGTGTCGCAATGGGGACAAGTGGACGTCGAGGCTGCGTGATTTCGCGGTGAAGAGGAAGATGGAAGGATTCAGGGCATACTCGAGTACAAAGTGGGATATCCTATTGCGTGTACGTAGCGATAGAACTGGTTTCCGCGAACTCGCTGATCAGGGCTTGGTTCTACAGTCAAACACGATCTGCCCCTCTCACCTGGACCGTCCTCGTTGTCGTCAGAGCCAAACGTGGATCAGTTCCAAAGTACGACTTGGATGCTCGACAAGTGCTTGAACGCCGATGATACGTCACTTTTGGATCCGAAATTATCAGCCTCGACGCGCGCGCAATGATTAGCGGGAACGCACGGAAAGAGCGAATCGCTAGCTGACTGACGGAAGGGGAAGGTCGCGATTGACGAACCAACGCGAGGACGGCATGTCCGCTAATGGTAATTCCTCGACGACAAGCTAGCGCCTCGGAGCGGGGACAGCGTGTCGGGTCGTCCGTTGCTCTGCCATTGCGTACTGTCTGTCATTCGTCAAGTTGGCTCACACCTCCTGTCCACGCAGTCATTCCCTCGAAGATCGCTACTCGTCGTCAAACTAGGACAATCGGTCACAACACTCTAATCACATCAATGTCCGACACCGAACAGCAAGCCAAGGCTACCACTCCCGAGGACGTCGTCATGGAGGAGGAAGACGCTCCCGCTGCCAAGGACGAGGACGTCGTTCCTGCCACGGACGAGGAACCTGCTGCTGCTGAACCTGAATCCAAGGAGACCGAGAAGCCGGCCGCAAAGGAGAAGCCCGCAAGTTCAAAGTCCAAGAGCAAGGCTGGTCAGTCATCGCGCAAGGATTCGGGAACCTCTGCAAGGAAGATCGGGGGAAAGTTTGCAAAGGCGGATGCTAAGGCGTCCAACAAGGGCAAATACAACTTCGGAGACATCTGTCTGGGACGGGTCAAGGGTTTCCCCTTCTGGCGTGAGTAGTCGTGTCTCCTATGCGTTTTGTCTCCCGTCACGGTTGCGGAATTGCGTCGGGGCTCGGTCGATGGAGGAGAGAGTACTTGGATTATCGTGTTTTCGCGATGTTCTCGTATTCCTGCGGTAATCTCTGCTTTGGTCAATCAGCGTGTAGGATGTCTGTCTAGCATTCCCCTCCGCAGACGTCTCGAAACAGGTATCAGGAAACACGCGCTGATCCTCTTCCCAATGTTTGCAAATGTGCTTCAGCTTGTTACGTAAGTCTGCTGGCACCAGTATGCGATTTCATGCAGGAAGCTGATCATCCTCGCTTCTGCAGGTTGTGGATCCCGAAACTGTCACGCCAGACGTCGCAAGGCAGAGGCCGAAGTCGTCCAGTATCACATGCGTTCAATACTTCCCTACCGCCGAATAGTGAGTTTGTTCGGGCTTGATGAAATCGAGGCACCAGACAAGACGGCTGATTGTGCCTCTTTTGCGTCCCAGCTCTTGGCTGTCGCCCAACGATATCAAGCCTCTGCCAAAACACGAGATTGACGCGTATCTCAAGAGCACCACCAAGAAGACCGATGGGAAACTATACGCAGCATATGGCCTCGCCGCCGACCCCGAGGAATTCATCTCGGAACAGAATGAACTTCGTCAACACGGCGGTGTAGTCGACGAGGCCGAAGATGAGGACCAATTGGCCGAGGATGACGAGGAAGACGAGGAACCCGAGGCTAAGTCGGGCAACAAGCGAAAGAAAATACCTGCCGATCAGAAGCCTGCGAAGAAGGAGCCGGCGTCCAAAAAGGCAAAGACGGAAAAGGCACCTTCAAAGAGGGTAAGTGCGCCATCTGGTTCGTTGATTACGTGGGTTTTCGAGCTGATTTAGCCCCGTGAATTTTGCTGCATTATCGCATTTCGGGATATTAGGCTACCAAGAAGGAAACCGCTGCCGAGGAAGGCGATGAACCCGTCTCCAAGAAGGCCTCGACTTCCAAGGCCGCTGCGAACAAGAAGGCTCCCGCTTCCTCCGGCAAGAAGGCTGCCGCACCCACTTCTGCCGCCAAGGAAACCAAGGACGCGAAAGAAGATGCCGGAGACGGTAAGCCGGTGCTCGCGATTTCCCGCTCCTGGGTTGTATTTCCTGATTCGCCGAAATGTCAACAGACGCTCTTGCCAACGATCCCGAGGCCACCAAAGTTCGAGACTGGCGTCACAAGCTCCAGCGAGCGTTCTTGAGCAAGTCGGTGCCTTCAGCTGAGGCAAGTGATCCTGCGCTCCGATCCGGAACGGCCTGTCTGACTCGATTTATTCCGGAAACGAATAGGAAATGGACAACTACGACAAGCTGTTCACCACTATCGAAAACTACCAGAACATGACTGTCGCCTACCTTGCTGTGAGTTTCAGTTGCCACTGGCGCATCGGTTACATGGAGCTGACCGGATTCGGATTCACGCTCTATAGCACTCCAAGATCGGCAAGGGTGAGTTGGGGCCTTTTTCGATAGAAAAGACAATCTGTTGACCATTTTTACTGTCTCTGCTAGTCATGAAGAAGATCGCCGCTTTGACCAACATCCCGCGAAACGACGACCTGAAGATCACCGAACGTGCGCACGCTCTGATGCAGAAGGCGAGTCCATACGCAATATGACATATTCATAACTAACACGTATTGGCGCGCAGTGGACCGACCAGATCGACGGCAAGTCTGCAGAGACCGTCGGCAACGGCGATGTTGCTACCGATAGCAAGGCCGCAGAGTCAACCGAGGACAAGAAAACGGAAGATGCGGCTGCTGCCGAGGAAGTCCCGGCGGAGGACAAGATGGAGGTTGACGAAAAGCAGAATGCCGACGCGACCGCCGACAAGGAGGAGGCAGCGCCGGTGGACGCTTAAGCATCCAAACAGCAAGCTTAAAAGCGGACAGCTCCTCGGTCTCCTGGCGAGTGGTTGATTCGAGGCGAACTCTGTCCGGCATTACTAGATCTGGACGAGCATTCGTCGGTACTCATTTCTCGACCTACACTTTCGACTTTCGAATTTTGCCTTTGCATCATTTCTTTTCTTCTTCGGGCAATCAGTAATAACGCATGTAGCATAAGTAGCAATTGAACATTGACATCAATTGGCTCATGTAACGAATGCAAGAAGGCATTGGCTCGTCAGTGGCCCTCGCCTGCTGCTCTGCCTTGGTTTCACCTTCTCTTCAGTCATTGCACATCAATTAGTAATCCCGACTCGAGTGTAATACAATACAATCAAGCAATTTGGATGATGACGACGCCGTTGCCGCAAAGGCAAAAGGGAACAGTAGATCGCATGGACGCGTCCACACGCCGTTCCGAGGCGCATTGAACCTGTCGCCAGTGGGACTGCTCAAATCGGGATTCTGGCTATGAGTGGTTTATGTTGCATATAGGATGCTTCTCCTACGTCACAACGCTGCTGCAAGAGCTGTTCCCAACGCGAACGATACTACTGGTAATACAAGGTGTCTCCGAATGGACACGAGACGATCCTGGGATGGATGATGACGAGATTGACCGACCGATCTCATTGTTGGTGATGATAAGTTTATGCGGAGACTGCCGGTGCTGGTGCTGCTTCCGGTACTGTAGATCCGAGGTGAATCAGCGACGATACACACACCACCGCCAGATCAAGTGATCACGTTACGTACGAGGTAGCTGTGGTATCGGCTGAGCGAACATCCTGCCCATGAGAACACCGATTCCCTCGAAGACACCCAACAGAATGGCACAACCCACGGCACCGCCGAACGCGGCCTTGGGACCGCCTAGGGATCGCGAGAGGAACGTGAGCATGTCATTCCTCCTTGCTCATCTCCGTCCGGTGTGCCCAGACTCACCTCGCGCGGCCAGACAACCACCCGTCAGGAACCCACTCAGGATAGCATTCCACGGATCCTCCTTTTGCCTGTACCCCTTGACGGCACAGTCAAACGTGCTGAACATGCCACCCCAGATTCCGAAATTTCCGCCGAGCACGGGCGCGCGCGCTTTGATTGCTGAGAGGGAGCCGGCGAGACGTTCGCCCCGGGGTGATGCTCGGGCGCCCTTGATGCCGTGCCATACCTGTGTGAGTGAGGCGGTGAGACAAGGGGACGGGATATGTTTGGAGGATACTTACACCACCACCGCTGTTATTCATCACGCAATCAGACAATAAAGTCAGCTTTCTTCCCTTGTGCCGTTTCCAAGTCTTGAACAAATACGAACATCTGGAAAACAAGAAGAGATGGCATCATGTCAGTTACCATGAATCAAAGGCGTGAAAGGCAGATACGCACTGCACCCATTGCTGTCAGACATTGAAATTACCGAACAGTAGACGGCGAGGTCATCAGCTGGAGCAATATGAATGCATTCACTCTGACTTACAGAAAGCACCCCCTGAGTGAACCCATCAGCCCAAGACAGCATGTATTCCAGTCCAACAGCAACGTAGGGAAGTCGATGGCGTGTATCAGGAAGAGGACGGTATGCAAGGAGAGCGACGATCAGCTCCCATTCACCCAAGACTACGAGCTCGCCAAGGACCGCTCCGAGAAGAAGGATATGTACCGAAATCATTCAGAATGACCCAAGGACTGTCCGCAAAGCACATGGATGAAATAAGCATACTGGCAGCGGTATGACGTAGCAAGGCAAGGTGTACACTTACCATGGGTCTCGAGTGTGATCGCCGTGGGACATGGTGTATGAAGAATCGAGATTCGAGGCGTACGAATGGGTCCTGTCCCTGGTAGTCTATCCTCTTGTGTCGGCGTTGTGGCTATCTAACCAGCTCTTCCGATCCAAACCACTCGTGTCTTGACGTTTGCCCGTCATGTTTTTCCTGCTCGATCGTTCCCGGGCAAGTTGCAAAGGTGGCCAGAAGCGCGGTTACGTAAGCGCGCTTCCCGGGTTGGACTGTTTCATCGAGAGATTCGGTCGTTGCTTGATTTTCTACCGCTCACCCGCGCTCTCAGAAGGGCAGGGTTAGGCCGTGCTAATCACCTATGCGGCGTTCCATGACACGTCTGACACCTCTTCAGCCTACACTGAGGCAAGTTCTGCAAACCGCAACCTCCAGCTTGCCGGTAGCGCCCTCAACTACCATTCAAGGATGGATCAAGTCGATCCGAGCTCACAAGAGCGTTGCATTTCTCGAGATCACGGATGGAACGACCAGTGAGACGCTTCAAGCTGTTGTCAAGACCAGAAAGGTAGACGGAACGGGGTTGCCTGGCATTGTGGACGGGTAGGTAGGTTCTCTGTTGCTTTCCGTTTAGGTTTCGGCCGGGATGCTTACTTTTTGCGCACCTCTGCCGTCGATGCAGACTCACCTCAGGCACAAGCGTAAAGCTACAGGGTCGACTACAGAAAAGCAGAGGGGCAGGACAGGCGTACGAGCTGCTCGTCAATCAACTTTCGGTGCTAGGCAGATGTGACGCTGTGAGTATAGTATCGTGCCAGATTTCGGAGGGGCGGTGCTGATCTTTCGCGACGTTCCAGTCATATCCTATACAGAAGAAACATCTCCCGCCAGACGTCTTGCGTGATCATGCGCATCTACGCTTCCGTACCAGTCAGATAGCGAGTACTATGCGACTCCGGGATACCATGATGCGAGAATGGCATGAATATTTCGAGGTTAGTGAAAGGGCGAGCGATGATGCCTGGAAGATATGGCTGACGTTGGTGTTTCGTAGGATCACGACTATACCTTTATACATACACCGATAATGACGAGTTCAGACTGTGAAGGCGCGGGAGAAACCTTTCGTATCACCACGGATGCGATACCAGCCGCAACACCGCCATCAATGTCAAGCGCGACTCCGACGCCTCCGACTCCCCTGTTCTTCCCATCACCGGCGTACTTGACCGTCTCATCACAGCTCCATCTCGAAGCTCCAACGCATGCCCTTTCCCGCACATACACTCTCTCACCGACATTCCGGGCCGAACCGTCCGCGACGTCACGGCATCTAGCAGAGTTTTACATGTTGGAGGCCGAGGTGGCGCATGTCGAGACGTTGGATCAGTTGATGAGTACCGCGGAGAACGGGATTCGGACTGTGGTCGAGGGGCTGGTGGATGATGGGAGGAAAAGGTCGGGCAAGGCAAAGGAGGATTTGAGGGTTATCGCGCATAGCCTTGAGCAGGATCGCGAGGAGAAGCAGAGGCATACGCCGTCACTCAGCGCCACGGGGGTCGAGCTCGACGTCGACCCGATATCCCGACTGCGGCAGATGACGGATAGACCGTTCATCAGAATAACCTACACCGAAGCCGTATCGATCCTTCGAGAACAGCATTCCGTCAAACCATTCGAACACACGCCCGAGTGGGGCGCCAGCTTGCAAACCGAGCACGAGAAGTACCTCGCCGGCGAGAAATTCGGCGCGCCGGTATTCGTGACAGACTATCCGCAGGCGTTGAAGCCATTCTACATGCGCCTGAACGACGACACCTCGGCCGCGACGACACCGGCACCTACCGTCGCATGCTTTGACCTCCTTGTTCCCGGAATCGGGGAACTCGTCGGCGGTTCGCTCCGGGAGGAACGTCTGTCGCACCTCGAGCGCGCCATCTCGCATGCCGGGTTGGACACTGAGTCGTATGACTGGTATCTCGATTTGAGAAGGTACGGAAGCGTCAAACATGGTGGATGGGGTATGGGATGGGAGCGATTCGTCTGTTGGGTGACGGGCGTGGGGAATATCAGGGACGTGGTAGCTTTCCCGCGGTGGAAGGGGAATTGTAAATACTAGTCGAGTTCAACATACTTCGATGCATTTCGTAGTGAGCTATCGCGATGCTTCATATAGTCTTCACAGAGGAAAAGACGCAGGAGTCACAGAGATCGCAGATGCATGTCGCTCAAGGCTGACGGTCATCAAGAAACATGCCTGTTGGTTAAGATTAATCGGCGGCGCGGCTCCTTTGTATGCATTCGTCATCGCCAGCCGTCAGCAGGTCGGCATGGCCTACTAGTACCATAGCGCCGTCTGAGGCCCAATAACAGCCCGTTCGCGATACCTGCCACAAGTGTCATCCTCTAATCCTACTCTCGATCTTATTCCCATTCCCATCAGCGCGACACGACAAATACTCTTGGAGTTACAACAGCAGCATGTCTAACGACTTGTCCAAGACTCGCCTGCTTCACGGTGCCGGCATCGCTGCATCGGGTTTCCTGACCGGTTACATCACGCTCTTCTCCATCACAGACCGCTATGCTCTTCTCGCTGCTCCTACTACCGAAACAGCGGAAGTATGGCAGCGGCTGTACAACGTGGGAAAGAATACCGCCCCGGTAATGGCTGTTGCTGCCAGTGGGATCTTCGGCTACCTCGCGTACCAAGGTGAGTTGGCTAGATCTTTTTTCAGATGGGAGCACATCGCGCTGATGATAATATCGATACTTCATAGCGCCTACGAAAGAACTCGGTCAGCTGTACACGGCTTCAGCACTGCTTCTCCCGATGATCGCCCCTTTTACGATATTCGGCATGAAGTCAACGAACGACGCTCTGCACCTCGCGGCCGATCAGGGAACCACCGATACGGGTCGCATTCGTGACCTGCTAGACACCTGGTGGAAGCTCAATGCAGTACGAGCGGTCATCACGGGATCTGCTACGGCGTTGGCTGTCTGGGCGTCCGCTCGACCATTCGTCACCCTTACTCCATTCAAGTGATCGAGTGATGAGGAGGGAATGGCGGGGGAAGCTGATGGTACCCGCACTGCAGCCGCGTGGTGGTCCATGATGCATGTTTCTATTTTGTGGGGTTCGCCGCAATTTGGCGGCTCTCGAGTTTCAAGCTTTACAACTGTAATATGCTGCTGTGCGTCTATTGTCTCAGACTTGGTACAATGCAGGCTGGTTCAATGTCCAGTTCTCCTCAGCCGGGCGGTTGGTAATCGGTTGGAGGACGCAGCGATACTGCACCAGCCGGGCGTAGAGGCTGCGAATAAGACCTGTTCAGCCTTTGACTCTTCCCTAGGTCACAAAGTTTCGTACCTTCTTCTTCTTGATAAACAGCCCGTCCGTAGCCGCAGTACGGGGAGTCGGTCTAGGTTTGGGCACAGCGACGGCCTTACTCGCATCGGCAGCGCCGCTTCGAGGAGGTCCCAAGGGTCTGACTGAGGGTCCCTCGGCAGACTTCCGTGAGAGGCCGGTCTCGCTTCCCACGCGCTGTTCTGTTCTCGCATTCGCGACTGGTCGCTTGACAGCATTCTTTTCCTTTGACGGAGCCGAGAAGAAATCCATGTCGACGTCGGGTTCATTCTTGTTGTCCTCTTTAAGCCTCGAGGTGTCTTTCTTTTTTCGTCGAGGTTTGTCGTTAGACGTCACAGTGACCGCATCGTCGTCGTCTCGGACCGGCTTTCCTTCGTTGTCTATGCGAGCGAGCTTAGCCTTTTTCCGACTGGGTTCGCCGTTGGCTTTGCGCGCAGACAGATTCCCCTTTTCGTCCTCCGGAGCATCAGAAGGCAGTAGACGCTTTCGGTCTCCGCTGATTCCCTTGTCTGTGGGCGGACGCGTTACTGCGGGAGGCGAGAGCTCATGATTTGCACCTTCATGGTTGGCGTCAGATGCTGGTCGCACGCTTTGTTCTTCTTCGACTTCAATGATTCGAGCGGGACGGCGAGTGAGCAAAGACCGGTCCACTGTCAAATTTATGAAGGTAGAAGGTGTGTACTGGATGGATGAAAGATAAGCATCACATGGCGCAGCAGGAAGACGTGGCCACGTACCGGGATGAAGAAATTGCGCTGCTTGGCATCCTCGACGATACCCTTCCACGTGGCATCGGACCGTGCAAGGGTTGGCCCATTACCAAAAATAAAAAGAGAACTCTTCGCTCGGGTCAAGGCGACGTTCATACGGCGCTGATCTTGTACGAAACCGATCGACTTCTGGTTGGTGCCCGAACGAACGGTAGACAGAATGATGATGGACTTTTCCTGACCCTGAAAACCGTCGATGGTACCGATGCTACGATTACGGATGAATGCTCAGATGCGACGTTTAAGCGGTGGTAAAGCCGACTTACTCAATCTCCTCGAAGACTCTTTCACCGAAACTATTCCGCAAAGCTTTGCGAAGCTCCATCTGTTGAGCCTTGTAAGGTGTAACCACGCCGACTCGTCCAAACAATCCATCCGCTTGCCCATACATGTTCCGTAGATTGCGGTACATGTCGATGATGGCTTGAATCTCACCGCGATTGATTACCGAGTGTCGTCCACCAGGCGTTTCTTGGCTATCGACGTTGAAGAATCGGTAGGTTCCGAAGGCCGCTGTAGCGTGCCATGGGGCGATTGTCTTTTCGACCATGCCAGGTCCGTCCCGCAATCTTCCGTCGTAAAAGGCTTTCGATGGCAGACGAGAGATATCTGGATGCATACGGTACTGAATACTGCAGACGAGGAATTCAGCGCTAGCCAAGATGGTATGCGTCAGGCGGATCTTACCTCAGGAGATGCATTGCGTTCGGATGTTGTGTTGACATTCGTACAAAGAGTGATTGATTGTAGCCAAAATCTTGCGCCGTAGTCGATATCACCGTAGGCGGCAACTGCTTGGGATCTAGATTCCCTCGTGAGTTAGCGCGTCGGTAAATATAGTCGACGCCCGAGACGTACCTCCAACCAGAATACATCTCTTACATCTGTACTTGAGAGGGATGAGAGCACTGATCTCTACACTTTGGGCGGCTTCGTCGATGATCACGGTGTCGAATTCGTATTGCTGCAGACTCTCATGCCCCACACCGGCGAGCGTACCGCAGATGATGTCGGCTTCCCGCAAGATCGCTTCTCTCGCTTCTCTCCTTGCACCGTCCATTTGTCGGGTGACATCTCTGGCAGCATCTCGAGCTCTGTCCAATTGTCTGCTCTTCTCAATACGTTCCCTCATGAGTTTCTGCATGTCTTCGGAAAGCGCTTGTCGCTTCTGCTCGTTGTCTCCGACGGCTTGTAACTCTTTCTGAAGAGCTTCCCTGTCCTGCTTGATCTTTTCCAGAGCTTGTTCCGCGCGGCCGATGTCGGAAGATGTATCCCCCTTGCCATTTGCGCGAGCGCTGCTGCTAACTCTGGCTTCGATCAATGCGTCAAGAGACACGTCCTTGACCGCTGGATGCATGGAACTTTCGTTACCGATACGGATAATGCGTGGCATAACCAGGTTACCACTGGAAGAGGGTACCCCATCTTTCAGTCTCCGTGTGACTTCGTCAATGGCAGCATTACTGGGCGCGCAGATCAGTAGCTTGGCCGCTCGAGCATCTCCGGAATCTCGGAGGGATATCGTAGTCGGTCGATTGTCCATGAAGCGCCCGGCGAGACCACTGATTGTTTTGGTTTTACCAGTACCCGGAGGTCTGCAGAGGGGTGTTAATTGAGCAACACAGGGGTCTTCGTCGCTACTCACCCTTGGATGAGAGCAAAGCCTTCTACCCTCATTGCGCCGATAATGGCGCGAGCCTGTGGCTCGTTCACATTGTAGCGGTCCATGGCCTTCTGTGCGGTCACATCAGTAACTTCCGGCAGATCCCTGGGTTTCGCTTCGAGAATGGCATCCAAGATATCCGGCTCGTAATACGGCATGCCCTTCAGCGCCGAGAATTCTCTGATGGCGGTGGACAAACTGGACACCGTAACCGCGTAAGTATGGGTTCCGTAAGAATAGTTTAGTACATACTTCATGTGCTTCACCAGAAACCATCTGTCCTTGACATCCATCCCGTATTTCTCACGAGAGTTGTGCACCCTGACATTGATCGTGATGTTCTTGCTCGCTCGCTTGAATCCCCTTACAGTTGCGAAGACCTGCAAATCGCCCCTCCTCATGATGCACAGGTCGGAGTCGTTCACATACCAGCCGTCGAGCATATTTATGCCTACGGGATTGAGTTCCAAGTCAAGGTAATCGTCGGAATGCTGTTTGTTGATGATCTCCACGCTGATTGGCACAGCGTTCTTGTTATTGCTCTCGTCGTCCAGTTCTGATCGAGATTGGTCTCGCAGTTCTTGGAAGAATAGCGCTGTGAAAGCTCGTTGATAATCTTCGGGAGTCCTGAATCTATTTGGAATCTTGTTGAGATTGTAATTCTTGATTGGTCCCCGGTCGCTAGGATCCCAGAGCATGATTGTGCGAAAGAGCTCTCCAATGTCAGGCTTCAACCGCATCTTGGTGCGGAAAGCGGCTAGACGCTGTCGCTCCGCGTCCGTCATCCGAGGAGCTACTCGTGCCGTCCGCAAAATCTGGATCTTCGGTCGATTGACCGACTTGACGGCCTCCTTTTGCAGTTTCTGCAGCGCACCAAGACCCCCATCGTCTTCCGAATCGCTCGTGTCGCTCGACTCCGAGGGCGCCCTAGCACGGATGTTGGCGGCCGCATTATATATCGGTTTCTTTTCTTGCCTATCGCGGCTGATATGCGACATGCTGATGCGCGGGATCGCGGCATCTTTGTTCTTCCTCTCCGCAGCAGCCTCCTGTCGGAGTCGACCTAGCACGGAGTTTGCCCCGCCGACTCGGCTCGGCACGGTAGACTTGTAGGTTGACTTGGAAGGGACCGTTCCGGCCTTGGCAGTAGGCCGCGCCTGCATCCTCTCAAGATTACGTTGCAAGCTCTTGCCGGCAGCCTCTCGCTCCGCTCGAGCTAGCTGTTTGACCGAAGAATCATCCAGCATGAGTTCAGGGAACTCGTCGTCGGAGTCGTAAGGTGTCGGTGCTGGCGAAGATCGCGGAGACGCACTCGAGTACTTGCTAGGCTTTGCAACGTCATCTTTCTTGATTCCTTCCACCCGACTCGTGGTCGGAGCTACGTGGCCCGCCTTTTGCATCATCGTCGAGAATGCGTTCTTGCCAGGGACTGCGGTGGCTGTAATCTTGTCTCGCGAGGATATTGCCTTCTTCGTCTCGGCGGCCTCGCGCGGCGGCTCGTGTGAGTCGCTGTCACTCAGCACATGCTCCCTTTCGACGAATGGATTAATCAAATCGAACAGCTCCGATAGCTGACCTTCATCGAGCAATGTCTTGTGACGTTTGACTCGCCGACAAAAATTCTCGATGGTGAAACAGGACCGCTTGAAGGACTCGGTTGAGTCGTAGTTCGGTCGACTCCGAATGCAGCAAGTCAACAGCAGTTTCAAGAGCTCGAAAGACTGATGTAGAGTCTCGACTCTGAGGTCAAGCGAATTCCGAAAGAATTAGTTTACTGAAACATGAATACCGTTCGGATGACTAACTCTGTCAGACGCAACCAAGCTAATAAGTTCTCTAGTACTGGCTCCAGATCGTCAACCAGCTTTGAAGCGACCTTTTCGTCTGTCGAACCATTCTCAGTGGACTGTTTGACGTGTGCTGACCCAGATACAGCAGCTTCGAAGTTCTGAGTTTCCTCCACGAGCAAACGACCGAAGATCAGCGCATCCTGCATCCAGTCCACCATCTCCTGATTGTCGAAGAAGGGCGCCCAGCGAGAGGTCATCTTGAAGATACTGGTGAGACTGGAGGTCATGGAGCCCCACAATTTGAGCAGGTAGTCGGACATCTTCTTGCTGCCGATAGGTGTGTCCAAGAACAGTTCGTCGCTCAAGAAGACAAAGCCGGTCGATGGGTTTGTCTGTCGGCAGAGTACGTCGATGATATCAGTGAAACAGCGCACGACCCATCGGGCGGTTTCCACGGCGGTCGGCATATCCCTCACGTCGCAATTCCAGTTGTCGAGGAAGTCGATGAGCGCTTTGACACTTTCAACCGGATACGTTATGAGCATCCTCCGGATGCAGTCCACTCGGGAATCCGCATCTTCGTACGTCGTTTGGATCAGTCCGATGACAGCATTGTGGACGTCCTCGTCCGAACAAAGAAGCAGATGCATCACAAGTTGCGGGAATTCCGACGTTTTCCATAGCTGTTGTAGGCGTTCCGAGTCGGCGATGGATATAGCGGACGTCACTTTTGTGCCAAAGGCGTCCTTCATAGCCTTCATCGTAGATCGCAAGGTAGTCACCGACTGTGCCCATTTCTGCTCCGACTTCCAGAAATCGAGATTCTCGTGACTCCAAGCTCGACCACCGGGAACGGGAAGATGCGCAAACCGCCGCAAGCCTTGCATGATGGCTGGAATTCCGTCCAGAAGGTTACTCGAGGTCAGCTCGTACGCTTTCGCCCACAGAACGGTCGCGACACGAGCTGTCGGAAAGGTATCTTGAGGGTCCTTTGCTTTCCGTCGTCTTGCTTCATTCGCCTGGCCGCCCAGATGGCTGTAGAGCGATCTGACCATATTTCCGTCAAGGACAAAGACTTCGCGCAAGAACTGTTGTGCCGTCGATCGAGCTGTAGACCAAGCGGATCCACGGTAGTCTGCTGTGCCGAGGGCGACCGAGACAATGGTGTTTGCGTGGATGTCGAGCGCGTTCACGTTCACTTTACGGATGTACCGCGCAAGCGACGCGCTTGTTACAGGAGTTGCTGTATGCAGCGCAGCAAAGGTCTGTTCGAAGGGGTTCAGAGCTCGTCCGCTGCATAGGCAATCATACCCACCTTGAGACCATGATCAATGACTGCCGCTCGGAACGACTCGGCAAACCGTCGTGGCTGCAACGTATGCATGAAGAACCCCATTGTCGTAGCAAGCGCATCGGAAAATGCGAGATCATCGACAGACGGTGGCGCATCTCTCGGAGCATGCGTTAGCCGATGACTGTCGAGATCCTTGATGGAAGACAGGTAATCTGAGAACCAGCTGATGATCCACTCGCAGGGATGTTCCGCTCGCCCTTTTCCCTTGCTACTGACGGAAGACATCGCGGGTGCCGGTACGAAACGTATATTATCGAGTGTCTGGTCAAGCCCGACGATGGTAATCTTTTCGGTTTGTGATTCGTACGTCGGGTCGAACGCGCGGAGGAGCATGTCGATGTAGACGGGATTGTTTTGAATGTGGTTGACGGTCGTCAGGGCGAATTGGACCGATGGGTCTGCGTTGAGCCAGAGCAATGCTCGCGGGAACGCATGAACAATGACGGAGAAGACCTTGAGCAGGTACGGGAAAACTGCGGCATGAAACATGAGCTTGGACACGACCCATGATGGTATAACCTTACCTGGCGTCTTGTCAGCAATCCGACTAGCCAACAGTGCGAGCACATTCGGACCCCCCGGCCCCAGCACAAACTCCTCCATCGTCCGCGGATGCAACGCCCTCGACTCGAGAACAGCAATCGCCGCCTTCCATACCTCCCCTTGCTTCCTGTACTGCTCCACCGTCTTTTGTGCGCCATTGTCATCCGCGCCCAGGATGGATAGAAGCGTGCTCCAGGCTTCAGCGAGACCGAGACCGACCCATTCGAGGGGCTTGATCGGTTTTGCACTGCACGCTGTGATTTGTGTTCTCGCCCATTCGCGAATCTTTGCATCGGCGGAGCCGGTTTGGGTAGAGTTAAGACCCGTGCAGGCGAGCGAGAGGAGAGAGGGAAGAAGACCGAGTTTGACCAAGGTTGAATGGGCGGGCGCGGTATAGCGATCGTTCCGGGTTTCCACGGCACGAGCTATGGCTTCTCGCAGTATAGTGCGTATCTTCGAGTGGTCGATGATGTTACCGGCAGCTGAACCGAAGAGCAGCTGGAGAAGGGGCGACGGCAATTGCAGGATGGACTTTGACGGTTCCGGGACGACCTTGACATCCTCGTCTTCCTCCAGATTAATGACGGTTTTCTCCGCTTTGAGCCCCTTCAGAATTTGCTCCACTTGCCAGTTGTCGACAGCGACACCAAAATTACGCTGAGCGTCTGCCGGGAACTTGCTGATGTATCTGTAACCACGATCCAAACGTCAGCCTGAGTCGAATGTGGATGTCTCAGGAATACGTACTTTGCCATGAATGTCCGCCTTGCGACGCAGAACCCTCGCGCACATTCATCGCACGTCGCTACTGCCTTTTCCAGACTGCTCATCCACACCTCAATGATTCCCGCTCGATTATAGGAAAAGAGGTAGAGCAGATATGTCGCCGTTTCCCGCGTTGCATCCTCCGCCCGCGAGCAGAATGGGTGTTTGGCCTCGTTCCTGACACTTCCGGAACCAGTGCTGGTTCCCGCCGTCCTCCGAAGCGATGAAGCCCTGACATATTCGCAGAGTCGACGAAGGTCGTCCGGATTCGGGTTCCGCTGCTGGGTTTCCTTTTCCTTGAGGTGTGCCAGAATCTCTTCTGGCGTGGATAACATGATGACCCAAGAAGTCTCGTCTACCTCATGGATGCGGAAACGAGTCTGCGTCGTAGGCGAGAGATGATCGGACTACAAGAGGTGAAGAGGAAGAACCTGATCATCCTGGCCTTTATGACCAAATTTGAGCCTTTGAAGCGAGACATCATCGCACATGAAGGTCAGGACGCGATGGCGATCGGTGGTGCCTCCCGCCGAATCAGCCAAAGCGGTCTTTTGCTCGGTCGAGTTCACGACCCTCCCTCCATGTGCCTGCCTGTTCTGTTGTGCTACTCCAAAGGTTATCTTTTGTTCACCAACGTATCAATCCCTCACACACTCGACGCAAGCATGTCTTCAAAACGAAAGTGGGACGACGACGCGAATGCGCCCCCGCCGCCTCCGGCCACTACCGATGCAGCAGCTCAAGCTGGTAAGCCGCTGGACTCGAGATCCTCTTGATATCTCTGATCCGCTTTGTACCCTCAGCCGCCATTGCCGCTCGGATCGCAGCCACCATGAGCGGCGTCACAGGCGGAGCTTTCGGTTCTGGTTCTCCGTCGAATGCGGTCGGCGCCGCAGGAGAGAAGAAGGATCAGTATGATGGCGCTTTTACGCATGATATCGAGATCAACGATCTGAGGAATCGATATTTGATCACCAAGGGATCTACGCAGCAACAGGTGAGCCAATCTCCATGCTTGGGACTCGTATCAGCACTTGCTGGTCTTTGTATGTCCGCGTCATTGACCACGAACTCTGCAGATATCGCAAGAAACAGGCGCATCAGTAACCACCAAAGGTGTCTGGCTCCCCGACAAGTCAAAGGCCGGACCATCCGAACAACCCCTCTACATCCACATTTCGGCACCGACCCAATCCGCACTAGACGCCGCCGTGAAAAAGGTCAACGAAGTCATCAGCCAGGAACTGGGGCCTCTGGTGGAAGACAGGTCGCAATGGGCCAAGAATCGGGAGCGGTTCGGGCTCAAGGATGGCGGACCGGGAGGCGAGAGACGGAAGTGGCCAGAGGAGAAGTTGCCGATCAATCTGGAATCCATGAGGAACTTTAACGTGCGAGCCAAGGTTGTCGGTCCGGGGGTGAGTGCCGTCGACTGGGGTCCTTTTGGCCGAGTCGCTGATCAAGACTGCCGCAGGGAATGTTCGTCAAGTACATTCAGAGCGAGACGGGTACGCGTGTACAGATCAAGGGCATCGGATCAGGGTTTTACGAAAACGAAACGGGAGCCGAGGCTCAAGAACCTATGCACATCAGCATTGCGTAAGTCACCTATGCTTCTCTTTCGGTCGCAAGCTGACCTTGTTCTTCAGAGGCCCTGATGAGGCTCAAGTAGCACGCGCAAAGGAGCTTGCGCAGGACTTGCTGGATGTTGTGCGTCAGGAATACGAAAAGGCTCGAATGGGAATGGGAGGCATGGGAATGGGCGGATACTCGGGATACGGCGCGCAGAGCGGACAGGGCTACGGCATGCAGCAAGGCGCACAAGCTGGCTATGGCGGATACTACGTGCGTTTGGCCGTCCTCGATACTTGAGTTCGAGCTGATTACCGTCTCTCCTCAGGGTTATGCCGGAGCAGCTGCAGGTACCCCTGCGGCCGGTGCGAATGGTCAGCCACCATTGCCCGGCGCGACGCCTGATGCTTCTGGCGCCGCTGCAGCTGGAGCGACTCCCGCTTCCGGTGCCGCCGCAGACCCGAACGATCCTGCGGCGCAGTACGAGGCATACCGAGCTTATTGGTGAGACCTCGCTCGTTCTTTATCTCGTACGCGGGATGCTGACTTTCATTCTAACTCACAGGGCCGCTTATGGATACGATGTCAACGATCCTGCCTTCCAACAGTGGCAAGCTTCTCAAACGGCGGCAGGGGCAGGCGGAGATGCAACAGCGGCAGCGGCTCAGCAGCCTCCTGCAGCCAAATAACATGGTACTGGCGTGGTTGATAGCTGTTGATGTAAATATCACCCTGAAACCTGTTGTAATGGATGAACAGCACTTTTCGTTGTCCTGCTGGGTGTATATCTGCCTCGCAGCGACTCTTACTCTACGGTGGGCTATCCTTGGCGGTTAACAAGCTTGCCTGTGCCCTTGAATAGCGTCGAGATTCCGCACGTGCCCTCGCGGATCAGCATCTTCCTTTATAGCAGTTCTCTATTCAAGGGACTGCTCATTCCAGCATTGAAGAGGGATGGCTCCAACACATCCAGTGAGCTCGCGAACGAAGTATGGGGCAATCGAAGTCAGTGGCTCGAGACCTCATCCTGAAAAGCTATGAGGGGATCTCAATCGAGGACCTCCTCCCCCACCTTCTGCTTTGATATCTCACTCTCAGGAAGACGAACGCTCGCCTGAGCTGAGCTCAGTCTGCTCCGGCCAGGAACCCCCTGGCCTCATGTGTCCATGTGTCCATTGCTACCGCTTGTTGTGCATGCTCTGAGTTCCGTCCCGGAACTTAAGGCAACGAAGCTTGGGTAGAAGCTCGGCTACTTCATCACTTCTGCATGCGGATCTACCTCTATCATAGGCTGAGTAGGCTCCGGCTGCGACGTGGTGCCATAAAATCAAACTGATCATGGGGGAAACCGAGCGTTTCCGACCCTCGAAGATAAAGGAAGGCTGTCGCACAGCAAAGCCACGGCTGCACCTTGGCCGAGAAGGCCCACAGACATGCTCAGAGAGCCTCTCCGAAGCTTCAGAAGTTATCCCAGTCATTGGTGTCTTAAGCTTCGAAGCGCGATACGAGCAAGAGTCTGTAAAGAGAACGGGGATTGCTTGTGCGTCCTTGTCATCGATGTGAGCTATAAGACTTGGCTAGATCTGCTCCTACGACGGCTTTGCCCCCCCCCCTTCCAGGAGCTTTGGCTTCCATTACAATGTTGTCAAAGCTTCGAGGGACGATACTGCCAAGAGTATGTCGTAGAAACGTAGATCGCTTTGGTTGCCTTGTTATCGATCGTAGCACTTCGAAATTCGGCTCAAGCTGCTCGGTGCCAGCCGTTGCAAGGGTGTCTGAACGCTTATGAAGCGGGAAAAGCAAGAAGAAAAATGTCATGAGAAGAACGACGAGTACCCCTTGAATGTCAAAAACGGAATATATTTTTGCCTTCGTTTTGACGGCAACAACAGGGTCTATAGTTTAGCGGTAGAATAGCTGCCTTCCAATGCTTCGAAGCATCGCCAGCAGCTGGTAGGGGTTCGACTCCCCTTGGACTCATATCTTTTGCGTCTCAGAGATGTCGAATGGGTCGCCTTCACTTTTTGATGCGTCTTTGCTTCGTGTTCGTCCTGCTCGCGGAGTCACTATGACGTCGACGGCAGCTAAACAACGACGGGAGAGCCTGGGCAGTCTGTAGAGTTCTCGCATGTCAGTCGGGGCGTTCGTGTCCGCGGGGACTGCATGGAATGAGAACGGAAACGCGCTCGGCCTTCCGATAGCCCTTACATGAACGATGTAGCCAGTCTGAACTATAAGCCTCATCACGCTTCCTCTCTTACGTTTCGGAACCTCGCTGCTCTTCAAGGTGGACTGCGAGGTAGATCAGCGGAGCGGATCGAGACCAGCGCAGCGATTGATGTCTCTCGGCTTGATAGTAGCCGCATAGCTCGGTGCTCCCCATTGAGGCATCCAGGCGATTGCTGCCCTGCCCCACAGACGTGGCTTCATCTAGCCTCCGACCCACACTGCTCCTGTCAGGATCTCGGATCGCGTATGTACCAGATGGAGGACCATCAACATCGCGTGGGGCAGCGAGACGTCCTCAGTCGCATTCGGGTAGTCGGGTATACATCGCTGTCTACGATGGGTCACTCCATGCCCTCCTGGGGTTTGCAGCGTTCCCAGAGTCCCGAAGACGTCAAGTGGTGTCGACGACTGTGTATATATTACTAGGATGAGGGCACGTGTCTTCTTGATCCGGCATGTTAGCGGCTCGTCATGTCCACACGCAGCGGATGACGTTATACCAAGACTAAAGCCCGGGTTAAAGAAAGATATACGATACTGGATGATGTGTTTTATTACCAACTCATCTCTAGGGATACATCATAGCTCATGGCGGCAAATCTCCGTCCCGTATGAAAGCGGCAGACATCCTGCTCGCCAGCTCGTTTTCCTCCTTATGCCAACTAGAACGAGCACTTGGCCTCTCCCACCTTTGTGTTCATTAACAAGCTCACAATCAACCCGTACAAACCGAGAACCTCGCTAGTCATGCCCCATGAAGAAGAATGATCAGCGGCGCGCAAGGGGAAACGTGGATCGAAGGGCTCACGCGAAAATGAGGATCAGGACCATGGAAACGAAGATCCGGGATTCGTATAGATAAGCTCGGACGCACTGGGAGCAGCGACTTGTCAACCGGGTATAAAGGGGGGGGGGGGGGGGGGGGGGGGGGGGGGGGGGGGGGGGGGGGGGGGGAGAGGATGCTTACAGCGTCACCAACGATACCGATTGCGTATCCCGCCGCGAGACCGGTCATCCCGCACGCTACAACCCGCGAAAATGAGCACCCCTTTCCCTCTTGTTCGAAGCGCAAGACTGCTCACCCAGTCCGGCGCCGAGGTGAATGAATCCGGCGAACAGGGAGTAAGGTTCCGAAGGAGATACTAAGGCAAGCGACCCGGATCAGCGTCTGCGCCTTCTGATGAAGAGTACACGCACGGCCTCCCGCGATGAGGACGGAGACGACGAGGCCGTAGACGGCGATGACTGGGGGAAGGCTGGTCAGTTTCGATGGCGCACCGGCGCGTTTGAGGGTACGTACTACCACTCATCTGTTAGCATTCACAACCAGGATCGGTGGATACATTAGTTTGCGACCTCTTGTACGTTTTGGGTACGCACAACGACGGGAATTAAAGACTGCATAAGTGGATATCAGCGATGAGTCCGCTCGTGATCATGTTCCTGTGCGACATACCTTCATGATCAAGTCCGGCCTATTGGTCACGGAAGCGGGAACACAGGATCAGCTGCGTTCCACCTCTGCATCGATTTCCCAGCTCCAGCCTTCCTCCAGTATTCGCCCCGACCAAACACGTCTGATCCCCTTTCCACAGGCACGATGTCACTCGACTCACCGAAATGTACCCAGACCGGCGATTCCGATCCCAGCTTTCGATGTTCCGTATGCGGCGCCAACGGTACTCAGGACCATCTAAGGGCGCACGAAGGGTTATTAATTGTCGTCCAGCGAGGAGGATTTGTCCGGTATTTACCGCTGATGTCACTCCTGCGAATCTGCATTGCGAAAGGAGAGAGGGAGCATACGATCAGCCCTATTCGGTACGATGGGTTGATCAGCGTACGTACCCGAAGAAGGGAGCCCAAGGCGGGCATAGTTCGTTTGCTGTCGACATGTTGGGAGGGCTACGGAGGGGAGGAAGAGCTTCAGTCCGCATTATCGCAACAACAACGAAAGGAGCTTACGGGGATCGATTGAGCGTTACAGTCGAGTCTGCTATGCTGTGTATGCAAGACTTTGTCGCCTTTGTCGGAGCGATGATGATGATGCATAGTCGAGCCAAATCGCGGATCCGGATGGCCAAGTGATCGAGCCAGAGCTCTTCCGTTTAGAGCTGCTTGCTTTGGAGAATATAGTGCTTATCGTCTCCCTATTACTACCCTGCCTTGTTCCGCTACTCATTTACTCGCCAATCTTCCACGCTTCGACATGTCCGGAGCCCATCCGTCTTCGGTTCACAGCGGAGGAGATCCAGACAACTTTGTACATCATATCGCCATCGAGGTATGTGGTTTCCCCTACTTTCGTCTCTGCATCCCTGAAACATGCCTCGCGGTCACAGCTATCACGGAGACTCAACACCGTCAACCCCAACGACACACTCGCCAAACGTGTCATCGACATCGCCCGGCACAACCGCTCAGGCGATGCTTTCGTCAAAGCGGCGTCGTCCTTCGGCAAGTTTGATAGTGATTTCCTGCTTGGGATACATAGTCAGATATTAGCGTACCTCGCGGCCGAGAGTAGCGAGGGCTCGGGAAGCAGGGCGAGGCGGGCATCGCATGGTTCGACGGATCCTGCGGTGGAGAATAGGTCAAACTTGCATATCGGCCAGGATGAGAGAGACGTGGATGACGGGATGGTTCATGGGAAAGCTGATGTGCAGCCTGGTTCCGATGGTAAGAAGGGTGGTCTTTTCAGGACCGGAGAGGTAAGACCGTCTGGACAACATTTGTTCACGAATGGATGTGTTGACTCATTCCGTCGCCTCGTAGAGCCATACTTTTAAGCGTCCAAACGAAGCTCGCCCGTCTCTCCTCGGACTCGATCGCCTCGCCGCCGAAAAGAGGGCTGCATCCAACTCGTCGACGCCTTCTACTAAACGGCAAAGGATGGATGCTGACGATATCACGGATCAAGATGGGAATCTGAACGGAGGTGGCGTTTTCAAAGGTGAGTAGTTAGCTTCGTCTATATGGGCCACAGCCTAACACCTTTCACCAGTGCCAACACTCCCGATCAAGAAGGACAACATCCGAGTCAGGGCGGCGGAAACCCCATCCCACGCAGGAGGGATCAGTGCCACCGCTCGAGAAAGGCTTCAGGAACGTCTTCGGGCGCGGAACATGCCCAGTAATCTGGCTGGGGCCAACGCCGCGGCACCTCAGATCGATAGCCGATCCCGTTCGAATCCGGAGCAAAGAGGATTGGGTGATTTCCAGTCGAGGTTGAACAAGGGGTATAACCGGGAAGACCAGAATCGCGCAAGGGACCGCGGGTACGACGGAAGGAATGAGCGCCACCAGCAGCAGCAGCCGGGCAAAGGGAGGAATTGGGATGAAGGCGCGACGCCCAGGTCGACGCGGTCGAATCGTGATGATGGGTTCGGCGGAAGCATGAGGATACCCAACATGGCGTGGGACGAAACGCCGAGAGCCGGGAGGGGGGAAGAGGGCGGTGGCGGAAACAGTGGCCGGAATCGGAATTGGGATGCGGCAACGCCGCGCAATGTGCGGGGGTCGCAGAGGGGCGATTCACCCGGAGCGGACGGGGACGGGATTTATGTGGACCCTCGAGAATGGGAAGAGGAGCAGATCCGGCTGGATAGAGATTGGTATTCGGCCTTTGACGAAGGCGGAGTGGTAAGAAGTCCTGGCTTCCAGAGCTGGTATCTCGCTTACCGCTTCCGGGAATTTCAGGCCGGCGACGAAGAGCATAACCCTTTCGCGGGCTTTGAAGACCTCGGCAGAGCGCAGGAAAAGGAAATGCAAGTGAAACAAGTCAAGAGGATGACAGCAAAGCAAGCACAATACGTATGTCTGCCACCTCTCCTCTGTGAACGCTTCGCACTGACAACTCTCCCAGAACCAAGAAGTCGATCTGTGGGAGGTTAATCGAATGCAGACGTCCGGTGTTGTACAGCGAAATAACGCCGATCTCGACTTTGAGGACGACATTGGCTCCCGAGTACACGTCCTGGTCCACGACATCAAGCCGCCCTTCCTCGACGGCCGGGTTGCTTATACGAGACAACTAGACCCTATCAGTCCCGTAAGGGATCCTACGAGTGACATGGCGCAATTCGCCAAGAAGGGCAGTGCCCTCGTCAAGGAGAGGCGAGAACAGCAGGAGCGAGCAAAAGCTGCCGCCCGTCTGGCATCGGTAAGCGGGACTACGCTGGGTAACCTAATGGGTGTCAAGGACGAACCCGAGCTCGGCGCGGAGGGGCAGCGTACGGGCGTCGACGAAGGCAACTATAAAGCCGACTCGCAATTCGCCAACCACGTGAAGCAAGCGGAAGGAGCATCCGCGCATACCCGGTCTCGAACTCTGAAGGAACAGCGAGAGTATTTACCCGCGTTCGCTTGTCGTGAGGACCTCATGCGTACCATCCGGGAAAATCAAGTAACGATTGTCGTTGGAGAGACCGGTTCCGGCAAAACGACCCAGCTGGCACAGTTCCTGTACGAAGATGGATACTGTACGCACGGTATGATTGGCTGTACTCAGCCAAGACGAGTCGCTGCCATGTCCGTCGCCAAGCGAGTCAGCGAGGAAATGGAAGTGAGTCCTGGCCTGGCCGAGTGTTGACAGTCAAGAGCTCATTACCCCTTCGCGAAGGTGCAATTGGGCAGTACCGTAGGTTACGCCATCCGTTTCGAAGACTGTACTTCGAAAGAAACCAAAATCAAATGTGAGTAAACGCAAGGTTGTGCTCACTACGCCTGCGAATGCTCACAACGGCCTGGCAGATATGACCGATGGTGTATTGCTCCGAGAGTCGCTGAATGAAGGCGATTTGGATAGATACACGGTCATCATCCTCGACGAGGCTCACGAGCGGTCTCTCAGTACCGATGTCTTGATGGGTCTCTTGAGAAAGAGTGAGTCTTGTCGGGGAGTCATATTCCAAACCATAGAACTGAAGCCGTCCTGCAGTCTTGACCAGACGACGAGACCTCAAACTCATCGTGACGTCTGCCACCATGAATGCCAAAAAGGTAAGACTCGTCGAGTTCGCCTCAGGACGCATGCATTAATCCATCTTGCTGCAGTTCTCCGAGTTCTTTGGTCAAGCGCCTGACTACACGATTCCCGGTAGAACGTTCCCCGTCGAAACGTTCCATAGTCGGTCTCCTTGCGAAGATTATGTCGACAGCGCCATCAAGCAAGTGTTGCAAATCCATCTATCGATGCCAATGGGCGATATTCTGGTATTCATGACCGGACAGGAGGATATCGAGGTTACATGTGGGGTCATTGAGGGTGCGTGGCCCTCGAACCCCACTTGACCACTAGACTGACAGGTACCTCTCGTAGAACGGCTATCTCAGCTGGACGAGCCAGCACCGCTTGCCATTCTGCCCATCTATTCACAAATGCCGGCTGATCTTCAAGCCAAGATCTTCCTGCCGACTCCCGATGGGCGCAGGAAGGTCATCGTCGCCACAAACATCGCCGAAACGTCTTTGACGGGTAAGTTGACTTTGAGTGCTGGAAGGACATGTGTCGCTGATACTCGTGACAGTCGATGGTATCCTCTACGTTGTCGACGCCGGGTATTCAAAACTGAAGATGTATAACCCTCGTGTCGGTATGGACGCCTTGCAAATCACGCCAATCAGTCAAGCCAATTGCGGGCAAAGAGCCGGTCGAGCCGGGAGGACAGGGCCAGGGTACGCTATCTGAGAGGTCGCGTTCTATGTGCTGATCTGCCCTCACCAGGTTCTGCTACCGCCTGTACACAGAGTCGGCGTTCATAAACGAACTATATCCGAGCAATATTCCAGAAATTCAGCGAACGAATCTGGCAAACACCGTACTGCTTCTCAAATCCCTTGGCGTCAAGAACCTGTTGGAATTTGACTTTATGGATCCTCCGCCCCAGGAGAACATTCTGAATTCGATGTACCAGCTCTGGGTACTCGGGGCACTGGACAACATTGGCGATCTGACACCGGCAGGTCGCAAGATGTCCGATTTCCCGATGGAACCGTCCCTGGCAAAGATGCTCATCACCGCAGCCGATTACAAGTGCACTTCGGAAATGCTGACCATTGTCTCGATGCTTTCGGTGCCATCCGTCTTCTACCGACCACCCCAGCGGCAAGAGGAGTCCGACGCCGCGCGGGAAAAGTTTTTTGTCCCGGAAAGTGATCACCTGACGTTGCTGAACGTGTATCAGCAATGGAAATCTCATGGGTAAGTCTCCAGACTTGCAGGTTCGAGCTTCAAGGACTGATTTGGGTTGACTGCAGCTATCGTGATGACTGGTCTATGAAGCACTTCTTGCATCCCAAGCTGCTACGCAAAGCACGGGAAGTTCGAGGCCAATTGGAAGATATCATGAAGCAGCAGAAGCTCGATCCGAATATCTCGGTGGGCACAGATTGGGATATCATCAGGTGCGCAAGCTTGACGCGAGGGCCGTCGTATGACATTCTAAACGTGCCTTCACACAGAAAATGCATCACTGCTGGATACTTTCATCAAGCCGCCAGGGTTAAGGGTATTGGAGAATATGTCAACATCCGCACAGGTGTAAGCGTCCATAAGCGATAAAGCGAATGTTGGATAGCTGACTGCTGCAACCCGTAGGTCCCATGTGTGCTTCATCCGACTTCCGCTCTTTCCGGCCTCGGTTATCAGCCGGACTTTGTTATCTATCACGAATGTGGGTATTTCAATTCCGATACTGGAAGTTGAAGACTCACTTTCAACCCGCGATCCCTAGTGGTAATGACTTCAAAGCAGTACATGATGTGTGTGACTTCTGTCACTGCAGAATGGCTTGCCGAGCTCGGCGGTGTCTTCTACAGTATCCGAGAGCGTAATGTCGATGGTCTGGCACATGCGCGAGCTACGAGGGAATTCTCGCGCAAGGCGGAAATCGAGCAGGGAATTGCGGATCAGCGTGCACAGTAGGTCATTCCTAACTTCCTCTCCGCCCTTCCACTGACTGAGACTCGCGTCTATAGACTCGCTCGAGAAGAGGAGGAAGAAAGGCGCAAGTCTGCCGTTGCTCGAACGCCTAGGGTGTTGGGTCCCGGGATGACCCCTCGGCGGTCGGCAGGAATCGGGGCAGGGGCAAGGATCACTGCGACGCCGAGACGTACTGGAGGTATATAGTGTGGTGATCTGTATTGAACACATCGTATTCACGCCTGTAGGGCGAGCTTTCGAAGAGGCTTGAATGATATATAGGGGGATAATCCCGCAATCTGTGGCTGAAGCATTACGTAATGCGGGGTAAGGTGTTTCACCTCCCAAAAGTCGTTGAGTCGAAGTCGGGGATGTCGAGCTGAATGCGGTAGATGGATCGTCCAGCTGCAATTGATCGTGAGCATCACCACGGGATTCCAGACACGAACTCGCTCGACGCTCTTCTAAAATATATCGCAAGTGCACCCGCAACTAGTGAAAACCTCGGCGCATTCACCGTACCGCCCTCTTCTGACGGCATCCCCATGAACACCCATCTGGGCTCGCCTCGCATACAAGAATGCTTCTAGGTCGATACCTATACCTCAGTCTACCGCTTCTACAACTATCCTACGCGCTGGACGCTGCTGGGTGGAGGAAGCAGACGATATACCAGGTACGTCCGTGCGATTTCCCGGTTCGCTGCTTGCTGCTTGATCGGACTTTACCCAATTCTGAATAGCTTCTAACGGATCGTTTCGCGAGGGAAGATGCCTTGGATGCGCCTTGTGACCTTCCTCTCCGCCAATATTGTGGAGGGACCTGGAGAGGACTCAGTGAGTACTGCTACGCGTATGTAGCTGTGGAAGACGCTCACCGTTACGATGCCATATAGTAAACAAGCTGGATTACATTCAAGGCATGGGCTTCACTGCCGTATGGATATCACCTGTGGTGGAAAACGAAAACGGAGGCTATCACGGATACTATACGTTGAACCATGACAGTGAGTGCTCGATCACAGAACTCACGCTCGCGAATCTGACGAGACCAAACTTGCTTCCATGTAGAGCTTAACTCAAATTTCGGCACACGAGAAGATCTCAAATCCCTCTCGAACGCCTTGCATGACCGTGGAATGTACCTGATGGTAGACGTCGTCGTGAACCATGTCGGGTCCCCTCGGCATCGCGAATTCCACCCGGACGACCGATACGGCGCCCTCAGTCAGCCAGAAGACTATCATCCGCATTGCTGGATCCGGAATTACGACAATCAGACCGAGGTCGAGCAGTGTTGGATCGGAGAGGATCAGAGAGAGGCCCTGGTCGATGTTAATACAGAGTCGCCGAAGGTGGTGCGAGAGATGTATCGATGGATACGGCAGCTAGTTTCCGATTACCAAATAGATGGGCTCAGGGTGGACACGGTTAAACATGGTCAGCCTTTCGAAAGTGCTTGTCGGGGCAAGGAGTTGATCTACATGAGAATTGCAGTTCGAAAGACATTCTGGCCAGATTTTGAGAAGGCCGCGGGAGTCTTCTGCACCGGGGAGGTGCTCCACGGAGGTGCGTATGCCTCGAGTGAACTGGAACGTGTCCGTCTTCGCCCCTGTTAAGACAGTCTGCCCCTCTCTATGTGAAGATCCGGCATATACATACGCGTACCAGGGCGAAGCTTTAACATCGGTGCACAACTACCCCCTATTCTTCCCGATGCGGTAAGCTCACGCTATGCAGTGACTCTGTTTCACCGACGATGCTAATGACTGGTTCGCCAGACGCGCTTTTGGCTCTCCGGACTCAGATATGATAGCATTGACGGACATGATCCTTAGAGCTCAGGCTGAGGCGAAAGACGTCACAACCCTGACAACATTTTTGGAGTAAGTGATAGAACGTATTTAGCACGAGTCGTTCGTCCTCCTGATAGCATCCGCGCAATTCTTCAGTAACCATGACTGTTCGTGCCAATTGATTCTCCAGCAGATTCAGGAACACAACCGAGGCTGACGACTCTCCTCAGTGCCAAGATTCGCTCATACCGTGGGAGACGAAAGTGTAAGTGCAATTGCCGAAGATAGGCCGTCGAACATCTAGACTGATCTTCTATCCGCCTCGAACAGCTACGCATGAATGCGTTAGCCTTTTCCTTCCTCGCCGACGGTATCCCGATTATGTACAGCGGAGCTGAACAAGAGTTTGAAGGAGGTGAGTTTGTTATGGGACATCACCACGTCAGCAATCGACTGAGCATCTGGAAGGCGACGATCCATTCAACAGAGAACCCCTCTGGCAAGCGAAATGGGGCACGAAAGACAATGTCTATGCCTTTGTAAGCCGGGTAGTCGCTGCCCGCAATACGGCGTGAGTCCATCGCGATAGGCGTGCCAACTGCGACTAAAGTTGTCTCGTTCATTTCAGTCTGGCCGCCGAATCAAGCTACGCTCGGGCGATGGTGAGTTCCCCAGAAGCGTACCGGAAGCGTATGCTTGATGCTGTTTGCGCAGTCGGTCCCCATCGTGACTACGGAACACGAAATCGTCATCTCCCGCGCACCACTCCTATCCGTTTTGAGCAATCGCGGCTCGGAATCATCCAGCATTGTTATCGCCTTTACTGTTCCGACGCTCAAGGCAGGAACAGTCCTGGTCGACGTCGTCCCTGCTGCGGACGTGAATGACAGTACAAACCATGTCATGGTGGGAATCGGAGGGTCGGTTCGTGCAAGGATAACCAACGGCAAGCCAAGAGTACGTGTAGAATCCCCGATCGGCCCACCTCCTGAGTCCTGACTGCTTGGAATGTGCTTGACAGGTGTTCTTGCCATACGAGTTAGCGAAAAAGCATGAGCGACTATATTCAAGGAGCGTGCAACTCTCCTTGAGAAATGAAGAATCCCTGGCATCTGCATTTCAGCTTTCCACCAGCTTACGCAGTCCGACGCAGAAGAATCCGCGGCGAAGCTTCAAGCAGACTATCTCCGGTATCTGGCGTTCACCGACGAAGAAGCCTCGAACCAATAGCGACCATGCCGAACCTCTGTGGCGGGCCATAACAGCCTTCGCTAGCTCGTGGCCATGGACGACATACAGGAAGTCTCCCTCTTCTTAGTTGCGGGATGCCTTGTCAATCCGGCACAAATTCGCTGCGGCGTATCAACTTCACATATGCATATGACTCGCGATCTCCTCCTCTGGTTCCTTGTATCTAGGGCATACGTATTGTAGTATTTCTTGGAACGCGGTAAGGAGCGAATGGTCTCTCTCGCGACTGCCTGCGAGCCGTGCAGTGACGAAGAGAAATCAGTCGCTCCGCTCCCCCTTCAACTTGGCAGTTTGGCACTCACGTTCTTCTAGGCTACCTGGCCGGTGTCCCGTCTGTCGAACGAGAGATGTGAACAACACCTTGAGATCCTCCTGTTCTTCGACATTGGAAGCATCGGTAACCTGACTCAAAGCATCCTGCAAGTATGCTAAGGCTTCCAAGGAAGATTGGCTTGATAAGATGTCAAAGAATCTGAAGTAGACGCCAAGGTAAGATTGTCAGCAGTGTTGTAGGCGCGCTTGACCAGGACTGACCCCTCTCTTCGAATTGATCTTTGACATTTTCGGAAAACATCAGCGTGTCGAACACTACGGAAGGTCTGTCAGCAAGGGGAGCTTCACGCGCGTCATCTGGGCAAGCGCACCTGTGCAATACAAGCTCAGCGGCCAGATTGCCTTGCAATCTGAGATGATCGGTCCGACCGCCGTACGACAGGCATCTCCCAGAGACTCTGTCATACGCCATCTCATGCCCGCATTGTCGCTCTTGGTATTCTCGGCTATCGGATTCCGTTTCATCAGGAATGCCAGGGTAGAATTCGTCGTCCATCACCAACTCCCGCCATTCTCCTCGAGAAATTGAATATGCGAAGATCGATGTCTGCTTGTCTCGGGACGGGATCAAGCAGTCGCTGGTTTTGCCTGTCATCAGAACAAGCGCTGTGCCGTCCAAATTGATGAAAGACTGTCGACAAGCGTGGCCTGTCGGCAAGTGTCTGGGTGGTTGAACGCTTTCCAGGGGAAGTACATCGACAGCGAAGCTAGCGTTGTTCGTCAAAGTCCTTGGCGACATCACAACCGAACGCATGTTCACCGAGTCAAAGCATTCACAGGAAATCGCTTCAGTAACGCGTCAGCTTCCTCGACGCTGGGGGTATTTAGCGGCTCACACTTACCAGCTTCAGCTTCCCGCTGCAGATGGTTCGGATATGTTGCTGATGAGCGAGGTCTGTGTTCTACTGTCAACATTCCACGTTCTTGCAAGTCGTCACACATAGGCTTACCGGACCCGATCATGCCGCCATGACTTCGATACGAGATCAAATCGCGAAATGCGATGTTGCTGACCGGCCCGTCTTACAACAATAAGTTCATCCTCGCTCCCTTGAAATGGAAAGAGGTTAGTTGCAGAGCCTGACCGATTACCGTACGCCTCACAGCTAAGGCACGATACAGATTCGTCGGCATCATCGATGGTCTGCAAATTTCCAACAGTCAGCAAGACGTGCGGTTCCCCAGAAAGCGCTGGAAACGGGACGAACTAGCTGGCTGATTCTCCGCCATTGATCTATGGCGTTGTCGTATTGCCATATATCCTCAGTTCTGGTTTCCTCCGCTCGGGATTTGCTTTCGGCTGAAGCGACGGCCTCGACGAGATCATCTGCAACGAGACCGAAGGACTCATGGCTGGGTATGCCAGTCCTGTCCGACTTCGTACAAGAAATCATGTATCTAAAACAGGATGTTAGTCGCAGATCGCTCTGGTGACCGGCGTTGCAGCTTACACATGATCAGCAGTCGCTGTCATTAAATATCGGCTTCGCAGTTCGGGCCATGTATCAGATAGACGTTCCACTTGCACCCACGAAATCGAATCGTCTTCGAGGCACCCTTTCCAAAAATCATTGAGCTGATCGCTCTCGTCACCTAGATAACAGCATCGCCGATCAATACCTTTATTCCGCAGCAATCCTCGAAACTCACTTCCGCCAAAAAGCCAAACAGTTCCATTGTAGGCGCACATGGCATGCCCGCCTCGAATGGAAGGCGGTGCCATCGAAGTGTCATGTATGGTTTTCCATGAATACCTTTTCGGTACAAGACCTTCATATCCCTTCAGAAGTTCTTGTTCATACATTTCTCGAAGAATGTCTTCGCTCGCCATGTAATTTCGATTGAGAACCAACTCTTCGAATAGTCGAGTGATCAGCGGATGTTCGTACACTGTTGATGTCTTGTGGGAAGCTTGCGTCAACCGAAGCACGTTCTGAAATGCCGGACGCAGGTCTGGAGAGTATCGTAGGTGTTTCAAAACGAGTCGATCCTTCTGTAGCTTCGAAGCCTGGAAAAGCAGTAATTAGCTGTATCCGAAGCACTTGCCGCCTTCGGAAGACTGACTTGGGACCAGTCTCGCTGGACTTTCTCGACGTAAGCTGCATCCACAATCCCTGAGACCCTGATATGCCAAAGTGAAACCTGGAGGATGTGGCTCATTTCAGCAAAGGCCTGCATGAGCCTTTGGACAACTCACATTGTATCGAGGTTCATATGCACTAATCCCA
The DNA here is from genome assembly GCA_001599735.1 of Naganishia albida. Classification (NCBI taxonomy): domain Eukaryota; kingdom Fungi; phylum Basidiomycota; class Tremellomycetes; order Filobasidiales; family Filobasidiaceae; genus Naganishia; species Naganishia albida. The sequence continues at coordinate 249,582 of BCHV01000004.1, forward strand.
GAATTGTATCAGACCGCATAAGTGTCTTTCAAGTCAATCGCATTCGGGGGCAATCAGCTTACCGGCCGGGCATGACCCTGGCGAAGACGCGGAAGTATCAGCGATTCGCTCCTATGGATCATCATCAGCACTACCCACTTGACGTATTTCACTGCAAATGGCTGATTTCGTAACATTTGGCGTCGGTCAAGGTTCCAGTTCAGTAACGTGAGGGAAGCTTACGATCACGTTCCTTTCCCGTCCCAGGTCCCACAGGTTTTCCTTTGACATATGTCCCGTCCATACTCGAGCCGAGTGGCGCAAGTCACCTGTTTCTGCTGACGAGTCGTTTTTGAGGTTGATGTCGAGCACTTCTTCGAGATACAAGGGATCATCTCCTGCTAGGATCTTGAGGCTTTGGGGATTGCACGGATGGTCTTCCTTGTATTTGCCTATCTTGACTTGAACTATTGCGCGAGCGGGGATCAGCGAGGTGAATCGAAGAAGGGTCGGATCACTTACGGAGCACGGCTGGCTTGCTGAGTTCCAAAAGTAACCAAGGCTGTGTATCACCCGCCTGACAAGACCATCTCGAGGTATGATCTTCTGGCTTGTTCGGTATCACTTTAGCCGGTGTAAAGTCCTTCGAGTACGAAGAGCTCGAGTGTATACGCTGGGAAGCAGAGACGTCAGGAAGATGCTGGGAGCTGCTGAGGAACCTCTACTCACGTACGGCACCCCTTTGATCCGTGCTTCCGGGCGCTCCGCTTGCCAACCCATTTCTTCAAGCGCCATACTGTGTCACACCGCCAGAGACTTGGAACTATACAGTGACAGTGCCATTTAGATATTGCAGCATGGATCAATCCAGATTTAATCGAGGTGGTCAACGTCCGATCATCGCTCACCAAAGGAGAAACAAACGTGACGTAATCTGAAACGGTATGAGTCGACGAACCAGGCTAGCCATCCGGCTACTGATTCATCGCTCTTTAGCAAAGAGTCTGGCACTCGTTCTGCGAGCAGGAGAGGTGAATCTGGTGACCTGACTTGCGAGACAGCTCAACATCGTCGAGGAATCTTTTGAAGTGCGCTGAAAGGCGATCTATTCCAGCTGCCAGGGATGCCGCTGATCAGGCAGCAGGGGAAGGAGACCTCGTGCACATGATCAAGCAAGCTGCTACTTGGCTCGCACAAGATGCGTCGGATATAGCATAACCACTCTAGCCTAACGGCCCTAGTTGGGCAAGTTCGGAAGATCCGTACGGAGCAAGTAAATTCTGATACGGCAAATAGTTTTCGAGGGGACCCATGGCTGCTTTCTAGGACACCGCGCGACGTTCTCTTACAGCGAACTATTCTCTGACAAGCAGCCCGCGTCGGATCGACACGTTCGGATTCATGCCCTTCGTCACTCATGGGGTACCGTAGGAGCGACCATCAACAGAGTGCTTCGCCTTTACCATCGCGTTTGGCGTGAACCTTGCCAGAGCAAGAGAGGGCAAGAGATAGATACCGATATCGAGGTCTGGCTCTAGGGTATAGGGATTGAGACAACCTCATCTGGCTACAATGCACCATATATATTCCAAGCATGATACGCTCTGCTGGACATTCGACAAGACCTCAAGAGACCTGGAGGATACGGGAAAGCATGCTGCGGTACTGCGCCAGGAACAACAACAGGATACACTGCATGACTGTTTGGCCAACGGGTTGCTGTAAGGCCAGACGACGGGTGTAGGGAGTGAATCGTGACGCGGGAAATGACTGTCAAGCAAATGACAGGCTGCCTCCACAGCTCACGCACAGTGCTCTGTTACTCCGCAATCTTATCTCAAGATATGCAGTACTTCAGCGACCTCCTCAGGAGCGTTATCACTGGTAGCGAAGATCCGAGGGAACGTTCGCATTTGCGACAGTGCTTGATGAGAAGCCTTACAAAGCAAGAGTCTGTCAAGCAATGCCGCTATCGAGAGCTGACAACTTGGTATCGCAGCCCTGATGCCCTCATATCACTACAATGCTCCGTTTACAGCTATGCCCGCGCTTCGAGCTTCTCTAATAGCTGAAGAAGAATGACGTTTTGGATCTGCTTGTATGCCGGTGCATGGGAACTTTATTTCATGCGCAACTCTTCCGGTTGGTGCCGAGCGCCATATGGACGGCCAGCGTATAAATCCATAGCACCTTCAGCCTTTTGTGAGATTGAAACAGACAGGATCATGGGCAATACAACAAAAGTGTGTCGAACGATCAACACATCGAGTGACCTCAGTCGCAGGCAGTGTCATGTCATCGTCGTCTGCCCGGGTCGGCCCAGGTCGACATCGTGAGATAGCGCAAAATCCTTGTTATCAATGAGTGCCCATATTGGAGACGTGTCGGGCATCAGCCAAAAGGAAAAGACGGAATCGCGAATACGCATCACGCGTATGGGGTGCCAAATTGGACACCCTAAATTCGACTCATCAGGCCGACAAAACTTTTGTTTTTTCGGTCAGGCCACCTTATCCGCGCGATTCGCGCGGGCAGGCCGTCGCGATTTCCGATCCGAGGCCAGAGGTCAGTCGCAGGTTTGAATTCAAGCTCATCATTCTCATCCATTGGTGGGACTTCGACCTATCGACCCATCCTTTACCCCTATCGCCCTCGGACCCGAAGTCCTCAGCCTTGCAACTCCTGTGTTCTCCTGTGCAAGGCGCTAGTCAACTCCTCTCGTTGCTCTGTCTACGATCGTCATCAGGTCTAGCTAGCTGTTGATACCTTGTACACCTTCATGCATGTAATGAATCATCTGCTTCGGCAATCGTCTCGTACTCCCCCATCTCCACATTCATCTCATCCCGTTCAAAAGCTGGCGATCCCACCATGGACGCCCTCGCCGTCGTTCAACAGCTCGCCATATGCGTACAAGAGATCATGCTTCCGACGCAAGAGTATCTGGCCGACAATGACCGCGAGCCGCTACATCTAACAGCTCATATCACCAACATCCGAGAGCTCATGCACGATCTCGCTGACAACGTTTTTGGTGCGGTGCCCGACGCTGTCTTCTCCCAGCATTGGAGAAGTGCACAGCAGTTGGAGGAAACGTTGATCGCGTTGGAGCGAGGGTATCTGCGAGATGCCCATCTCGCTCCGGAGCAAGATCGGATCAGGGAGATCCGAATGTCGGAAGGGGTACTTCGGGAGCAGGTGGAAATGCAGATGACGGACAAGGATATCGCCAAGATTCACGACTGTTCCACCAAGACGGTCTACAGGGAGCGACGCAAGATCGGATTATTCAAGTATCTGCGTCAACACACTACTCCCGACCACGAATTGGAAGCCGTGAGTCCCTCCTGGTCTCCTCATCCTGCCCATTGCTGAAACRAGGGACCATAGCATATACTGCGTTGGTGGGAGTCCACCGACTCCGCGCGCGTCGGATCGAAACTGACATGGGGATGGCTTCAGTCCCAGAGAATACCATGTACCCGCAAGCAAGTTCGAACGATCATCCAAAATCTACGAAACGTCAACCCGGAACACCACCTGGAACGAGCAATGCAAGCGATTCCTCGTCGGCCCTACCGGTCGCCCTTTCCCAACGCACTTTGGCACGTCGATGGAAATCACAAACTCAGCAGGTTCAAGATGTGTATACACGGAGGAATCGACGGTTTCAGTCGCTTGATAACGTTCATCGCAGTTGGAGACAACAATCGAGCATCGACCGTACGTCGGCATTTCATCGGAGGAGCGCAAAGGTTTGGCTGGCCCTCGAGGGTCAGAGCCGACCATGGAGGTGAGAACTTGGGAATTCGGGCCGTGATGGAGGCGACTAGAGGTCAGTGGTACAAAGGCTAAGGCCCAACTGACAAGACTGACATCGAGCTTTGCATTACTCGGCAGGTCTGGATCGAGGCTCGTTCATCACCGGGTCCTCTACACGCAATCAACGTATCGAGCGACTATGGCGGGACGTCCGAAACGGATTCATCTTCAAATACCACGAGACGTTCGAAGCGCTGGAATYCCTGGGCGTGCTCGACGTCACGAATGCCCTACATCTGTATTGTCTCCATCACACATTCATGCCCATTATACAGCACTCTATCGACCAATGGGCTTCAGCCTGGAACTATCACAAGATCTCCGGAAAGCGAGGAATGGGAAAGTCCCCAATGCATCACTTCCACCTATGTGAGTCAGCTTCACTTGCGTTGAGCAATACGTACTTCCCGACCTCATGCTGATCACCGACCCTGCGCCTCTCCTCAGCTCGAGCTCTTGCCGAGAAGTCCGGCTACCATCTCGACTTCTTCCCTTACGGAAGAGACGAGGCGGAAGGCCTTGACTGGTACACCGACATGACAAAAGCCCACGCCGTCGATCTTGCCCAGTACGAGCTCTACCAAAACGGTCGACATGATGAACGTGACCCGTTGCCGGCAGATCAACACCAATTGATCGACCGATTCGCCGATGACCTGCCTCCCGAACTGTACGACGAGGAGTTTGTCGACGATCTCAAGCAACATTTCCCGATCCACGAGGGCATGACGCGAGAGGAAGGTCAGAGGGTATACGTGGCGGTTCTAGAATATGTGGAGCAGTGCCTGGAAGCATGGGCCCCCGACGCTTAATCTGGGAGGGCGCGACGAGCTTATTTGGGTTGCAACACAGTTCCACAGAGGACAAGCTGTAACGTCGAAGAGTGAATGATAGACAATGCGACTGAGTATCTCGAAGTGCTTTTACCTAACCCTCAATCGATCTGGACATCGTATAGCATGCATATTCGAGACGAGCGACACGAAAAGCCAGTTCTCAGCGGCCCTATAAGGGCTCGCTGGTTTACATGGGGATGCACGTCCTAACAACCACCCTTGGACCTTGACTCGATGTTCATGTTGGAAGACGACGGGATCCTGGAGGAAAGACGAACAGCAGACACACAGAAAGATAACGTCGAGCGAGAATAAACGGAACAACGGCGCCTGCTGAACGAAACGACATCATAAGGCTTCCATATTGGGATCGAAATTGCCGTAACTCACGCTTGCCGGGCGAGACCTATCGTCGACGTCGCGCGCCCTTCGCCTGTTCGTTGCGAGTAGTACGAACTTGATGAGATCCAAACATCTGATCAGCAAGGGGTAAAGCCACGCAGATATAGGGACTCACCTTGAATGGTCGACGTGACGCTTCCAGAGGGTTGGCCATCACCAAGTATGGCTGAAGTTGCTCGGGTGAACCTCCTGACGGGAACGGGTGGCAGGTTGAGCGGAACCGCCGCCGCACCGTCAGGGTCCGAAAGCGGAGATGATGTGCCCGTAAGAGGCTGAAGCGCCGCAGTCTGAGGCGGAGCATCGTTATCGGAAGTCGTTTGCGTTGGACCGGAAAGTGAGGGTGTCGCGAAAAAGACGCTCGAAGCTGGAGCATTATCGGACGCATTGCTGACAACTTCTTCCGTGTGGACCTGATGGCTGGCGGCTTGTTGCGCCTCTTGAGCCAATAAGTCGGGAGCGGTTCTAGCGATGTACGCAGCGACTTCGGGATGCACTTCGATGTTTGATTGAGACGTGATCGGAGGGGCCGAGCCTGTCTCTTGAAGTTGATTGATGGCTTGGGGCTCCAGCGTCTCCGAGGCAACCCGTGCCGAGATTCCTCCAGCTTCTGCGTCACCCTTCTGTGCCGAGTCCACTTCGATCATACTATCTGTGCAGCCTCGAGGTTCCACCACCTCGGGGTTCCGTGTCAAACGCAAGAGCTCTTGATACTCCGGAAGCTTGTCTCGGTCGTAGACACCCAGGGCCGCCATGAAGTGGTTGAGCGCGCGCCTGAGGTATGCGCCGGAAGCTGGGATGGTATTGAGCAGACAATCGACTTGGCATTTGAGGTCTTGCTTTTCGTCCGTGGTCAGAGGAGCCACGCGAGCGGGCTGCGGTGCGCTGGCACCCACCAATCTAGGTCGGGGCCGTCGTGCCGCGGATGGAGGCTGAAGGTCGTCAAGACCGACCGAGCGAGGAGTTGATGTTCCCCGGGGGACCGAGTTCGAGGCGTTCCGGATGTGTCGTGCTGAGTCGGGTTCGTTACTGTTCTCGCTCCGGCCATTGCTCTTGGTGCGAACAATCTGGGTTGAAGCATGAGGCGCAACTTCCCCCCGAGGTACTTCATCGACCTCCATCTCTCCACCACCCTCCTGCTCGCCTGCTCCCAATCCCGATGCATTCGTTTCCTCTTCGTCACCTGACAGGGATGAACCCTGGACTGGCGACAAGACGGACATCGTCACCCCAACCGGAGCCCTGGTATTTCTTCCGTTGCCCGATRGACGAGAGGATCCTCTTTTGGCATAGGCAGTATGTCGGACTGGGGCATTTCCCGTAGCGTGCGGGCGGCGGGCAGGCTCCGGCGTACTGCCATCTCTGTCGTCGTTATCGCTGTCCGAATGCCTTCTCTTGCGATCCTCTATCTCCTGTAAGCGCATCGTCTTGAAAGGAGTTGGCTCTGTTCGACGCCTCGGAGGATCCGTGTCCTTGCGCTTTCTGTCGCCGGAGGGCCCGGGGAAATTTCGCGCTTCCATCTCCTCCTCGGAGTCGGTGTTATCGAAGTCGGTGTCAGACAAGAGAATTGCATTGCCTCCGCAACGAGCGAGATGCCGCTCCTCCTTCGACAGCTGGTATACGTCGTGACAGTCGAAGCAGCGGACCCAGACCTTCTYGGGGTCTCTGTCGTAGTCGTCATCGGACTCGCCGTCGTCCACTTGTTTGCCCTTGTACTCCTTCACACTTTCACCCCTGGCCTTCGCTTCGGCCAGTATCCGTTGCCTCTTTGACTTGAGGCCCTCCGTCATTCGACAGTATTCGTACCACCAGGCCTCATCGCGATTCTTGCGGGCCGGGGAATGGTCATCTCTGTCCCGCCAGTCGGAAGGTACGATGTATGGGACGATCGTGTTGGCATAGAACGCCTTGATCGAGTTGATGGAAGAACAGTCCTTGATGCTCTTCACGTCGTACTTGTTGAGCCGGCGACCCCCGGAGACGTGCTTGACAAGGTCAAAGCCACCCTCCGGTCGTACTTCTTTGGAGAAGGGCTGAAGAAAAGCTTCTTCCAGCTTCTTCGAGGTCTTGAGGCCGGCATGCACATAGGGGGTCTTGATTAAGCCTTGTTCCCGGAGATAATCCTTCTGCCTTTTGGCGACCCACGGGTCTTGGCTGAACATGATTGCCCCTTCTGCGATCGGTACAGTCGACGGCAGCAGAGTGAGCTGCATAAATAGAATGGCAGCAGTCGATCAGCTAAGTAAAGGAGAAAGTCCGTAGAGCAGGATATGTACTCACCTCATTGGAGTTGGCTTTTGAGATTAATTTCGGCTCAAGATCCCCCTTCCCGCTGGTAGGATCTACCGCGGTCTCCGCTGTGCTTTCTTCTCGAGTTCTYCCTCCCGCCGTTACGCTCCCGCCCGAGCTTCCCGCCCTTCCCCCTCCTCGTCCACCTCGTCCTCCTCGACTTCCCATTCCACYCCTCATTCCTCCCACACCTCTTCCCCCTCGAGTACCAGATCCGCTCGGTGACGAATACTTTCCAGATCTGTCGGTGGTACCTCCATCAGAGAGGACGCTACCCGCTCGATGTTGGGCGGCAGCGGATCTTGACGCTGCAGATGACACCGGGAAGTACCCAGCTCGACCACGACCGTTGAAAGGGTCACCCAGCTTTTTCAGCTTGGGTGGGGGCGGTGCAATTGTCGACGGTTTTCGAGGCTGACTTTGGACTGCAAAAGACCTATGATGGCCCTGTGGACCTCGGGATGCCTCTTGCGGCTCGTCTTCGGTTTCATCTTCTGCTTCTTTGGAAACGTCGTCCACTTGATCCTCCTGGTATCCGTACTCCTCGCTATGCTCCTCACCGAAAGACTCGGGGTAGTACCGCTCGTCTTTCCGTTCCTGTTGTTCGATGGTCGAAGCTCGGAGGGGATTGGATGAGGTTTGTTGTTGAGGTCGAGGGGGAATAGGAGGCTGCTCGGCCTGGGCGTTTCGCCTACGCTGGGGTTGATCGTTCTGGGCCAGCCGCCTGCCGACGTCATCGGTGCTTCGAGGGGTGCCGGACGAGGCTTGAGCTGGGAGGAAGCAAGAGAGGGAGAGAACCGACGATCAGAGCCACGAAAAGGTGTTATACAGCTAACTTACCGGTGAGGGATCGAAGGACTTCAGGGTTCTGTAGCAGAGCAAGCAAGTGCTGCTGCAGGACGGAATTGATATCCGGAGGATTGTCTGCACTCATGATGAACCAGTGATGAGWGACAGACCAGTGCAAAGGTGATTGATGAAACTGATGAGATTCTGAACTAATGATAGGAGACGCGAAACACTCACGGGCGACAGATGCAGGCGAAAGGACTTGAGAAAAACACAACAAGCCTAGGCGGCAGCGGAGCCGAGATTGGGTGGTGATGTGAAACGTCTGAACATGATGATGGCCTCCGAGATTGATGGAAGTTGAAGTGAGAGTGACCCCTCTCATTTCGATTGCTTGGACATGATGGCCTCAGCCGGCGGAAATGATGGCCTGCCGGAATTCCGGTTTTTCCGCGCCGGCTTGCTCTCATATATTTTAGTGGCCTCCTAAAACGCTAAAATRTCGATTGTCCATTTTGGCACCCCATATCACGCGCGGCTTCGCGCCGATGAAACGTCGACAGCACCACCAAAAAGGCACACAGAGGTCTTGGAAACTTTCCAGAGGTAGCAAAAAGACGTTTCCCCCACGGGGAATTGAACCCCGGCCTGGTGCGTGAGAGGCACCCATCCTAGCCACTAGACGATGAAGGAGATTGATGTTAGAGCCCATCGTCTATCATCCATAACCCGAGCGGACAGCCTGCCTCTCCGCTGCCGTGCGGGCAGTAGCGATGTCTTTGCTACTTGCCTACGCTGTTGTCATCTGGCGATGTGCCGCCCTTGGCCTGCACTAGCTACTGTATTTTGGCGGTCAGATCGCGGGGGCGCTGTTGGCGTTGTCGCCTTGCCTCCATCCGCATGAAGTCGAGGAGCTGCACCTCTGATTGAATCGCATGCAGCATAATAAGCCCAATTATGGTATCCTTTCTCTCAACTCCGTCGTCTTTGACCAGTCTATTAGGTCAGATGCACGACTCTATAAGCTCAAGTCGTTCGTGTCGACTGGACATGTATAGCAACAGCCAGGTCTTCAGTACAGGTTGGACAAATATTGTAACATACTTCGGGTCAATGACGGTCGCGGCCGTCTATCGCCCGAAACCGAAAGATGACTGGATACTAAGTCCCGCGCGTCCAATCCCCTTTGTGGCCCAATTCAGCATCATTGCGAGACTGATCACGAAGAATCACAAGAGCTATCACAAGGTGTAGGACTTCTGACCAACGCGAATCGCATGGTTCCTGGGTGACCCCCCTGTCCACGTCGGGAGCGAAGCGGACGGGCTCTTATGCATATGCGTCTAACCAGCAGAAAAGCAGCGGAATAGGGGAAGAAGAGCCCGCCATAATGAGCGGAATACCCATGAACCGGCAAGAAAGTCGTACAATCCAGAGTTGGCCATAAAACTCTGACACGCGGGGTGCAATCGCTCTGAACTGAACCGACAGGCATTCTCTAGCTAGAATCTTCGCAGCTTCGTCTATTCCCCACACTTTGGTGCTCTCTTCCCAGCATAGCGATAGACGCACACCTGTCACAGCTTCGTGGTCCTCTGATCTCCGTCCGTGAAGGGCTGCTGAAGGTTGCCGAAAAGCCGCATCAAGAAATCCAGACGACGACTTGATCTACAATGTCACAGTGAAACGTTTCCAATATTCACCTCTGGACCTCTACGACCAAGTACGTGGCAATCCAGCCATCGTGCTTCCCATCAACTATTTCAGCGAATCCCTCCGACACGACCTACGGACATGCGAAACCCCTGGTATTCCCTCTGATACAGCACACGTCAAACACCTTACGCGGTCCATATGCGAATCGCGATATCTACCTCTGTGGTAACCCGAATAGGAGGACTAGAAAGCGAAAGCGTCACAAGGATGATCTATTTGTGAGAATCAACAGAGTAAGTCCAAGCTTGCGGTATGCCAGTATATCCGGGTTGGATTCAGCCTAACCGTTGCTTCACCTCTGACAGATCTATATGCCTTCCGTTTCAAATCCCGAGGCATACAGCAACAATCAGCACAGTCAATCAATTCATTCAGCACGGGACATCTTCTTGAACATACCACCGTCATCGCACTGCGTCCAACGATCTCAACCAAAGATCCCCGCAGTCCATTGTGTCCCGCATCGTACAAAGGAAGTCTCTCACAACCGCGTCATCGCCCCGGCGCAAAGCATAGGTCCCAAGGACCTCCGTCGTTCGAGGAAAGACGAATAGCCGTTCCGCATCAGAGGCAGACAGTCGACCCCGAGATTAGACTTAAGAGTTGATTCATTGGGGAATTCGAGGAAGAGTCGAAGCAAAGTCGGTCCAGAAGACAAGGTCTCCGGTACCGAGGAAGCCTCCGGTGTAGAGGCATAGCCTCAAGCGACTGCTCGAACAGTCTGCAAAGGTTGGTATCGACAGCTCCTGCGAGGTGGCTGGTTACGGAGAATGCAGAATATAGCTGACAGGTTTTCCCTTACCAGATCTTTACCGGATCTTATCGAGTCGTACCAACATCTGCTCTGACACTTCCTTTGGTGGATTCCAACCCTGAACCACCATCACGTCATGGAGATAACTACACAACGCAAACCCACCACTCCGTCCTCGATAGCCTCGGACTCGTTCGGATCACCTCCCGGCAACCGACATCCCTTGCACCGCTCACATCCGAGTTCCGTATCGATAGCGAGCTCAATCGGCACGACCGGTGCCGCTCAACCTACAACTCAAACCAGCTATGTACACGCCGGGTCATCTTCCCCTCCAGCGGGGAAGGCAGAGTTGCACAACGTGTTCCCGCACGGATGGCAACCTCAGCCGCATGCGCAACCGGGACCGCCATCTTTTCATCCAGGAATGCCGCTCTCGCAGAACAAGCAGCGACTGCCGTCATTCTCCATGCACCCCTTCCTTTCTGGAGCGCCGCCGGTTGTAACACCAGGAACATCTCACTTCAACCCTGCGCATATGTCGACGAGTCCGCCAGGGCTCGGCTCCCCTGGCTTCACGTCTCCTGGCCTCAGTCACAATGTCTCGTTCACAACGCCCGATCAAGCAATGTCAGGATTACGTGTGCAAGGCCTGGGATACTTTCCCGGAGCATCAGCCGTCGCGTCAGCAGTGTTACCCCAGAATCAACGGTCAAGATCCCGTCGATCGTCTGTCGGCTTGGCCGTCTCCGTCTCCCTGGCCTCGAGGTCTCGATCGCGAACGGCGACCCCTATGGGAAGTCCACCGACGTCGCCCAGCAGACGACTCAGCAAGGAGATAGGGATCGGACAACAGAATCAGCTGGATCGAATATTGGCGGGCGTTGCAGCAACTGGCAATGCAGGAAGAGAACAGTCCTCGGCAGCAGCCGTCAACAACATTACTCCCGCGGCAGGAGGCAACGTCTTCGAGTTCACGGATTTCGGATGGGACGAAGCATTTGAGGATGATGACGACGAGGGATTCCTGGGTGGAGACGGCCTCAATGCCAACAACAAGCGTCTTGTGGATCTTGTCGCGGAAGAGGCCGAGGATGAAGAGGACGCAGAATCAAACAGGGCAATCAGCCTCGCGACTCTGGAAGCCCGTGCCAGGGGTATCAGCATCGGCGGCGGGCTTCGCAAGGATGGACTTCGCTCTCGGACCGCGAGTCGCAAGGGTGATCCCAACCAGCAACGGGACGATGCCACCCTCGTCGGCCCGGATTCAGCACGTCGGGAGCACAAGAATGATATGCTTCCCCTCGGTTTCAAGTTTGGGGCTGGTCTTCCTTTCCAAGGAGAGATTATCGAAAACGTCGATCCCGTAGGAAGCTTGAAATCGAGGGGCAAGGAAGTCCCAGGTGCGACGTGTGCGCGATTCAACTCGCCTAGGCTGGGTCATGCCAGCTTGGCGGTTGGGAAGGCGTTCGAGGTGATTCGGAAGCTGGGCTCGGGGAGCTATGCGATGGTTTATCTTGTGAAAGAAGTGGGAGGTATCGGTCAGGAATATGGTAGGTTTTGTGCTTTGCATATTCGCTTTCGCATACTGACGGCCTCTGCCAGCTTTGAAATGCCTGTCCAAGGAACATCTCGAGGAGGAAGCATTGGATGTTCAGATGTTCAGATGTTCGAGGTATGATGTGGTTCGCGTTTGGCCCTTGACTACTTGTCTGACGCACACATTCACAGGCAACAATACATCTCTCGCTCCCCAAACATCCCAACATCGTGACATTGCATCAAACGCTACAAACGCGCAAATGGCTTTTCTTGTTACTGGAAATGTGCCCCGGCGAGGATCTGTAAGTTGATCTCCTATTTCATCACATGCGGCGTGCTGAGCGTTGCCTAGCTTCTACTGGCTTGAACATTCCCGAGATTCGCCTCCGGAAACGATCGCCTCCAGCCACGAGGATCACTCTCAACACAACTACCGCCAACCACCTCTGTCATCCAGCAACCTGCCATCTTCCGCCATCCCGTATTCGACAAGCGCCATGATCGCTGGTATGGGTTCATCAATGAGCATGTCTCAATCTCCGGCCTTTACCATATCAAAGAGCCATCTGTCGAATGATCATCACGGCGGACACATGGGCCATGCTGGGACACCGACAACGCCAAGTCTATTGGCAGCGTATTCTGCCAATGCCCTACTTTCAACAAGACGTTTGAAGTTGATTGCTTCCATGTTTGGTCAGATGTGTCAAGCTGTCGCGCTCTGCCACGATGTCGGAGTCAGTCATCGAGACATCAAGCCTGAGAACTTTATCTGCTGTGATTCGGAAGAATTGGCGGGTACAAGGGACAACGAATATGGCAACGAGTATGACAGGAAAAGGGTGATTGTCAAGCTTACCGACTTCGGATTGGCTACCACGAACGAGATCAGTTACGACGTCGAGTGTGGCAGTCGACCTTACATGGCATACGGTAGGTGTTTCGAATGGTCTGCTGAATCCGCACTGACTCCTGCATTATAGAATGCCGCAACGAGCTTGGTCCAAACTACAAACCCAAGCCAGCTGATGTATGGTCGCTCGGCGTCGTACTCTTGAACATGCTCTTCCATCGCAACCCATGGACGGATCCGACACCTGGCAACAAGAACTTTGAAGGCTTCATGGAAGACCCCGTGGAGTTCTTGCTCACGAGGTTCACCGGTATCGGATGGGAAGTTGCCACATACCTCGCCGAACGCGTCTTTACGATGGACGTTGACTCGAGAGTGTCAGCTGCGGAACTCGGCCGGTGGTCGAAGAACTTGCCCAGTATGATCGGAGGCAGAAAGGCTGTTCACAACCTTCGCTTGTCGCATCTCAACGGAGGTCCAACAAACAAGGGATCCCTAGAGTTTACGAAATCGCCAATCGAACCTCGTGACATGTCCTCGGCACTATCTTTCAAGCCGCATTCGACTCTTTCTCAGACCGCTCCAACTGCCCCCAAGACGTCGTCCAGCCTGCGTGCGCCATCGATCATACACGAATGGCTGGAAACAGACGATGCCACCGTGACAGGTACTGAGACGGTACTCACACCACCACCGACACAAGCGACTGAGCCGGCACCACTCTCCGCCGAATTGACTGCCGCCGAGCAGGCAGAACAAGCAAAGGCGAAGCGCAAGAAACGGGGCACCAGAAGCAAGAATAAAGCAGCCCAAGCCGCAGCCGCAGCCATTCTGACTGGATTGCCAAGTGCAACACCGGATCCGAAGGCTGTCGAAAAGGAGGTCGTCCTCGCCGATTTGGCCGAAGCTTCGCAATATCTTGCTCGAGAGATCTCAAGCGCGACCAAGTCCACCGACAAGACTCGAATCATCGATCTCGACGAATTCCCCAAGCTGGGCGAGATGGAAGCGCCCGCCACTCTTAAAAAGTCTAGGTGGAAGGCGTTGATCAATTCGTCAAATGGCAATGCCGAATTGCAAGCACTGATGCGAAAAGTTCAAGAGCGCGACACCGCATCGGCGTATCAGAGTGCCCCGGCCATGTTGCAACATCAGGGCAAGAAGTCGTCGACCGGGATCCGTTCGGAGGGTGGCAACATCAGTCACACTCCAAGTCTCAGTGTGGCGTCCTCCAGCCAGCTTTCAAGCTACAATCCTACCGCCAGTCTTCCAGGATACGCTGGGTTGGACTCGGACAACTGGCGCCGCAGCCCGCTCTCGCATAGTAGGCAAGATGACTTGTACAAGGGCAGGGATGCGGCAGTCTCTGGCTACCACCCAAAGAGCAAGAGCAAGCTGCACTCTCCGGCCTCTTCCCATCAGGAGTCTACCGCGACCGTGCGAGCGTCTCAATCACCCGCCTCAGGAGTCAAGCCGATATCCGACTCGGCTTCGACAGCGGATCATCGTGCCGCCTACAGAGGTAGCGCTGAGCATCAGACACCTCGGCCGCATCATCAGCCTCTTCATGACACTCGAGAGGCAAGACCAATCGACACGTTGCAGCAAGACAACGCCGAAGCCAAGCCCGTGTCACTTTCTCCCTCAAGTGACCGGCCCAGCAAGCCTGTAGTCGGCCACAGTGACGTCTCCGCCGCCAACGTACCGCCCACCAAGCTTCGAATGCAGATATCCTCCTTGGGCAAGATGCTTTCTGGTCTCAAGACATCTACCAAAGCCAAGGAATAGGCAATACACAACAAGAACACACCCCATCACATTTCATATCATTAGCAAATCGCTCAACAACACAACGCATAGTGAACGCGTACAGCGCTGCCCTATGTTATAGGTTCCACCATCGACGTCAAAGGGATGGTGCACGTGTATGTATTGTGACTAGAAGTGTATTATGTAGCATAGACAGACATTAGGAGAAGAATCAAATTGAGCATCACAAGTGCCGAGTGTGTGTCCATTTCATTTTGACTTGGCTGGACCGGACATCCAACTTGTTTAGACAGGCCACCGACGTGTCCACCGAGAGCTCGACCAGAAGCAAATGCAATGCGCTTGTCAACCATACAAAGTAGAATACAAATAGTGATACACCGGCGCGAATGGTATTTTTGATTATGTTTCTGCCTCCGCCGAAAACCCCAATTCTCGATCCATGTGCAAACGTCTCTTCCCACGATTACTCTGTCATCCTGACGAGGAGCCCGACGCCCGCGTCACCCATGCTAATCCGAATCCCCTGTCAAATCCACCTTGCCGCCGTCCACCGACTTCTTCATCTCCAACTTTTTCCCCATTCGACGCATCACCGCCTCTTTCGACTCGTTCTCCTCGTCAGAGACCTCGATCGATTCCAAAGCCTTGCGTTTCTTGTTCCGGAGTCGTTCGAGTTCCGCCTATCACGCGCGAAGAAGAGGTCAGTGCGGGAATGAGGGGGTGGGTTGAACGAAGGGGAGTAAGGGCGGCGGGGGGACTTACGAGGAGAGCTGCTTCCCGTGCGTCTAGGTCGTCTGCGGGCGGTACGGCGCCGACGCGCGGTTTCTGGTCGTTTGATGCGCGGGGAGCATCATCTTCTAGGTCGATTGGCGCATCTGCGCTACGTCCGGGGCCTCCTTGCATGATTTTGTGCTTGACTGCTGGTCAAGGTCAATAAAATTTTCGCGGGCTACAGATGGAAAGGAGCCATACGGGGAATCCGTCCTTGGGCTTGCAACACCGCTTCTGGCGCGTAATTGAATTTGAACGACCACATTGGCGTATCTACGTCTGCGGGCATTCGCTCAGACTGGGTCAGATACGACTGTGGCGTGTAAGCGACTGATTTCTCCCGAAACCTGGATAGGGGTAATTAAGAGATTTAGCTCGACATTTCGTGAAGGGAGGGGGAGGGAGACGAACGACGTAACAGCACCCAAGATTCCCTTTTTCGTCTTTTCGCTGATGGACCCTGCGCCTCGGACGGTGTAGTAGTTTCCGGACAAGATGCTTCTGCCGGTGCGTGAACGACGAGCTTGGACCGTGATCGATCCAAGATCCGGATTTGCGGGTCCGCGAGGTGTCGAGTCGTCTTCATCCAAGCGCTACCATTCCCGACACATCAGTGAGCGCGATCAGGCAGAAAGGAAGGAACAAGGGTTACCGGTTGCGCAAACACCCACTCTTGCAACCGCGCCGCATCGATTCGTGTATGCTCAAGGGTCCAAGGTTTTTTTTTCGCCCAGATGGAGCCGCAGCGTTGCCCGTCGATGAGAACTTGGCACGTCATGCGGTCATAGTAGGGGTCTTCGAGCGGCTACGAGGGACAGGTTCGACGGGTCAGTGAGGGTATGAGGGGGAAAGGGGGTATAGCCTGATCGGACTGACTCCGGAACGTTTTGCGCTGATTGTAACTGAATACGCCTACGCACGTTGTTCTGAGATCAGCACTATTCGGAGGAGCAGCGCCAAGAACAGGACGTGCCTTTCCTGCTTCACTCGCAATCCAACAAACGGTCTGACGTTCCTCACGCGTCTCTCCGTACACCTTCAACGGCACTTTCTCCATGTTGACCGAGATTTCGAGCTCCCATCCTCCGGTGGTCATCTTCAGTGATGTCTGTGTTGGTCCTTCGGCCATTTTGGGATCGATCAGGGCGATGATTGGTGTTTGATCTGGAGTTGAAGATGATGAGTGGTGATAGTCGATAATTGCTTAGTCGTGCTTCATTATGGCTGCATCCGCGTTGTCGCGTGTTTCGCGTCCGTTTCCACTGTCATGTGATTCAATTAGACAACCCTCCCTACTCTTCTCTATTCTTCCACTATCAACCCGACCCGAAATGCCAAATCCGAACTGCTCCCTGCCCAGGACCAGCTTCATCGATAGACGGACAGATGAGTCCGGGGCTTGATATAGGCTTCAGCTTCGGGACCCCAATTCACCCTATTTCTGCAATCCTCTCGCAAGAACGCCTCTGGCATGACTTGTTGAACGATGTCGTCATCAATCAACCAGCATTCTGCCTCTCTTACAAACCACAAGGCCTCCGTCTACCGCACAAACGCCAACTTTGTCTACTCTGACAAGTTTACGGGTCCGCTGTTTGACCTCCTTGATGCACAGCCGGGACAGCGGATCGTGGATCTGGGATGTGGGAGTGGCGAGTTGACGGCCAAGCTTGGGAGGGCGGTAGGGAATGCGGGACTGGTGTTGGGTATTGATTCGTCGGAGGATATGGTACGTCGACTGCTGCTACGGCCGGAACTGTGCTGACGCCTCTCAGTAGCTGGAAAAGGCCCGCACGTTGAATGAACAATCAAGAAACATCATCTTTGCACCCGCGCACGACATTCAGACGCCCCTCCCGTCCACGAGCGACATCCACCCGCACACTTTTCACTCGGTATTCAGTAACGCCGTCCTCCACTGGTGCCGYGATTCTCCCGCCGGCGTGCTTCGCCTCTGCCGGGAACTGCTGGTGCGTGACGGGACGGGCAAACTTGTGGTGGAGATGGGAGGGGGGATGAACATGATTGGCGTCCGGGCGGCGTTGTGGGCCGCTGTGAAGAAGAGGGGAAGGGAGCCGGCGGAGATAGATCCGTGGTACTTTCCTCGAATCGAAGAGTATACGAGGGTATGTTGCGCGCGCATCGTCATCGGAACATGAATGCGCATGACCTGATCAACACTCTGACACAGCTCCTTCGTTCCGAAGGATTCGAACCCCTCTCCATCGCACTCCATCCCCGTCCAACCCGTCTCCCGACATCCCTCTACGGCTGGCTCCAGACGTTTGCGCGCGCGTCGTTTCTCTCCGCCTTTTCCGACGCCGAAGCGGAGGAGATCATGCGGGAGGTGGAAGAGGCGTGCGCGCCAGATTGTCGGTATGGGGAGGTGGATGAGAAGACGGGGGAGGTGAGGGAGAGGTGGGAGGTTATGTACGTTAGGTTGAGATTTGTTGCGGTGCTAAAGAAGGTGGAAGCGTAGCAGATGTCGAGGGATTAGGCATCCGCTTCGGAACATTCTGGATGAAGACTTGGCTTAGTCGTGGTTGCTCGCTCCAGAGTACGGTCGCGCTGGCTGTGGTATAGCTACTAGCTAGGTTGTATAAACAATGCGCTGAAGATGTGACTATGGTCGTCTGAGCGAAAGTCGGACTACCTTGTCATTGTGGCGCTGTTCTGTAGCGATGGTAGGAATGACGACACGAAACAGAATCGATTATATTCGACATCATCTACAATCACGAGGGTACTCGTCCCTGATATACAAAAGGCCTGAAACCTGTTTTTCACCAACGTCTATCGCAACTCGGGAACATCAACCACCTGACTTCTCGCACCATGCGACTTTTCCACATCGCTCTTGTCGTAGCTGTCTTCGCGTGCCAAGTCGCCTTGATCGGAACGAGACTGCGCATAGGACGTGTACGTCGGCGACCCATCCGTCCACTTGGGCGAGTTGGCGAATCCGTATTCTTCGTACTCCGACAAGTCGACCTCCTGGAATCGTTCAGGGAATGCACCGGCTTCGGGCCAGATCCTGTTGAGGATGTAGTAGACCCCGCCGCCGACGATGACGCCAACCCACCAACTGAGGGTGTAGATTCGTGTTGCGGCAATCGGGATGTTGGCGGATGGACTGACAGCAGCGACGAAGCCGGGCATGTTGGGTGCGATACCGCACAGGTAGGCGACGACGGCACGAGGGTTGCATCCTTTCCAGTACCAGTACCATCCCTTGTGGCTGTTGGTGAAGAGGTCCGTGACGCGGTAGTTGCCCTTCCGGACGAGGTAGTAGTCACAGATCATGATACCCGCGACCGAGGAGAGGAGGACACTGTAGGCGGAGAGGTAGGTCGTGAAGGCGTTCGACGACTTGAATAGTTGCCACGGATTGATCGCGATACCGAGTAGGGCGCAGATGTAGGATCCCCGTCGGATGTTGATCCATCGTGGCAGAAGGGCCGTCATGTCGCATCCGGCACCGATCGAGTTGGCGGAGAGGTTGAGGATCAGTTGCACGTAGACGAAGCAGGCGGCAATGACGACAACGCCGAATCGAGTGGCACCGTTCGGGTTGCCTTGGAGCATCATCCCGAGGTTCTCGATGGGATCCCAGATGACTTTGCCGTAGATGACTCCGGAGGAGGAAGCGATAAAGATTCCAATCAAGCTGGTGATGGTGAATCCCATCGGCAAAGTGATCAACTGGGGCAGGACGGCGTTACTGGGCCGAGCGGCGTAAGACGTGATATCCGAGTTGTTGGTCACGAGCGTAGCCATGTTGGACATGCATGACATGATGGCCGTCAGCATCGGCCATACCGCGGCCGTGCCGGTCAACGTCGCTTTCTGGTGAATGATTTCACCTCCTCCGCCGGCCTTGACGAGACTCCAGATCAAAAAGGTGAAGCCGCCGATGGGAGCGACAACGGCCTTGGCGTGGAAGAACCAACGGGCCTTTTCGATCGGGAGCCACATGGTGGGAAGCGAGAGCAGCCAAAAGATAATGAAACCGATAAAGTCTGGGACCTTGATTAGGGATGTGCCTTGAGTTCAGTTTGGCGGACTTACTTTGGATGGTGAGATTCTGGCTAGCCGGAAGGGTGTTCTTCATGCGGCCGTAGCTCGGGAAGATGGCCGTGAGCAGGACAGCAACACATTGTCCGCCGATCCACGATTGGACTGTGCCAAAGACCGGCATTAGTAAAGTCCACGGACCGAGATGCAGAACTCACCCGACCACCAGACGATCGACATGCACACTCGTTGGATAACGATCCACACCGACAGCCAGATACCGAAACTTGCTCGTGCGACCGCGGGAAACTTGATGTGGTGCACGGCACCTGGACGGCCGTTCAAGCACAAAAAAGGAGCCGCCATCGAGTAGCCGAGGGCGGTCGCGATCAGGGCTTGCCACCAGGAGAGACCGGCGACGATGCCGCTCGAGGCGATTGCGAAAGTGTTGACTGCGAGAATGTTAGCTACGTTGCGAGAGGTCAAAACGGGCGACTCACCATTGAACGAGTCGGCGATCCAAAAGTTCACAAAACTGATAGCCTTCCACTGTCGCTTGTGAGGTGGTACGGGTAACAGGTCTTCCCCTGCCATCTGCCTGTCGATGGCAGTTACGCAGCCCTCGGGAGCTGGTAGCTCAATCTTTTCGCTGAGTCGTTTGAAGGCTGACATGGTAGGTTGCGGTGGTGGTGAATACTGCACAGCCGGGGGTGACCATCATTCGAGCTTGATATATAGTAGCGTCCTTGCCAGATAGGGAGTCAACGGGACTACATCTCGCCCAAGCAGATAAGATTCCCGACCCCTGATCCGACGTCAGCTCCAAGAGAGACTCTTCACGAAAGCTAACCGTTATCAGCCCAATGTTCCAGGCAGTCGGGATTTCTCGCGGTAGTAACCCGACTGTGCCCCGCCAGCGCTAGTGAAAAGTCTGCAGCGATTGGTTGACCCGAGGCGGGGCGGCACCGCGACAGGGGGAAAATCAAGCCCAACGCTTTGATGCAGAATGATCTCCGTGTGAAACGGATCAGCCGTTGATCCGATTTCAGCGGGATTGCAGAACAGGATCCGCTATCTTGTTGATGAACATCCGCGGGATGCATTGGGAGTGGAAGTTAGCATGCCAGCGAAGCGGGGGAATAGCTGGTGGAATCAACCTTAGCTTCAGCCGCTGCTAAAGCAGCTAAGCCCTGTTACCCGAATACTCGAAGATGAGGCGCCTTTAAGAGCTCCGGCTCGCTTGGTGCCATATCAGCCCGCATCCACCACAGTCGTCTGAATTCCCCGTTATATACAACAAGGTATTCTTGTTGTTCGGCATCAACTAGGAGTGGGGAATGGTCGTTGCCAGTGCCTTGTTCCATCTGGTCGTCAGCGAGGTGTACAAGTTCGCTCGCCAGAAGGCAAGAAACATCGCCAGGCGGCTGCGACAATTCATGGAAGGAGAGCACGGCGTTGCTGAATCCAAGCGGATCGCCGCCAATGAGAAGGTGCACGATAGCGCGGCTTAGTGGCCTCGCCCTCTGGCAGCATCCTTCGCCTTAACTATAGCCATCTGCTTGCGAAAGATATCAGTTCCTGTAAAACCGACGTTGACTCTTGTCTTGTGATTACCACATGTCTCGGCCGACCAAGGATCCGCACCGCGAGTGCCCCTTGATGTACGCCCCAGTGCTTCTTTGCATTTCCGATGCATATTCCTTGCTATGCCAGATGGCTACAACGTGCTTCTGCGATTTAATGCTACATGTGCCTGTGCTGTGCCGTACTGTTCCACATGGTCGATAAGCATGGATACTTGATAGCAGACTATGTTGTGTTGTCGTACTGCGATTCAGTCTAGTAATCTTCGTCGTTCGAGTCATCGTCCATGTCGTCGTCGTCATTCACTTCGATGCTTCCGTCGTGATCCGCCAAATCGATGAGCTATTGCCAGACGCATATCAGCATATCGCGGCGTCGAAACATAAGCAGATACTCACAGCTTCTCGGAACTTGTTGTATTCTGCAACCGTTGTCATACCGCGGAGAACCGAAGGGAATGAATCCCAGTCGATGATATTCCCAACTGCATCCACTTTCTTGTGCGCTGGTCTATCCGCTGCTGCGGTCTTCTTAGTGCCGACCGAGACTTTGATGCATTTGCTGGAGAGAAAGGAATGAGTCGCCCATCGCCAGCTGAAAAGCGTTGTCGACACTTACTCTTCAGTCAATCCGTACGTCTTCTTGAGTCTTGCGCGCAGCATGAGTGCAATAGCGATGGTGAGTCCGGCTCTAAACAGTGCTTCTGTTGGAACGGTACCATCGCCCTGGAAATTTGGACACAGGCATGAGATACAGGTGCAACTCTGTAGCATAAGTGCCTACCTGATAGAGGGAGGTGTCTTCCTCGACAATACATGCTTCTCCAATAGGCGAGTTGTCATCCTCGGCTTCTAGCTTTGGGAGATTGTAGAGGAATTGTTGACCCGACGCTGACAACAACTGCTTGAGCTGTTGTAGAACTTGGAAAACCTCCTCCATCGATTTGTAATCGAACAGAGCCAAATTGTCCGCAATGAAAACGTGTAGATGTACCGTATCCTGAGTTTGAAACACTCAGTCAGAGGCGTTGACCAGTGTAACATACAAGGCGGGACTCACGAGTGAGATATCTGGCTGCGAGGCATCGAATTCGAAGGCTCGACACATCTGCTTCAGGAAATCTTGTTTCCAGATACGTTTCTCCCGGACAAGACCGTACCAGCGTTCTAGCAAGGCAACGGCAGGGCTTCCGCCTCGACAGCCTACACATGATGGAGGCGGTGATCAGTCTTCTGACACTTCTGATGCCATCGGTCGCGGCTTACCGCAAACCTGAAGATGCAATTTCTGTCGATACTGGAAAGCCATCTTGACACTCTCCAGATACCGCGTGTTGATGATAGACGCGTGTTTATTTTGAAGGATGCTGTGCAGGCCGAACGCTTTCTCCGCGATGGCTTCATTTTCGCTCGTCTCAAGGCTGATCAATACTGGCACAGACTGTAGTGTGATATTACATCAGCACTGCAGAGTCTCTTTTGATAAGGGGAAATATGGACTGACCTGCATGGGATGGGCTAAACCCTGATCGATTGTCAAAGCGAGGATGTCCATAGCCACCTTCTGTATGTCTGCAAAGACGGAGAGCGACGATTCCAAGATCTTGTCCAGATACCGCTGCACAATGGCAGAGTTAACGCTGAAGTGAAGCAGAAATCGGTCAGACTCCCCACGTCGGTGATCCCGAAGAACTGTGAAATACCCGGATTCCGCAAAATTGGATGTGTTCCCAATGAGCTTCGAGATGTCTATGTTGTCAGATTCTATAGCAGGAGGATTCAGCGACATTGCAATCTGTTGAGCGGCAGATTTACCCGTTTTCTTTTGGCCTCGACCCGGCTTGCCAGCGGGCTCTATCTCCGTCTTCTCCGCAGACAGGCAGTCATACAACAAGGTCAACATTCGCAGAACGGTTTCTGGGCTCGTGGCGTCCGTTGAAAAGCATTGATCCATTAGATTCGTTGACGATTCCTCCAACATCATTGTAGGATAAGCTCGAAAGATGACGCCTGGCAGAAGTAGATGAGCCTTGGCCGCGCTCCTACGGGATACTGGACACCTACTGAGTCCCTGTATGATCGCATGACGTATTCCAACATCGGAGGTCTGTTCCCAGAGGCCGAGCAACAGTTCGTAGACGTATTGTTTCACGGAACCCTGTGTTCGACATAGTAAGCGGCAGGTCAAAGCCGATCACAGGTAACACATGCCTGACACCATCTTTCGAGAATTGCTGATAGATCTGTCGTGCCGGGCAGCGCGTTAATATGCAGGGGCGAATCGAGCACGCTTGGACTCACCCTGTCGATCAACCTTGACAGTATCGAGATCGCAAGAGGATACCATCAAAGACGAGATGATGATGAAGAAAGGGATAGACTTCTGCTCCTGTATTGACGGTTCGGCTCCGGAATCGCACGTATCTTGAAAGCGCTGCAGCTTCGTGATGCATGATGTCAAGATGGAGGCAACTCGTCCATACTCCTCTGTCACGTGTCGGACCACGATACAGTAACACGCTACGGTCTCCTCAAGAGTCTGGCGTGATAAAGGATGCGTCAATAATGAGGGGCGCAGTAATATACACAACTGCTTACCGAGAGCTTGCCGCCTGGTCTCCCAATCATAGGCAGGAGAAGTTTTGACAGATCCTGCGCAAAGGTTACAGCAGTTTTCGGCATGTGCGGAATGCTGATGCAGAGCATCCGAAGAAGAGTTTCGGTCAACGCCACTTGGTCCGGCTAGCGATGCAGTACGAGTCAGCCTACTTTCAACACTTCCTATGCGACACATACCGAAGAAGCCGGTCGCAGGTATGGCAGCAAAGCTGTAGCTTTACTGACAGTGATGATTTGCGGGATGGCTTTACTGAGAAGGTGGATAGCTTGGACCAAATGCAGGGTATCCTGGAATCGTTCCAGAATCAAATCAGCGTCGCACCGCATAAGTCAAGGGCAACCTTACGGTAACCGATCGCCCGCTGTTCTCGAGAAGGCTCTCTAGCATTACATCTACCAATTCGGCATACTTTTCGAGCATCGATTTGTTCTTGGCGATCTACACGGTAAAAAGCATCGATCAGCATCCAAGCGCTCGCTTTACTGTATGATATGCTTACCTGCTCGATGACCTCTGCGATGGGACCTGGAGAGTCGCTGTACCGCCGAAGCGTCGCGACAATCATTTGAGCCATGTCTTTCAAGTTGGAATCTGTGTCACTGGACGATCTCCTCCTTGGCGTATCTCCTTTGGATGTCAGACTAATATCCCCAAACCATATGTCTGCGAGGGCGGCGATAGCAGATTCCTAACGCAGAAGCGGAGGTCAGTCCCCCTCTTGTAATGTAAATTATATGCAGTCGCTTACTTTGACGCCTTCATCCTGATCAGCCACCATGCCTACCAGACGACAACACGTGTCGACTCGATATGCCTGTTGATGTATGATCGAATACATGCCTTTCAGCAGTTTGACGACCCGCTTGCGTACGCCCAAGCCAGTATCCTGTAAGATGAACCGTCAACCGAAAATATTTCTGGGACATCGCCACTCCGCGTAAACATACAGCTACTCGAGCACTTATCAAAGGGTAATACTCGGTAGCGACGTCGGGCTTGAGCAAGATATATTTGCCAACAAGGTCGATGACCGCATCTCTGACGGCCGGTGAGCTGTCCGCGAATCTATCTCTCAACGATGCCTTGATTTCTCTCTGTAGAGTAGAAAGAATGTCATACAGCGCAGGTCTGGACAGAAGAAAACGCCACTCACTTCCAAAAGTACTTCGGGATCTACGGTGATCAGTGAGCCCAGAGCGCGAATCGCCTTTGTTCGCTGGGCTACCAACGGCGCATGCATAGTGACAAGGATCGAATTGAGTATCACGGGATAGGCTGTTTGCAAAGTTCGAGTTGACTGCAACCGGCATGACGCTGCATCTGCGGATTGGGCTTCCTCTTGTGATCTGCAAAACACAAAATTCAGGTTCGCCCATGCATGTCCTTTCGCCTGCTACTCACTCTGGATCGAAAAGGCTGTCGTCCTCCACGGCGTCATTGAGCTTTTTGTAGTCAGCTTGTATGCATTCCAGCATGCTGCGTGCTTCGGTCTTCTTGTCAACAGACAACTCCTCGATGTCTGCCGATGTCAACCTTTGAATTGCCTGTTGCATTTCAAGACCGCGCTGTGCGGTGTTCAACTGAACAGCGTGCTTTGACAGTATGCTCGTCAGTATCGACAGGTGCTATCTTCAGTCGAGAATGCTCACTTGGGAGAGGATGTCATTTGAGGATCGCTTCAAAAGCCATGAAGTCACAACTCCATCGTCTATTTCCAGCTGCTTCCATGCGTCGATATCCATATTCGTCAGTATCTACAACGGAAGAACTCGTGGGTTATACTGACGCATCCGCGGAAGAGGAGATTTTTACCCACAGAAGATAATGGAATTACCGCATGATGTTCATCGGCTTTCTGCTGCACCGTGAAAGTTCGCAACCTTGTAGCCAGGGCGCCGAGATGTTCGATGGCGATCGCTCGACCGATGGTGATTTCGGGAGAAGATCGTGTTTCCTCTAACGCCCGCATCTACAACGCCAGACCGGTCGCTGTCAGCACAACGCACAAGCCATACCCGTCAATTTGCTTACCATGAGCTTGGCAGAGACAGTCAGGCTGAGACTCGCCACCGGCCATTCGGGCATGTACAATACTGAGATTTGATCATGTAGATATGTCTCAAATATTGCTCGGTAATCGTTATCAGATGCACTTCTTCCTCCTCGTCCGGTCATGACAACCGTAGACCTTGTAATGCAAGATGGTACATCAGCCCCAAGCATCATGGTAGGGACCTCAGGGCCTTGAGTACTTACTTTTTCAGCAAGTAATTGACAACAGCGAAGGACGACTTTTCGAGCAGATCGATAGTCCGCTTGAATACGCGAGATTCTTCGGCTTCGGTTGAAACTGCCTGCCCATCTGCTTCATCGGAATGAGTCATGGTTCGCAGCGATGCTTTCCTGCGAATCGCTTCAATATCGTCTTTTACATTGTAGGCGCAACTCTGCAAAAGTTCCAGAAGGAGCGCGGAGATGAAGTGGATTGATTGGCCGTTACGCAGTCTAGGAAGAAGTGAGCACTATGTCAATTTTGGCTTTCGCAGATAAGCTGACCTGATATGGGTCTGGGCTTTCTTCATCTCGGCAACTTTGAAAACAGAGCTAAGAATCTCTTCTATGATGCTGTCCCGCTGATCCGCGGATTGGCGAGGAAATAGCTAAATAAAGATAGTATGTCAGCTCTTCACAATACAATGAAAGACCCACACTGGACACCTACCGCTTTCAAAACGTTCATTGCACCCGCCTTGAAGCTCTTGAGTCCAGCTCTCCCTGCCAAGGCGTTTGAAACAGCATTCTTGATCGTCGCGGTTGCCTCCTTGCCTTCTGGCGGTTCAGTGGCGAATACTATCTTCACAGACAGAGATGACATCTTGAACACCATGCCATCCGGAAGCGGGAAGTCGACATTGCAGATCAGGTTTGTCAGGTGACCAAGACAACCCGAGCTTTCCGCGACGACATTTGCTAGATGTAACTGCACTTTGATCGAGTCTGGCGAATTCAGGTTGTTGATGATATACGCCAAGGCGTAGGAGGTGATAGCTACGGTCAAGCAGGATAAGTTGTGGAATACATGAACCTAGAATAAAACGCACCTTGCTGGTGGGAAAGAGCCTCGATAAAAGGTAAAATAACATGTTCAACTGCCTTCTTGACCGTATCCATGCAAGTCAGGAGGAGATCTTCAGAATAAAGCTGGTTTGCAATGATCAGATGCCTGTCAGCCTTGCGCCATAGTCTCCCGCACCTGCTTCGATAGTTCTCCCGTTGCTAGTATCGAGAGACAAATGCCCGCAGCCGATACCCCTTCACTCAACCTTTCCAGCGCGCGCTGCAGATCCGCCACCTTTGCAGGATCAAAGTACACCTGGGCCGCCTTGTTCTTCGATGGTGAAATAGGTTTATGCTTCTTCTTTGCCGGCTTTCCGCCCTTGGTCGGCGACGGAGTGACCGCAACCGAAGCAGTGTTCACCTTGCCCATTTCGAACTCGTCATCCGGAAAGACCCGGACTGTCTCTGCGTCCGACATGCTACGTTTCAGCAGTCTAAAGAGCCTGACGATATCCTCATCGTCCCACTCTTTGAGACCTTCCGATGTATGCTGTTTTGCCGAGCTCTTGGTCGTAGATATCATAGGCGTACTCGCTATACCGCTAACGCTCAGATCGGACGTGGCCGCTGGTATTCCCGACTTCTTGCGCGATGCTCGTGGTAGCGCCTTGTGCAGAAAGCTCGACAGCTTTTCCAATGTGGATGCGGACAAGACTAAGCGCGATGTCCCGTCGTCGGCTGTGATGGTCCTTGAGAAGTAGTGTGTGCCGAAGACATCTTGCTCGCGAATGTTCGCTGGAGCGGAATCTTCTGCCTCGAAAATGTTGTCGGCCAGCTCTCGAAGTTTGTGTGCATGATCTGCGATCGAGATCAAAGTGAGCGTCGGGGTTCACTTGGGAAAAGCCTCAGCAACATACCGATCTTGGCACTGCCAGGGCGCGCGCTGCTCCTGATCGACCCAGTCAAAATGATCTTTGGCAGCTTATCCGGCCTTCCGCTGTCCACCACCATCTTCCCCCTTTCGTTTCCTGGTGTATAAACATCATCCTCGTCCATATCAGGCTCCCCATCAGCGTCTTCAGACTCGCCCTCATCTTCGTCAAGAACCTCGACAGGCCGACCGCCTTCGTGCGCTGGTTCCGCCTTCGGTATTGGTTGTGGAGGAAAAGCGGGAGTCGGGGTTCGATCGATAGGAGATGGAGGTGGAGGAAGATGATTTGACTTGCCATTCGATGATTGGTACCCTAGAGCTTGCGGCTTCGTCCCTTGAGAAAGCGAACGGCCTCTACTGGGCGAGTTGTCCGTTACAAAAGGATCATCAACGTCCATCGGTTGAATTGAAGCGATAGGTGTGACTTGTTGCTGTTTTGCTGTGACTGCTTCTCGAGGCAGCGCCGTTTCTGCTCGACGTTTCGGTTGCGCATTGCTCATGTTCTGAAGACCTTCCAGAATCTGTTGAGCAGAGTGCGGGCCCGTTGATCGAGACGATGCGGATGGCGTCGAACGCAGAGTCGAATGGCTCACCGCTCTTGTGCCGATGTGTACGCCTTGCGGCATTCCGCGTACCGGTAGTCCGTGCGCGTTCACTGATGGCTGGTCAGGCGTTCTCTGTTGCTGCTGTAATTGCGCTTGTGCTTGTGCAAGACGCTGAGCGGTGATGTCTTCGACGTATTGGTTCAGGTACGAGATAGGGGTAACTTTATCTTGCGCCCCGGTATCAGTCGCGGTTGACTCGCCGTCTTGAACGTAGTAATGCTCATTGGGGATCGGATATCCAAAGGGCGTACTGACAGGAGGTACGATGCGGGAGAGAAAGGATTCGGCGAGGTAGGATCCTGGGCGTGACAGGCCGTTATGTGCGGAAGGTCCTGGTTGCGGCATTGGTGGAATGTTGAAGTTCGTATAGGTCAGATCCGGTTGACGATGGGCAGCTCTGCTCGAGCGATGAAGAATCAGTCTTCGTTCTTGAAGTCCGATCGCAGACGTCGTCACGGAAGCTCACCTTCCGAACGACAGATCCGCCGCGACGCTACCGGCAAGACCACTCCCCCTGGTAGCTCCTCCCCCAATACCTGTGCCATACGTCGCCAACAGTCGATCCGCCTCGCGCATGTTCGCGTTCCAGAACGCGTAGTCTGCTTCGCTTGTGGGATTCGAGAGCTTTGCAAAGTCTTCCTCGTATTGCGGATGGAGTTGTTCGATTGAAGGAATGGCAGGGTGCGTGATGGTCAAGGAGGAGAGATGTTTTGCGACTGGGCCGACAGCAGAGGTGAGCTTGAGTGGAGCGGTTCAGCGAGATCCCAACATACCTCTAGAGGAAGGCGTGTACTGCATGAACGGATAGACCCCCAACACCTCTCTGACACTCGGATCTGACGCCGTGTTCGAGACTCCTTGCCCGAATGCCATTGAAGGCGAGGGTGCGGATCCTTGCTGCTGATTCATGTTATACGATCCAGGATGTGCCGGTTGATCCGTCGCATGGGAATAACCATTGTAATGCGTCCCGCTTGACATTGGGTAAGACCTGTTGCCAGGTGGACCGCTCATTCTGGCGACGAAGGTTGGTAGTGTCGTCTTATCCC
Organism: Naganishia albida; assembly: GCA_001599735.1. Taxonomy (NCBI): domain Eukaryota; kingdom Fungi; phylum Basidiomycota; class Tremellomycetes; order Filobasidiales; family Filobasidiaceae; genus Naganishia; species Naganishia albida. Next base: position 278,964 of record BCHV01000004.1, read on the forward strand.
TCTTCCTACCATGATCCGGCTGACCATAGGCCAAACGCGATGTCGAGGTGAAGAGAAAAAGTGGAAGATGTTCAACCACCTACGTCTCGGACCTCCCGCGCGCATTTGGATCCGAAATCCATTTCTCGAGGAAACGCGCCGGCCAAGTGACCTACCTGCTGTTACTTCTTTCGCATACTTCTCTTATGTTGAACGAACTTCACCGTCACCTTGCATTCTTGCCCTCGCACCGCTCAGTATTATGCCGAATACACGCCCAATCACCGAGATCGACGTCCTGATACACCACGCGACAGTCGCGTCGTCGCCCAACTTCTACATCCCCGGTGAACGTATTTTCAATGCGCGGCAATCCACGCAGACGAAACGCAAACCGCAAAGTGAAGGCATAGCACCATCAAAGAGACGAAAGCTATCCCTCGTCAAGCTCGACCCAAAGGTGCAAAGCCAGGCAATCTCGCTGAAGGACGTACTCCTGAAACAGCTGGATGGAGATGCACGTCGAGAGGGCTCTGACCCATTAGCGAACCAACTTGAGATGCCAGGATCACCCGCGCAAGCATACCTGTCGAGGGCATGTAATATTCTTCCTACACCACCGCCGCTGAGCGAAGAGCTGCCAACAGTGTCATCGATGGAGGAAGATCCGCCGCCCACGGACCCACGTCCAACATGGTCATTCACCACGACTCCACTTCCACCGCATCTCAAGCGACAAGCGCAGCTGCATTCACCAGCCGCTCCCAGTACTATTTCGGAGGAAGACATATCGGAAGTGGACGAGCTAGCCACGCCTGGGAAAGATGGCACTGTCACGGCGGATACGAGTGGGGAAGGGGGAGCTTTGACGGGATCGCCGGGCGGGAAGCTGAAGCATACGGAGGCAGGTGGGACATTGTTGTCGCTTCCGCGAAGGCTGTGGTCTAGCATACGACCCGGCCTCACACTGTGAGGCAATCAAACCCCATTCTGGATTTGGTCCAGCTACTCAACAATCCGCTTCTCTACACAGATCAGCGTCGAGTTCAGGATCGACCGGATGATAACCAAATCGGCTCGACGAAGATCTTACATTTTCCTGTTTGGTGCAAGCTTAGCTCGAGCTATATCCGGACACCGCAAGTTTGGGTCAGAGTGTGACATCGTTGTATCCGATTAAACCGTTGTAAAGAATATTCTGCCACGACCGGCCAAAAGATGGGGTTTTCGGTATTGCTTCTTTTGCAGTGATTGCGTATACAAGAGAGTCACAGTACTGGTCTATCAATCGTCCTCTCGACCACGGTGTTCGTTGTCGGCACAGAGGCGTCAATGTCTACACTTGAGATCCGAACCCATCCCATCTACATCGACATGACGTCCAGGAATCCCGATTGATTCCCTTCCCGTTCCTGCGAGCGACATCACGTTAGTATAGTTTGGGCGATACATGGTACTGCTGGAACCGCTCACCGTGATAGTGACAATTCTCGAATCATCGATCATGACTCCCGAGTATAGTTCAGCCTTCGACGTCTTGGTAACGATATACGGGAACTGAATTACAACAGATGTTAACCAAGTGTCACATCGACCGAAATATACTCACCCGCATCCCCGTCCTGTACGTCCGCGAAACATGCTCATCCTCTCCCAACTCGATCACATCCTCGCCAACGACCAAGTCAATGCCATCATCGTCCTCTCCCTCCACATCCGCATCCCGGATCTCGTCCACCGACTTGGCCTTGCTCTCCGCCTGTTCGTGTTTCCGTCCTAACAACAAGCGCGAAGCCGCGACCGGGTCGAAATCGTTGAGCCGAATATACTTGGGCGCTACAACGGGGAATATGGCGAACTGGTTACGCCGAGGTGGGTCCCGAGTGATGGTACTGACGAATCGGTAATGATAGATGTAGGTTACCCATCCTTGAGGTTCAATGTCGTTCTTGAGCCTGCAGTACGGCGCGAGCTCTTCGAAACTGATCAAGGGTGGTTGATACTGCGCTCGAATGCCCGGATCGCTACTCTGCAGCATCTGCTTGGCGCGTTCGGGGATGAAGCGAGTGACGGTCTCTTTGAGGATGAAAAAGGTGTAGTATGCTCGCCGGAGTTCGCGCGTAAAGCCGCAGTCGAACGACAGGAGGATAAGTCCGGTTTCCGGTTTAGGGTACATCGATAGCGGTTTAATTTTGGGGAACGACGGTCGCGGAGGCGGATCGGCGCGGATCGCTGAACAGGGAAGGTATAAGGAGGCGCCTTGATCCGGTCGACCGAATACTCACTGATTCCCGCAATCACGTTGAACGTCGGCAACTCGAAGCGAACCAGCTGTGTTTTGCGCACGGTCAGTATGTACAATACGCGATGCCATCGCACCCACCTCCATCGGTTCATGCGTCGCTTCCCGTCCATCCTCGCCCCCGCTGTCCGACTCGTCGTCAATTTTCTCCACGAGACCATACACCACCAACTGCGTCAGCAAATCAAAGTCTTCCCCCTCGTTCTCGGCGACGTGTGTCGTGCTAAAGACCGCCGAGGCAAAGGTGTTGTGCGAGAGAAGGATAAAGTCCTCGATCGTCTGGAATGTTCCGCCTTGGAGTTGCGTTCGTTGTTCCTATCGGATCGAGCGCCGTCAGTCAAGGCGTAGCGGATTCAGGAGCACAGGCTTCACGTACAAAGACCTTCTGTCCTGTATGCCAGTTCCAGCAAACGAGCCTGGCATTTCCGAAAGCATGGTCCCGTGCGCCACTAGCGTGTATCCAGATATTTTCATCACAAATCTATAGACACCGAAGGCATTAGCTCCACTCACGCCGCTCTTGACGGCGCGCCCTGACTAACCTGAATGACCAGCGCCCCGACCGCCTCGACACCCTCAAACACATCCTCAATCGTCAACGTGCCATTCTCCGCCGTCAATCGTTCCCCCCTCTCCGCCGCGGCGCGTGCGTTAACCGCCCAGGGATGAGGCTGAAACGTGGTGAGCGAGATACAATGAATATGTAACTTTTGCCCGAGGGGTGACTGTCGGTCCCTTCGAGTGCGCAAATGCGGCGGAACGAATACGTTCCTAACGCGGCGTCGTCAGCGCACGAATCTCAGCATCGGGAACATAAAGGACTCACTCGGCCCGCGCGACGACGAATAAATCGTTCCCCGGGTCCATGGCGATATCCTTGATGACGTTCCCCCGCTCCCTGCCCGAGCCACCGGCCGAGGACGGGAAGGGCGGCGCGAACTCCGCCGGATTGGGGAACCATTTCCGCTTGACGTAGGACTCGGCGTCGTCTCCATCCGCGAGGATGACTTCCTCCTCGGAATCGTCGTCAATCTCGTATCGCGGAGGTAAGGCGTTCGAGGCGGATGCGGTAGAGCGAGGGGCGGTGAATGCCGAGGTGATTTTACGCCTTTTTACGGTCCGCGAGGAGGACGGCGCGGGTTCATGCACGATCTCGACCTCTTCTTCCTCCTCCTCTTCCAGTCCTCCAGCCTCGTTACCAACTTCGATCGTTTCCCACTCCTTCTCCACCGTCAAATCATACACCGTCACCGCACTCGGCAACGGCGTCGAACTCCTCCTTCCCGCCTGCGAACGCTGCGGGATCCCGGATCCGCGCAGCAAGACGCCCTCGAGGTACTCGTACAGCCGCCCTTCGTCGGCCTCGAGTTCAACGAGGTAGCTCGAGGAGGGGGAAATGTTGCGGAATCGTGTCACGCGTTCGCGAAGGGTTGCGAGGAGGGTCGCTGCTGGTGTTGAAGCGAGGACGGAAGGTGGGATTTGCAGGGCGTATTTGTGCAGTGTCGCATGGAGGAGGAGGGCGGTATTTGTGGTGATGAAATTGTTGAATGCGCGGTTGATCTAAAGCGCACTGTAAGTGAGGTGTGCAAGGGAGGAAACGTCATCCACGTACTAGTCGACAGACGGCCAACTCATCCCCGTCGAGGAGGAGTAGCATATCCTGGAGAACATCTTCGGGCAAGTCGAGCAAGTTGAGCGGCCCGTCTCTGTCCGTATTGTCCGACATTGTAGATGGCCGTATGATGAATTGATTCTCTTGCAAGGATTCAGGATTCAGCCCAAAGATGATAAGCCAATCGTGAATTTATGACGCGGCGACCTCTCTATCCGCGGAAGCAAACAGAGAGGGAGAGGTGTGTCTCACTCAAACAGAAGCTCTCTCTGTTGATCATACTCCAACACGTGCTCCTTGCAGCAACATCCACCCCGAGACCCCGAGCCACTCGTCATTACGCCATTCCGCACCCAATGTCCCACTCAAACCGCGATGCACACCACGGCAGTCCCCCACTGCGATTCGAAGCATCCAAGGGTTCCTGGATCTTTTCGACCTGGGTCGAGGTTGATGGCAAGCCGGTACCCGTGTATAACATTTCAGAGTCTGAGGATGGACCTGAAGCGTGGATCGCTGTCCCAGAGGGCAAGGTGAGCAGCTGGTGGAGGCAGAGATGAGGTGTGGCTCGAATTCAATAATTGATGCTTCGCGTCTAACAGGAGTATGTCGTCAAACAAAACACACGCAAGAAAACTAAAGACGTAAGTCTCTGTCTCCGCCACCGCTCACCCTTACTGAATCCATCCCACAACTTAGACCAAGGTCCCGGACGCGGGAGCCATCCATCACCCGGACTTTGAAGTCACTTGCTGCGTCGACGGTGACATGGTCGACGTCCAACTCAGTCGCCTCGCCCAACTCATCCTGCCCAACGGCGCGAGCGCGACGTACGAAGGCAAACAACTTCCGAAGAAGCGGATGCGCAGGTTGATGTTTTCCAGGCCTGTGTGTTCTCGTGTTCTCTTTTCTTTTCCGTCCGATGCTTATCGCTGGTACTAGAATTACACGCACGCGAAAACACCAAAGGATAAGCTTGATCGTTTGGGAACGATCGAAGTGGCATGGCAGCGCTGTGACGCACGGTACGGTGAGGAATTCGTCAACAAGGAAAAGCTGCCCTCTAAGACAGTCAACGAGGCGGACGCGCGAAGTTTGCCGATCGATCGTGTGACGAGGTAAGCGCTCTCCCCATACGCCTCACCCTGCACTCGGTCCAGACTGATGATCGGAGTGTTAGTTACGGCCCTGTGGAACCAACGACCAAGATCGCTTCCAACGTCACCGGCACGATCCACCCTCAAGATGCCGACGACTACATGAACATGCAATTCCGATACGTGTCCGAGAAGGCACTCGTTGCACTTGGGTACAAGCCTGTCGGAACATCTGCTCTCACTGCTACATCCCGCGCTCCGCCCCTTCCCGCTACTTCATCGCCTGTGACCAAGACAAGTTCTCGCCCGAACCCAACTGGCTCGTCATCGGCCGTCCCGGGCTCGCATCGAAAGACCAGCAACAACGGAAATCCCGCATCGAATCGGAATGGCCCGTTCGTAAGGAACACCAACTCGACGCGAGATGCCGCGTCGTCCTCATCTAGGCAAAGACAGAGAGAGGAGGCCGAGGTGGAGTCTGTTGATGACGAGTTAGACGATCACGATGATGGTATGGCGACGGCCGTCAAGGAAACCAAGGTGAAGCGACCAGTATCTCTCTCTATGTGAAAGTATGCTGATATCGAGGTCAGGAAATGAGCTTGGCTATTGGTACCATGAATACGGCGTTGCAGTACAAGATCAACAAAGTCCAAGATGGGCCTCTTTCGGCTATCCCCGCTGGCCTCAAGGAGATCCAGGTCAGTCTGCAATCAAAGACCCGGGTGCCCAAGACTGAAAGAGCTTCGTAGGACATGAGCTCGGCTATCAACACCATGTGCTCGGCACTTCAAGACAAGTTGCGAAAGCTCTCCGATGACGACGCGGCTGAGGGATCGGGAATGTTTCAGGAAGTTAACGTGAGTTTGTAGCAATGTTCGCCAGGATATTACTGATCATTCTCCCGGCAGGACATGAATTCGGCTATCCGCGTCATGAATTCCGCACTGCAGGACAAGGTGAAAGAGCTACGGGCTGGCCATGCGTCTGAACATATTGGAGGTCTCGAAGAGCTTCAGGTAGGTCGCGTGACGGAAGGCTCTTGATTGAGTTGACGTCGTATGTATAGGCTATGAGCACTGCCGTTCAAACGATGAACACTGCGCTCCAGGGCAAGCTGAAGAGTCAGTTGAACCGCAAGCTCCGCAAGTCATCGTCCGATTCTGCGTTCGAGGACGAGAAGAGCGATTTTCGTCGCTCGACGGCAAAGAGGCGGAAGATTGTGTAGGTGCTGGAAAACCGATGTTGAAAGTTCGCTTTCCTGTTGTAAAAATGGTTTTGGGATATACAGCATGTTGTTTTCACTGTGCCAAAGTACTGAATACAACGGGTACAGCTAATTATGCGAATTGACCCGGCGATATTAAGCTCGCACGGTGTAGCTCTTATCCACTTCTCTCCATCGAGATGGTATAATAAATTTCACTATAACCTCATTTCCAGTAATATGCGCTTGGCCAGCATCTGATACTGCCAGCCGTCCCCACCCATTCTCCTGAATTGAATGCCATTCAAGCCAAGCCAGGGTACCTGTCGGTGCGCAGCGGGTCAGCGGTCCGTAGTCGGGACAAGAAGGAGTTTGAGTATGTACCTTGACGATGCTAATTTCGAACTTGACTAGCAGTGCGCTTCCCGCACCTCCGCTACCACTATACGCCCACGCGTCGAAGTCTTCCTCGACAGAAGACGGCTGATTGTTACGCTGGTGGCCTGTCGAGTAGGATCTGGTGAGTAACGAGTGCACTGCGCTTCAGTCGACATACCATTGAATGCGACGGGCGGAACACCATGCCCGCCCGAAGAAACACTATCGTTCAGACCGTTCTGCCTGAAGGATCCGGTAGCCTTGCTTTGACTCGCATTGTTGGCTGCGAGAGCTTCCGGGCTCAAGACACTCGTCACATCGATCGACGGGACGTGAACGCATTCGAATCCTGCCTTGGACATGCGATGCTTGATACCGATTCGATCGAGAACACGTGCGATATCGGCCTGTAATGTGGAAACACTTTTTGTTGTGGTAGTCGCAACACTGGGGAAGAAGGTGGGCAGTTTAGTGACTGCGACCCCGCGTGCTCACGCTGTGCTATAGCTTACCTGAATAGACCCTTGAGATAGACCGGTTTGGCTTCGACGGGCGCAAGACTGCTGGGCGTCTGTGGCGGGCCTGTATACGGCATTGGCGTGCTGGAATTCTCCTTTGCGCCCCGACGCTTATTGGGCGCGCTCTGTGGGGCATTACTGAAACTCTGATACTCTCGTGGAGGTGTCCAGGGATGCGCCATCGATCCTGAGCGTTGCAGGTTGAGCTTCTCGGAAAACGACAATGCTTCCGTCGGATTCAGCAATTCTGGATTCTTCGGCTGCTCCGATTGACGCCGGGATGCAGCACCCGCGGATATCGGCGTAGAGAGGCCTGGCAGGTCGCCATTCGACGATTCCTCCACCAATGCGCTGGCCGGGACAGGTGCAGACGCGCCATAGGTGCCGGAAGCCGTATTACGGTATCCCGCGTGTTGCGCGAGCGGTCCGGCGTCGGTATACGGCACCGACTGCGATAGTGAATGACTTCTGCGGTGCTGATTGGTTCCAGGTGTACGATCGAGTTTGTCCAGTTGACTCTTTTCGGCGTCCGCCTCGGGATGCTGCATGATGCCTGCCCCGACCGCCGCAGCGTTTCGGGAAGCCTGATCACCCGGAGCGAGGCTGTCTCCCCGCGACCGAGGCCGCGGCAAGGCCTGCTGCTGATAACTTGCTGAGGGTAATTGTATCCCCGGCGACGGCATGGGATCATAGGTCGTTCCAGCTATATGCGTTGATGCTGGAATAGGCAACCGCGGGACTTGCATGGCAAACGTTCCTTGGGCGCTTTGACGACCGTTTGGTATAGTGGTTGTCGGCCCCGCGGCAAACTGGTCGAGCATCTGTTGCTGATTCTCGAGAGAGAGTTCCGAAGACGCGAATTGTCCCGGTCCATACACTCTTTCCCTCTCCATCTTTTCGCGAACGAGGTAGTACACTGATATCAGCGGGTGGAAGCCACGTGTTGGATCCAAGGGTTCCTTGTATCGCGAATTATCAGAAGCCCGTTGACCGGCGCTGGAGCCTGATTTTTCGTCCTCGCCTTTTGAATTCCCGTTGAATAGCTTTTTCTTGTAGAAATCGAGCCCCGAGAACCGCCGATTCGGTTTTGCCTTGGACGGCGAGAGCGGCGTGGTAGTATCCACCGAAGAATTCGACGATTCCAAGGCCGCTTCATCATTGCCTTGAGACGCTTCGTGCGCCCACCCCTTGTCCCTGCGCGTCTTGTCGCGCCGCTGTTCCCAATCCAAGAGGGCGGCACGGTACGTCGAGCTCGTCAGGACATCACGAAGCCTCGATTCGACCTCGTCCGCCGTGCCGAATTCGAATCCTGCCATCCCGCGTATGACCTCGGGATCCAGTTCGTCTACCCGCAGTGGCTCCCGGTGGATAAGGTGTGTGTCGGGCTGGGTTTCGTAGCCCTTGTTCAGCCAGGGAGACGCGAGGACTTCGGTCATGGTCGCTCGCTGTGCCGGATCCGTGACCAGCATTCGACACAGAAGGGCTTTGCATTCTGCGGGACGAAACGGTTAGCGCTACGTGTGTATGGATCGCGCGTACGACTTGCCTGCACTGAGCCACGCTGGATACTCCACGAGGCCTCGCTTGATTTTTGCATGCAGCGCCGGCATACTCTGGTCGTCAAACGGCACTTTGCCGCATACCAAAACATACAAGACGATCCCAAAGCTCCATACGTCGACTTCCGGACCGGTATAGACCTTGGCGTTGAGCAGTTCAGGTGCGGCAAAGTATAATGAGCCGCAGAATGTCGATAGATGGTCGTACGGCGAGAACAAATTCGACAGCCCAAAGTCGATAATCTTGCAGTTCCCGGCCTTGGAGATGAGGATGTTTTCAATCTTGAGGTCTCGATGGACGATCGAATTCCGATGACAATACACCAACGCGCTCGCAATCTGCCGAGCAAACTTGCGCGCGGCACGCTCTCGAAGTCGCCCGTGGCTGATGATGTAATCGAGCATCTGGCCGCCATCGATAAACTCGAATACCATGTAATAGTGGTTGGCGTGGACGATCATCTCGCGCATGCCGCAGATGTAGGGGTGGTGGAGGAGTAGTGATATCGAGGCTTCGCGGATCGTTCGGGTTTCCTTTGACGCGTCCCGTGCGGCAGCTTTGGCGGCCTCGTCTGGGTTCTCGTAGCGTTCGCCAGAGGCGGCACGCGTTTGAGGGGTATACCTCGGGATGATTTTCAGAGCACACTTGAAAGTCCGTCAAGTTCAGCCTGAGCGTCACCGGAGGGGAAAAGCGAAGCGACGGACCTTTTCCTTTGTGTACTGGTGCACAACCACCTTGACCTTCCCCATACTCCCCGCCCCGATCGTCTTGCCCAGGATCCAATCCCCAACCTGTCTTTGTCCTCTCGACCTAGCAGTCGCATATCTTTCTGACGCAGACGTCCCATTATGGGCGGCAGATGGTGCGGGATGTCCGTTTCCGGGCATAGTGGAAGGTCCCGGAGGGAGTGGTTTTGAATGGGGAGACGTCGTTATTGATGTGGTCATATCGACGGTTTCGTTTGCTATATCTTCGATCCGTCTTGGTCTTCGGTCGACTCCGGCACTACTGCCAGCGGTTCCGGAGAGCCGATTTGAACCGCTATGGGTCTCGTCTGCAAGGTTTTCCGCGCGCCCCTCGTTCCGTCGGAAAGTCAAGTCTGGCTGTCTTTCAGCCAGTGTATATGTCCTCGAGCCAAAGTCTCCAATACTTCGTTCATAAGATGATCGTGACGCCGACGCCGGTTGATGTTGCGAGAGGGAAGACGATCGCTTGATGATGGGCGCTCTTGCTGGACTCCTGCCTGAAGTTCGTGTACGACTGGTAGAGCGTTCCACATCCATGACCTCAGCGGCTACCCTGCCGACGTCACTGGGGTTACTCACCTGTGATCCCTACGTCTAGCCACCGGGAAATCCCACTCGTCGCCTGTTCCTATCACGCCCTGCAGTACGTCGCCTCGTGTTCGGTTCACAAGACAGGTACAGCGATACGAGTTGTCGGAACGGCGGAAGAGAGGGGCGGAGCGAATGTCAGCGTACGTTCAGGGGAGTCGGGGCCCTCCAATAGGGGTGACAGCAGCTTTGACAAGACCACCACGATCCGCGAATACTACCACCAACGTCCTCGCGGTGTCGTTCAGTCTCCCGTCGGCGCGCCCGGAACATTTGATCGGGTTATTTCCCCTTTCGCGTCAGATACCGCTTTCATGTGATCCCATCAGGGAGCATACCCTCCGCTCACCCTTCCCAGTGGTCGTCTCCAAGACCGTGGCCCTGAGCAGACCATCACTGATCAACCATCATGTCGGAAAGACTCACGCCGTGGGTGGGTGTATCCATCAGTCCCACTCAGCCCGTACACCGACCGGTTCCGCCTCGGCTTGTTGCCGCAGATTGCAATGCCCAGATGGGTTGACAAGGCGTTGTGGACTCCTCGGGAAACGTCTCCTGATCAGGGCCTGATGTAGACGACGGAGACGGCTTCACTAGCGGTGATCCCAAGCCGACGGTATGAGAATGGAAGGAGAATGTCGAAGTGAACAGCTTTGTCGACACCACGTTGGCGATATGAGCCTCGCGTGGGCGAAATTGCTCCAGAATAACAGGAGCATTCAGCGCGTTTCAGGAAGCTGTTTCTGCTATTTGAGGACCCCCTCCTCCTCGGCCTCGGCCTGCGTGTCATTGAATGCGGCCTGACACGTAATCCAGACCAGAGGTGCGCGCGAGCGAGCACGGCGGGAGTGCGTCAGGGGGATGATAGGAAGCAGGTCAGGAATGTCGATGCTACGGCAAGCTGGACTATGAGGATCCGGCAGAACTCATTCTTCGTGACTGCCGAACTGGAACCCTGTCGTTTTCGTTAAACAGGTCTGCACGACAGGCGATGGCAACACACAAAAGATGTAATGGTGGATACAGTACCGCTGCAGACTCTCTGTCCAGCGGGGAGATGTACAACTCTATGAATCAATGGGTGAGACGCAACGGACACTTCTACACGGACAAATGATGGTGACGCTGGGTCGTCGAGCAGCTGCGCATGTCGAGAATCGGATGAGACGCTCTGTTGAAACCGTGATAGCTCGTCTACGACGCCATATTCACGTCTTCATTCCCAGTCGATGCATGGGCCTCTGCCGTCCTCGCTGCAGCCTCACGCGCACTAGCCGTTTCGACACCGGTCTGACGACAACTGAAAACACGCCAAAGTCAAAACGATAATCAACATGGCGAGGCAAACCACTCACGCCGGACAGCTGTTCCTGCCTACCACCATCCATTCGTCGACACATGATTTATGAAACGCATGCTTGCACTTCATCACGCGCACCTCGTTTTCCGCCTCATCCTCGTACGCCGCCAAGCAGATCTACGAGCGGGCGCGGGCAGAATGAGCAAAAAGCGTGACGGTGTTGGATAGGACCGGCTTACAAGGCATTGCTCGACGCAAATGGCGAGGATGGCGCCGGTTGCACCTTCGTCCTTGACCTGGCTGCCCTTGATGACAGCCAAACCCGAGTTCTCAATGTCGGCTCTGCTTGCGACCGGAGGCTTGACTTGTCCCAGAGCTTCCGCCAAAGTCCTACAGTAATAAGGGTATTAGCACAAGAAACAAGCGATCTGGGCGACGACTTGCCAAAGATCCTCGTGGGATAGTTCACCCGTGAAGAGGTGCGGCATGGTCAAGATCGGATGACCGGCAGGATAGTTACCGCCGACGACCCAGAGAACGTAATTTCTCGTAAACTCATCGTCTTCGGCTTCCGTCGCACCGGCAGTCGTTCGCGCCGCTCGAGGCCGTCGAAGTCGATTGATGGATCGGAGCGCACGGCTCCCCCAGGAGCCAGTCGACGCAGACGACGAAGGCTCTGTTGGTTCCATCGCGGTCTGCTCGCCAGCCGGAGCTTCGGCGATATCCTGAGCGGCAGCTGACCCTTCCTCCGCTCCAGGCGGCGCACCCTGAATGTTATCCGTATGATTGAAAGGGAACGGCGCGGCCGCGACGTTTTCCGCCGTGACCGTACTGATATCCCGCGTCATCGATCGTACGCCGACGATCACGACGGGGATCAAGTCGACTGCCGGATCGGATGGCTGTGCCGGTGGATTCGGCCGTGCAGGAAACTGGAAGATTCGGAAAAAATTGAGACGCCGAGGTTCTGCAGGTGAGGTGTTGCTTGATGCTGGAGCTTGCTCTGATACTTCGTCCTCTGCCGCGGCTGGCGTTTCCACCGTCTGCGCGGTCGTCGCTTCCGCACCCGAGCCCGGGGTCACAACGCCTTGCTCCCGCTCCTCGTCCCGTTCACCGGCAAAAACTGTCAACGCCTGTATCAATGACGTCTGCATATCATTCAAAAACGCCTCAAAGCTCTCCGGATCCGTCGTTGGCAAAATAGTCGAAAGCGAGGGCCCCGGGCCTTCTCCCACCGCCGTACCGGAGCGCGAGGCATGACGCCGGCTATGAGCCATGGCATGGCGCATGTATTCCCTCAAGACGTCTTCCACGCCGCGATCCGGAACCGGTAGGCCACCTTCCGGTTCGGTGGCTGACGAGCGGGATCGGAGCCGGTTCCGTAGGGCTTCGAGCGCGGCGCGAGGTCCGTTGCTTCGTGTTGGTGCCGAGGTGGCCGCCGATGTGTCGCTCGTGGTCGGCTGTGTTCCTTGACCGAGGAGGGAAGTAGCGGTAGCCGCCGTTGCGACGCTATTCAAGGTATTTAGACCGGTTTACAATACAGTAAACGGAGATAACTCACCTCAAGAGTCCACCCAGCATCCGCGCCTGTTCCGCAAACGAAGGTGGCTCCGATCTTCCTTCCCTTCCCCTCCTTCCCTCTCCTTCGGGTTCATCCCTCGCTGTATCCCCCTCCCGCGCACTCGCAGTCACACCATGCCCCTCGCTATCGAGAGGCAACGCCTCATCCAACCGACTCCCCGACGCGACCGGCGGCTCCGCCCATCGACCCGTAACCGCTTCCATCCCACTTGACGGGCGGGACGAATCTTGTCCTTCGCTCGTTGTCGACGGCGGAGACCTCAACAGCGCAGACACGCCGTTCGTCGAGATTGATGACCCGGCCGAGCTGGGTCCGGGTTGAGACATGGTGCGCCGCATGCCGAGACGGGATGTTGTAGTCGAGGGAGGGTGAGAGGTGGAAGAAGACGTGGTCGGTGTGGGTCGACTCCGACGGCGTTCCCGTGGCGGAACGGTGGTTTGCACGAACCCCTGAACGATCATCACCGCTCCCTGGGCCAGTCTCGCCGGCGGTGCTCCTGCTGCTGCTGGTGTCGACGCCGATGCCTCTGCCGCCGTTTCGGGCTCCTGTACTGTCTCCCCTTCCGCCGGTCGAGACACGTTCGCACGTTCCGCTGCATCGACCTCCATCCCGTCCGCTTCCGGAACACCCTCGCTCCTTCCCGTTCCAACGCCGAGCCATCCGCCAAGGCGGTTGGTAAAGTTGCGAAGGGACGACCGTCGATCCCTCGATTCCCTTTGCTGTGAAGCCGATCTCGTTGACTCCGGGACCGCCTCTGCTGACGGTTGCTGGAGCGGCGGACGATCCAATTCACCCAACAACTCTCTGGTGCTCTCCGGCAGCATCGCCACCTCGCCCTCGTCCGCGACCTGCTGCTGCGCACTCAACGCGCGCAGACTCTCCACGCTCGGCAGCCTACGCGCGACTTCATCTCCGAGGACGGATCGGATCGCTTCCAGGCTTCGGAGACGGTCGTCGAGGAGCGGGTCGGAGGTGGTGAGTGGTACGAGGGGTGGTGAGAGAAGTGGAGGCGTTGGTGGTTTTGATGTGTTGATGTCGTGTTGTGCGGTGGTTTCTTGTTGTGGCGGCGCTGAAGGAAGCTGTAAGTATGGAATACTGGAATGGAGATTGAAGGCGTACCTAGATTTTGGGAATTGAGTACACTGACGTCCGTTGACGACCCGGATTCGCTAGGCCCCGCGTGTTCCCCAATCTTGCGCCTCTTCTTATCCTGTCGATTATGCACTTCTTCCCCCTGCTGCTCGGTGACCTCCCCCTGTTCCGGGATCCCCGTCGCGGGAACCTGCACATCCGACCCTCTTGCCACGGGCGGACGAAGCGCAACATCCCTCGAGCTCGCGGACCGACGGAATCCATCCTTGATACTGCTCAACACCCGACTCGCCCGCCTCGGTCTCTCCGCCGTCATCTCGTTTCCGTCTTGCGACGCCTCTTCCGGGACGACAGCCGTCGAGGCACCCGACGACATCCTCGCCCTGCGCTTCCGGCTTTCCTCTGGCTTGTCAGACATGGTTTCTCTTGAACGGGACTGGTGGTTGCCCATCACGGGTATAGGAAAGAGGGGAACGGGTGCTGGGCGATAAGGAGCACGGAGGACGGCGTGTTTCAGCTTGAGCGGCGATCAATTGATAATCGGCGCGTCATGGGCGTGTCCAGAGTCGGGGTGAGGGTGGGGTAGTTTGCTTCCGCTGTTCCATGGTGAAACACTGGCATCCAGGAATCTATTGTTCAGACAATAGGAAATGGGCGACCATCAGCCATCAGCCATCAGCGATGATTTCTGCTCATTGTTACGACAAGGTGCAGTCATGGCATACATACAGAGCCTATCCGTATCCGTCGACCCTCCCTTCGACATGTCTTGCCCCTTACATCCACTCGACGTTGCATACAAGGCAACCCTCGCCACATCTCACGACATACCATAACGTAAACCCTCATCAAGATGGACGAACCGTTCTACTCACATCGCATGAGTCGACACGACACCCCGCCTCACAGCCCACCACCGAGACACCTCCTCATCTTCCAGCTCAAACGCACAACAAACACCCTAATGAACGCCCCCATCCAACCGTACCTCGGCCTCCCCGCTCGCCTCTCACTGACAATAATGTCCCTTCCGCTCCTCTCCCTCCTCTTATCCCTCTCCCAGCTCCTCTCCGCCAATCGAACGGCTATGAAGAGGGCAGAGGACGCCAAGGCGGAGATCAGGGCGACGTGTCGTGGCGTTGAGCAGGCCGCGAGTTGGTTGGCCGGGGGAGGGATGCAGAGGGTTATGGCGGAAAAGCTGAATGAGGGCTTGGTGAGCAGTGTTAGGGGGACGCTGAAGGGGTTAAAGTTTATCCTTATGGAGAGGTCAGCATAGTTTCGAGGGCTTGTGCGACCGTGTACTGATACGTCTGACAGTTTGACAATCATTGAAAAAGTCATCGGGTTCATCATCGACACGTACCGTTCCCTACTGATGTGCACGATCGAACTCATCGTTCGCGGCGTCCTCTCCATCCTCATCGGCGCAGTCGATACCGTACGTCCCCCTCTGTGCTCCCCCACACAAATCGCTAACCCGTTCACCAGATCACAGACGGAATCACCACAACCCTCAACGCCATCCGACTCCGCATCCAATCCGATATCACCTCAGCCAACAACCTCCTCGCGTCCGCGATCACGGGCGTGAACAAGCTCACCCCGCTCGAGATCTCCGTCCCCCGGTTCGATGTACCCTCGTTATCTGCGCTCGAGAACGTCTCGGTCCCGACGGGGTTCGAGGATGATTTGCGCCGATTGAACGCGAGTATTCCGAGCTTGGATGAGTTAAGGGAGTCGGTTCAGCGGTTGATAGAGGTGCCATTTGGAAAGATGAAGGCCGAATTGAACGAGACGTTTACCCTGTTGATCGGGAACGTGACCGTTTCCTCGCTTCCGACTATCGATCCCGCTCCGCGACACGACGGCGCCACCGCATTGCAGATCTGCGACGGTATGGACGTCTCCTTTATCGACGATGCCGCGTCATCGCTCGCCAAGATCGCACGGATCGGAACGGGACTCATCCTCGCCGGTTTCTTCCTCCTCTGGATCGCGCTGATCGCGTGGGAATGGTACACCTATAAAGTTATCAAGGAGCAGGCCGGGTATATCGAAGAACGGATCGAAAGGGAGGGCGGAGTTGGCAACGGGATGATGGTCGTTCATGTTGTCGAGCATCCCGTGTTGGAAAAGTTTGCCGAGATGGCGTTTGACAGGTTTAGGATCGCGTCGCGGACGAGAGTGAACCTGCGTTGGTTCGGTGAGTCCGGTGAAACATCGATACGAGTCACGCCAACACGCTCCTCGCAGCCTCCTACATCTTCCACCCGCCAGCCGTTGCGCTCCTCTGTTTCGGCCTGCTCTCGCTTCTCGTGATCCAATGCCAGATCAGCGCAATAAGCGTCCTTCGCAGAGACACGACCGAAGGCGCAGTCGCCGGCGTCGCCGACAGTACCTCAAGCATCGTGCAACAGCTTAATGCCGTCAGCCTCGCGCAGAGCCAGAAGTATGTCGAGCGGACGAATCGGGCGATCTTGGAATGGCAAAAAACGATTGATGACGAGTTGTTTGGTCCGTGGTTGGATACTACGACGGTCGGGCTGAACGCTACCCTAGAAGATTTTTACGACAAGGTGGAGAATGGTGAGTGTAGAGCACGATCGAAAGAACGGCCGCTAATCAGGCTTCCGGCTAGTCCTCAATATCACCTTTGGCGGCACAATTCTGGAGAGCGCCGTCAACACCTTTATGTACTGTATCCTCGGCAGCAAAATCGACAACCTGCAAAAAGCGCTCACCTGGATCCACACCAACGCCAACGTCCATCTTCCCCTGCTCGACGCGGACGCATTGATGCTTTCCAACGCGACGTCGCGAGAGCTCGCGGCGCCATTGGCTTCCGCTGCCGCGGGGAACGGGACGGAAGGGGACGGAGGGGCGATTGGGAAGATATTTGATGCGTACGCGCGAGAGCTTGCGGATCAACGGATCGTCGCGCTCGCGTTTTGTGGGCTCTACCTCGTCATCGTCCTCGTTGGCCTTGCAGTCCTTTTGCGGCACACATTTTGGCCGCCGACCCCATCGACTGTCGCGCACGATATCGACAGCAAAGAGAAACTGGTACCGCCGACGAGCCGTCGTCATGACGACCAGGCTAGCTACTTTGAACTCGAGGATATCCCGCTACAATCGCAAGTCTCGCATTTGAGCGAAAAGTATGTGGAGGATACAGAGCCAACCTCGCTAACTACATCGTCTCTGCTTGCCCGCTGGCAGGGAAGCCGTATACGATCGTATCTTCCGGGCAAGGCATAGCGGGAGCTTTGCACGGAGAACTGCTACCGATAAGTTGTAAAGCTACAATACCGAGAACCCTATGATGCTACAATACGATATTACAACTCTGTACATGTCCATACTACGGTCGACTCTTCGACTATGACGCCGAGCGGAGATGCAAGCATTCGATAAAGGATGTCAGGTCATCCTTCTTGACCTCTACTATACTCGTGTCGAAGCGATCATGCTTTGCCGCCGCGCCCGACTCTTCTGCTGCCGTTTGAAACGCTAGACCGAAGCGGCTGAGACGAATGGTCATATTAGCGAGGGGAGAACATCGGAGGCGAGGCAACATACTTTTTCCGCACGTCCCCAAACTCTGGAGCGCCGGTGAAACCGACGATGAGATATGTCCCCTTTTCCTCGTTCAGACAGGCCACGACCATTGGATGAATCGGGGCCTTCTTCTTAACCGTTGCTATCCGCGTGATCTTGTCTCGAGTAGCGTCCATGAGCCATATTGCGAGGCGGGAAAGCGTGCTTGCATGCGAAAAGATCCTGAGATCGGGGCCCTCTCGGATAGCGACGAATCGGAATGTCCGGAGTGGCTTGATGGCGTTCTTGTCGAGAATGGATGTGCCTTGGCGTATGATGGCGACGTGGAGAGCCTTGGCGAGACCTAGCGATTTGCGCAAAAAGCTTACTCTGCGGAGATGGTGTTAGCAATGGATCTTGGGAACGCCGGCAGCACGTACTCTTGTAAGGCATCGTAGCAGATCCAGAAATTACGTTCGGACTGCTTCTGTTCCAGCTTGTCGTTCTTGTCCATTTCATCTGCTTCGTTCTGTGTCCCATTGCGACCGACGTCGGTCGATTTCGCGGCCGAACTGCGTGAAGCACTATTCACGCCCGTACTCCAGATCTTAGTCCCTCCGAACCATTCGCCTCCGCCTTTCCCGCCTTCTTGCTCGACTTCTATGCGGACTCCGGTGGCCGCTTCGAGAAGGGCATTCAGGCCTTCAACGGCGTCAGCTGCGGATAGTTGTGGACAGCGGTATCCGAACGCCCGAGTGAATGACGGGTAGGTGGATTCTACCAGGCCGTACTCGGGCGCAATGGAATCGAGCTGTGAGCGTAGTGTCGTTTTGAGGGAGATGTCCATGTGGGCGTACGACTGCTGACATTGGCGGAGAGAGTAGCTGCCAGAGAAGCGGTCAATGGAGGCGTTCGTATCGGATGTCGTTCACGTACCCCATCTTTGCCAGCAGTCCAGTCAACTGCTTCCTACCCTTGTCCCGCCACACACCAAGCCTTCCAGCAACATACCCCGAATGCAACATGGCGTCATAGAGATTCCAATGCCGGAACAAGACAAATCGAAGCTCCTCGGATTGCGCGATGGTCATGTTGTCTGGATCGCCCGTCGGCAATAGTCCTGAGCCCGTGGTCGGTGGCGCGTTCAGACGTGCCACCTCATCGATGTACAGCTCGTGTCTCTCGTCGTATTCGTCTCGATCGATGCGAGAGGTGACGTATTGATGTGTCAACCCCAGAATGGCATACCTAACACGGGTAATGTAAGCGATACGGTTTGCGAGACGCCGAAGTCACTTACCACAGTAGATCGTTGTCTCCCCGTTCCAACTCACTTGCAAGCAGGTAACAGCATTCTGCTACGCTGAGGCCGAACGATGTACCGGCGTGATAGTATTTTTGCACTCTTTCGGCGTGAAGCCGTCTCGCTGCCGTCGTCAGTCTTCGTGGCTGTATCATTCCACGTTAGTGTTTAGCCGCTTTGCAGTGACTCGGGTCTCTCACCTTGTCCTGATCATCTGATTTGCGGCCTTTCTTCCTCTTCCCCGGCTCGGAATTTCTACCATTCTTTCGCTTGCTGCCTCGCCGTACGCCGCCTTCCTCGCCATCCTCGTCGTCTTCCAATTCTGTTGCGGAACCATCCTCGTCCTCTTCATCCTCCTCGTCGGATTCAGAATCCGACGACGATGAATCGTCGGAACTGTCGTCAGAGTCGGGCTCGTACTGTTTGCGGTAAGCATTAACAACCGCGCCTGTACCAGAGATGAACGACATACCTCGAGCTTCTCCCAACTCGTCTTGACGTTCGCCAACCGCGAATCCTCGCCATCCGTCCACACCCAGATCCGTCCAAACTGTCCTTCCTGCTCACTCTCTTCGTCATCATGCCTCAACGCATTCCTATACAGCGCGGAAACCCCAGCATCATCCGCTCGACCGTCGTTGACCCCGGTGCCGAACAAGTTGTCCAAGTTGTACGGCCTGTGCGCGTCGATAAGGTGGATATGGCAGCCCGTTTCGAGGGGGAAGTAGCTTGCTACTGGGAGTAGGGATCCGAGGGAGACCAATATCAGGGTATGCACCTGGCGTTTCAATCGTGATCAGCAAGGTTCCACGATTAGCAAAGTGGTATCCTCGTACCTCGCAATCCCTCGAAACCACCTGTTCCTCTTCATCCGCATCTGAATCGATCCCGAAAATCTGATTCTTTCTTGCCTCAAGCTCAGAGTATCCTCCTATCGGTATCAAGGTATACGGAATGTCTTCCTGCCTCAACAGGCTGACGAGAATGCGTGAAGCCAGCAACGCATCCTGCGGGATTTCGTTAGCCCCCCCTCGAGGAACTGCTCACATCTTGCGCACCAGATCAATCGCCGAAAAGATAACCAGCCCTCCTGCACTTCGATTCGGGTTGACCCTGACGCGTTTGAGAATGGTATTCCATGCGTGAAGATACGTCAAGGTGTTCGACGGGAGGTTGGCGGCCGGGGGAACGATCAACGGCATCGTTTCAGCGTGTCGGCTGGAGGATTTTGCGGTGATCGCGTTATCTGGGAGACATCGACCGTGGCAGGCGTCGTCTCTATGTCTCGGCTGTGATGATAGAGGGTGGCCTGTAGGTTGACCGCAACGGACTGAACTTCGAAGACAAAGATCGAAATCGGTCTCTCTGCCAAACGCGTGTAGGCACATGAAAGCGCGCGTCGCGTCCTGCTTTAACTTCATGTCTCATCTCTGTAGACTACAGACAGCTCTGCAGGCTTAACTATGAAGTTCAGCGGTTCAGTTTCCCTCCATGGGCTATTTCTTGGAATTCCTCGATCACAAACTCAAGTCTATGCAGGTCATTCACATATTTCATCTTCGTTTCATTGTACAAGCCACTTTTGCGCGCTTCTTTCTCAGAAAATCCAGTTCCGCATCCCCAGCGAGCAACATGAATCCAACGAATCAAAATGTCTAGCAGGCGATGAGTCGATGTCAAACAGCAGGATATTATCCTCCATCATCAATGGAGGCGTAATCCCTGTGTGCGTTTGCCGAATCAGCGCACCGTTTCACCATCCCTTCTGGATGGGGACTTACCGCACGTCGACATGACTCCTATCCCGCAAGATCCTACTTGCCGCCCTTGTTGGCAGCATCACCGTAGTACTGGATAGTGGATCCGCTGGGAGACTCGTACTTGGCGTATCCAGTACCTAGAAGGCGGAGTGATCAGAACGGATTCGTCGAAATGACGATAGGAGAAAAAGGGTACTTGCCAGAGTTGTAGTAGGTGGAGCCGTTGGGATTGGAATAGTAGTAGCTTCCGTTGCTATGTCGGAGTGAGGTCAGCGTATGAGCGAAGCATCGACGGAAAAGCTAGGCTTACGCGTTCGAGTAATGGTAGCCATCACCAGAGGGGTAAGATCGGTTGTCGTAGCTGTTCCCTAGGCGAGGTCGGAAGTCGATCTGCATGGTGATCTACCATGACCATACGTCCGGTTGTAGCTTCCGATGCCGAGTGCTTACCTTGGCTGTTGACACCTCGACCGGTAGTTCCCATCCTTTGCCAGACATGATGATACGGTTCGATAGGAGGTTTTGAGTGATGGTGAAGGTACGGAAATTTGTAGGGAGGTGAAGTGCGTTGAACTTGAAATGCAGGAAGCTACATAGCGAAGGCAAAGTTTCGTTCGTGGGACAGTGCCCTATATAGTTCCTTCGCTCGACGATGACTCGATTTGATCAGGGGTCGAGGTGAGGTGAAACGCATACCGGAGCCGAGAGTGCAGCCTGGGCCTTCAATTCTTGCCCAATGTCATTTGCTTCCGCGGAGATATCGTTCTGAAATATTGACCATTACGTCAGCATTCGAGTGCGGTGTGAAGTTGAGCATTTTGTAATCGCAGTTTCAGGTCATCATGAGGCGTTTACAGATTATGCCACGCAGGCTACGACAGTATTGTATATTGAGAACCCCGCCGCAAGAGTCAGTTCAACGTGAGATTGCGCATGAGTGGAAACAGCGAAGCGTGAGTTTTGTGGTCAGCAGATCTGAAACGGGGGAGCATGAGCGCCGCGGTGCAGCAAGATCACCGACGTGACACAGTGCTGTCCCGCCCCCAGACTCGGAGACCATCTTTTGGGGGTCTGGCTGTGGCTCCGTAGGCGTTGGCGTCTGCCAGGCTTCTGCGAACGCGCACAGCAGCCAGCGGCTTTTTTCCGCGCTTTCCGTATGATTCGTACGTTCCGCTTGCTTCATCTAGGCTCACTTCTGGTATATTCAAGGAGCAAGGTGTTGACGGGAGCCAGAAATTTCAGCGACGAGCCTGAACGTCTTCAAAACGTGCGCGATAGGGGAGAAATCGCTTGCAGTCTCGATAGCAGGAATCGTTCGCGTGTACTGGCCTTGACGCCGTGCGTTTTGCCGCATACCTAGTGCTGTACGCTGCATATGGGTCGTAGAGGACGTCAAGGTGCTCTATAGCTCTGTGGTCTAGGGAAGGCATTCACAGGGGAGTGAAATGATACGAGTCACGGTGCAAAGAGGATTTCATGGTGCGGTGCGCGTCTTGTCGAACAGAAGGGCAAAAAGGATGAGTCCAAGGGGAGTCGAACCCCTACCAGCTGCTGGCGATGCTTTGAAGCATTGGAAGGCAGCTATTCTACCGCTAAACTATAGACCCTGCTGTTGTGAGCAATTCTCGAATCACAACTATGACTACAAAAACAGACAATGTATACAAAACCACTTTCCGTTTCGACGATATATGTGCCGCTTGTTTCACTTCTGAAACCCCCAGACATTCTTGCTGGCTGCCAGAGCTCCTGGAGGGACCCAGTCAAACTGTGCGATCCCTCCTAGCTAGGTTTTATAACACTGCAATCGAAAACAAGGCCACAATGCTACTTTCCGCTCTACTTATATTTTCTGACTTGCATGGTAGCGCCAGAATCACACCTTCAGATTTTCAGACACCAACGCGATGACTTCCAAAGCTCCTGAGGGGAGCGACCCACCGTGTGTCAGCATTTAAGCCAAGCCTTAAAGCGCTACTACCAATAACAAGGCAGTAAACGCAATCTCCGTTCCCGCGGCGACATACTCCTAGCTTGCTGCTATCGCGCTCAGAGCCTCAAACACCAAAGGGACGGCTGTCAAAAATTCCGAGAGTACGAATGGACCATGTTGGCCATGCTTCACTCGTCATGGCGCTGAGTCACGGCTGTTTCACAGCTTTGACAACCGGACACGTTGGTTCTCCTCCATGGCCGACTACCTGGCTGTGGCAGCTGCTTCAGCGATATCGCCAGCCGTCCTGAGCGGACTACTGTCGCAGATTCATCATTCTTACTGCACTTCGAAAGACCTTTACGAAGGGCGGCCCTCCGGCATTCCCACGTTCGGCTTGCTCTGTGTCAGGCCTAGAAAGGCCTCACTGGAGAGCGCAGCGGAGGAGCGACAAAGAAGCTCCTTGGCTTATCACTTTCAAAATCGCCACCATCCACTACTCCTACTGAGCTTCTTCGCGATCCATAAGCCCGAAGTTGGGACGTATCGCCTGACAAGAGGTCCCTGCGTGGTTCTTCATATCCTAATCTCCAAGACGCCTGACATCGAAAAGATACTGACTCTTAGCCCACGAGCGCTGGCGACGCTTGTAGAAGGGCCTTCTGTATCACTCACTTTTCAAGACATTGAAACCTGGGCGGCAAAACCGCTTCGACTTTGTACGACAAGTGAACAACTGAACGAGTACGTCCATCGCTAATATAGGCGTAGTAGCCGATACCTACACTATCTATCTACGCGTAGAGGGCACTGCCGAAGTTTCATATTGTCTTCGGTAGCTCGAATTGCGACTCCTCGGATTGGCAGCACGGGACTTCGTGATTTACGGTTGACTCTGAGATTTCGCTCCTGCGGCACTCTGCAGCGGTGTTGAGAATGCTCGCCCTCTCGGACAGAAAATGGTCCTTCGCGTGAGGGGCACTGCATGCCGCCGTCGCAGCGTTGACGAGATGTCATGTACGTGGGGGATCTGCTTCAATCTCGTAGCTTCCTAGATGTTCGAATGTGAATCGTACCTCAACGGCAACGCCTATGAAGGGCTGAGGCTCACCTCATTGCAGTGAATGAGATTCGGAATGTCGTCAGTCCTCGAGAAGTCTGTAGCTTTGGCAATCCAGTCGCGACGTCCGGCACTGTGAGGATCCACTTAGAGGGTCGCACGAGCCCTGGACATTAAAATGCTGACCTTACGAAGCTGATCGGAACTGAATCAATCTCGCGGCATTCACGAGATGCCCAAGTTCTTCCACTCTGCCTACCGCCCAAGACATTCCCTTTGTTGTCATATCAGGTGCATGGTACCTTTGCGCTTTTGCCGGCGCCTAGTTTCTTTGGTCAAGACCTGTCCAGAGCCATCCAGGGCGAGGCTCGATGTCCTGTACGCTTGTCAGCGAACGACGAGCTAGGAACCGCTCGTATAGGCGCACTGGCGCTTGAACTCAGTTGGTGTTGGCAAGTTACTGCTGTATACATCAACCGAATGTGACAAATCCCTTGCGAGATCCGAATGCACCTAGCACGATTAGTTTTCCGTCTGTCGCCTTGTAATACCACTACGTACATGCCATGCTATGCCTTGAAAGGCATGTCACAGCTGGATCTCGGGGCAGTCCTTCTTGGATGCAACGATCCCGAACGTTTATCAAGATGACGGAGTTACCATAAGCTCGTCCCCTTCAGCTTCCGCCTGCAGTCAGGTCGATAAGCTCACTAGCTGGCTTTTACATGCTTTCCCCTATCGGCTCGATCGGCGAAATGGCCGTTTCGTTTGCGATGGCATTTCTGACACATAGAGATATCACTCCGGCAGTAAAGGTCGTCTCAATCACTCCGGTGCGCCCACCGGCATTCTCGCATCTCGAGCGCGGCATTCTCGCATCTCGAGCGCGCCATCTCGCATGTCGGATTGAACAAGGCATCATACGAATGGTATCTTGAATTGAGAAGGGATGGAAGTGTCAAGCAGCGGTTGAGAATGGTATGAAAGCAACTCGTCTGCTGGGGTAAGAGGAGTGGGGAATGTCAGGGACGTAGTAGCTCTCCCGCGGTGGAAGGGGAATTGCAAATACTATCCGAGTTCTACACGATACATCGCTCCCTGTCGTAGTTGATCTATATCGCAATGCGGCATACAGTCATTCCAGGATAGTGATGCAGGAGCCACAGAGATCGCAGATGCATATCGCTAAAGGTCGACGGTCAAGAAACAGGGCGGTGGCGAAAAAGCGATCGGCGTCGCAACTCCTATCCACCGTTCAGCGGAATAGCCCTTTAAGCTGTGATGGCATATGTGATACATAAGGTATCACTTCACCAGTCCGAGTCGTCTCGATAACTGCGGCGAATCTAGTGCTCGTCAGCAGGACCTCGCGCCAGATCGACATATCTTCTTATCGGCGCAAACCCGTCAGCCACGCGCGTGGCCATTTCCCCCTCCATCTCTTGGAGACTTGGAGATCTCTGCCATCATTCTGTTCTCTTCCCCACGTCCTGTCAACTTTTCAGCAACATGCCTGCAGTTTTACGCAGATCCACCAGTGGGAATAAGCCGTACTCAAGCTTGTCACAGCTCGGCAGCAAAAGGACGGGGATTCACAGGTATGACAAGCCCTACCATCTTCCAGAAGACTGTTATCCTAACATCGCCATCCACGTTGATCTGTGATCTGCCTGTTTAGAGAGACTCCTGGTGAGTGAAATCGCACGACCAGCAGATCATGAAAGCACGGCGGAATCAAGTTGAGCGCTCATCATCCCTCATCTGCATCAGACGCAAGCACACCAACATCGTGGTCTCGCAATGGCAAAGGTGGTCTCAACGCCTTGTACGGTCAACTATCTCGTCAAACCTCGCACAACACGGCCCTAACTTCTTCCGAAAGCTTTATTCGCCGTCAAACGAAGCAAAACCCCGCAGGGCCAGAGGCAACGTTGCATGGCGTTGCATTCCTTCCCTCCGACTATCCAAGTACACAGTCAACTGGTATCAGCTATGTTGCGGAGTGTGGCGGGGGKAAGGAGAGTGCCGGGGGAAGGAGGACTGGTATGCGACCTGCGGAAGATTTGGAAAACGCAGTCTTTCGAGGCTTCCAAAGCCAAAGCCGTGATTCCCGTCCTCCAATCGACTATCCATACGAACTTGCAACTCAAGAAGACATAAACCATTATGAGCCAATCTTCAAGCCACATCTCCCAGCTTGGCTTCAACGCGCCGTCAAAGACACAGGAAGAGCAACACAAAAGCAGGAAGTTGATCTGCCTTCCGCTGCACATCAAGACTTCATCCCAAGCCACCCTGATGACTCTATGCTAGGTATAGGAGCGGTCAAGTCATACGGAGAAGGGTCCCCCCTGGTAGCTACCCAGGAAAGCAATCACCAGCAGCGCGACTTCGCTCAAAAGCAGCCGCTAAACATGTTCTGCCCTCCTGGACTGATCAATGCGACTTCAAAGCCGACTCTCGAACCTTCCATTCCTGCACCGCAGTCCCGGTCGACCCAGGCAATCATCGCTCAGCCATTCACGACCCCAGGTCCACATGCCGCACGTCAACCGGGAAACAAACAGGGGAAGAAGAATCACGACCGCTTTCTACCTAAATCTCACAATGCATCATCGCCAACAACCTTCACACGTCACAGATGTACCACCCCTATTAACACGGTCTCCATCGAACCTACCGGATATGCAAAACCCTTCAGCAAGCCTTTTATCCAAACGCAAGAAGGATTATCGCTGCCAGACAGATATCCCGGAAACGGCAAACGCGACCTATATGCGCGCGCCATCATCGGTTTGCCAACGATTGAGGAAGAGCTGGCGGAGCTTTCACATTCGTCAATGACAGCTCAGGAAGACGGCTTCAACGTCCCTGGGGAGCCTGAAGAGTGGAAAACTGATAGCGGCGGGGAGCGAGAACCCCTATTTCCACCACCGCCGACAGATCCAGGTTATAAGGCGGAAGAGATACTGGAGGAACTATTACCCGAAAACCGGCTTCCTTCGTCAACTGGACCCTACCTTGAACAGCCGTACGAGACGCTCCCAGATTCCTACCGTCGAGAAGGAAGAGACGACTACGATCCTTGGGTGTCGGGAATTGAATTGACGGCAACTATGCCGGACATCGCATCTAGGACAGATTCAACGGCTTCGTCCCTTGAAGGCATTCGGCCAAACTACTACTTCGATGACGAAGCCGGGGGAGCGCAGGGATCGGACCAGACATACCTGGAAGCGCCGACAAGCACCGCGATTCTCGATGTGGATGCTTTGGAAGCAGCCGCGGCCGCTGCATTGGACGATTTGCCTACCGCTATCGATGGTCCCCTGGTACTGGAAGGACAGGAGCCAGCCATGAGGGAGCAACCGAACACTGCACGAAAGCACAGAAAGCACAGCAGACTTGTGGGTGACTTCTGCTCATACCGTTGGGGCATTGATTCAACAGCACCTTCCCAGGCAACCAAGCAGACGGAAGACACCGGGTCTATCGTGCATTCGCCAGCCAGAGACAACATCTTCTCCATAGCAAGCAACATCACCAAAGGTGCTGTCAGACAACACGCGAGGAAGCAGCCAGAAAGCCACGCATCAACTGAAAGTAACAGAGACATAGGGCAACATGAAGTCGAGGACCTGGAATCCATAGCTTCGTTTGGCGACGGACGATCAAAGGATGGACTGCCGGCTTTGTCGGGGAGCTTCGATGGGAAAGGATTACAGGATGGTTCGGATGAGCGACAATCTGAAGCGACGGATCTCGAGAGACACCCTGGATTGCCAAGCAGTGAGAACAAAGCCTACAGTGATGCGGGAGATGATTCGGCATGCCTGATGATGGGGGAAACAGGGTATCCAGGGTTCGATGTGTGGCAGGACGAGGACTGCAGGTGATCAGGGTCGCTGGGTGGATCCATAGAATTCATGTATGCAAGCAGCGATTGCGATCGCAGTTTATACATATGTTTTGAGACTCCTTACATCTATTCCGCCCAATCACCGCTTCTTGTTGGTGGACTTTGCGCTTTTGCTCTTCTTCAATCGCTGACCAGCATCGAAGGCAGAGGCGGCAGGGAGTTCTCGGCCCAAATCGTCCTCCTTCTTGACTTGGTAAATCCGGACCTGTCGCACAGAGAACAAAGGGATGAGAAAACGCACGACAAATGGGTTCCACTTCTGACTTACGATCCAGTTTTCGGACGTGAAGGCTTCCTCTGAAGCATCCGAATGACGCGATCAGTGGCGCCTATGCAACAAGACCAGGGTTACTCACCAATGGTGTCAAGCTGAATCGGCGTGTTAGGGATGACTTGGTTTCGTACCCGGTCGACAGCCTGAGCTCCTCCGAACAACTCGTGGAACCTTTACCAACCGAACGACTTATCAATAACAGTCAATGACGGCAGGGACATTAGACATACCGGTAGTATGACATCTTGTACATTAAGCTGTCCTTCATCGTCTGCGACCTGTAGCAAGCGCAAGCCAGATGAGTGACAACCTCTCATTGAAAGGACAACAACTTACGCCTGAGCGTCAACCTTGTACTCGCCTCGGTTGGTAAAGTAGTTGGATTCCTGGATCTCGTCAGGCCAGACACCCTGCGAGATTCGGACCATCCACAAAAACTTGTTGATATCGTCGCCGCTATAGCCGAGCAGACCACCAAAGATGACGAGGATGTAATCGACATCGTGCTGTCGCAAGATTGGGTACGCAACGGCTTCGTTGCTCGCCATTGCCTTTCCAACGGTGGCAATGTGGGTGTTGTTCCATGTGTTGTTGTCCACGAGCGTAGGTCGATCGGCCATACCGGCGATCTGGTATCCATAGTCCCACCAACTCATCACGACGGCATCCTGCTTCGTGTTCTGCCTCAGCCAGTAGTACGCCTCTCGGAAATCATCGATGATATGTTGACTGCCATCGGCGCCCCGAGAAGCCAAGACGACCGACGGCGAAGAATAGGCGTTCGACGTGACCCAGGTGCAGTGGTAGACGAACATGACGAGGGAGCCGATGAGCGGCAGGATGACGAGGAATCGGGTATCGAGCGAGTAAATGCCTCGTTTTGTGGGCGAGCCGGCTTTCCTCGCGTCGGCGGCGGATTTCTTCGTCTTGCTCTTGTTGACGGTTGCGTCTACTTCGGCAGCGAGATCACCCGTGACGGGTGCACTGTCGTCGTCGATTTCGGGAACGGTCGGATCCAAGTAGGTAGTGAGGAGCTTGGAGAACGCCATGGCGGCGGTAACACTGAGCAAGCGTTAGCATCCTCCTGCAAAACGAAACGCAATGTACCCACCAAACGACCGGAGTGATGACCAACATCAACCTCACCATGACACCGGCAAAGTACGAGCTCAACACGGCGTAAATGATGATGAACACGTGTTCATCCCGAAGTTCCCGGAAACAGAGGTAGACTCCGGCGGGGAAGAGGAAGATGAGCATCTCGAGGTCAAAGAAGAACGACGGCCACGCGGTCGGCTGGTGCTCCGAAACCGAGGCAATGATGGGAACTGCGCGACGACATCAGCTTTCATCGCTCTCCCGCCGACGAAAAGGTCCGCGAACTCACTATGAATCTTGGCGTATCCCGTATCCCAAAGCGAGTAGAACCGACCGGTCCAAGGCGCGATCCATCCGCTCGAGGTCAAGACGACGAGCACGGCGAGCGCGATCACAAACGCGGCGATGACGAATGCGCGGAGCAGGAGCTGGAACTGTTTGCCCGGCACGAGTTTTCGGACGGTCTCGACGAATGCGACGAGCTGGAGCAGGCCGAAGACGCCTGGAACGCAGGAGCGATTGTAAGCGGACTGAATTGGGGAGGGGGGAGGAAAGTGACGTACCGAGCGCAGCCATGTGTTCGCTTGTTCGAACGGGCAAGAAACCGACGAACGGGACCTGCATCGACGCCAGCGTTCCGATGACGTACCACGACGAATACGAGATGTAGATCTTGTGGTTGAACCTGCCCATCAAGACGAGCACGAACGCATGCAGCGGGATCATGTTGGTGATGAACACGTATCCACCCCAGGCGGCGACCATCCATCCGTAAAAGACGGCGGCGAGCATCCCGTAGAACGCGGAACCTCGCTTGACGGCGCGGATCCAGAGGTAGAAGGTGTACATGAGGAGGAAGATGGCGATGGCTTCGTTGTCGTATGATCCGGCGACGGATCGGGAGATGTAGCCTGGGGGAATGCGGAAGGATGAGCGATGAGCTGGCGTGGAGGGCGCGGAAGGGGGACGTACCGGGAACGATGCCGATGAACGCGGCCGCCAACAAGCCGGTCGACTCGTCCGCCATCTCACAGGTGAAGCTGTACGCACCATTTCAACCACTGATCGCACCCAAATACCCCGATCCCACTCACAGGTACGTCGCGATCGCAGTCAGCCCCGCAAACGCCGGGGCAAGCATGACACACACGTTCCGAATATCCACCGGGAAATTCAACCAATGCAGGACGTTGTAGATGATACCCGACGTGACCATCAGCCCTGGGTAGACGGTGCCGCCGACGACTCGGCCGAGGGGGTACCATGCCGTTGGGTCGAACCAGTTCCAGAATTCCTGGTGAGATGGGAGGTTAGGTTTGGGTGAGGTGTCGTGGGTTGGGAGGACGCACGTAGAATCCATCTTTAGCGAGGACCTTTGTTGCTCGGCTGGCGGGCGAGAGATACCATCAGTCCTGGTCACGTCGAGGTGGATGAATGCCTTACAAATTGAACCAAGGATCGCTAAATCCCAAGAACACGAATTCAGCAACGATTTCCCTTTGCCCCGCGCAACAACCAGAGGGAACGACGACTCACAACTCGTGAATGATACTCTCATGCCTGATCACGGCAAACAACCGACTGGCAATGGCCGCGCCCGAGATGACGGCGAGGATGGTAAACTTGAGCAAGGCCGAGGTGTTGGTGATTGTTTGTTTCGATACGTGGGGTATCGGGTAGGCGACGGCCATGGTGGCGAGGAGGGAGATTGGAGTGGCTGGTGCTAGCCCGTTGCGTTTCTACCTCTTGCGCTACTGCCCCGTCCAGAGTCGAGTCCGCTGCTTCTGCTTCCCTGCTGTTTCCAAGTTGAACGACCGTCTTGCTCCTTACACGACGCACCGACTCGCACCGGAGCGCGCCCAACTTCGGATCCGCATCCGCGCTTACGTCACCCCACCCCTGGCGTCTCTTGCTACTCTTCCGTTCAGGGATCAATCGGTATCGGTACAGTGTTATACAAGTTATGTGAATACAATGCTATGTGTCTATACTACAAGTGCCAGGAACCCAAGGCCACGTAAAGTCGCAGCGGCAGGAGCGATACGTCGGACATTCTTCTCATGCCTTACGTGTACGCAGCACCACCACTAGATCCCGGACCCCATCAGCACGCGTCGACCGGATCCCACGGAACCGCTTGAACTCACTCGGGCAGCCGTTCAATCTGGTACCGTCTCCTCGCGACATACATCAACGGTACACCGGGCACCTTCCGTATTCTCCTCCGTAGATCTCGATCGCACTACACAGTCGACCGGGAAAGACATTACGCCCATGCTGGGAAGGGGGACGTAAGGGGGTGACGTACGGTAGCGACGATGTAACATTTGGAGACGGTCACTCGTTGAACGAGGCAGTCGTCTGCGTATGTTCCAGAGTCTACGCGCCGGAGGAGCGGATTAGAAGGGCGTCTCTCGAGGTGTGGATGGGAAAACGTACGGGAACACGGAAGTCTATCGAACCGCGGATCCCGCGCGACCCTACACAAAAACGACCTTATCAGCCCAGGCCCGACGCCCCAGCTGGCTCCCGGTGCGACCGCGACTCACTTCAACGCCAGCCGATACTTGGGCCCCAACTTTTCCAACTCTGCAATCACGCAATCCGTCACGCACGGGATACACTTGGCCATGAGGCAGTCCATCATTCCCTGCACGAGCTCAATCTTGTTCTGGATGGAGAAATTGATGAAATTCGTGTCGATGAGGATGCGGTAGGGCGGACCGAGGGCGGTGTTGTGTGAGAGGAAGAGAGAGGCCGGGAGCGGGGTTCTAGAGGGAGCGGATGGGTGGTGAGAATTGGGATACGAGAGGGAAGACGATGGCGCACTCACATCTTCTTCTTCTCTTCTGCCTTTTTCTCGGCTTCCACCTTCTTTGCGGCCTTTTCGATATTCTCCTTCCTACAAACGTCGGATCAGCCGTCTCCTGTAATGGACCGACGAGCGAGGGAGGACGCACAAGCGAGGATCGCTTGGTTTCAGCATACGCTTCACCGTCGCAAATTTTCGAGTCTTGGCTGCTTTTCCCTGTGGCGATGGAGGGTGTTAGGGCGAAGGTTGGAGGAAGGTTGGAGGAGGGAGGAGGAAGGGGAGAGGTTCTTACCATTTTGTCAGATCTGATAGCTAATTCAAGCTGGATGGGTCTAGTTCCTTCGTTTCCTCTGTCAAACGGTCTTGCCAAAGATACGGGTGCTGATGTAATTTACGGGTGTTGATGGCGTGTAGACGATAGCTCGGCCGGAGAAATGGTCAATCCCGACGACGTTGAGGTGCTACTTGAGGCGTCGAAATGACTTGGACGAGATATAATTATGGCACGTGACCGTATTACCTAATGTTCTGTCTCACCTGTGTGATTCCCGCCAGGTTGAAGGGATCATCTCCAGTTGACGCGTTTCAGCTTGATTCCTTTCCTCCCTTCCCATCTGTCCATTCACTTCTTGTCATACCCTTGGCACCATGTTGCACAGACACCGCACATGGACACCCTACGTCGATCCCCATCCGGAAAAGGAAAACACCCTCTCCCACCTTCCGCTAAAGACGCCCGTCCGACTCGGCGCCGGAGGAAGCAAGCTCTTCGGAAGCGGGAAACAGTCGAATGCGCGGGCTTCCGGGTCGCAGACGGTCAAGGGGAAGGAGAGGGAGGGTTCCGCGGTAGAGGGAAAGCAGCGGCTGACGATGACGGTAGGGAAGGATCGCGGGTTGGTGTTGACGGGGAAGAAGAATGGGGTCAGTGTGCGTGGACAGGAGGGGACGCCGGGTGAGAGTGATACGTTTGGTATGTTCAGATTCGAGGGTTTGTGTCGATTACTGATTCGTTTCCGGGATAGGCATCAAGAAACTCGAGTTTAAACCCGCAGGGTCCATTGCCCCGATAAAACCAAAATCCAAACTCAGCCAACAAGTCTCGATCCCCTCTCCCGCAGACGATGGCTTCTCTGCCCTCCCGCAGCACCAGACGCCTCCCATGACCAAGATGCACGACGCGCGAACCAGTCTGGGAGGTGTGGGGAGCACGCCGCTACCGTCCGCAACGAGGTCCCGACGGCGGTCGAGGCATTCATTCACGCCGTTGCGCCCGTCCCCGAACGAAGGACAAGCCCAACAGTTGGCGACACCCCTCCCCGCGCAACTGGCCCCCTCTGGCCCCACATCATTCCGCTTCCCCGCATCCACATCAAACACCATGCTCGCCGCTCCAACACCACTCGATAAATCATTCATAACCCCGGCGCGACCGAGTTACCGCGCGTACCTCTCCCCGCCCGAGTACGAGGATGGCGATCTCAGCGGGCGCGAGGGAGAGGAGAGTTTTGAAATGGGTGATGTAAGGGTGCGAATGGGCGCGTTGGGTGTTGTTGATGAGAATGAAGGCGAGGTTGGCGTCGATGGGGATGTGCTTGCGGGCGAAGTGGTGGACGCCGTGGAGAGTGATGGAGAGGTCGAGTATATGCCTCCAAAGGTCGTTCGTAAGTCCCGCGCCGCTTCGCTGTGTGAGCATTCGCTTACCCCGGATCCTCGACAGCCCTCCCCGACGTGATTCCATTCGACTTTATCCCCCTCAAGACGCTCGGCCAACAGCTTTCCCAGATCAAAGGAGACTTTTTCATCGCCGAGTCGGATAGCGACGATGATGAAGCGTATCCATATGTCGAGCGACTATGGAACCCGGATTTGGGCAAGGAGGAGTTGTTGATTGGTGGTTGGGAAGGGGATGAGGAGGTGCGACCGCGCGCAGGGGGGAATCTGGGGAACAAGCGACTCGAGTTGAGAGGTGAGTACCTTCCTTATCAGCTCGTTTGCATATCCTGATTGATCGCTATCACATAGTCGGTGATGAATTCCATAATCCCGTATTTGCGAACCTCAAGATTAATCAAGCACGCATGACCAAGGCGAAACCAGTAGCGACTTCTTCTTCGGCTCAGGCGACACGACGACCGGTTGCCGGGACGGGACGAAGGCCTTTGCAGCCGACCCGGCCTGGAACTCGAACGCTAGCTAGTCAACAGAGCGCGACGACGGTGACGGGGCGTCCGGTATCAGCAGCCAGTATCCAACAAACGCAGCCTGTTACACGTCCAACATCGTCAACGCAGGCCAGACAGCGCCCAACACCGGCAACTACCAGAGTCCAGATGACCTTACGCCCGACAAACAATGACAATGCGAAACAGAGCGCTAGCTTCGAGAGACCCGGAACGACGCGCCCATTACTACGTCAGACGCGACCGAATGTCAAGCCACGGCCAGTTCAGGAACCGTTGTTGGAATGCGAAGATGTTGGGTTTGAGCTGTGATGAGCGTTGTATATGAAGAACCGTTGTACGTCTGTGGTCTAAAGAAGTTCTGTCAGTCAGACCGACTGCGAAATGATGATGATATGGAAGTTCCGCTAGAATGATCCAGACCCAGCTCACGTCGCGCCTACATAGATGTGTCGCGAAACAAGACCGAAACGCCTTTGATTGACATTCATCTCATTGGGTTTACAACGTCAAGTTACTATAAGTCGTTCTACACGCGATTTGTAGCCAAATGAGGACTTGAAACTTATTCAGAAGACGTTGTCCTTAGCGGTATACAATTTTTTCGGAATTCGTGATATCCAGGTACAGCCGTTCTACTTGCGCTCCATGATGACGACGAGAGTCCTGAATGTAAGTAGATAGGTGCCAGCCTGTCGCATCTCTATCAGCCAAGAGCGAACTAACCAGACTCGGATGACATACCTCTTCGTCCACCCATTCATGACCCTTCCAGTCTCGCAGCATCCGCGTCATATCCTCCTTGATCTTCTGCTTCTCTTCATCTGACCTATAAGCGACATAGCTCTTTGAAAACGTCCGATCGAGCATCGCCTGATCATTGACGATACGTTTCCATTCGAACCATTTGCGTTCGCCCTTTCCGTGGCCGAGACTGAGATCGAAGAATTCCTTGTATGCGGGCGTGTCGAACATGGCTTCCCACCATCCGCGGCGTTGTTGAGGCGTGTTGTCCTCGAGCCCGGCTTCGTAGTTGCGGTAGTCTTGCGAGTAGGGAGGTTCACGACTGGGTGGAAGACATTAGCTCCGGAATAATGGGCGGGATAGGTACGCTTACGCTTCGTTGTTCCAGATAAAGACGAGTTTACCCCCGGGCTTGATGACGGTCGCAATTTCACGCTATCGACGCAGACGTCAGGCAGAGCCCACACAGGCGCACTCGAACATGACGCACGAGAGCTTCTTCGTATTTGGGATGAGCCCAATGCCAAGCTTGTGCCGCCAACACAGCATCTGCCCAACGCTCATCCTTCAATCCCTTGGCTCTGCGCCTCTCCTTCAACTCGGCAAGATCGGAAAACCCTCCATTGAGCGTGAGGATTTCCTTGTCCCTTCCCTCTAGCGTCTTGGTCGGATCGGCTTTCCCTCGCGCCTTAAGTTTCTGAAGCCCGCTTTGCCATTCTTGTCGCATACCCTCGGAAGGCTCGACGGCATACAGGGATCGGATGGACCAGTCGGGATACTCCTTCGTCCCGGCTTGAGGCTGATGGTCGGCCGATGCGAAGGCGGTTGCGTCCCTGTTCGGCGGCGAGAGTAAGAGTCGGGAGAAGATACCGGTGCCCGAGCCGAGTTCGATAAGGTCGAGCTCAGTCGAAGGTCCCTCGGGTGCGATCCTTGACTGGATGTACTTGAGCGCGGGTGCAGGGTAAGAAGGCCTGACGCTGTGGATTGACACATAGACTAGAGTTCACATCTCATTTCAAACGCGTAATGCACGCAATCGCGACTTGCCGGTCGTACTATCATATAGTCGGGGTCAGATTCTGACTGGTTGCTAACCGCGAATGACTCACGAAGTCATTGGTACCCTTGCCAAACCCCTTGACTGCAATCTCGTGTTCCACTGTAAACTGGGAGCGTCCCGACGACATGGCTCTCTGTATCAGCCTGTTCGATGCAAGTTGAGAAAGAAGGCGTGGGAGGGACATGGCGAGCTGCGTTTCGGACCGTATATATATATGGCAGACTAGCCTGCCACTGAAGAATCGTCTCGCCCTATCGTCAGATACAGGTGCCACTGAGGCTGAGTCGACTAAAGCAGCGAAGCAGCCCATGTCGCGAGATCGCCGTTATCGGTCCGAGTATTCCGAGTATATCCGCATCGACTTTTAGGATTAGGACTGGATTAGGTAATCCGGGTGCGCGTTCTTTTGCGCTTCTATATTTCGAAAACCGCAGGTAAGGGTTGACACCAAAAGTTCGTGATCGAGTGGTGAATCTGTCACCGAAGTCCCTCGCTCCATCGACCACCTCGACACTACGCGGACGACATCTACGAGACTCGGTGATTCCATACGACGCATCCCTGACGTCGTTTTTCCGACTTTTCCTTTCCGACTTTCGACTTTTAACAAAAACTCGCTGAAATGAGCGGCCGAGGTGGATTCAGGGGAGGAGGAGGTGATCGAGGATCGTTCAGGGGCCGAGGAGGCGGAGGTGATCGTGGTGGATTCTCGCGAGGTGGCGGACGGGGAGGCGGACGAGGGGGTTTCCAGCGAGGTGGAGATTTCGGACCGCCGGATACCGTTCTCGGTGAGTCAAGATTACCGGCGTCCTGGGATTGCAGCTCATATCATTCGAGTAGAGATGGGATCCTTCATGCACGCCGTCGAATCCGAGATGCTCTGCTCTTCAGTAATGCCCACCAAGGTTCCTTACTTCA
The DNA here is from genome assembly GCA_001599735.1 of Naganishia albida. Classification (NCBI taxonomy): domain Eukaryota; kingdom Fungi; phylum Basidiomycota; class Tremellomycetes; order Filobasidiales; family Filobasidiaceae; genus Naganishia; species Naganishia albida. Next base: position 315,523 of record BCHV01000004.1, read on the forward strand.
ACGCCCCGATCTACCTGCAAAACAAGACCCAAATTGGCAAGGTTGACGAGATTCTGGGCCCTATCAACGAGGTCTACTTTACCGTCAAGATGAGCGAGGGTATGCTCGCTTCGAGCTTCAAGAAGGACGACAAGGTGTATATCGGCGGTGACAAGTTGTTGCCGATTGAGCGTTTCCTGCCGAAACCCAAGGCACCGGCGGGCGAGAAGAGTGAGTCGACCGCGGGCCGTTCGCCTGTTGACGGGACTGACGCTGGATGTGTTTCAGAGCGAGGAGGAGCTGGCGGTCGAGGCGGCGCGCGGGGTGGAAGGGGAGCCGGACGTGGCGCACCAAGAGGGGGACGAGGTAGGTTGACGGTTCGTGTTCCATCTGGACCGTTTTTTACTTTGTCGTCTGTCTATAGGTGGATTCTCAAGCCGAGGAGCACCAGGAGGACGAGGCGGCTTCTCAAGCCGTGGCGGAGCTGGTGGTCGAGGCAAGTCACTGCTCTCGTAAAATTGTGGATTCATCTGACACAGTTTCGTTTCGCAGGTGGATTCTCCAGCCGTGGGGGATCATCATTCGGCGGTGCCCCTCGTGGCCGGGGCGGTTTCTCCCGTGGACGTGGTCAATAGACGATGTGCACTTTGCCATTCGTCTGGCCCCTCATTTCCTTCTATTCGCATTTTCCCATTTGGCTCGGCTGCAGGCGTTCCAGAGGTACCTTGTAGCTGTGGTCTGTATTATATTCACATTCACGATGTGAGGATATGGTACTCTTCTCCGGGCGGTCGACTACCGGCAGCTGAGAGATCTGCACAAGCGCCGTCTGTCAAAGTGTCTACAACCGACAGAGGCATGACATGCAACCCTTTGACCGCTAAACTCATGCCCTCGCCGCTGTTCGAATGGAGGGAATCTATATTCGCTCAGACCTCTCCGTGCCGTACTTGGAACCTTATGGTCATCCTATAACCAGTAGTGCCGTCCTGTCATACTTTACCGACATGTTGAGCTTTACTCTTCTATCTACGATTTCGACCTGTATCAACGGATCACGTGCATCGAACGCGAAATGAGAGCTAATGAGCGAGCTAATGTCGAATGCACATACGACTGAGACAAAGGGAGGAAGGGAGGATTCCAATTCCTGATGACCATCACTCGATATCAGTGAGCAAGACCATCGATAAGTCACCAACCTCGACAGCATTTCCATTGCCCCGCTATCATGGAGCAGCACACTCCTTCTTCTCCCCAGCGCGCTGTTCCTGCACCGATAGCCGTGTCGGAACCCGCGGGAGAACACACAATGCTCCTGCCCTCCGCCATACCGATCCTTCGGTCCTTTGCCGCACTTCAAGGCTCCCCTCCCCGCGAACTCGAGCCAGAGCCCGCGGGCTCTGGGAGACTCACTGAAACACAAACAACTCCACCGACGCCAGCGGTTCCCATATTTCGGACGCCATCGAGAACGCCCCTTACGAACGGGTCCTACCGTACGCCTGGCAAGTCATCCGATCCGAACAAGTATGGCTCAACGCGTTCCGTTCCGCCTACACCTACCCCTGGACGGAGTTTTCGTTCATTCCGGAGGGAAAGGAGTGTCGCGCCCGATGTTCGAAGGTTGAGCGAGATGCGAACGCGTCAGGACCCACGGGGGCACGAAGACCGCGAGGATCGGCAGAGGAACAACTTTCTCGGAGACGAGGAAGACGAAGCGGCTGCTGAACGGCATGGATCTTCGAGTTTTCCGCGGCGGATGCGTCCAGCTCTGCGTCACGGTACCCGTTCACCGTCCGTACACAGCGACGTATCAGTCACAGCCGATGATGGGAACGCGATACCCTTCTCGCTGCCGCGACTATTCCGATCAGTTAGTCGCCAGGCGAGCAGCGTATTTACGCGAGGTGCGGGAAGGGAGTACGATGACGATGTACGGCAATATAGAAGAACTCCGGGGCATTCAAGACGACAGTCTTTCACATGGAGTCCGCGCGGTGCGATGGACGAGAGTGGGGTCCAGCCAACGGAACCCGCGGAAGATGGCATCAGAGTATGGTATTCGTAAGTCACCTAACCCCCAGGCTCATGAGATAGGTTATACATTCCTATGCTGTTGCTCAGGTCGTACGACACCATCGATTGGCTACATGACCAGGTGAGGGCTGCTTCGCTGCGTCTTTCTGCCCTATTCTCACTCTTTCTCCTCGTAGATCAAGGATTCACGCCGAGTCAAGCGTCTTCGAGATGGCGCCAAACGGTCGTTGCGCGGAAAGCTCGTCAACGCCGCGGATCGGGCGACGGGCTGGTTTCTGGTCTCCATCATCGGTACGCCAGGTTTGAATACCCACCCAGCATGTTAATGGAAGCTAATGAATCACGGCCCGTTCTCTGTAACAGGTATTCTGACAGCTATCATGGCCTATCTCGTCATCAAATGCGAAACCTTCTTCTTCGGCCTCAAGTATGGTTACTGCTCGTCATCCATCTTGAGTACGCGAGAACAATGTCGTAGCGCGTCATGGGTGAAATGGGATCAACACGCGAACGACGGATCGGGCTCAAGCTGGAGGGCATTTGCAATATACCTTGGCGTCGCTGTGAGTGCGATCCGGGAATGCCGATTGATGCGTAGCTAACGAGTGGGTCCCAGTTATGTCTCGCCTGGGTCTCGTCCATTCTCACCGTCTACCTAACCGCATCTACCCGCTTCGAAGATCCCGTAACGATCACCGAGTCCGCGCCACCGACCATGCAGCCGTCGACTGCGCAAGATTACGAAACCACGCCGCTCCTTGGCAAGTCGCTACAGAATGGCGCCGTACAGAGCGATGCGACGCATTCCGCAGGGCCAAACGAGCTCAAAAAGGTCATGTACTTTGCCGCGGGGTCAGGGATTCCCGAAATCAAGACAATTCTCTCCGGCTTTGTGATCAAGGGGTACTTGGGCAGCGTCGTGTTGTTCGTCAAGAGTTTCGGATTAGCGCTTTCTGTTGCCAGTGGCATGTCATTGGGTTCGTATTCGATGTGGCTCATTGACCTTCCATTAGAACCTTTTTAGCGAAAAGCTGATCATGCTGTACCACAGGCAAGGAGGGTCCGATGGTTCACATCGCTTGTTGTGTCGGGAACATCATCTCGCGCCGATTCGCAAAATACGAAAGGAACGAGGCCAAGAAGCGAGAAGTCCTCTCGGCGGCATGTGCTGCGGGTGTTTCGGTAAGGATATCGTCGTATCCTATCGCCGAATGCTGAGTTGAGATTCAATGTTACAGGTGGCTTTTGGCGCGCCTATCGGTGGAACGCTATTCTCGTGGGAAGAGTCGAGTACCTACTTTCCAGCGAAAACCATGTGGAGATCGTGAGTCCAATGCTGTGAAGCACTCCGGCGGAGCTGAGTTGCTCGGTGAATCGCTATAGGTTCTTCTGCGCGGCTGTTGCTGCACTCACGCTCCGCATGCTCAATCCGTATGGTCATGGGAAACTGGTCCTCCTCGAGGTCAATTACACCAAGGATCACCACAGCAACTTTATCTACTTGATAGCCATCATCCTTGGCATTGTAGGAGTGCGTACAAGTGGCACATCATCGAAGTTCCCGCTAAGTTTTGACCGCTTCATAGGGTGTCTACGGTGCTATTTGGGCCAAACTGAATATCAGATGGAGCAAGAAGGTGCGAGCTGGTACTTCCATCAAACGCCATCCCATCGTCGAGGTGGTCTTCGTAAGTCGGCCTAGGCGTCTGCGAGCGCTGCGCCGTGCTACGCTAAAGCATAAATCCTTGCAGATTAGCGTGGTTACAAGTCTTACTTCCTACTTCAACCCTCTCACCCGCATTGGAGGAGTGGAATACGTAGCCGAGGTACGTATCGACTTCCGAGTGGATTCACAGATCATAACGCACCGTGCTCACAGCTATTCGCCGAATGCGATGGCCGTCCCACCGGATTCTGCTCTCGGGACCCTGCGGATATGCTTCGAAATGTGGCGGGGATTTTCCACTCGGTCGTGGTCAGGACAGGGCTGGCTTGTATAACCTTTGGGTAAGCCATTCCCGCTCTCGTGAGTTGACTCGTTTGATATGGTTTGCTCCGCAGTATTCGGGTGCCCGCCGGGATATTTATCCCATCTCTGGCAGCCGGAGCGGCATTCGGGCGTATCTGCGGTCTCCTGCTCGAATACATTTCGGCAACCTTTCCGTCGAACCATATTTTCCCGCATGGCAAGGTCATTGTGCCCGGCGTATACGCCCTGATTGGAGCAGCAGCTACGCTTGCGGGTGTAACCCGAACCACGGTGTCACTGGTGGTCATTGTTGTCGAACTCACAGCGACTCTCGACTACGTTGTGCCAGTCGCCCTGACTGTCTTGGTAGCCAAGACGATAGCAGACGCGTTGGAACCTGACGGCATCTATGATCTCGTGATCAAGTAAGTATATCAGGCCTGTAGCCGTTGTCCCGCTAAGCTGGACTGATCTTTGGCCCTAGCATGAATCAGTTTCCATTCCTGGATGCGAAAAAGGAGCATCACTTCGACCGAGCCGTGGCGGAGGATGTCGTGAGTCACTTGCCGTGGTCTCTTGCGCTACTGAGCTTGGGTTGTCTCACAGATCGACCCGAGTCTTCCGTATCTTCGGGTGGACGCGCTGCACACGCGCTCGAGTCTCCAAGCCCAAGTCGATCATCTCAAGGCATCTGGTCTGGGGGATGGCTGTTTCCCCTGCCTGACTAGCAAGGGAAAGGGGTACGACCAACAGCTCCACGTCGTCGGTCTCCTAGCTCTGAACGAGCTGCAGCACGTTCTCGGTACGTTGACAATTGGATTCGGGGTGGGAACATGTGCTGATCGCATCTCAACCTCAGCACAACTGTCGGATGATCCCGAGGCAGTCTGCAACTTGTCGCCCTCGCGTTCAAGACTGCAGGATGCCCCATTCTACAGTAGCAGTATGGGCGACAATATAGAGGATGATCCGTATGATCTTGTGCCATATATCGACTTGGTATGTCGCCATGTCATATGCCTAGTGTATGGCTAACCTCGGATCATGACAGGCTCCGCTTTTGGTGTTGGACAACTCGCCGCTAGAGCTGGTTCAGAGGCTTTTCACAATGCTCGGTGCACGGGCAGTCATCGTCATCAACGCTTCAGGCCAGTACCGGGGTACGATTTTGAAAAAAACCTGGTTGCAGTATCTGAAAGAGAATGAAAAGTAGACGTGACGGTGCGTCGATCCATGACAGCGTGAATAATTGTTACATATTCCTCTATAGAGGCTTCCCTTGAAGCATGCAATCCACCTGCTCAAACGATGACCCACATGCGGGGTCGACTTTAGCGCGAATCATTTAGCTCCGTGTCCTCTGTGCCTATGCAACGCTCAAGGCCCAAGCTTCTAGATCATCTGGCGTCACCTTGCTGCATCTGATCCAATCGTATAGCTAGAGCAGAACACATCAATCTCGCGCCACGGCATGCCATGACCATGAAATGGCGACTCACCAAGAGCTCCTTTGGGTTCTTCCTCAACCCCGGATCCTTGCGCAAACAATCATCGACGAACAACTCGGCCTCGCGCGGGAACCTTCCTGGCGGGGTCAACCTCGGCGCCGGCTCATTCACGATATACTGCAACAGATCGAGAATCGACATGTTTGGCCCCGCCGCGTTGGGTTTCGGACGAGGCGTTCGCACGTCGGCCGTGCCCGCGGAGGAGCGGAGCGCGGCAGGCAGATCCAGGTCGTCGTCCTCGCCGTCCTCCTCCTCGTTGGAAAAGGGGAACCGGCCGAGCGCGAGTTCGATCAGGCTCACGCCGAGGGACCAGACGTCGGATTTGACGGAATAGTTGCCGCCTTGAATTCGCTCCGGCTACGGCGCGCGCGCGGGAAAAGAGAAAAACCATCGTCAGCGATTCACCGTGTGTCATTCGTACAGGCCGGTTTGACGGGCACTCACGCTCATATACGTCGACGTCCCGACAAACGTGTTGGCGATCGAATTGATCAGTTCCCCGGAAACGCCGAAATCGCAAATCTTGATGGCGCCCTTTGAGTTTACGAGGATGTTGGATGGCTTGATATCTTGATGCAGGGATGAATCAACACGTGACTCTGTTTCGAAGGGGTACGGACGTACCTCGGTGTATGATCCGATGGACGTCGTATAGGTATGTGAGGCCCTCCAACACGGCTTCCGCGATCCTCCCGACGACGCCGATCTCGATGGCGCCGTGTTTCTTGTAAATCCCATCGAGCGACCTGGAGACGCGCAACCATGACCCGATCAGAAGACACCCGTGCGGCGCTGGACGCCCAAAGGACTCACGTCCGATCCATGTACTCCATACAGATACAGATGTGCGGTTCGCGCATGAACGCGCCGTAGAAACTGACAATGTACGGGGACGCGCAGCCGTGCATGATTTGTAGTTCGCGCAGGATCTGTTTCCGGACGGCGGGTTTGGCGTCGATCAGGACGAGCTGTGCGGTGCGTGAGCGGTGGATGCCAATGGAGAGCGGAAAGGCGGAGGGGGGGGGGGCTTACCTTTTTCGCCATGATCGTTCCCGTTGGGACGTGTTTCACCTTATCCACCGTCCCGCCCGCGCCTGCACCGAGATCCTGGACGACCTTGAACTCGTCATTCTTCAACTCGCCAAACGGACCCGAATCCAAGGACGACGACGACGACGACGAGGGCGCCCCCTTTCCCCGGCCTGAAGAGGACCCGGGCTTGCGCGTCTTTGTGGACGACGAGGACGACTTTGTCCGTGGTGGCGCGGCGTCGAGCGTGGAACCGGGCGTGATCTCCATCGCGGCGAGCGTGGATTCGAGTTCCCGTGCTGCGCCCTTTGTCGTCCTCCTCTTATCGTCGTCGTCGGGGAACCCGGGCGCACGACGGATCCCCTCGGGCGCGAGTGATGTCGAGATATCCAGGTCGGCCGGTTTCTTTCGGGAGATGCTCGACTTGCCACCACCACCGCCGCCGCCGCCGCCGCCGGGGGGCGGTAGTAAATCGTGATGACTCGCCTGCGTCGGAGTCACCGCCGCGCGCTCGTCCTCCCCTCCACCACCTTGTCGACGGGCGGAAGCGACGGTGGGCGTCGCTTGATTCATGTTGATGAATTCGCTCAGGGCGTCGTGTATCATCCCTGGGTGGTGCGACGAGGAGGAGGAGGAGGAGGGATGTGTCGTTGGCGGGAGTGGCGCGAGGGCGCGCGAGGAGAGTTGGAGGCCGTGTGCGTTGCGGCGCTTTTTGGCGGTGGGTGGTGCGAATGTGTCCATGGTGATGGGGGCGGGGTGGAGGGGGAGGGGGCGGGGTGGAGGGGATGATGAGAGGCCGTTCCCTTCCCTTTGTGAACAATGAGAGAAGGTACCCCGCTCGTGTGATTTGATTCCGCGTCAGGCGACAAAGTAAACATGCCAGAGGAGGCAGTCTTATCCGAGAGAGCACTCTGATGTTCCCTGCCTCCCCTGCCTCCCTCCCTCCCAGGCCGCACCATGCAGGACGAATCAGACGAGTAAGTTACCGCACCCAACAAACACCACAGCTCACGCATTCCCGCAGATCCTTCCTCCCGCAAATCATCGGCGCAAGTCATTCCGTCACACCCCACACCACGCCCTACTCACCCTTCCCATCCTGACAGATCTTCTACGCCACATTCCACCCCAAACAAGGTCCCATCGTACCCTACAAAACCCCGGAAAACCTCATCTCGCATGCGGAACAAGGCGCCGTCACGGACCATGGCTCGGGCTCGCGCTCCCGCTCCCGGAGGGGTTCGCTCGAAAGCCGGCCAAGGAGCGCGTCGCGGCATGCGCTCGTAGGGGACGACGGCAAGTTTACGGGCGAGGATCACGGGTTGATGATGCGGCGCAGGTCGAGTATCGGGCTGTCACCCGTTTCCTCGCGGACGATGGCCGCCGCCGGGGGGGACTCCCTCGATCAGGTGTTGGACGCCAAGCTGCGTCTCGCCGCGGCGGGACAAGTCATCACGACGATCCCGACAGTTCCGGAACCACCGACGCATGATGATCCCCGTGCGGCGGCAAGGACATCGCTGCATACGTGTTCCACCCCGGCTTCGGCCGTCACGTCGCGCGAACAGTCGCCGTCGGGCACGAGTGGGACCGGGGTGACGACGGATGACGAGGATGGGGAGGGGGATGGGGATGTGACGAAAGCCCGACGGTTGGGCGCGTTCACGCGCGATCGGACGAGGGATCGGCGCGCGGCCGCGGCCGGTCGAGTGGGAACGACGGCCGATGATGGAGGGGAGACATCATCACGGGGAAGAGTGGGCGGGACGGCGGGGGAACACCCGCCGCGCTGTGCCTCGGAATCACCCTCCGGACGGGCCCGGATCCCGCCGCATCAGAGCCACATCCATCCACTCGAGATCACCGCCACCACCAGCGCGGAACAAGGCCTCCCGCCGACCGCGGCGGGCGACGGCATCTCCGCAAGCCTCTGCCCGCACCGACTCGAAGTGGCGCAGTCCCGAACGCGACAGACGGGCACCGCCGTGATTCGGACGGCGGCGTCCGTTTCACCATCACGCTTGAGACGTTGGCGCGCCCCCTCGGCCGGCGGCGGGGCCGGAGTACGAAGCGCTTCCCCTGCCCCCGCCGGTCCGGGCTCGCGGATCCCTTCCCTCTCCGCATCCAGTCTCGCGCCCGACCTTGGCCCGCAGCCATCCTCGTCGCCCCCGGCGGCGGCGCTCCTCGATTTTTCCCAAATCAGCGAATACATCATCGGCAAAGCGGCGCTCAAGCACCGTCTCGTGACCTGTACCCTCGGCCCGTACCGGATCCTCAGTTTCCCGTGTGTGATAGAGGACGAGCGCTACCCGCGGAACCAGTTTATTTGGAATCTCGCGTTTGTGTTTGATCGGCGGAGTGATTTGAGTGCGTTTGAGCCCGTGGTGAGAAAGTGCGGGAGGATCTTTAGGGCTTGCGAGGTGGGTCCGACGTATCGTGCGCCGAGAGTGTTTTTTTTTTGTTGTTGAATATCGATTTGCCGCAACAGCTCGACTCGCAGTACCTCACCCACCGCTCCACCCGGGGCAACATCCAAAACGTCATCGACCAAATGTTCGAGGACCTCAACTCGTACTCGGAAACGTCGATCACGATCGACGGCATCAACTATCTCGAGCTCAAGTTGTTCCCGTTCTATCGTCAGTCCCCTTGCGCCGCAGGCCCGGTCGTGCGAGTTCGTTGAGGTGCTGATGCGAGTGGATAGCGAATCCCGCCGTCGTGGAGGACTGGCATGTGCCTGTTCCGTTGATAGATTTCAACAAGGTCAAGGATGATAATTGGGATATCACCGCTCAGCGGGTGAGTCTTTGAGCCGTTTCACTCGCTCGTCGGTCGTTGGCCGTCGGACGCTGATAGTCGCAACGCCAGGTATCCGAGCATATAAACGGCGTCAATCACGTCTATCGTATAGCGGAACTGGCGGAAGCCGACGTAGATTGCGTCAGACTTTGCGTTCAGCATTTCCTGTGAGTCTTGAGCGTCCTGTCCGGGAAAGCGATGGGCTGACGACTGTTCGTCTAGTTATTACCAAGTCATCATGATGATCGATATCTTCCAGTACTCCAACATGTATACCGTTAAACCGGTGATACAGAAAATGTCGCGAGATTCGAGTGTATCGGAAGAGTGTGGATTATATGTGACAAGGCCAGGTCCGTTCTTCTACCATTCGGGCGAGTCGATCGTCTGACTTGCTTCCCATCGTAGACTATCAGCGTCCCTCATGGCCCGTCCTCTTGGAGCTCTACTCGGCCCTGCGGCCGGGAGTCACCGTACACCAGTGGGCAATCGACAATGCCCAGGCGGTAAAAGGAATCGATATCCGACGTTTCGTCACATTCGGCATCATCAAGGGATTCCTCCGCCGTGTCCATCGGTGGCCAATCATGGAAGACTGGATCCTTGCCGTGCCGCCTGCGGCCAGCGTCATCGGCACAGCGCAAGAATCGGTAATGGACTCGATGATCAGCCGCGTTTCGACACAGGGGCAAGGGCAATCGCGACAGGGCCAGCGGAAACCGAGCACGAGTCAAGCGCAGTGGACTTCGTTCTCGGATCGTCATTCTCAGCAGGGCACTCATGACGCCGCGTCGCAGCATAATACATCGGGCCTCACCCTTCGGTCCGCCAAATCTTCGGATCATCTGTCCGATGCGGCGTCCCCGCCGCCGACCGCTGTTCCGAACGGCATGAATCCCAAGGTGAAGGGCGGAAGCGGCCGGCCGGCCAACAGACGAGAATCCATGGCAAGCGGCTTGACGAGCGGGTTCATGCGTATACCCGGAACGGGCGCGGGAGGACGGGCCCCCACGCTCGGAATTGGCGTCGACAATCGTCAAGGCGGTCAGGCCGTGAACATGTTTACGCAACCTTCGTCCATGGCGGTCGCGCCATCCACGAGCTTGCCGTCCAACAGCAATCACAGTAGTCACCACGGATCGTTTGCGGGGCACGACGTTTCCACTTCGCACGTCACAAACGCCTCTCTCGCGCTGCGTCCGCCCTCTGCAGGGAGTGGTCAAGTCGGGACCGGGTCCGGGAATCGGAGGTATACAGGTGCAGGAGGAAACGGATACGGTTATACCAACGGATCAGCCAATGCACATCAGGGCGCGACAAGTGGACAAGGCGGCAACAGCCGTCGAATGGCGAATCGACACTCGTCCCGCTTCTTGTCTTCCCAGCATCATTCACACGTGTCTTTCCATTCCTACCAAAATGCATCCCTCGCCGAGCAAGAGGCTCAACTCAAGGAAGAGCTCAAGCCGTATCTCGACGGGACACACCACACGGACGAGATTCAAGTTCGGTTCAAAATGGGCTGGAAGGTGCTCGATGGCTATCTGCGTAAGATTGCAGAGGAAGCAGAGTTTGCGTCATGGCATCATGACCCGAAGGGATGGGCGAACGGCAGCAACAGTGGGGCCGAGTGGAGTGAGAGTAGGCGAAAGGAAAAGGCGGAAGCGGCGGAACGAGGCGATTATGGCAAGGTAGTGATCGTACTGAGGTGACGCGGTTCACGCAACTGGCAGCGACATATGCATAATCTAGTCTTCCTGGGCATGCTGGCCGCGATATCTGCTCTCGAGTCTTACAGTCAGGTTGCAAACTGATTTTGCAGATGCGCCTCTCGGTACGACTTGAGAGCAGCTTAAAAATAGTTGACGGATCGCTTTCCAGGGAGTTTTAACGACAGACGCCATATCCCTATTCCGGATGACAAACAGACTGATAGACTTTACAGCTGACTATACCCTACCATATATACCCAAGGCAGCGATTGCGTATGGGCTCGAACGACCACTTTGAAGCGCAGCATTACTCATCATACAAGCGCACTTTCGATCGGGCTGTCTATATATAAGCAACAAGCAAAGTCCAAGCATATCGACCAGGTATCATGTCTTCTTCTTCTTCTTCACTCAGATCGCAATCCTGCTCCTTTGACCCGTCACAGTTGACCACGGCCTGGCCACTTCGACTACGAACACGGCTTTCTTTCGGTCCGCTTCGTCTCGCGTGACTTCGTTATGCTTTGCGATTGCTTCTGTTAGATCGCTCGCCGGGTCCGATATCGACTATCGATCGTGATCTGGACAAGAAGACGAAGACGATACCCGGGGCAGACAGGGCTCTAGGCTGATTCTCGAATCCTACATAGCTTTGCGCTCTCATCAGCCCCGGAAGAAGAATTTGTTCTGAATGGTCTCTTCACCAGCAAGCGGGACGGATCTCTATGGAGAGACGTCTCGTGGGGTGTGCACAAGCACATTTACGGTTGCTACTCTTCCGAGTGTGATTAGCCGTCGATGTAGGGATCGCTCAATGCACATGTTATTATACAAGACTCCAAATGCGAATTATACAATGGTCGTAAAGAGTACTGGAATGCGGAGCGTGGGGTATCCGAAATACAACGGTCTCAGAATACTCAATCCAGCCGAGGGACTCAAGGCATTGGTCGGAAGATCTACAGACAGCCTAGTTCAGCGTTGAAATCGCTTCGACGGAACGCATGACTAACCCTGATAAGTCCTGACTGAAGATCGTCCAACCGATAGGTCACATTGTCTCCATGCTACAGTGATTGAAGTCAGCTTCACTCTCAAAGATTCATGGTTTCGTCACTCACCCCGCGTTCGTATTGATACACTTTGATCTTGGTTTTCTTGTCTTCCACATGAGAACATACCGCAAAGACAGGTTCTTGCACTGATCCGGCCTGTTGGGTGTATGACAGCAAGCCCTTCTTGCCCTTCAACTTGACATCGTGCAATACGACAATATCACCAACGTGGATATCATCTAGTCTCTGCTGGATTGTCGGTCCTTGCTGTTCCCAGATCATCGTTCCGAAGGTGGCATTTGCGTCGAGGCCAGCTTCAGCCATAGCTGTCCACACAAGGGCTCGCGGTCCTCCATCCTGACACGCGTGAAGGGTTAGTGCGCGTTCGTGACATCGGTCATACCACTCACTCCGATAGGATGCTTCTTGCTTGATTCGAGCAACTTGCCGGCAGCTCTGGCGACTTTCGTACCATGTGTCTTGGCCGCCTCTCGCAACTCATTGTAGCCAGGCCGGACGCCCGACATGGAGCGCCTGACGCCGCTGACTGGCGAAGCCGGTGGCATCCCTCGATCAGAGCTCACAGAGCTCATAGAAACGCGAGATGCACGAGACTCTGATCGATCCATACTGTTTCGGCCGAGGGAAGGTTCGTCCCGAACTCGAGGAGGCGGAGGTGGACCCATCTCATCCGAGGCTTCCCGCGTCTCCTCCATAGTTTCCGGCTCGTGAACGTACTGCCCGATGGGGATGGCTGGAAGGGGAGGCGCAATACCATGTTGAGACACATCGTCTGCCACGGTGTCTGTTCCCGAAGCTGCCGGTTGGGGAACCGCTCTAGATGGAGCGTGCATGGAGGGCATTGTGGCCGCTGCCGGAATCTGCGGTGAGGTGACTGGTGACTTGATCGACAATGATCTGCGGGGAGGTGGTGGAGGTGCCGGCTCGTTATCTTCGTCATCTTCATCTTGGGCTTCCTCCGTGGGTACAGGTGGAATTTCTCTTGGATGCTGAGACTCTCGGACAGGACTGATAGCAATATCCGTGGCATCCGTTCGCATCGTGTCAGCCGAAGTAATGTGGTGTTCGCCGGTGACTTCGACTGCCTCCGGGATATGCGGGTTCGCTGTTTCCATGGGCGAGGCTTCCACATGGGTTTCCTCAGCCGGGGCACTGTTGTTGAACATGCCAAAGCCAAGAGCGCCTCCGGCTCGAAGACGGGCTAGCGTGGCTTGTCGCCTTTTCGCCGCCTGTTCTTCCGTCTCCTCTTCATTGTCGGCAGCCTCTTGATTCGTCTGCAAAGGGGAAGCAGCAGGTGAAGTGGGACTAGCGAGTGCTTCGTTCCTTGTCGTGAACGTAGGGCTAAGAGGACTCGCGCCAGGAGACGTCGCCTGACCCTGGAATCCTCCGAGTGGCGGCCCACCAAGCTTGATGCCGCCCAGTTTTGCCATACGTGCAGCGATTCCTTGACGTCGGGCCGCATCCGCATCTTCCGGCGAGTTGACAGCCTCTCCAGTTTCCTGTGTGACATGGATGCGTGTTTCTTGCAAATAGGATCACGAGTCAGCAGGAACCATCACGATTACCCTTTGCCCACTCACGTTCCACGGGGCTGTCTACAGTTTCTACTGCGCTGACTGCCACAGGCGGGCCAGCTGAAGAAGGGGACCTCACAGACGCTTGTCGTGTGGGAAGAGGCGCACCGGGCACATTGAGTGCCGTCGCTTCGCCTAGAGGCGATCTGGGTGGCTGTGTTGAGGGATCTGTCGGAGGCGCGTTGGGGGCAACCTGCAAAGGAGGCAGGCCTCTGGCAGGAGAAGGTGGAAGCGGTCGCGGACCTGCAGGTTTGATACGCTCCCCTTCATCATTCGCATCGATCGCAGTCCGCGGTGGGGGTGGTGGAGCAGGATCTTTCTCGGTGTCTTCAGCAGACTCTGCTTCCCTTTTCATCTCCACTTCATCCCTCGGCAGACCCAATAGATTTTGAGGAGCGCTTGGCGGCGAAAGGACTGTTTGCTGAAGGCTGTGAGTTTCGGGAAGAGCGCCAGTGGTAGACGCAGGAGACTGCAAAGGCTCAAACTCGACGGGCTGTGCGGCGTCCATTGTCGCTCGGTAGTCAAGTGCATCCGAAGCTCTCGACAGCAATCCACCAGCCGCAGCTTGCTTCATGACAGTATCATCTTCGTCTTCGTCGTCCTCGTCCTCGTCGTCTTCAGGTTGACCAAAGTCCTCATCGTCCTCATCAGCGGGCGGCGGTGGCGGCGGCAATGATCGCTCGTGATGAAGGGGCGCTTCATTATGGGAGCTCGGTACTTCTTTCTCTATCTCTTCAGCTGACACCGAATTGCCCACAGTGGCCAAGGCGATCCCAGCCTTTTCCGCCCCTTCGGCACCTCGTGGTCCCCGGCCAGCCTCTTCGTATTCTCGCTCCTTTGCCAATTCTTCCTCTGTTCTCGGCAAGGGAATTTCGCGGTCGTCACCTTCGCAAGTCGGAGAGGGGATGTCTTCCCGCGGGACGGGCGGATCTGGTAACGGTTCGGAAACGGTGGAAGATTCCGGAATCCGGGCAGAGGTTAGTGGCGGAACGGATGCACCTTCCTGAGCTAACGGGGAGCTGGGGGCAGCTGAGATTCCCGATCCTCCTGTGTCGGTCCTCGTAGGCGCCTTCCGCCTTGGGGGTCCCGCCTTTCTCGGAATTGCGGGCATTGCGATGGTTGCGGGCGTGCCAGTCGCTGTTTCAGGGAGGGAACCTTCGGCGGTGCCAAGCGATGGACCTTGATTGAGGGAAGAGGTGGTGGCAGATGGCTGCTCGCCGATGTTCTTGCTCTCCATTTCGTCGGCTCGAGGAGTTTCATGAGTCTCTTCCATGCGCTCTGTTTCGACCTGACGCGCAACAGGCTTCGCTCCGCCGATCGGCATAGGCATTCCCATTACGCCCCGACCTCCAAGACGAGCCATTCTCGCTGCAATCGCCGCCCGTCTTTCCTTTTCCCTCTGCTCTTCATCTTCGTCTTCGCCTTGATCCTGTTCTGCGCCTTCCGTCGGTCTCTCCTGTTGCGCGGAGGCGTGTTCAGCGGGGTCTGAATCGACCCCGGTCGGTTGCGACGTCCCGGATGACAGTCCAGCCTGCGCGACATCGGCCATACCAGATCCAGGCGTTGGCTCTGCCGCTACCGGCTGCTCGGGCCTCTTCCAGACCCTCGGTTTACTCGCGACAGGCGGCGGAGGTCCCTTGGGCTTATCACTTCCAAACGCTCCAGCTCCCGCAAGGGCTGCCATTCTTTCTCGGAGGCTACCGCCAGCTGCGATGGACGCCTTGGCATCCGAGGCGGACATGCCCGACGCGCCGGCGGGAATGGGGTGCTGAGCGGACTCTTCGGATTCGCGGTTCGATATCGGTGCGGGATGCTGTTGCTCCGTAGATACCGAATCCGTCAGTCCTGCTTTCGCGTTACCTTCCGCTGCCGCCGCTTGTTGTTGCTTCTGCTTCCATGCCCATGTGCCCGCGCCGCCCGACGCACCCAAAGGCTTGGGCTTCAATGGCGGCGGCGGACCTGATCCAGACGTTGCGGAACGGTTGAAAGCTGCGAGTTTGTCCTTGAACGACTGCGGCTTTTCAGGCGAATCAGTGGCTTGCGAGGCCTGAGCAGGAGCGAGGTTGGACGTCGATGGCAGAGCTGTCGGCAAAGGCTGAACAGTACGAGGTGCAGGAGCGGCGATTGGCTCGGCGATCGGTGCACTCGGCGGGACAGAGCTAGACTTTGCGCCAATATTCAATCGTTCCGTATTCTCCGCCAGGTCATCCTCTTGAGGTGTTTCGGTGGCTTCTTGCGGACGAGGAGGCAGCGCGTTTTCAGTAGCTTGATGTGTCGAAGGTCCGCTCTCTGGAAGATCGGAAGTCGGCTGTGGGGCCGTTCGAGCTTGAGCTGTCTCCGTAACTTCTTCTGGCTGCTCGGTAGATATGGATGACTGCGCAGGTTCGTCTTCCACTTTCGCAACAAAGTCCTGGTACAAGCAGGGATGAGCTATCATTCCGCAACTGGCTCCGCCTCACATACCCTGGGAAACCCTCCAGACCTTGACCCATCGATACTTTCTCCGAGCAACCAATCCTCGTCGTCCGGCGAAGGGCCCACAACTCGGATACTGTAAGATCGAGTATATCAGTGTCAGCTGTCCGCGGGCTGAACCCTGCATGACTCACGTTTCGTCCTTTGCAAACGACAGATCTGTCGGATGCGGCGACTTGTACCGGATCGTACTTTTGGCGAGATAAGGGTAGCTGTCTGACATGGTGGTGATGGGATGAACAAGACCAGCAACAACCCATGGCGCACGTTGACCTTTGATACCACTCACTACCCCACACTGCGCATGAGGGCAGACTGTACCCGGATCGTGTCGTCATCAGCTGATCCAACTCTGGCCGATCTGGTCCTTGCGTTGTTCTTCGTTTTAGCAGCTGTTTTAGCTTTCGTTTTGCTTCTCCTCACACTATTTATTAAATGTGTTCATTTGCTTTCGAAAAGCGTCAGTCGTTGTCTATATCATGAGGCTGGGTTATCGAAGACCGCAGCTGAAGCAAATCACAGAGACTTGATATTCAGTACAACCTAGACGCCCTCGCGCACACAGTACGTGCGATTTTCTAAATGGACATTCAACACCAGCGAAAGCCTTATTGCTGTCGGCTGGCCTTGAGATTCGCCCGTCGTGCTTGCACACCCGCACGCAAGTCGTCAAGCAGCGACGTGGTCTGTCCTTCCCAGGCCAGACAGGCGTCGGTGATGGACACGCCGTATTTCAAACTAGGGAAATGTCAGCACGATGTCGTGGGTGGGATGAATATAGACTTACCCCGATGGGCCTTCAGCGGGCATGGACTGCTTGCCTTCGTTCAGGTGCGATTCGATCATGACACCCATGATGTTGGCCGCAGTCTCACTGCCCTCAAGTTGCTCCCTCTGCGGCGTGATACATTAACATCAGCATATCATGCCCAAGGACGGAGAGGACCGAAGACGTACGATACTCTTGCCGACCTCCATCTGCTTTTCATGCTGTTTCGAGCTGTTACCGTGCGAACAGTCAATCATCAACCGGGGCGCCAATCCAGCCTTGGACAGCTTGTTGGCACACGCCTTGACGTGCTCGGCGGCGTAGTTGGGGCCCTTGGAGGAACCTCGGAGGATGACGTGAGTGAAGGGGTTACCCTGTCAGGAGTAAGTTCACGTAACCTCGAGAAAAAACATGGGCACTCACTTCGGTTTCGACGATGGCGCTGAGACCCTGTTTCGTCACGGACAAGAAGGTGTGACCGTGTGCGGCGGCCCGCATGGCATCGATCGCGATATCGATGGAGCCGTCTGTGCCGTTCTTGAACCCAACAGCGCACGACAGAGCGGAAGCGAGTTCTCGATGGACCTGGGACTCCGTAGTTCGAGCGCCGATAGCACCCCACGACGTCAACTCAGCGGTGAACTGCGGTGAGATCGTGTCTGAAACTCCGCGCGTAAGCTCGCGACAACCGGACAGCCCAACAGCCCACTCACCGAGGAATTCGCAAGCCGTCGGGACTCCCATCTCAGTCAAATCCAGTAGTAGCTTCCGGGCGATTTTCAGGCCCTTGTTGATTTGGAAAGTACCTGCAAGTGCGACGCGGGCAAGGGAAACTGTAAGTTCCCGCATTCAACTGGAAAAGAGGAAACATACCGGTCATATCTGGATCGTTCACTGACCCTTTCCAGCCCACTGTCGTTCGAGGTTTCTCGAAGTAGACTCGCATAAGGATCAAAAGGTCATCTTTTGCCTCATCCGCGTAAGCTTTCAGCAATTTTGCGTATTCGATTGCCTGCGCTGGGTCATGAATGGAGCATGGTCTGGTGTCGAGCGGAGCGGCAGGTAAGCTTGAGTAGATCATAGCAACCAGAAACAAACATACCCGACGACTACGAGCAATCGGTCATCGTTTCCGGTGATGACGTTTTCCACCTGTCTTCGGCCCTCGAGAACGGTAGCGGCGCCCTTCAGGGAGAGAGGCAGCCTGTTACGAGTCGTCCAGAGACAGCGTCAGCGATGAAGAACCTGGGCTGAGGCCGAAGGGACGCGGAAAATGGACTTACTCTTCTTGCAAAATTTGAGGTCTTTTCGGGGCGCCATGTCAGCCGATCATATTCCAAGATCGAGTCCGTCATGTCGTATACTCACGGGATCAGGGGTCGAACAGACTTGACGCGTCGGTCGTCAAGCAGGTTCATAGCCTGCGAAGATTGTTCCTGTAGGATAAGCTCGAGAACGAGATATGGGATACCAAATCGGGTACCACTCACTTCTTTGACGGTGATAGTGGGGTGGGCGGTCATGATTGTTGTCGTGTGTTCTTCTCCGTAGAGTGTAAAAGTATCGACTTGGAGATATCTCAAGTCCAGTCTGGGCAGTGAATAACCTATTCGGTATTGGTTGTCGACTGAAATCCCCGTTTCATGTTCACATGTCTCGTTAGCGCCCTCGTCGTCATCTAGTTTCAAGTCAATTTGATTCCGCGAAACCCGAACAGCTAAACCCGAATTCGAGAACCCTCGACCGATGGCAGCACGGGTTCACAAGTTGAATCGTTTATGCATCGTTACAACAGCAGGCTCTAGCTTTCTTCGTTAGACGTAGGCCGGTCTTTATTCGACCAACCTGAGCTCCCGCGTTCGGTTTCTTGCGTAGATGTCCTTGTATGCTTCCCAAATTCTGGCGAGACCCCGACTCAGTGATCGGCATCCGCACAGATGTCGTTTGTGCAGTACTCACCTCATCAGCTCCTCGATATACTGTTTCTGATAGTCTTCCAGTAACGCGACAGAAGGATCTGGGTTCTTCTTGACATGTATCGGTCGACCGACTGGGAAGATAAGCGGAAGAAACGGTTAGCCGAGATGTGTTGTGGTCGTTTCCATCCACGCACCGACTGAAACAATGGGATGTCGGAATGGCTGCAAGGTCCTGTTAGTACCGCTTTGGTGCTGTCTACCATGTTCACCAACCATCAGGCCAAGATTATAGTTGAACAGCCTGAACAATGCTCAACATGAGTAAGAGATAGTCGCTGAGTCGAGAACTCCCGCACTCACCCTCGTCCGTGAAATAGAGGAAGAGTAAAACCGAACAGCTTCTGAAACTGCTTTTGGATCTTGTAGACGGTAGTTCCTCGATTGTTGGCCCTATCGCGAAGAAAGGTTATGGCGGTGCTCAACAAAATCCAGGAAAGAATGACTTGCAATTGATCGTAGATCTAGGAAATGGTAAGGATCAGTCGTTTGAAAGGTACGAGCGCGCACAGATACTAACATCATTCTCTCCAAACGAAAAGACCGGCACAAGATCCGCACTATCCACCTCGAATCAGCCTCCCACGCTCAAACGAACCACCCTCAACCTACCCCTCTCTCACAGCAATTTTGATAAAGCCCAATCTCTTCCTCAACGTCAGATCGTTCGTCCCTGGATGCGCCGCCAAACTCTCCGCCGCTCCACCCACGACGATAGTGATTGCACTTCCAGGACCCTGGCGGAGAATGTTGGCGCATGATTTCTTGGAGACGCTGCACAATCCCAGCCACAGGAGGAGTTCACGGTAGAAGGGGATCTTGAAGTTTGATGCTGCGCGGTTTTGGACGGAGAAATGAGTGTGTGCGAAAGGTGTAAGAAGCACAACTAACTGAGTGTCAAGAGGTGGGTCTTGATTCCGGGAAAGAGCGTGGAGAAACCGGTACCTGCAGTACCTCTGTCAGAATTGCGAGAAGCAGAAAGCGAGACACCGAGATTGCGTACTGTCTGTTGCGAAGTTGGCAAACGCGCCTCTGCGATACGATCACATTCAAGCGTCAATCCCTATCGCTGTATGGGTTTTCAGAACCTGACTCACGTTCCGATGATACCTGTTGCCAAGGCCCCCATGAGTTACTCCGAGATTGGAAGGCCTTGGGAGTACATACCATGTGGGTGATAACCGAACACGTAGGGCCTGTCCGGCGGCAAGTCTGCTTCCTAATCGCGAAGAATGGAACCATCAGTGACGAGGTTGGTAGGAATGCAACTTGCACGGACCTTGATAACGCTATGGAGGAACGACCTCATCGTCAATTGAATATCCTCATATCCGTGTCTGCAACCAGCTCACCTAACGGGATAATAACCTGAATCATCCCATATTTTCAGTACTTCACACTCACACTCTCGCTACAGACAACTCACCAGCAAAGTGCTTCCACGCCCGCCATCTTCTGAACCACATGCTCGTCCTGCCTCCTCTTCCGGGCGCCTTGTCGAAGAAAAAGATCCAGACGAGATACGGTCCGATGAGAGGCCAGAAGATTGGCATCGAGCTGCAGAGCGCGAGCACGAGGTGTCAAAGCAGACCATGAGCGAAGGAGGAGGATATTAGATCGGAGGTATGGACTTACCAGAGGAAGAAGAAGAGAATGAAGCACATAGGAAGCATAAGTGACCAGATGGCGACGGTAGCCGTTTGAATACGTCTCTGACGCGGGACCTGCAACGGCGCAAAGCTAATCAAAGGCGGACACCATCAGTGAACGACTGACTCGGAGGTTTCGCTTCTGAGGGCCAATTACGTACTTGACCTCGATGTTACTGGCCGGCAGCTTTGGCAAGCTCGGTACCCTTTCCCCAAGTCGTTCCAGACTCCGGACGATAGGCATCAACGGGCTTGTCGGGCGCGCCGTGGAAGTTCCCTTTACGTCGATCTGACCATCTTCCCGAGTATCAGGCGTTGACTGATTCTGTCCTTCTCCCTTCGATGCGAGGATATGGTCGATCCGTGGATGTGCAGAGTCATTCTGCCCGTTGAGGATGCGCGTTCGCTGGCGTAGTTTGGAAGATGATGTGGCCGTAGTCGAGGCTTCTCCCGAAATATCGTTCGACATCGTCTCTTCCGTTCAGAGATAAGTTGAGAGATGGTGAATGGGTGGAAGGTGACGATGATATCACGTCAACCCGCACAAGGAGCTCGCGAGCTCGCTCGAGGCTCGGAATGCGGATGCGTAGCAGAGTGAGACACGCGGCTTGTTTCTAGTCAATCACGTGCGAGGGAGATGGTATAGAGAATGTGAAGCAGCTTTCCATCTCTCTATCGACGGGCTTGGTGGGAAAGGGAATCTACGTTCTTCCGCTCTAACATGTCCGCCATCCAGCCTGAAGCAGCTCTCGTCGGTGCCTCGAAAGACGGTACTCAGGTTCCGGATGACGTCGAAGACCTTGTGCGGAGCGATGACCCTGAACACGTAAGATCCTTCTCGCGCACACCGCTAATATACGGCGGACTGATCTACGCTTGTCATGCCTAGCCTGCCAACTTGATCTGTGAACTTTGCAGGGACTTCTACAGTGGGTATAGCACTAGCTCGCTGAGGTGTAAATGCTGAATCTTTCTCAGAGCTGGGATGGGTTACCGGAACCGGCGGTGGTAAGTACCGTGGTTGTGCGAAATCCTGTCTGTTCTCACTTCTATACCGCAGGTATCAGTATCCGTCACGGGTACGTCTTGAATAGGGCACTCTTCCACATAAATTCCTGACAATCTCGCAGAGACCACGTCTACCTCGCTCCTTCCGGTACGCAGTAGCTATCCCTCTTGCAAACCTATACTAATTTAGATATCCCTCTCGATTTCAGGCGTCCAGAAAGAACGGATCCACCCATCACATATCTTTGTCCTCCCCTTTGCCCAGACCGCAGTTCCTAAGCCAGGGTCTAAACGAGACTTTTTGCGTATCCCGTCAAGAAAGGTGAGACTCTCATCATGAATACCGTCAGACGGAGATCTGACGTCTGGCTTCGGCAGGGCCTGAAAGAGTCCGCATGCACGCCGCTGTTCTGGAATGCTTTCACGATGAGGGACGCCAAGGCCTGTATTCACACGCACTCTCAGCACGCCGGTGCGCACATCCACCCCGCAATCAAATTTACACTGACGAATGCCATTTCTGCACAGTCATGCTCACCCTCCTCCACCCCGCCAAAGACGGTGCCGCCACCTTCCGAATCTCTCACCAAGAAATGATCAAAGGTATCCGCCTCGGTGGAACCGGTAAGACCCTCGCATACCACGATACGCTCGAGATCCCGATCATCGAGAATACGGCGGACGAGGAGGATTTGACGGATGGGATGGCCGCTGCGATGCGGAGGTATCCGGATGCACCGGCGGTGTTGGTCAGACGGCATGGAGTTTACGTCTGGGGTCAGTCTTGATGATTGGATCGTGAGGTGGGAATGCTCATTCTTTGACGGTTCATCCAGGTGGATCGTGGGAACAAGCAAAGACGCAGGCGGAATGTCTCGACTACCTCTTCGAGATCGCGGTAAGCAGTGATTTGGGCCGTTTGAATGACGTCAACACCCTGACCTTGGCATCTCGGCATCAGGTCAAGATGAAGCTCGCAGGAATGGAGTTGGTCGGAGGAGACGCATAAAATCATGTTTGTTCAGTGATTGCGCATGCACATGCATTCATGCCATTTGATGCAGTCAAAGTGTTGAGAGTATGGCTCTGCACTCGTCTTCGTGTCATCTCCCTCTACGTGTAAAAGTTTGTCTGTATCCTCTATCGTTGCTACACTTCTCGCACTATGGCAACTGTTCTGGAAACCACCCAAACTGTGCTATCGAGACCCGATATCTTCCCCCTCTTCCGTTAAGGACGACCCCATTCCCGCCTGTATCTATGACTTCTACGCCTTCCTCCCGCAGCCGCTCCATCTGTCTGTCGGCACCCAAGCCGCTGTCTCCGCGCGGTGAGATGTAGCCGTTGGATGCGATCACTCTCTTTCGGCGCATGGATGATGTATCAGTATTGCGGTGCATCACAGTAGGGGACGGTAAACCTACCTGCCATGGAACGGTACTGTTGGATGGGAGAGCTTTCATGGCATTCCCGACGTGCCTTGCATGTCGTGGATATCCTGCCAGCTTTGCAATATGGCCATACTGACGCGGTGAGAACAGAGGTTTTCATTTCAGCGTGGTCTCTGAGATTCGACGAGACGCTTACACTTGTCACTCGCCCATTCGGTATCTACGAAACCTGACTTGTCATGAGTCCTCCTACTGACGGCTTCGTCGCACAGGTCTCACCTGGTGGCATATGGCATAGACTCGTTCGAGGAACTCGGCCATGTTCGCCGATCCTTGGTGTTCGGTGGACTCTTGTTCAGCCATGACTTTCCGCAAAATCGCTGTTGGGGAAGGACAGCGTTGACTAGGAGTGCTGGAAGAGGACTAGCAACGTATACCTCAGGATGAAGACCCTGGGACAACGGAACAGTTCATGCTGTCGCGACACAGAACTTGGCGGCGGTGATCGAGGATGTCTCGAATTCATCAGCGATCAGCTACGAGGTTGAATTGAGTTGAAGCTCTTGCGAGTTCCAGCGTCGTCGATGATCGTAGCTATCATGTCGATGACCGTAGCTATGATCGCAATCAGCCCATCGTACGCACAAAAGGAAGCCCGCAAGCCGCCTCCGCGCGACCAGAAAGGTGGTGGGAATCATGATCAAGAGTGTCTATGGCATTATGGTATGGCATAATTCACTACTGTCTTTGGCTTATACAACTTTGTTCGTTTCTTTCTCGTCATCGCAATCATTACATTGAACCGATAGCATTCGCTATTACGTTCGCTTGTCGGTCCGTTCCTTTTTACTGCTTACAACGGCTTTCGATAGGGAAATACAGTGGCGTTCACAATCTTGGGTCGGTTTGGAGTCGTCATTCAGACAGGCGCATCTACGTGATCTGACAGGCGTAGAATTCAAAACATCGAGCAGGAAATCTATGACGATTGTTGCATGGGAATCTGAGGGATCGACCGTATGCGTTGTAACTTATGGGGTAAGAAGGGTGCGTCGTCAGCATCCGAGCGTTCGAACACATCGCGAGTGACGGTACCGACCTTGTGGTTTTCCCTTTGCAGTTCCTGGAAATTGTCTTGCAACACTTGGTTGCTCTTTTCGTACTCTTGAAGAGCATCGTCGAGCCAGGCGCGAAGCTTTTCCAGCTGCTCATGAACGGCACGTCAGCCAGACCAATGGACCGCCATCTACGAAAGCTACGTACGTTCTTCAGTCTTTCCTTCGTCATCTCTCGGTGTCGTCGTGCTGCGACTCGGTTGGATACCTTGTCCTGTCCTCGAGCAGCCCTAGGTGATCGTTTCGATCCTTTTCGTTGAGAGGTGTTGCTCGGAGACGAATCGTCGTGGAGCTCCTTCTCGTGCTCGTCTTCTTCGTCCGACATCATCATCTCGTCGCCCGATAGTTCGGGGAAAGCAGGCAGGACGGGTTCGTATCCCTCGATGAAAGGTAAGTCCGCCAGCTGCTTGTCCTTGCTACCGTCCGGAGACTCCTTGGGCTTGGCATATGACCGGTAAATTTCCATGACATGATCTGTGATGGATTGTGCGCGAGCGGCAGCGGAGATTGCGCGACGTGCATCAATCGGGCTTGTCGTATTGGGTGTTTCGGGGAGGTAGTCAACGTTCTTCCTTGGACGAAGATGGATCGAGGGTTGTGGGGGCGGGGTGACCACTTCCGCAACGATCGGACTTTGACAGTCGTTCCCATCGTGACTTGAAGATGGAGACGAGTCGGGCGTCAAGCGTGGCGCAAGGTTGGTGTTGACCTGTTGTGAAAAGTCGAGGTAAGACCAGGTGGTCAAAAAGGCGAAGTTTTCCGGAATACGTACTCTGACTCCGAGACAATGCCTCTTCTCCCTTTGCGAGGGACCCGCATGGCTCGATGCTGGTACGTCCACGCTCTTTCGCTTGTGGCTGGCACGCTCCGTGTGTTGCATGTCGGATGGAGTGTACGGTGTAGCCAGCAAATTGGAGATAGTTCCATCGCTATTGGCGAAGAAGGTGTGTACGTCGAAAGGATGTTCGAGTGAGACGGAGAGTATGGGACCGGGCCATTGGGAGGGAACGCCGGCTTGCGTCGACGTGTGTGGCTGGAAAGACGAGGTGCGAGGAGGGCACACATCCGGAGGAAGCGCCATTGTGTGAGGGGAAGCCATGTATTGTGCACAGTCGGCGGGCCCTGCGTACATGTCGGTCGGATGAGGCAGACAGCTCTCGAAAGGCTGTATGGCGGACAGCGGTACGGATTGAAAGGGGTGGTGATAAACGTTGACGAAAGGATTATGCATGTCGAGTGGCTCTTGCGATTGAAGACCGAACCTGTGGCTTGGTGCGGTGCCGTATGACAAGCCTTGAGCGGCGAAAGGACCTTGCTCGGGTACGTATATATCTGCTGCGGGTTGGAGACCGGTCGTCGAATCCAGGTCGAATCCAGAGATGGCCTGATAGCTGAACGGGTTGGGCATACTGTCAGTCGTATTCATGTTGGGCGAGGCGTGCGCGATGACGGATTGCAAAGGGCTGATGTCGAAGAAGCCAGTAAGAATTGAAGGGAGGAGGTCGAGTACCAGAGGCCAGAGAGATGCTCACCTTTGCTAGAGACATCCTTGTCAAATTGTCAGCAGAGGTATATATCCACCGGATAGCTATAGCAGGAAGGGTCAGCTTTCCCAGCAACGTTCTCGCATCGAGGGCAAGTGGAGCAGCAAGCCATTTTCCCGTAACCTCGGTACGCCCAGCAGATGGTGGTGGGACATAGATTGCAGCTGATCTTACATATTACGACGTCTAGTTCCTGGCATGAATGACCATTACACGAGAGCCTCAACCTCGGCCAGTCGGGATGACAGGGCATATCTCTCCGAGCACCATGATACAGCTCGTAGCCATTGGTAATCGGTGTATTAAAGAAGTTCTGGGCTCTGAGCGACGTCCCTCGGAGTATTCAGGGACGACTCCGAAGCGACTTCCGAAGCCCAGCAGATTCTCGTTTCCCTTGGTGGTGGCTTGAGCAATGAAATGGAGCAAGTATTGGTCGAAAATGAACGCGCAACACCCCAACGAGGTGACTGACCGGGTATTAGCGGGTGTAGCCCATCCGACTGCGGTCTGAGCGCAAGATTGAGTCATGTTGAAGAGCACTACGCTGAAAGAACTCGCTGAAGCAAGCTGTCTAGTACCCATTTCGTCGGCCTGTAATGACTTCCCATTTTATCCGACTGCCAGCCCGGTTAGTAGTGCAGTAGTGCAGTGGCCAGTGCAGTCCGCTACCAGCTCAAGCTAGCTAGCCAGCTCTTCACAGCCTTGTTGCATATTGACTTCCCTCGATAACCTGCTTCTACAGCTGCGTCTACAGTCGTCCAGTCGGCGCTAACACCCAGTTAACACCCTCGCATCCGTTAGTAGCTGGACTGGTGTCGCTAGACCTAGGGCCTAGCAGTTGACCAGGCCTTCCGAGTTACAGTGAGCACATGAATCTGCTTATAACGAGATTCGTAGTTATCAGATCAGATTTCGGCGCTGTCTGCAGGGCTGATTACATACTGAATTACTGATTACATCAAGCGAGAAGCGATCTATAATTCGTCAAGCCTTTCGGTTCGCCAAACGGCAGATCGGGCCGCCCCGGAGCAGTCCTTGAGCTCCCCTGTGACCGACGTTGCCGAGCTGATCATAAACACCAACACACCTACAACCAGGGGAGCTGACCGAAGTCATCATTGCAGTCGAGTTGCAGTAAATCTCAAGGGGAGTTCTACTTGAGGCTGACTCGTTGCAGGCTGACTTCCTAAAGCTGACCCTCGAGAAATGATTTGGTCCGAATGACAAGCTGACTGCAGCTTGCTATTGCAATTGCAGAGCTCGTCGCCAGCTCAGCCCCCATTGCGCCATGCGGACATGTTCGCATTTCGCATGCATCGTTCAGGCATGTCTTCAGGAACTGTGATTTTTCGGAAGCTGAGAAGAATGCGGGGCCGGCGGGAAAATGCAACTCATGATACAGGAAGTCTGGAAATGTTCGTCAGGGGAGCCGCCAGGGGAGCCTTCAGGAAGCTGTCGGGAAGCTGCGTACACAGTAACCATTTCGGTCGTTTCACATTCCCCTGGATTCTTCAGAAGGCTCTGCCAAAGCATCCAATAGGCTCCAAATAATGGTCATCGGTTCGGAATAACCCAGTGCCAGTCAAGCTGCAGTCCTCCCTTCTTTGGTGACTTCCTGGTGACGGCCCTGGTGACTAGCCAGCTGACTAAGCAAACCTTCCCTTCGGAAAAGCTTGTAGACTGTCAGTGATGAAGTCGCCGATCAAGCGCAGTACGCGCGTACTGTCATATGAGAAGGCTTTTGAAGCCCTTTCCGGGCATACCCAGCTGCGAAGTCATACAGAGATGGTGCTTTAGAGCGCATTGAGGGTGATAAGCCATCCGGTACATCGTTCTTCTTCGTTAAATTCCGCATATGCGCGGCACTCGACCTAGCAGAACTATCTTATCGGATGAAGATAGCGAGCTTCGGAGACAGCATCGGGTACTGATGATTAGAACTTAGAACCCTGCGGCCCCCTGGCAGCTCTGAGACGCGGTGCCGAGGCACTGTCGGGACCCCTCAGAGAAGGCCTGCGGATCGTTGACGTAAAGACAGCTAGTTGGTAAAGACGCGAAGACGGTAATAAAGACGTAACCCTAACAGATCTCGATGGGATCTTGGCGTAACCAGTGCGTGGTCCACCGAAACTCCAAAACTCTCCGTAAGCGCGCTTCGATGGAACGTGAGCGCTGAACTTCAGGAGACTTCATGTACATGTAGTTACGCAACTCTAAGTCTCATTTCACGTACGCAGTCAGGCGTACTTGGTGTATTTGCAAGAGACCGCTGCACGACGGCCTGCCTTGGGAGCTGTCTTGACGAACAGACGAGCCAGCGATGAGGCAGTTTGAGGGATTCGAAATTCTGATAGCCCTCTCCACAATCTATACAGCTCTCCAACTTGGTCTGCCATGTAACATACACAGAACTGTCCGAGGGTCAAGCAGGCGGTGACGAGCGAGACTGTTTGGACGGGGACGAAGCTGCTGTGCATTTGGAACTCGGTTCTCAGCTGGTCCTGCTGTTGCATCTGTGTTACACAAACTTCGGGCTAGGTCGAGTCTGAACACCTACACAAACGAAGGCACGTTTTGAGCTGCGTGAAGGTGACGTGCTGTCCGTCGTCGGGTCGAACAGTCGCTGTCGGTTGCTCACCGGTTTATAATCGGTGGACTTCGCAGAAAGTTCTCGAAACTGCTCTCGAAGCATGATGAAAATGACTACATGGATGGCAACTGCTGCTGGCTGTGCTGCCTGCTTGGTGACGTACGCGCTCCGCGATTCACGTGCGATACAGGCATACACGACTGAGTCAAGTCCCGGACACCAGGTACGAGCGTTTCTTGGGTTGGCAAGACTATTCGTCCAAATGCGATGATCAGAAATCATCGACATGACTGAATTCGCCATCGTGCACAGCTTGGTTCATTGCTCAATCATCTACCGACATCGGCACTCGCCTCAGACCGTCCATGACTATATTTGCTGCAGAAGCCCACGAAGCCCACCGAGTTCAGGTGAGAGGGACCCAGATAAGAGGGTAAGAGAAGGTAAGAGAGTAAGAGCGGTCATATTGATCGATCGTGTCTGGGGGCACCGTGGGCCTGCATCAGAAACAGAAACAGATGCGGACAGCCAAAAGGCACCCCAGCAATGATCTTCAAAAAGGAGCATTAATACAGCTCATAACTGGTTGACCCATTCACACACAACGTATCCTTAGCAATGGACGGTCGACCGAAACAATTGCAAAACAGAGATCGGGCTCCTCCAACTCAAGTCTGCCAGGTCCGTCTGGTTCCGCGTCAATCTCCGTTGCGGTTAGTGCTGATTGGTGACTATTCCCTTCACAGAAATGCTATGGTAAAGGCCATTATACGTATCAGTGCACCAAGAAGCAAGTGTATAAACCGCGGCCTAGTCGGACTCAGCAGTTGTTGAAGGGCATCGAGCCGGAAAGAGTTACGGTGCCGGATGAATTCCTGAACAAGTAGGTTTGTCTATATTGAAGGCACGTATTGATTATGAATCTGACCTGGTATCCGGCGGCAGAGAGGGCCTGGCAAACAAGTTGCTCAAGCAGCGTGAGGAGGAGCGTGCAAAGCAACGAGCGGAGGGGAAGAAGCAGAAACCAAAGCGATCCAAGCGGAGAGACGAGAGCTCGTAGGTTACCATCGTTCGGCTATGCGCCTGCCAGAGGCAAAAAGGCTTAACCGTGTTCATGGCAGGTCTGGATCTGACTCTTCCTCAAGCGGCAGCGATAACGACAGCGATTCGTTTTCCTCTTCTACTTCCGATTCCGACTCTGACAGTTCGAGCGACTCCTCCAATTCCTCCGCCTCGCGCAGACGTCGCAGAAGACGCGACAAGACCTCCAGAGGCGGGAGGTCTGCTTCTCCTGTCACAAGGCGCGCGCGGGAGAACGTTGAACGTCGAAGCCATTCTCGCAACAGTAGTTCGAGCAGTATCGAGAGGCGCAGACGAAGGGAAGATTCTGCAGCATCTGTCGAAAGGCGCTGAAACGGAGATAAATCGAGGAATGAGCAGTCCCCTGGCCCAGATCAGGTGGACTGACACTTCGCTGCGTGGGGTTAGACTGTAACCAGTCTGTCGGTCAGCGGGGATCCAATCGCTTCCGCCGAATGTTGTATCTAGTACCAGCATGGCGATGACACTGTTTTGAGGTCCCTTTGTGGCGTGACAGCATCGCCGTCCCGCTATCAAAGGGCTTTTCCTGTCGAACATTCAGCAATGCACGTACCTTTGTCCTGATATCGCCCGGGAAGCACATAAAGTTTCTGGCTCACTATCGTTACGAAAATGTTACTCGGGACTCTGAAATCATACACGTATCAGGTGCAGGACAATGGCATTCTTACAACCAGTTCCGAATACGAATGGCGGATGGATTACAACATTCCCTTTCTCTGAACGCCCCGGCCACGTAGGATTCGGAAGCTATGGTGTAGGTGGTCTTCGCTTCATGATGGACAATCATCGCTCACGAACCCTTGTTGGCAGCGGCCTTATCAACCTTTTGGAGGGTGAGCGATGCGTTAAGTGTCAGTTGACCGTGCTGCTGAATTATTTGTCTGCGGAGGCTGTACTCGGATGCACTCAACACCCCAGTCGGTATGAATACGTTCCTGTCTCCGTTCATGGCGTCGAACACGTCGGGCTGGTCACCTGTCCAGTTGGCATTCAACGCACACAACATGCTCAGGATGGGTATGCGGGTCGAGGGATTGGGCGCATTTTGGGCGAGGCGTGTATGGTCGTCCGGGAGGTGAGTCTTGCCTCGACGGGATGGCCAGCAGTCGTTGACATCCGGATCAGGAGAGCCGTTGCCGCTCGCAGCAGCAGCGACCCCTTTCCTATGAGTTGCCTCATCGATCAGACTCGATCGAGGCGTTCCTGTCGATTTCCGACATCAGATGAAGGAAATCTAACAGGTCTTGTTGTCTGGTGCGGATAAGAATATGTCAAGAATTGAAAGTGACAATGGCTGGGCTTTACTCACGCGTGAGGATTGATCAGAATTCGACCTTCGTTGGCTTCCGGGTCAAGGAGTCCACTGACGATGTATCGTACTGATGTTATCCGGTTCGACTCAGCAAAGTCGCCATGAACGAGGACACTATGGTGCTCACCCTTTGCAGTCAAGGGTTTTCCATTTGCGGCGATACATTCAATAGGAAGGGACCGCAAGACGTGCAGCAGATCATGGCAGATGCTTTCTAGTGTTTCGTTTGCGTGGCGCGGATCAGGCATGAGCCTGATGCCCGATGTCTTGACTAAAGAGTTGCGGCAGCGGAAGATGTAGTATCTCATGACGGGCAACAGACATCAGCGCGCTTGAGCAGAATGAAGACGATCGATATACCTGATTAAAGCTTGCGTGCAGTAAATGTTGGCTTGCGCGACCATGAATGCATTGTGTCGTGCTGTTTTGTGATCATAGAAGCCTAGGAGTCGGGACAAGTCGGAAATTGCGCTAGCGGTTCGATGGTGAGCGACGTGGATCACACATTTCAGCAAGACCGCCAGCTCACCTGTCTGCATTTGCGCTCGCCCTCAGCTGCAGTTCTGGGATGCAATCCAGCATTTCTACTTGATTCCGATGGAGTAGGTCATCGAGATGTCCGAGCGTGATTGCTACATCTTCGGGAGAAGATACGCTGTATCTTCCGGCGCGGAAAAGAGCCAAGACTTCCTCCAGTACACTATTTGTCAAGAACCGTCTCCATCAGCTGCCGATGGAATACTCGGAGGAAAGGAGGGGCTGACCAGAAAAGTCGAGTGACATGATAAAAGCCGACGATCAGTGGTGGCTGACTCGTTTCAGGCGGCAGATATCCGGTGGCTGTGATATACCGATCATCCAGTATTCTGGGCGTGTCTACAGCCTTTGAGGACAAGATACGCTCAGTTCATTCCGCAGGACCTCATTCACGCAATTTACCCCATAGTCGGAACAGCGCACAAGGACGGGCGAATCATTCTTCGTGACTACGATCAGTCAGGGAGGATGACTTGGAGACGTATTCGAACTTACCAAAGCGGCTGTGGTCTTGTCCCCGCCATGTATGAGCTGCAAAGCGACCGTGAGCGTTTCGACGATTAATGCACATCGAAGCCACACTCACCCAAAAGAGTCGTTTGGCCACTTCTGCGTCGATCGGATCTAGCGACGACATGGCGATTCAAGAAAGATTAGGCATCGTAATACTAGTGCATATTTCCTGGACATACTCAGGGCAAGGTACGTCTGATAGCACGAAATCTCCGTCAATATACAATATTCCAGTCGCACGTTGGAATCACCGATACGTACATGTGGGTCAAAAAGCCGCAAGTAGTGCGACGACTTGTACACCATGCCCAGATGCATCATGGCAGGCCCCGTCCGGTCGAGATTGGCGAAGACGAAGCAGATCAAATAGTGTGCCACGGCTGGAAATATTCCATGAATCAGGTCTGCAAACTTTGGAGGTTAGAATTTTGACTTACTGGTCGAGAGTGTCGGTGGATAATTCTGCAAGGTGAATAGGATTGCCTGTGTTCCCTCGATACAATGCCAGGCTTTGCCATAAATCTCCGCTTTTTCAAAGGGAAGCCAGCCTTTTGGTATTCCAACGAGAGTCATTGTCGATAGAGCCATGACCACTGCCAGAAAGTCTTTGTCGTACGTATCTCGCCCGCGAGAAAAGTCTTCCAGAAAACTTGGGATGTGGAAACAAGGAGTCAAGTGCCACAGCTGCGTTGACGAGATTAGTCTAATTCTAGCCAATGATGGGATAGACTCACATAATCGATGTACAAATATAGCAGTCTTTGCACCGTCTCACGATCCAGGAACTGCTCCAAAGCGAATTTATGGCGGGATATTGATGACCAACTCCTTGCCGTGGGCTGTAGTGAAGAGGGTGCGCCGTGCAGAACATCTGTCGCAAGAGGCTTCGGAATGCCGTTCAGAAGATGCGGTACGCTCTGCGCGAGCGGCAAGGGCTGATATGGCGATCCCTGCAACTCCCGCGGACTAGGATTCCCAAGTGGATGTTGCAAAAGTCCTGACGGTGTTGGCTCCGGGAGTCGTTGTGCATCTACTACGGCAGCACTAAAAAGAGTCGTCAAAGTGAGAGAAGCTGCGAATGACGAT
The DNA here is from genome assembly GCA_001599735.1 of Naganishia albida. Lineage (NCBI taxonomy): Eukaryota > Fungi > Basidiomycota > Tremellomycetes > Filobasidiales > Filobasidiaceae > Naganishia > Naganishia albida. Next base: position 348,278 of record BCHV01000004.1, read on the forward strand.
CCTGACTACTCACGGGACAGTCTTTACTTTCTTCACCCTGTTGGAGACCCGGACATCAATCCTGCATACATCAAGTACCTTGTGGCTGCATGACTTACTGTCTAACCGATCCTTTGCTGCAGAGTCAGAGGGAATAGAGGGTCCCCTTCAGCATCATGCCGACTTCCAGCGACGCCTAGAGACTCACGGTGGACCTCGCTTCTTCACTGAGTAATTGAAGCTGCATTCAATCTCTAGTTCGATGCATCTAGTGCATTTTCTTGATGTCAAACTCGGGTCCAGGTTGGGTGGGAACGCGCACTTGATTCTATAAAGCCCCTGTGAGTTGCAAACCGCCGAATGGGTTCGTGTATCGCCTACTTTCGAACTCGACAAGTATCTAGAAAGTGGGAGTTATCAGCGAGATTGCGCTCAAAGCTTCTGACTCCAGCAACTTACCACAACCTGAAGACAAAAGAGCACGAAGGCCAAGACCACTTGGTGAGCTCAAAGACCGCTACACAGAGAGATGGCGTACTCTGATTCGGCTTGACAGGCGCCGCTGTCCCGGACTCCCCCTTTTGCACCTCCATCGTCGTCTGATCGCCCTCCCGTGTCCCCTGACTTATACTTCGCACGGCCCCATCTCTGTCTGCTACTTCCGACGCGCTATCCACCGAAGGAGGCACGGTTGACGCCGCTCCGGAATCCGTGTGATGGTCGTCAAACGGGGTCCTGGACGTCATCTCGGGAGGTGCCTCTGACATTTAGACAACCGGGAGGTGACTCGAGCTGAAGGCAGACTCGAAAATGCAGCAACTCGGAGAAACGGATCAACTCGCGGTGATTCATACACGGAGCTCCTGCGACCTTGGTTAGCTGGCCTGGTTAGTCTCCCGGGCGACTCTCAACCTCCCTGCGGAAAATCGCGTCCAGTTGTTGGGCCTATATATGTATTTTGGCAAACAAATATTTCATTCTCGGTTTAAGAGGTTTCGCCCCTGGCATCTATCCATTATCCAAGATCCCACATGCCAGATGCCGACAAGCACATCACGCGCAATGTGCGCAACAGCCATCAGTAATGGTATGGCACGAAGAAAAGCAAGGCAGACAGAGGTCGTGAGCGGACTGAACCCGGGGATTAAGGGCATGACAAAATTTGTACAATCATAGTGGAGCTTAGAAAGGTTTTCAATACTCTACAACTCAAATCGAATCCCAAATGGCGACCTAACCCCTCGACCCGACGGACACTCCAGCACGCCTCCCCCCAACCTCTTCTGGAATCTTGCTCCTCGCCATGTTCTCTGTTGCAAGCTTGAGGTTGTTGAATGACATGGCCAACGCATGTTCGGCATCAACATCGGATTTGTCCTTGACGGGGGAATTCTTTTCCGTATACGCCGGCGGATCGACGGGCACAACGCCGAGCGTGGCTTTGCCTTGAACGATATCCATAATCTTGTCATTATCGAAGCGTGACGTTGCATTGAGCGCGGCAGTCGTCTTGAGCGCAGTGAGGAAAGACGAGAATAGGCGAGATGAGATGGTATGCTGAATGATTTGTGTGATCGTTGGCGTCGGATCATCATGCGATTCCCGGTACGTAGGCGGAGGAGCGGCATAGTCACCAACAGGAGACAACGCTTCGTTGACGGTCATGGACGGCTTGTGATACGGGTGCGTAACGGGACCGCCGCTGGTCGATTCTCGCAGGAACTTGGGTCGCATGTCCGTGGGCACGCCTTGTCGTGCAAAGCTCGCATCGCGCGCCATTCGACTCCAAAGCTGCATTCGATATGCATCCAGATTGTTCCAGGTGAAGCCATTGTCAGCGGACCAATTGCCAAACGAGTCGGACAAGTCGGAACCGTCGCAAGGCGTGGCGAGGGAGACGACGGATGTTCCCGTCGGCGAGGACGGTTCGGTCGATGATTTCTTGTCGTTCAGCAACGGGTTCAAGTTGGCACGCGCAAAGCCGTAGGGCGATGCCGAGGTCGAGGCGGCCGAGTAGGACGATGTTGCGGAAAGCGATGGACTCGTCAATGGCGAAGCACCCGGCAAGACGAGATCAGGCACAAACGTCGTGTGACAGCTTGTGTAGTTCCCGCTGGCAGGCGTCGATGCTCCCCAAAACTTTGGTGACATCGCGCTCAACGCCGCCGATGTCGAGCCCGAGACGTCTTTGCGCGGGTTGTACGTGTTGATCTGTGATGAGGAAGAGGTTGAAGGCTTTGCGTTGGCGGTCAAACCCAGGCCGGCGATGAGCGCTGATGCAGGCGCCGGTGTCATTTCCTTGAGACTGGACGGAACAGGTGCCATCGCGGCCTTTTTCATGGCGTCGATTTCACGCCTGACAACAAAATCAGATGACGGCTTCTTCTGTGCAACGATCGGCAACTCACCTCAACTCATCATTCTCCGATCGACTAGTCATCAACTCCGCCTTGATGGCATCGATCAACCTATCTCGATCCTTGATATGATCTTCCAATTCATTGATGTACGTCTTTCTCCGTGTCCTGAACGCCCGCGCGCTGAGCTTGTTTCGCAACTGACGTTTCTCTTTTGACGAAAGCTTCTTGTACTCTTCCGGTGTCGGTCGCCAGTCATCGTCTTCGCCCGCTTCCGTGGGATCTTCCAGAACGACCGAGGACAATCCGCCACCCTTTTTCCCTCCTTTGCCCTTGATTCCGCCAAACATGGAGGGCAACGGCAGCGGCTTGAGCGTATCCAGATCGATGCGTGATCCTGAAGCGTCGAATCCGGAATCAGGATGATTCACGGAAAGTTCTCGGAACGGAGTGCTGGCGCTCGTCTTTGTCTTGGCGTTCGACTTTTCTTGCTCGCCATCAGACTCTCGGGCACGCTTGACGGCCGCGACGAATCCAACTGAGCTTTTCCTGGAGTCCGCAATGGCGACGCGAGGTGCTTGTGCGGCCGAGGGACTTTCCGAGGGGGTGACGGCTTCGTGTGCTTCATCTTCGTCGTCACTTGCAAACGATGCAAGGTTTTCGTTGGAGGCCTGGTAGAGCGCGGAAAGATCGCGCGAAGTAGAGGTGGAAGTGGTGACTGATGTCGATCCGTTGCCTCCGAAAAGGGCGGCAGGACTGACTCCAGATGATCGTGCAGATTCGTCGATCGACATCAACACGTCGTCAACAGGTTCTTGCTTGACGACAACGACGGGTTCTTGCACAGGCGCGATCGGTTTCGAAGGTTCCGGAACAACCTGGTTGTACTGTTGCAGCAACGTTGCGATATCCATCGTCAATTGCGTCTGAGGTTCATGCTGACTCTGCATCAGCGTGGCCTGGGCACCCTGGTCCTGCCCGGGGACCGTAAAGTCGGGGAAAGGAGCCGTCAACGCGAATGGCGAAAAGATGTCGTTGATGCGTCGGTTCTCGGCATCGCCACCACACATCATGGGAAAGTCCATGGGGTCGGCAAAATCGTTGTAGGCGATGGTGCCGACGGTGGATGTACCGTCTGCCATGGATGAGAAGGGCGACATGGCGAGGGTTGCGGGAGAAGCTGGATCGGGTTGTGGTTCGCACTGTGAAGAGGTTAGCGGGAGGGACTAATCTAAACGGCGAGGACATACATCATCTATCTGGTCAAAGTTGAGGTAATCTGCAAGTGAGGGTTCCATGGTGAATCGTTGGCAGAGAAGGGGAAGGGCAATAGAAGAGACGGCCTAACTATATATGCATCGCCGTGGAATCGTGTCATCAATCAAAGGATCCTTTGTCCTCCATCGACGCCTTGCAATCCCATCGGCTGCGGCTGCACGCGGCCTCGGCCACAGATGAAGAACAACTCTGGCCTGCTTAATTAGTCAGCTCGCCAGCTCGCGATCGATTGCATTGTGATGTAATCTACCACCTCACGCCAGATAAGGGACTTTATGACTGTCTCATACTGTGTAGTTACTGCACTGCATCGCCCTACCACCATGATCTACACCGGCTCCTGCTACTGCAGAGAGATCACATTCGAGGGCGAGATTGACAACCCAGCAAACGCTCGGACTTCGATCTGCCACTGCAAAAATTGCAAGGTGAGCTTCTCGTCTGCAGTCCCTCCGTTCCGCTTGACAATCAAGTCTCCGCTGCCGACCCTCTTGGACCATAGAAATTCTTCGGCGGCCCCTATGGCACCACGACCAAGTTCCCCGCCTCTGGCTTCCGCATCACCAGTTCGTCCCAACCACGCGTCCACGAAGCCGACAACGGTTCCGGATCCCTCTTGCACCGCGAGTTTTGCGGGACGTGCGGAGGACCGATCCTCGAGTATGGCAAGGCTGCAGAGGGCAAGTTTGTGTATGTCATGTATGGTGCGTGGGATGAGCCGGGGCGCAAGGCTATGCCGCCCAAGGGAGAGTTCTTTACAAAGGTAAGGGAGGACTGGTTGGAGCCTTTGCCGGGGATGTTTCAGAAAAAGGAGATCAAAGAGTAGGCGGGGACCATGTTGTACCACAAAGTAGCCAACGAGATGGAAGATGTGTCGAGGTAACAGATTGCACTACCACGTTTTTGGCCCAGTAATGTGAACGAGCTTGTGAAGATCGTCCGACCCGGCCATTCGCGCCGAAACGCCGAAACGCGGGGCATAGATTGTTTCAGAGGTGACTACGACGACGTTTCATCTTTCTCCTATCCATCCACTCTTCAGCCCGCCTTGCGATCCGGTCATCAGCCATGTCGCGGCAAAATTCTTCCTCGACGTCCCCGTATCTCGCGCCGATCCCTTCACGCAGCGCCACCCCATCGCCTTCGTCGAGACCGAACAATCAAGCATCCTACTTCCCGCAAGATAACAGCGCGAACACTCCGCTACTTTCACCTCCCGACCGCTCTCCACGAGCAGGACCGATACACCTCCCTTCGCAATCTACATCGAGATGGGCAACACAATGGCAAAGCGTCAAGGATTGGGTCAACGTCAATCAGGGGCTCGTACTGATTGCGTTGGCGCAGGGATGTTTCGCCGCAATGAACTCAAGCGTCAAGTTCTTGCAGTCGGAGGAACAGGGTGGAGGGTTGCCAACGTTGCAGTTGGTTGCGATTCGGATGGTACGTACACGTCGTCCTTAACATATAAGTGCACGTGATGCTCATGACCATTGAGCGAAGACAATCACTTTCATCGGATGCATCTCGTACCTTTACTTCAGCAATGATCCAGATTGGCTACTGGGGCCTCAAGAAGTCCGGAAACTGCTGGCGTTGAGAGGATTCATTGGGTGAGTGCGCCTGCTCTTGTCTCCAACACATTGCTGATGCAGTGTCTTCAGGTTTTTCGGTTTGACTGGGATGTAAGTCGATTGTGTAACCTGCTTTAACCAACCGTACTCATCCGTAGCCGGCGGATCTAGGTACCAGTCGTTACAGTATCTTTCGCTAAGTGATGCCACCACACTCGGATTCCTCAGCCCAACATGTACAGCCTTGCTGGGGGCGATGTTGTTAAACGAAAAGTTCACTCGAAAAGAATTCATCGCAGGACGTATGTGGTTCTCAGTTCTCCGTACCCTGCATCACGCTCAATCTTGCTCCAATTGATCATCAGTCGTGTCATTATTCGGCGTCATCCTGATCGCCCGTCCAACGGCAATCTTCGGATCCGCAGCCTACCCGTCAACAGGTCTTCCCGTCTCCCCCGAGGGAGGTGTCGCTGGCTCCCGAACCAATTGGGGAAATATCCCGACGCCTGGTGGGGGAAGGGGAGAGCCGACGCCGGCGCAGAGGGTGCAGGCGGTCATGTTTGCCTTGATGGGCGTTTGCGGGAGTAGCGGTGCTTGTAGGTCATAGGACGGCTGCGATGAGTTCTGCATGCTGATTACGCGGGTCCATCGTTCAGACACTGCGATCCGAGCCATTGGCAAACGTGCCAAGTCGTTTCATTCGATCTCGTATTTTTCGTTCTACTGCGTCGTCGTCTCGATCGTGGGGATGATCGTGCTGAGGGAACCACTCGTGTTCCCACGAACGGTGATAGGGTGGTGCCTTATCTTGTTGATTGGGTAAGATCTGTGTTGACCCGGTTCGTGACAACATGCTAAATCGCGCGTCTTCCAGGGTTTTCGGTCTGGGAGCGCAATTGCTGGTCACTATGGGGCTACAGAGGGAAAAGGCAGGGAGGGGCTCACTGGCGATGTATACCCAGGTAGGTGATGTCCTTGCCGTACTAAAGCTCGTACCTTATTGCGCTTGTCTTGCAGCTCTTGTTCGCCACCGTGATCGAAAGAGTGATCTTTCACACGCGGACATCCTTCTTGTCAGTGCTCGGTACGATCATAATCCTCGGCGCGGCTTTATGGGTCGCAGTAAGTCCCCTTGAATTTTCTTCTGTTCTGTAGCCTACTGATCATAACGTTCATCATCTGGATAATCAAGTTCTCAAAACAAGACAAGCCACCCGCTGATATCGAGAACCGGCTGGAAAGAGATACCATCATTGGCTCGGGCATGAACACTCCCGAAATCGTCGATGGCGGCCAAGTACCCCTGAGTCGGTCGTTGGGCCGCGCAAGAGGCGCCAGCACCGGATTCTTGGTCGCAGGCGATGCTACACTGCCGTCGTCTTCCTCGCGTGTCCGCCGACCGAGCATGTCAAAAGAAGGCTTGATGGATCGCGAGGCATCGGCGACGCCTGATGCGTTACTGCCAAGGTCTCCACGAAGGCAAAGCAGTACGAAAAGCGTGAAGTCGATGTATAGTGTACGTGGTAACGGAAAGCAAAAGCAGGATGCCCAGGAGCTCCTGGGTCATGAGGCGAGTGGAAGCTAGAGGAAGGCAGTTGGTTGTATCCATTCGTAAGCGACATCTGCATGCTGGCATGCTCCCATAGCAAAAGCATTCCACAGAAAAGGTTCTTCGCGACTGGTACCGCGAGTGGAATGTCCAGCATCTTATAATCGGAAAAGCTAGTACATCCGATTTCTATACGCCTTCATCCCGATCTCATCCCACTCTTGCCGCTTGATCCAGATATCGTTCATGGCATCGAGCCGAGTCCACACCACGCCACCTCGCCATGTAACATATCGCGGGTCCAGCCCTCGCGGGGGCGGCAGCACTTCGGGCGTCACATTCGTCGTTATTCGTCCGCTGAAATGGCGTCCGACACTAATAATGAAGTATGCCTTTCAGCGACGACACGGATTTCGAACTCTTAGTGTCTCACCGCCAAGCCAAGGCAGCGCTGATCCCCTCGATCAAGCCGCCACCGCCGAGAATCAGAATCGCATTGGCCAGATTGACCGTCTTGAGGTCCGCCCCGGCCGCCATCAGTGAATTTGTTACGGCGAAATCGATCGGCATCTTGCCCGCCTCGGTCACGACGTCGAATGTGGGCGCCGGCGCTGGTGGCTGAATGGGCTCGGGTTGGAATGTCGTCGTGGATTCTTCGCCTGTTTCTGGGTCAACAGTGGTCGTTACGACCGGATCTTGTGGGATCGGAGCTGGCAATGGCGGCAAAAGGTGTTCCGTCGATTTCGCCATTGCCAGAGTCTGCGGGTGACCGTGTGTTGAGAATATCGCTCAGTTACTCCTTGATTGAACTCACAGCCCCGTCATCCTTCAGATCCGGCATGGTATCGTCCTCGTGATTCGCGCTGATCGTGCGAGTTACCACCTTGGCCATCTTTGCATTCCAGTTGAACACTCGCGGATCAAAGAAGCACTGAAACCGAGATGAGCAAGTGACGCTTAGCTTACTGATAAGTCACCTACAGCGGGAGCCAAAACGGTCTGATCAAACGTCTGTAGTTGATATTCTGTCGTCGGCGACCCTTTTCGTCTGACTTGGATCTTCCACACATTAAACGCGACGAGATGCTACCGCGAGCAAAGGATGAGCGAGCACGGACCATACCCCTCTCACGCACGACGTACATCAAGGAGCGTACACGTCCGCGTCGTCAGCTCGTCCATCATCTGCCAATCAAGCCGTCGATTCAAGTCCAGCTCATGGTACGGGAATGATACCCGGCGCAAGAGGTCGGTGTAGAACGTCGTCACGTCGTCCCGCCCGAAATGTAGGATGTGTCTGAGCGGGAATTCAGCCAAAAGTGAAGCTTTCGGGTGCTGATCTGCCCGTACCTCGTCTCGCCTAGGAGCAGCCCGTCGTCGACACAAGCGACGCTCGTTCGTTCGGCGCCGATATCGACCACACAGGCGCTCGACAACCCAGCGCCAAAAGTCGCACACAGTGATTCCTGAGACAGCGTCAGCGTAGGCTCTTCCTTGACGCGACGTGCTCACCTGCAGGACCCCACATTGCCTGAACGCCATTCGTTGGAGTAATACGGTCAACATGCCGTCGATGTACGCCTTGTCCGTATGATCCGGCACGATCAACGCGACGGAATACTTCTACTTTCCCGCATCAGCGGACGCGACCACACAACCGACGAAGCGGGAACGCACCCAGAGATCCTTCACCGCCACGGGGGGATTCAACTTGCCCAACGCATGCCCCAAAATTTCCTGTACATCGCCCAACAAGCGCTCCCTCCCATTCTCCCCATAATCCACAGTATTGAACGTTCTCCCCCTGACAGGCCACCTCACCTCGTACGGCGCCGCTTCATCCACCCATATATTCCTTTCGGGGAAAACCACGTCGGCCGAGTAATCCTCGAGCCAGTCCACGCCGTACGGGTCGTTGTGGGGCCGGTATTGGATCGGTTTTTGAGTCGAGTTGTAGCGCGTCACTTGGAGGATCGGTTGGTCCGCTTTACCGGCGGGGAGKTTTWGTTTTTCCTGGCGCATTCTGTGGGAAGACGTGGCGGCGCGTGAGCAGGGGTTGTTTGTATGTTTGTGGGAGAAGACGGCGCTTACCGGTCGCGGAGGGCGACGCGGAGGCTGACGATGACGGCATCGCGTTCCTATAGACCAGATCAGCGGGCGCGAATCGCAACATTTATTCGATTCCAAATCTCTCACCGAGTCTCCGGCGGACGTACTCCCCTCCGCCATTCTACCCTCACCCTCCGTCCGCGGGAGAGACGTTTCATCCGGCGCGATTCCCTCGGCATCCGCCTGCGGACGATGTACTTTGCGGAAAATACAATTCGGCACCGAGATCGGGCTGGTAAACCAAAAAGTCAAACCGGAACGACCATCTGTGACGAAAACGAGAGCACTTGCGTGAGGTCACTGCCTCGTCCGATCTTCAGGTACCGCGAGCCGGGATGGATAATGATCGTCTCCTCATTCGCGACCTGCCCAACGGTAAATCAGAACGGATCGAAAGGACAATGACGGGGAAGAAGACTCACGCCCAACGGTGGGACCTGTCGCATCTCTGGATCCCTCGAGGGAAACGACTCGAGCGTCTCTTCCAGTCTCTGCGCAAACGCTGCGTCCTGCGTTTCAGGCACACGGGTATCCATCGCTGATACCTCATCCGTCTCCATCCGCTCCCCCCGCCCCGCCGGCTTTGCTACGCCATTCAGACCCTCCTGCGCCGTCGGACCGACCGGACGTCCGGCTTCGGCTTCGGCGGCCATGAGGAGCGCATCGACCGTCCTTCGCTTCTCCTCCCGGCGCAGGGCATCCGCTTCGTCGGCCCGTTTGCGCGCGACGGATTGGTTGTCGGGTGTTTTGGCAAAGGAGAGTTGGTTTCCTTTGACGTACAAGCTTTTTCGGGGGGATGCGTTAGCGTGGCTGGGAAGAGGGGCGAAGCAATCCGGGGGAGGTACCTTGGTTGGAGGTGGAAGCTTGTTTGCGAGAGCATGGATACTTCTACTTCCGGGTCGGTCTGTATCGGTGGATTGTTAGGATGAAAAGGGAGGGAGATAGGCGTGACTGACTCGTTTCCGTTTCGAGGATTGCATTGTTGGGGGCGATTGTGTAGCTGAGTAGGCTGTATTGTGGGAAGTCGGCTGTATTGTGGGAAGTAGGCTGTATTATAGGAAGTAGGCTGTATTGTATGGAATCCGGCCAGATCAAAGTCAAGTGAGTCAGGGTTGATCGGGAAAGGGAAAGTGGAGGCAATGAGGGGTTGTGGAAGAAAGGCATCATGCGGTAGCTAGTCGTTCCTTACTTCTCCTTCTCATAGACCATCATTATGCCGCACAAAGATAAACTACTCATCACCACTACCTCACAACCACGCAGCCTGACCCGACAAACGATCCTCGACGTGCGTCCCCTCCATCCACCCCGATCATCCCTGCTAACCCTAGCCCTTGCCCCTGCCCCTGCCCCTGCCCCTGCCCCTGCCCCTGCCCCTGCCCCTGCCCCTTCAACAGGAAGACGAATACACCTCGGCCTTATCACACATCATCAAACGCGACTTCTTCCCCTCTCTCGACCGTCTCGCCGCCACAAACGCCTACCTCGCCGCGCTAGAATCCGAAGATGCCGGTGCTATCGCAGATAGCATCAGGGGTTTATCGGCGTTGACGCCTGGGCCGGGGCAGAGTGCCGCCAGGCGGGAAAGGGAGCAAGCGTTGCTCAGGGAGCGGGATGTGAGCGGCACGCCGTATGTGTCTAGGACGCCGTTCGGAGGTGGCGGAGAGACGCCGATGCCGTATTCCGAGTCGGAAGGCGAGGGGCAGAATAAACGACGGCGACTGGACCTCTCGGCCGGACTAGATGTGAGTCCGTTTCTCCTCTGCCCATGCCTCGCGCAGCCTGACCCCCCCGCAGAACTTTCAAGCGAGTTACACCTCGGAAGACAATTCCTCATTCATGGACATCCTTCAACACGAGAACCAGCTCAAACGGGAGAAATACGCGTGGGCGTACGCCGCCGAGGCAAAAGCGAAAGAGGATAGGTTACGGTCGGAGCAGGGACGGAGGCAGCTCTTGATCGAGAACGGGGGTTACGTGCCGGATGATGGGCTTGTCGTGCAGAGGAAGGCGGTGGAGGCGCCGATGCATCGGTTGGCGTTGTTGCCGTCAAAGGAGGGCTCGAGCGAGGATAACGGGCAACTGAAAGCCATCGAGGGGCCCGAAAGGGACGCCAAGGATGATAAGACGGCGGCGCATGATGCGCTCATGCGTAGAGAGGATGCAGCGGAAGACGGCCGTTCCCTCATTCGCCGTGCGCCCGAATTGAACGCGCCCGACATATCCGATACACAACTCGCCGTCCCAAACGCCCTTGCCATCGCCTCATCCGCCACCTCCGTCAATGCAGACTCGAACAAAGCCGTTGACATCCCGCTCGACCCGTCATCACACCTCGCCCGGGCCTTGGCAAACGCCGGTCTACCCGAAACAGCGCTCGTCACACGCCAAGGGGACCTCGTTCCGGGACGGGAGATCGCGAGCGGGTCCGGCGCCGCTGGGGAGGTGGAGCGCAAGGAGAGGGAGGAGCGGGAGAAGAGGGTGATGGGTGAGTTGAAGGATGAGAGGGAGACGTTGGTGCCGACGTGGGGCTACAAAGTAAGTCGTCGCCGTGGAATGGCATGTCTCAGTCGTTCACCTCATTGTCGCAGACGCGGAACGCCCTCATGTTCGGCCCAGACGCCGACGTGAATCCCGTTCTTCCTGGACCGCGTCCAACCCCGACGGCAGCGCAACTTCGAGCGGATCCGCCAGAAATTCGACATGGGAACACTCGGCTGGCGGAAGAGGACGAGGAGGAGGACGCGGATGCACGGTCGTCCGTCAGGGCTTCGAGTCCGACGAGGAGTAGAGTGGCGGCCGCGATCGCGGGCAAGCAATGTAAGTCGTATGCCCTCGACACTGATGCCCTGACTGAATTCGTGACAGATCAACCTTCATCCTCGCTCCCGAAATACGGCAACTACTCCCTCGTTCCCGACGCGCCGTCCCCATCACCTAGCGACCTCCCTCCAACGGCCATCAAAGAACTCATGACATGGGGCACCCTCCTCGGCACCCCGCGCGCCCTCGGTACGGACGATGGCGTCGAGCTGACGCCAAACAATTTCAAGATCACCGAACCCGGTCGACGAGACGATATCGGACGGCGACTGGCGACGAGCGCAAGTAGGAGCATGCGTGAGCGTGCACAGGGATTCGGGACGACGCCAAAGGGATTGGCAGTGTTATCTGGTCAAGGGTCTACTCGGGAACGGGCAGGATCGATGGGTCCGCCGGCGGTGCCTACTCCCGGATCAACGACGCCGAGGAGACGTGCCGAGGCGTTGACGCCCGCGGGCAGGAACTTGCTGCAGCGGAGTGTTTTGCATACACCGGAGAGGAGTGGCGGGTTGGGCTTGCCAAGGAGCGCGGGGACGAGGAGTCGGGGCGAGGTTATGGAACGTGCTGGCGGATGGAATTCGGGTTCGAGTAGGCCGGCACGTACGAGGACGTGGTGAGTTTCCCTGCCGTGGATGAGTGACCTGGTCTGATACGTCTTACAGGACACCGAGCCCTGCACCACACCGATCCTGATCCGGGACACATGTCATCGTTGTATCAAATCAAACAGTCTTTGGCGGATCCGCCTTTTCATACCTCCCCCTCTTGGCCGTCCTGAGCTTCATCCTCGCCAATCCGACACACATCTCGGCCGCACAAACCACGGGATCCAACACGGTCACGTCTTCCCCAACTGCCTCTTGAATCACCTTGTCCAACCCCACCATTCCTGCGCATCCGAGAAGGATCGCATCGGCTTCCCGCTCGTGAACGATCCTGCGCGCGGCTTTACATAGCGCGGCGTAGACTTGTTCCCTGGGCAGTGTTTCCAATTCAAGGACACTGAGGCCACTTGAGATAACACCCGCGGAGCATTGTCGTTTCAACCCTAATTCCCCCTCGATCTCGTGCTCTAGTAACGGCTCCCATCGTTTATCCGTCGTCACGACCCCTACATTGCCCCCTACTTGAGACGCGAATAGTATTCCGGCCTCCATGATACCCACGACGGGGAGCGTCGTCAACTCCCTCAACATCGGCACCAACGGATGCGCCGAGAAACACGCAACGAGTACGGCGTGCACGGGCGGTCGCGCCGAGTCGTTGATACGCGAGAGGACGGTGTTGAGCGAGTGGGTAGCGCTGAGGATGGAAGACGTGATGGATGTGATCGATGCCGGGGACGACGAAGGCGCGGTGAGGCATTCGAAACGGATGGCGGGGATGCTGCTGGCGGGGAATGAGGCCGATAGGTGGGAGGACATTGCCTGAAGGGCAGGTGAGTGGGATCCTGTAGGTGAAGGGATGGGGCTTACGTGGGTGAAACCTTCCGTCGAGTTGGGGTTGATCACCAGGATAACGATCTCCTGTGGGGCCATGGTGGATTCGGGGATCTGCATTGGGTTGTGACACAAGACGTCGTTGGCTGAACGAGTGGGACGAGCGAGGCAGCTAAATGAAGAAAGGAGTCACTCGCTCGATCATTCTCTTATCTTATCCGCGTAACTACTCCGCTCTCCTCGGAATTCAGGAGCGTAAATGAGCGGTTATAGCCAGTACATTTGAGCAAAAAGTCCAATTTCACGGCTCCGCTGCTTACCTTATTCGATCAGCCATGAATGACGAGGCGGACGTGAGGAGCGATCATGCATGCATAGCGACTCTTCAGTGAATCGTTCGGACGTTCAGTCAGGACTCCACCAGGTTGAACTCATCCAGCACGGCCTGTTCACCACTGTCTACAAAATCGACTACACGATGGAGGCACTAGGATTCAACGCACGTCCTTCCCCCTCAATGCCATTCATCCTTTACTGATCTCACGTCCGCCGCAGATGTCCGCCGGATACCTCGAGGGCGTCGTCCGGGGCTACAAAGGCGGTCTCCTCACTCAAGCACAGTACAACAACCTAACTCAGTGCGAGAACCTGGAGGGTGAGTCCCGCGGTGAGGTTCGTGTGCTATTTCACGTCTGATCATGAATTCCTGGGTAGACTTTCGTTTGCAGTTGAGTGCGACGGATTATGGGAACTTCCTGGCGAATGAGCCGCTGCCGTTATCGACCGCAACAATCGGGGACAAGGTGCGTTCTGTATTTTGCAGTGAGAGGACGAGCGCTGATCGTTTTGTAGGCAACGGAGAAACTTGTTGCCGAGTTCAATTATATCAGAACAAACGCCGTAGAACCGCTGGCGACTTTCATGGACTACATAACGTGAGCCCACCATTCCTCACTCGGAACGCATGCTGACTCGTGACACAGGTATTCGTACATGATCGACAATGTTATCCTTCTGACCCTCGGGACACTGCATGAAAGGGATACCCATGAACTGCTGGAGCGGTGCCATCCTCTTGGCGTGTTTGATACGATGCCCGCATTGTGCGTGGCCACGAATGTCGAGGAATTGTATCATAGCGTGATCGTCGAGACACCACTAGGTACGATCACGCTCTCCAATTTTCCGGCCGTAGCTGATGTCCTGTGTCTGCAGCGCCATACTTCCAAGATTGCCTCTCCGCGCAAGACCTCGACGACCTCAACATTGAAATCATCCGCAACACCCTCTACAAATCCTACCTTGAAGACTTTTCCAACTTTTGTCAGACCCTTCCGGCACCCACAAACGAACTCATGTCCCGTATCCTCGCGTTCGAAGCGGACAGACGTACAATCAATATCACGTTGAACTCGTTTGGAACAGAGTTGACCAAGGAACAGCGGGCGAGGCTGTTCCCGACGATCGGAAGGCTGTTCCCGGAGGGTAACAACGCCTTGGCGCGGGCCGAGGATGTGGATTCCGTCAAGGCCGCCGTCGAACACATCGCCGAGTACAAGGCGTTCTTTGACGCGGCCGAGAAGGGCCTGACGACGAACAACGCGGACGACAATGAGCTGGACGCTGCGGGCGGGGATGCCGAGGGAACGAGTCTGGAAGATGAATTCTACAAACACGAGATGCGCATCAACCTTGGCTCGTTCCTCCAGCAGTTCCAGTATTCCGTATTTTATAGCTTTATCAGGCTCAAGGAGCAAGAGATAAGGAACTTGGTTTGGGTGAGTTGCGGGTCCTCTTGTGCGGTAGTCGTCGGTGCTGATGTTGCATGTGTAGATTGCAGAGTGTATCATGCAAGATAACAAGGAGAGGATCAACGATTATATCCTCGTCAACTAGAATCGCCTGTTTGTGCCGTCTGTTAGCTCCCGTGTATCGAGTTGTCATATATGGTCATGTTTCATCCTTGCGTCAGGAATAGCGGCGCTCAAGGCCACCAACGATCGCGCTTCGTGCGATTCTTGGAGGCCGCTCGAAAGAGCCTAGGGAAGGTAGCTTTTGAATCCCAACAACACACGGGCAGCGGTGAAGATTGTGCACCGCTCAGCCTGTCGCATTCTCTAGCCGGGAGATGGGATCAACGTCTCAAAACGTGCCGCTCGTAACTGATGACAAGTTCCTGTACTTATCGAGCCGGTGTCGAGCCGAACCACCGATGCTAGACGGGTACGACAAACAACGATGAAGAAGACGCTGGAGCGCTCTTGGTGCCTAAGACGGATCCAGAGGGGATATTCCCTTGTACGAGTGATCGCACTCGAGAAATGCAGGAATTCGGATCTGACAAGGACGGTCGATCGCATCAAGGTTTGATGTCGGTCCAGCACGCTGCCCGCTGTGAGTGGGACCTCCTCAGGCTCGGTGTCCTGTCCTTCGTAAGGACTGAAGTCTCTGGTTCTGGTATCGTCGCCACTTATCTTCTCGAGGCTTGCCTTATTGCCGCTGATCTTCATGCTCCCAGATCCGACCTAAGATATCAAGGAGAAAAAACAATACTGAGGAAGAAGATCACCTTGCAGGTGATTTGACCAGGCCTTCCACTGATGTTGCGCACCAGGCAGCGGACCAGCAAGTAGGAACGCCATAGGAGATGAGTCACTCTGAACGAATCAGGCGCCCTACCGATCGTAGGCTTGCTCAAGCTCCTGGATTCCTGTGGTAAGCTCTTACGATCCTGATTCAATCATATGGTATCCTCTGTGGGGAGCTGCTCGGTCATCCCTCGGATTTTTTGCAATGATGCTGCTCCCTGTCATCGGTGAGGTTCGCCTATCGGCGTCGACGAGCGTATAAGAACCTACAGTCCTGCTTTCAAGTTTTCACATTCCGTTCAGCCTGTAACAGGAACATCCGTTGACCAGCGAATCTCAGACGGCATCCAAGATCGTCATCGTAACCAGCCGCCAACAGTGACATCTCTTGCAATACGGGATGCCAGCGCCGCGCTCGAGCTCAAGGCCGATCCCCGGACAGGGCGGAAGGCAGCCTGAGCAGGCGCCGAAGTGTCGTACGTACTATCAAGATTTCTCAGAATACGGACAATACAGTGAGCCTAGTCGAACCAGTTATCGGTGTGAACTGCTGGACTTTCATGTTTGCGCAGTGCCCCTTCACGAATTGCCCGTCCTCACGAAGCAGGGCGTCGGTTGCTCGCTGCGCGACTTCATGGAGCAGGCAAATCGAACGGAGCGTGAAGAAGCTGAAGCATCCTGTTCTCAAGTTCAGGATAGCTCCGTCGACCTTCCACCTCCTTACGTCGAGCGAGTCGAGAACGATCCGGTCGCGATCAAGGTATGGCCAGTATCGAGCGACCGGGATCAAGTAGCGAAAGAGAACAAGAACAGTGAGCACCTTCAACTAACGCGAGGAGATATTGGCCTGCCTAACCTAGCCTTCACACACCTAGGCGGAAACATCGATAGGAACATTCTTCGACCTGTCTTGATGCAGCTTCTGGCTACCGCTAGGGCCCGCTCAGGTTACATCACGCCGAGGACAGCCCAGTCTTCGAGGCCGAGCACTCCTATCCCATCAGTCCGCTAGTTCAGGTCGCCGGGTCCGATGTGGTCCGCGCCTATGATTATTTTCGAAGGACCAGGAGCGATTCTGTGTATGATGAGAGAGCGAAGATATTGTTGCGGATTTGTAATTCTGTAACGCGACTGATATACTACGCCAAAACGACCGCTGTACAAGGGAGATGAGGTTTGACCATGCGGATAACACGTACAGGGCAGACGATGTGACCTTCTCAGATCTGCGCTGTAGTCGAGTGTCCAGGGCTGTGATCGTCCTTGAAACTGCTTTTGCCTACAGCATCCTTGCCTTTGCCGGGTAGCGTACAAATCTGCCGGTATACCCTTGATCTAAAATGCAGGAAGAGACTCGCGGAGCTAGATATGCTGGTTGAGGGCCCTTCGCCTCGGCCCGTCGTCTACAGACAGGCCCAAAAATGCCAACAATGTTCGACAACAGAATTGGGCGTGTGATTCAGCCTAGATAGCTGGCTGCTGAGAATGAGGCAGGGTGTAGCGTGCATCCTCGTCTGGCTTGCCGGTACGACGAAGGCGAACGAGAGACGAAACTTGGATACCATTCCTCAACTAAACGCAAGTCTTCTTCGCCTCAACGTACGGTTACCACGTTGGTAACCAGGGTCTGCAAGAAACGTACTGTAAATCAGCTCATAGATCTCATAGATCAGCAGAGATCAGCTCATGATCATAGATCTCTCCCTGGTATCTAGTACTCGGGTTCTGTACCGAAACGGTTATTTTTTATTTAGAGCCTTATGCTTGGCTAGCGCGCCCTGCTGTTGGTTGCATTCAGAGCGGAGACTTCCCGCGATATGAGCAGGTTTGCGAGCCATCCGTCCAAAGTCATCTAATTCGCGGAGGCTTGTCGGAAGTCCTGGTTCTAGGAGAGCTATCGAATTCATATATACTATAAACCGCTCTGCAACGCGTCGAACAAGGAAAGAAGGTAATTGCGGACTGGATCCAACAAGTCGTTGTTCTCCAAATTCGTTCCTGCGATCGACAGCGACGACGACGCCTGACTCGCATCCGGCAGCCCGCCAATTTCTTCCGTTTCAGCCTTCACAACAACACCCTCGGAGCAGGTAGCTGAACAGGTGTCAAACCGACGTGCACCGGCATACGTCAGGCCCTGGGGAGACACGAGGTCGGAAGGAGAAGTTCGTATCGTGGCACCGGTATCAAAAACGAATTTGGCCTTGCTGCATTATTCCTGACGTCAACCCCACCTCGACCTCGACCGACTTCTGAATTGCGAACTGCAACATTGGACCTGCTCAAGAAAGCAGGAATCTGCACTCAGTAAAGGGATCTACAAACCCGCTGTGTGCCGCGACCTATCGCTATCCCGATCTTCACCTGAAACGCAAGGCTGAAAGCGAGACTTCGATCACCAGACAATGGCTTCTCCGACACCGGAGACCACCAACTTGCATGCGGCTCTTGGAGGCATGTCTTTGCAAAACGCACCAGGAGCTGGTACGTCGCCAACAGCTCAACCTGCGTCGATACTTCAGCAAGATACATCAACATCGACACAAAGCCAACCAGCAATGACAAGCCAGAAGCATAACCCGACCAATGAGTTCTCGAGTTCTGGCGAGAAGATCGCGCAACATTCCAATCAAACGAATACTCCAATGCCTCAGCAAGGTAATGCCACGTCTAGTGCAGCTGCACCATCACGGAAGAAGTTTGTGTACGATCCCAGCTCGATGCTGTTACCGCACGAAAGGCTGGCGCAACAACGCGCTGGTGCTCATTCTCAGCCAGTCAGCAACAGTCATCCGCTTTCGCGTCAACACGTTGGCCAGGCAATGCCGTCGTCTCAGACACAGGTAATAGCTCACCATAACCCTCCACCATCTTATCTCCCCAACAACACTGGTTACGGACATGCGTCCGCTTCACATCAGATGGCAATGCCTACACGGGCGGCTCCTCCTCTTCCCCCATCATCAAACGGTCGTCCATCGGCCCAAGCCAAGCAAGATATCTTCACCATCAACAGAAATCAACCCTGGACAGACCCAGATGCGGTTGATCCCTTGCAATCACGTCCTCCTGGAACAGCGGATAAGCCCCTCTCGGACGAGGATAGCGGAGGAGAGGAAGGATCAGAGGGGAGGACAGGTGCGTCAGTTGGCAAGAAACGAGTCAGGTCAGAGGGGACTGCCAGTATTGCGGGATGCACGAGTCATGCGGATAAGAAGGGGGCGTCTGCTTCGAGAATAACGAAGAATGCTGGACCGGCGTTGTTGACGGATTGGGAGATCGTGGAGACGCTGGGTGAGTATCGCTGGTAATCCTCGCTACAGGATCTGACATGTTCGATTGCGGAAAGGGACGGGAACCTTTGGTCGTGTACTGCTTGTCCGACTGCGCCCCAATTATCGATCGCTTCCCTATCATCCAATATTCCCAAAACTGCAGCAACCGAGAGACCCAAATGGACCGACACCGCAAGCAACAGCAGAAGTGGATAGTCAATTGCCGCACTATGCCATGAAGGTCCTCAATAAAACCGAGATCGTGAGGCTGAAGCAGGTCGAACACATCAATTCTGAGCGTGCGATCCTTGAACGGGTTAGGCATCCGTTCTTGGTCGAATTGTAGGTCCTTCCATTGAGAATGTTATCATATGCTGAATCATACCCTATCCAGGTACGGCACGTATCAAGACCACCTCAACGTCTACATGCTCCTCTCGTACATTCCGGGGGGAGAATTGTTCTCTCATTTACGTCGAGCGGGCCGATTCACAGCAGATGTCACTCGATTTTATCTTGCCAGTATCATCCTCGCCATCGACTATCTACACGAGCAAGACATCATCTACCGAGACTTGAAACCGGAAAATCTGTTACTTGATCGAGATGGTTACCTTCGAATAGCAGATTTCGGGTTCGCAAAGATCGTCGAGGATAGGACATTTACTTTGTGTGGCACTCCGGAAGTGAGTTGAAAGAGCCGTCGGCAGACTACTGTCTGACTGATCATCTGCTTTTTCAATCAGTATCTCGCTCCCGAGATCGTGCTGTCGAAAGGCCACGGAAAAGCGGTCGACTGGTGGGCTTTGGGTATTCTGTGTTTCGAAATGCTGTGCGGTTACCCGGTACGTTTCCGCAAGCATCTGCTGGATCGCAGAGCCCTTATGCCATCGCTTCGCTGCAGCCATTCTTCGATGACCATCCACTCGGGATCTATGAAAAGGTATGTCGTACAAGGATTACATGGTCTCGTCGCTAATACCGTTGTGATTTTCAGATCATCGCCAACAGAGTCGCTTTCCCAAGTCACGTCGACCCATTCGCCAAGGATCTGATTCGACGTCTTCTCACGGCCGATCGGTCCAAACGTCTGGGGAACCTCCGAGGTGGAGCAAAAGATGTCATGGCACACCGGTGGTTTACCGGCGTAGACTGGGATACCCTTGCAAGCAAAAAGATTGGAGCTCCAATCATCCCTCATGTAGCCAGTAGAGGTGAGTCACGTCGATCAAAGATAAGGCAGTCGCTCACATTCTGTTTGAAAACATAGGCGACAGTCAAAACTTCCAGCGATATGCACCACCTCTGCCGCAAGAGTTGCCGGGGATCCTCGGGATCCCTCAAGGCGCTCTGCCAGATCCGCACAAACATCTTTTCCAGGATTTTGTATTCCCTCCAGCATAAGGTTCACAGCCTGCCGATCGGGGCGACCTGTTTCTGAACAAGTGCCGGAATCACGAAAGAGGAGAGGATGAAGAGTGTAAGAAATAGGGCATCAAAAGTATATAATCGCGCAGCACTGGACCAAGAGCGCCACATCGGCCCGAGTGAGTTGTATTTTAACGAGCATCGCCAGCCATACATCAGTGTGGACCGCAGGGCATTGTCTCTCAGCACATGGCCGGCACTGACTGACCTTCCCAGCTTCCTTGACGCATACTCGTGGGCTCTCGGAACCGGGCATACCTCTTCATTGGTGGCTCCTTGAGAACATGTCTCCGGAGCATATGGGCGGGCTCGGATAAGCCCGGATCCTGAAATAGGGTGTCTCAGTCCAATAGTTCAAAAATCGAGCAATCGATGACTAAGTTCGGTTCCCAACAGACCACCGATGACTTGAGGACTACTTGAGAGAGAGACGTCCAAGGTGTGTAATTAATTGCCTCGCATTCGTCACTTATAAGCTCAGGGAGGCTTAAAGACGCACACGCGTGAAAGCATTGGCAGGCATTCATCGGACTTCCTTGAGCTTGTGGCAATACAGAATACCGGTACAACCAAAAGGCGGCATTCAGTCAACACGATGACGACCGCCCAATCCATCTTCGTGTCCGCATCGCAGGGACTGCTCAAGACTCCCTCGGACCTTCCAGAGGACCATTCAATTTCCCGAATTCACCAATTCTTGATCATCTTCCCGACTTGCACAGCTGCATTGTCGCTCCTGATTTACTCTGTGCAACAGCTCGGACGACTCCGTCAATTGAAAATTGGTGCAATACGCTTACCGGTAGATGGAGAGGTATCAAGCGATCGCACCGGCGTGATTCCGCTGGAGGAGGACGATCAAGCCGAAAAGGAGAAAGTCAAAGATGTATGGGACATCCGGGATCACGAGATGGAGATCGACGGTTATCCGATAGAGGAAGAAGCATTCTGGAGGAAGGTATGTCATCCTTCTTGGACGATGCTTGAGTGGAGGACTGAAGCCTGAACGCTACCTAGACTCAATTCAAGAAGATTGCGCTCGTGGCGTTGCTACTCGCTCCCGCCGTGGCAAACCTTTTCTCGCTGGGCTATTACCTCTCGCTGCGAGACGAACTGCATCTTTCGCCCTCGACGGCCAGGAAAACACTACAGACGATCGCGCTCACAGCGCCTATCTACGTATACGCCTTGCTGCTCTGCGTGCCATACCTATCGCATAAAACTGTCGGATCTCACTGGAATACTACGATCCACCTGTCCACCATTCTGTTCATCACCTGGTTCTGTGCACTCCTGGACGTCATCTTGCCCGCAGAGGGTGATCTGTTCTCGACCATCGGATCGAACACGGCCAAGGTCTCAAAAGAATACCGGACTCTGCAGATTCTCCAGGCGCTTCAACCGATACTGCTGCTTCCTGCACTTGCACTCGCCATCGTTATACCTCGCGGGCCGGCGCTCCACTTCCCCGCCGAAAAGATCTTTACTCCGAAGACGCTCGAGACGCTCAAGGAACGCCACGCTGAACGAGTTACGACAGATCCCAATGCACCCAGGATTCCGGATGCGCTCAATCCTCGGATCCCGAACGTTACGACCGAAGTCCAGACCGGAGTCTGGGGTGCCGTCTTGTTCTCGTACGCAACACCCGTTATCTGGAAAGGGTACACCGCACTCAGTATGGATCTTTGGGATTTGCCGTTGCCCAAGGCGAACATGCGAAGCATGAACCAGTTCCGAAAGATCAAGGAAGCCTATGGTGCAACACAGAAGAAGAGAAAGGGCAGGAATGCAAACACGCCCTGGATTGATAGGCTGCCGGCAGGATGGAGCTTGTTGATCAAAGTCTTCAGGGTGAACAGTGGATTGTTCCTTGCTCGTGAGTGCCCTACAGTGCCGAACCTTGAACAAAGGCTGATGGTGTACGTTATGTCCATCAGAAACGATCCTCGCTGCGACAACCGCTGTTCTTTACTACGCGCCGTCCTGGTTCTTGAAGGAGTTGGTCGAATACCTCGAAGGCCATCCCGACCGATCCGACATCCGTTGGGGTTGGGTCTGGTCTTTCGCTCTGTTCGCCAGCAACGCCATCATGTACCTCGTTCTTGGCGTATTGTGGTCGATATCCTCGACCCATCTTCAGTCTCGTATCAAGGTTCAGCTATGCACCCTTCTATTCAGCAAAACGCTGGTCAAGAAGGACATGGCTTCAGCTCCAGCGGCAGCTACTACGGTCGCCGCGGAGGAGCTTCGCCCCGCCACGCATGGAGAAGATGCTCCCGGGACAGGCAATGAAGGGCAAGATCGAGAAGGTGCCATAGAGGAAAGAAAGGCGGAAAACAAGGAATCCGAAGAGGAGGACGTCAGCTCTAAAGCTCAGGTGATGACGCTGTTCCAGGTCGACTGCGACCGTATCTCGGAGTTTACCTTTCACGCATTTTCCCTTGTCGAGTAAGTGATGCCCTACGTTCTCGTGCTCAGTGCAGCTGACCTCGCTCCACGTCACTAGCGCGCCTGTCGAGATTATCGTTGGGAGTATCTTCCTCTATCAACTTGTCGGAATCAGCGCTCTCTACGGTCTACTCGCCTCTCTGATCACTTTGCCGCTCAACCAGTTTGCATCGAAGGTTGTCGTTAATGCTCAAGACAATCTGATGAAGGCCAGAGACGAAAGAACAGCACTTATGAACGAAGTCCTGGGCGCCATCCGCATGCTGAAATTTATGGCGTGGGAGCGAAAGTTCGAAGGGCGGGTCACGGAGATTCGAAACAAGGAGCTCAAGTGGTTGAGGCGCAATTACATGATCGAGGTGCTGTTCACCTTCGTCTGGTCCGTTACGCCCGTCCTCTGCATCATTACGACCTTCTTGCACTACTCGCTCATCGCCAAGAAGCCGCTCACGCCTGGTATCGCCTTCCCCACTGTTTCGGTACTGAATGAACTTCGATTCAGTCTGGCTACCATTCCGGAAACACTTCTGAACGCCCTTCAAGGCTTCGTTTCCTTGCGAAGGATCGAAAAGTATATGGCACAAGCGGAGGTCACGCGGGAGGAACACGATACGGATCAGATCAGTATTCGTTCGGCCACGATCACCTGGCCTAGAGATGTTGCTCCGCCGTCCGAAGGAACAACGTCCGCACCTGCATCAGTTCCGTCGACGCCCAAGGTCAGCTTCAGTCTGAGTGATGTCAATCTCGAATTCCCCAAAGACCAGTTGAGTTTGATCTGCGGTCGACTGGCATCGGGAAAGACGTTGCTGTTGCTCGGGTTGCTAGGAGAGGCGGATGTCGTCGCCGGTCAAGTCATCTGTCCTCGGTCCGCGCCGATATCAGATTTCGGAAAGAAGGTTTCTCTCGAGGAGTGGGTCGTACCTGGTCGAACCGCATACTGCCCGCAGCAAGCATGGTTGCAGAATGACACGATCCGCGGCAACATCCTTTTCGGCAGTCCATACGTCGAGGAGCGATACCAAGCGGTGATTCAAGCTGTCTCATTAACTTCGGATTTAGCTATTCTGGAGGACGGCTCGGACACCGAAATCGGTGAGCGTGGAGTCGTTCTCAGCGGGGGTCAGCGGTCCAGAGTCAGCTTGGCTCGTGCAGGTGAGTTTCGATGCGGGCCGCTCACGACAGTACTCCCGACTGAACCATGTTTCTCTCCTCAGTCTATAGTCGAGCATCAACCATCATTCTGGATGACATTTTGAGCGCTGTCGATTCACACACCGCCGCAGCAATTGTGCGAGATTGTTTCCAGGGACCTCTCATGAAGAACCGAACCGTCATCTTGGTATCGCATCACGTACAGCTAGTCAGCCCAGTTGCAGCGTACATTGTAGCATTGGACAATGGAGACGTGTCCTATGCTGGTGATCGGGCGGGCTTTATTGCCGGCGGCTTCATGGAGGACCTGGACAAAGAAAATGAAGCAGAGCCCGCCGTGCACAAGGATCAACAGGATACCATCGATGCCAAAGCAAAGAACCGGCATCTTGCCTTGTCTGCAGATGCGTCTGAACCCACCTCCGAGACCACGAGTCTTGCTGAAACGACGACGGCAGTAGACGACGAGGAAAAGGAAGCACAAACTCCGCCGGAACGAAAAGCACCGCGAAAGCTGGTAGAGGAAGAGAAGCGAGCGACAGGTTGGTCATATTACCACAGTAGTCGAACGCGAGCTCAGCTGAAGACTGCATTATGCGTTCGCAATAGGCCGTATCGGCTGGAAGATCTGGAAGATCTACTTCCGGTCCCAGGGTTCCTGGCTGTATTGGCTCATCTTCGCCCTTGCTGTTCTTATCGGTGCCTCTCCGCCTATCTGGGAGAATGGATGGCTCCGCCGATGGAGTTCGAGTTACAGCAATCCCGAGGACAACCATTCCGCGACGTATTACGTCGTCGGCTATGCGATCTTGACCTTTGTCGGAGTTCTCGCCACTACGTTGAGGTTTGTCGTTCTATATTATGGATCGATACAATCCTCCACTAGAGTGCACCAACGTATGCTCGAGCGAATTCTGCTCGCCACTATCAGATTCCACGATACGACGATCAGGGGCCGTCTGCTTGTAAGCCACTTGAGGACGCTTGGAGTTGACTGACTTACTTTGGAAATCACATGCAGAACCGCTTCGGAAAGGATCTGGAAGGCCTCGACAGCAGTGTTGCCGACAACTTTGGCAGAACCACCTTTTATGCCTTGAATATCGTTATCACCTTCTCGTCCATCGCCTACATCGGCGGAAGATACTTCGTTCTGTTCTCAGCTGTCCTTTTCATTATCTATTTCGAGGCCGGCAAGATATTCAGCGCAAGCAGCCGAGATATGCGACGATTGGACAGTGTGACCAAATCTCCTCTCTATGCCATCTTCTCTGAAGCGATAACGGGTGAGTCGCGTACGACCTTTTTTGTGTCCATCGCTAAACGTGCGCTGGCATATCGAAGGTGTCCAAGTGCTACGTGCCTACGGTGCCACCGTCAACATGTTTCGCCTCATGATGAAGATATCGGACAGCAACCTTTCTTCCTTTATCTGGTATTGGACACTCAACCGATGGATCTCCGCTCGTTTCAACCTTCTGTCAAGCGCAGTGGTCGGTGTCACCGGGGCAGTATGCCTGGTCAGCGGCGCCAGTGCTGCGTCTACGGGTTTCGCCCTGTCCTTTGCGGGAACCGTGTCGGGTGACCTGCTGTTCGTCGTCCGGAGATTCGTTTCCCTTGAGCAGTCCATGGTATCGATCGAGCGGATTGTGGAGACGACGGAGCTGCCAGTAGAGGCTCCAGAATACGTGGAGCCTCGGCCTCCCGCTTCCTGGCCATCTGAGGGCGCGCTTGAGGTTGAGAAGTTGGTCATCAAGTATGCTCCCGAGCTACCGAGCGTGCTTCACGGCATTTCTTTCCGGGTGGAACCTAGGCAGAAAGTAGGAATTGTGGGCGCAACCGGTACGTCGGCATCTAGACTTCGGTTCCCAAAATATAATTAATTGATCGCATTCGCCAGGCTGCGGCAAATCGACGTTGGCCTTGAGTCTCTTCCGCTTCGTCGAACCGACGGAAGGTACAATCCGCATAGATGGACTCGACATCACGAAAATTGGTTTGACAGACCTGCGACAGAGAGTTACCATCATTCCACAGGTGAGCGACAGATCTTGCATTTGCGATAAATCCTCCTAATGACTTATTGGTTCTAGGACCCGACGATCCTGTCCGGTACATTGCGGTCAACGCTCGATGTGTTCGACGAGTACAGTGATGACGAAATCTATGAGGCGTTGCGCCGCGTACATCTGCTTTCGAAAGACGACCAGCAGGCCAATGGAGGCAACGTCCACGCCATTGCGCAAGAGGAAGGGCGGAATGAGAATATGTTCAAGAACCTCGATAATGTTGTCAGTGAAGGAGGCGAAAACTACTCACAAGGAGAAAAGCAGTTGATCTGCATGGCTCGAGCTATCCTGAAACGCAACAAGGTGCTGGTTATGGACGAAGCAACGGCGAGCATCGACTATGAGACGGATGAGCTGAGTAGGTGCCTTCCTTCTTTGGACTTAGCCGGTACTAATGTTACTGTGCATCAGTCGGCAAGACGATCCGAGAGGAGTTTGCGGAAAGCACGATTCTGACAATTGCCCATCGATTGGCGACCATTGTGAGTGCGAAGCGTCTCGTGTTTCTCCATCCTACTGACGAGACTCTCGATTTTAGATTGATTATGACAAGGTCCTGGGTAGGTACGAGGCATCATTGCCGATACTGGAAGCTTATGTCTTGCCCTTTCTGTTTTCCAACCTATAGTAATGGACAAGGGACACATCCTCGAATATGACTCTCCCGCGGCACTGCTCAAAGATTCCACTTCGGCTTTCAGCCGACTCTGTCGCGCTACCGGGAATGCTGAGTTTAAGAACTTGAAGAGGATGGCTTTGGAGGCCGAACAGAAGAGAAGGGTGAAGTCGTCATAGCGGTCGTGTAATCGCCGCGCGAATCCCTGGGCCGGCCATGTGTGACGGCGATGTAGGGAGATCAGTATGGCAGATAGAGCCGGTGGCCAATGATCTATGTTCGTCTGTACCGTCATTGGTTACGGTAAGATGACTCGAAAGCAGACAATAGGTGTAGACCCATGTGCAGGAGAGGCGCCTACCTTCATTTCAAAAGGCTTCGTGTTCGAGGGCAGATGGTACCCCGCTATCCTTGCTGATGCCACAACGCAAGTGTGGAATGGCGTGAAGGGTAGAAATCCGTCATATTCAAAAGCGTAGTTTACAAGACGATCTAGCGATGAACGTCGCGGGCCTTACCTTCCGCTACATTGGTCATCAAGCAGATCTGACATGGCACGGCTGTAAACTCAATGTGGGTCAGTGATTTATGTAAGAAGGTCGTGCCAGGGGTCTGAAGCTAGGGCGTTACGTATTTAGTATTGCATGTTTGATTGACGGGTCAGTGTGGGGTTCTGCGGCTGCCTGTAAGCTTTAGTACTCCGCTGTCAGTGGGCGCTACCAACACTCGTACCGGACCTGACAGGATTCTTCGGTCGCGTTCATCACAATCTTGTCGGGACAATGACCCGGTCGCGAGGCAGGCTGACCTTTTGGACTGCGATTGCTTCGCGCACTGTCTCCTTGAATTCACCCTCGATCTCACCCAGGGGTTCGATGTGCCACCTCTGATGCACCAACCGCTTCTTTAAAGGCAGTCAACCTACCGAGCAGAAACACCGTACGATCTTCCATCCTCACTGCGCATCACTATTGCGAGCTCTATAGGGAGCACTGACATTAGGTCCTGTCAGCCTCGTCTTCCAGACAGGCCTTTGCAAGCCGCCTAATCAGATAGAAGGGCTTGCACAGTTCAAGGATGGCTGCGAATCTATCGCTCGCCCAATGGACTTGAAGGCTATCCGGCGACCCGACTCTGAACCGTCTATCACCAGCTGTATCACCGAGGCTTCCAAAATACTGATGCCGATCGATTCCATTTTCAACGTCCGTGGGACGCAAAAGCTTTCGACAATTTCGCTGTTCCGAAATGACGTGCTGCTTCGCCTGTGTTACGGGAGGACCGTCTGGGAGGCAGAACATGCAGGACTGACAACACGGCAGGCCGACCTGGTCGTCTCTGCCAGCAAAAAGGCAAGAGAAAGTTTACAAAAAGTGAAGTTCCAAGTGTGACTCGAACACACGACCGATGGATGATAACTCGTAGTTGCAATCCATCGCACAACCACCGTGCTCCTGGAACCGCTTGATGGCAATGGGAAATGCAAACAAATAGAATGGTCAAAAAGAAAGGACTTATTGGAGAGAAAAGTCTGGGCGCACCTCGACTGAACTTGATGCTTGTGCTAAATACTGCTAAGACATAATCACAAAGGTGGTCTCTCTCTCCTTCTGGTTTGTCAAGCCGCTCTGTCAGCGGGCCAATCTCGCGTCTCTAGGCTCTCACAATCGGATCTGCCGAGATGCTGCGAACTAGTGAGTCCAGTCTCGTCCTCGCTGCGTTAAGGTATCCCGTTAATGTCCATCGCCAACCTCAGACAAGACCGGCAAGAAGTTCGCCATTGCGCGTCCTGTCAAGCCCGGTGCTGCAGTCAATGTTCCGGGCCCGACTCCGCCCTCGTCCGGGGCTCAACCTTCGACTGCGGGGGCTGAAGGTGGGGAGGACAGCGCGTCCGCTTCGACGCAGGTCGTGAATGCAGAATCGAACAATGTAGCACGCGATGAGACGGCCTATCCTCCTACTCCGGACCTGACGCAAGATCGTACGAAGGACGTCTCGACCGATGCAGCGCCTCCTCAGGCTGCTCCTTCGTCGCCGCAGCAAACACAAACGCGACCACCATTGTTCTTTCCGGAACTTACGCCTCCTCCAACTCAGCCCATCTCTCCGCCCTCGCATGCAACACAGCCACATCCCGCGGCGCCGGAGACTTCTCGTGCTCCAATAATCGGGCTTCAGGCTCCCGCACACGCTGCGGCCATCTCACTAGCACCACAAATGCCCAACCCATTCCTTCATCCTGAACCGCCGGCACCGATCGCAACGTTATCTTCGACATACGGCTTGGCGCCTCTCAGTAGCGCACCGCATCGCAATGCTCAACCGTCTTCCAGTCGTACGCCGGCAGCGATTCAGCGGGAGGCGCAGGCCAAAGAAGCGGAAAAGGACAAGCGACGGTTATCACGGCGCAAGAGACAAGGCCTGGAGGGACCGGGAAGGCGGTACCGTACTGCTGGGGAGAGCGGGGAAGGCGAAGGAGAAGATACGGGGGAAGCCAGTGCACCTGTTTCGGAGAAGAGGAAACGCGGACGACCGAAGAATCCAGAGGGCGCGGCCAAGAAGCGGAAGGGGGCCAAGGGCAAGGGCAAGGCTGATATGACGCCGGCTGGCAATTCGGATGGGGATGAGGACCCTGAGGCGCAGGTGATGCGTGAGGAGGCCGAGGAACGTGCCGGCTCCGAACAGACACAGAGCTCAGTTGCGGAAGCTCTTGCGACGGCGCTGCAACCCGCCGGGAGCGACAAGGACGACGACGAAGAAGAAGTCGATGGGATGACTGTCCGACGTCGCGGACGCCGACGCAAGACCGTCAACGACGACATTGATCTCGAATCTGCCGTTGCAGGGGAATCCCTCGGTCCCGCTATCGATCCGAGCAGTATGACTATGGCAGAAATTGCCGCTCATCCAGGGTACGGCCGAGTCAGTGCGCGAGGGCTGGAACTGCAGGCGAGAAGAATCGAATTGGCGAGGGAGAAGCGAGAGAAACTGTTGCGGCGCAAGGGTAGAGAGGGGACGGAAGATGGTAGCCAAGCGAGGGAATCGAGTGATGACGAGGCGGCAAACGGGCCAGAGACGACCGAATCGGCGTATGCTCAACTCATGAAGAAGCAAGCTCAAGCGGAAAAGGATGCGCGTGCGGCGGCGAAAGCAAAGCGGATCCAGGGCGGGCACGAATCTGACCCTGGCAACAATGGCAAAGATATCGATCCGGACGAGGAAGACGATGACGATGAGATCAATGAAGGCGATACATTCCGGGAACGAAATGCAGCTGCTCAAATCCGGATAGAGAACGGCAATATCATCATCGACGAAGCGTCATTACAAATAGAATCCGGCCAAGCGCTCAACGATTTTGATATGGGCAATATGGAAATCGTCGAGGAACACGACAAGGATCGGTTCATCAACGCGTTCAGCTACCAGAGAAAACCGAGGGGAACACGATGGACACGAGAAGAGACGGACTTGTTGTTCGAGGTCGGTACATCGATGCGAGTGTATCCAAGTGTGCTGACTCTCGTTGCGTACAGAAAACAAGAGAATTTGGCACCTCGTTCGACATTATTATGCACTTTTTCCCGGGCAAGACCAGGAAACACATCATCAATCAATGGAACAGAATGTGCAAGAACAAGGATCCCCGTGCAGACTGGGCGTACGATGTTGCACACAGGAAGACTATCGGTAAGACCCAGTGCCTGTAAACTGCAGCTCCGGTACTGATTGCCGCTTCCGACAGACTTCTCTGGGTTGGAAAAAGCTGCCAACATGACGTTCTCGGAACAGTCTATCGACCAGATTCTGGAACAACAGGAAGCCGAGATGCAATCGGAGGTACAAGCGCTCTTGGGCCTCGTCGCGACGGAAGAAGGCGGCGAAGAACGGCAGGGATCACCTACGTCTTCACGTGGCGGTGGTAACGGGACAGATGGCGAGTCCAGCCGGCCGATGACACCTGCAGAGATGGCGAGGAAGAAGGCGAAAGAGAAACGACTCGCCAAGAAGGCGTGGAAAGACCAGTTTGGCGGCGCAGAAGAGGTCGTTGGGACTATTGACGATTGATCTGATTGAGTCTATGTTTTGCTGCACATGACGGTAGTCTTCGCCTGGTGAACTTGAAATCTCGTTGTATACGGTAGTCCGCATAGTCAAGCGTGGAAACAGAATCTCCTGGCGTATTCCCTGATCATTACGTTTGCCAACTCGTCCGATCCGGTGGCTGTTCAAGTTGAATTCCAAGAGAAAGCGCGTTCGCGCGCTTGAGTACCGAACGCGTCCCCTACACCGCGCATTCCGGGTCCTTCTTCGTACGTCCCTTTCGATATAAAAGTCGCTGCACACCTCGACTCGACAGCAACATCATGTCCAACCTTTCCGATGACACGCTGCGCCGGGTGCGTATCGCAGTGCTCTTTCGCCGGAGCCGAACTGACTGTTGCTGTCCCTCTAGATCCTGGAGCAGATCCAGCAGCAGGTACGTCATCACCCTTTCGTCTTTCATTCTCCTCCGCTGATCGCTGATCTCCGTTTTCCAGGCTATCGGCTCTCAACGATCTCTTTCCGTCGTCAATGCACAAATAACCAGTAAAAATCGGGAAAAGAAAATCCTGGAACTCACAACGCAGCAGTTGAATGCGATTCCTCGAGCTGAAAATGTCAAGATGTACAAGGGTGTAGGCAAGGCGTGAGTGCATCGATACCGAGTCAAAGGTCAGGGCTGACTCTCGGTTTTCCAGCTTCATCATGCAGCCGAGGGAGACCATCTCGGCCGAACACGCGACCCAGCAGAAGGCAGTAGCGGACGACCTGACGAGTTTGTCAAAAAAGGTTCGATATCCTCTATCCGGTTATTCTTCTATCGACCACTGATCCACCTGAAATGTAGGCCAAGTATCTGGAAAAGCAATTGAATGACGCGCAGAGTCAGTTGAAGGATATCGTAAGTCTCCACCTAGACACGCGCGAAAACATGACTGAGACTTTGTCATTTTACAGTTCCATAGTCAAAAGCGCGAGGAATAGCAACCTCCCCGCTTGACATCACTGTATCAATACATCAAAAGCATGGCAACAAGACGCCGCGGTATCGTTGTATGTATGGCATTTTTTTCGGATTGACCGCTGCCCATTCCTCGTTTGAAGGGGCTGCTGCGTTCTGGTTGACCCGTATCTCTTTCTCGATTCCTCTCCTTCTTTTCCTCCCCTCTCCTCCCTTCCCTCTTACCCCTCACTAAAGACCCTTTTCCGAACGTCCAAGTTCAGACGCCCGAGCCGTTCTCGGTCGGGCGCACAAATGGAATCGGGCTCTCCAACAGTGGGTTATATCAATGTATAGACAACGTCTTATTTGATTACGGTACGTCCTTGATTCCTACTGGGCGTCTTGGCCGATTGTACCATAAGACACATTCCATGATTCAATGAAATTGTCGCTGCGCAGTCATGTTCGTGTCAGGCCAATTATGCCTTGGATGCAGCTGGTTGGAACGACTATGCATCTCACGCTGCGTCAATGGTCAGTTTACCATACTGCAAGCAATACAAGTTGATACCTATCTTATCCGTATTGGGACTCGTTGAATCGGCATGGGAAATACTGATCAAGGCCGTCGTCGTGTCTCCGTGAGCAAGTCTCCAAGTCTCGGTCGCCGTCTATAGATAGAATTCCCTCGATTGGGCGATCGAATCTCGGCATTACAGTATGACGTTTGCACCGTCCGAACCGCAGTATTCTTGACGGTCCGTTGTTCATCAGCTGGTCTCTGTTGCTTTGCATACCATCGTCCTTCCGCCCACAGTCATCAACCAACCAACCCAAGCCACTCTGTGCGTCCTCATGTTCAGATCTGCGTTTAGATTACCGCGTGCTCTGCCGATCGTTACCGACCATACTGCCAAACGTTACTTTTGCGCCTCAAACAGCATCATGTCGCGAGTCCAGGGAACTGAAAGCTTCAGCGTGAGTCTTGCGGAGGCTTAGTAGGGAAAGGTTTGAGTGCTGATTCGCCTTTATGAACGTGTCGATCTCGCCCTTGCGATTGCTCCATGTGCCATGTGGTCCTCGCTGTCTGACAATCGTTGCCTGGACTCTAGTTCAACCACACTATGCTCCGAATCAAGGCAAGCGTCTCGCCCGCGCCCACACCTGCATGGGTCACTACTAATCATGGCATTTAATTCTCTGATCCAGGACCCCAAGGCGTCCTTGAAGTTCTACCAGGAAATCATCGGCATGGAACTCCTCGACAAGCATGACGGCGGCGACTTTGTAAGCTCCCGCCGTTATTCCCTCTACCATCTCGCTAATACCTCTCACCCGGAAAGACCCTCTACTTCTTGGCGTTCCCTCAAAAGAGCGACGAGAACCTCTCGGCCGAGCAGAAAGCAAAGAACCGATTCAACCGGGAAGGTATCCTCGAATTGACGCACAACCACGGGACCGAAGACGACCCTGATTTCAAGGGTTATGCCAGTGGTAACGCTGAACCCGGAAAAGGGTTTGGCCATATCGCAATGTATGTGATCGCGTGAGCAATGCCAGTCTGGTCCTTGATTTATGCGCCTTGCATACTCCAGCTCGGTCGACAACATCGAGGAAGCGTGTGAGCGATTCGAAAAGATGGGCGTACAGTTCAAGAAGAAGTTGACGGATGGAAAGATGAAGCATATCGCTTTCATCTTGGACTGTGACGGGTACGTACAGGGCGCCGGGTTTGTTTCGCGTTGTACTGAATGACTATCCTCTTGATCCCGGCAGATATTGGATCGAGGTCGTGCCCAAAAAGTTGAGCCTGTGAACCGCGCCTTCCGTGAGATCAGCCAAAGGCGACAGTCGGTTGTAGAGGAAAAGAGTAAAGATCGCAAAGCGTAACTACCAACTATGATCTTCGTACTTCATCACGTTGTTTTTGAAGCCAATCTGCATCGCCGTACAGCTCGCTGATAGGCCGTAACGAAATAAGAAAAGCGCAGCTCTAGTCTAGGACTGATGATGCAAGCGGAGGACAGAACGATGCCAACGCTCGCAGCCGGTCTATTACATACGACAAATGAGGATCTACCAGTCATTTCCATCCTTTGTACCGCGCGCCCATCTATTGCACCTCGCTCAAATCAATTGCATCCCCTCCATCCTTATTCTCCGCGACCCCGACCTCGGTCACGACGCACGTGATCAGCTTGGCAGGGGTCACGTCAAACGAAGGGTTATAGATTGCGTTGTCGCCCCGGCCGATCGCGTTGGGCGTGATCTGGACGATCGCCTGGGCCGCCGCGGCCGGGGTGCTGCCGTCCGAGGATGCGGCGGGGGACGTCCCGGTCGGGGAAACGACGAGGCCGCGGGCGAGGGTGGCTTCGACGGGTGGACGTTGTTCGATGTGGATGCTGCGGCGTAGGGTTAGCATCGTGCGTGATTGGCATTGGAAAAGCGCCATTGGCTGTTGTTTGGGGGGGGGGAAGGGGGGAAACGCCAACCGAACGTACTCTTTTCCATGAGAGATCTGCATGTCGAGCGTCGTCACCGGCGCAATGACCATGAAGGGAATCCCGTGCAACTTGGCGAGCGCGGCGGCCTGATATGTGCCGATCTGCAAGGTCACCGGAACGAAAACACGGGTAGCAATGAGCATATGGCGGGGCAAGTCCGAATGAGGAGCGGAGAAAAACGCACCTTGTTGGCGGTATCACCGTTCTTGACGACCCGATCGGCGCCGACGATGACGGCGTCAATGTCTTGATGCTGGAAGAGCGAGCCGACCATGGTGTCGCCTAGACACCGGGGAAGACATGTTTACGCGGTGATACGGAACGGGCAAGGGGGGAAAGGGGGTCCCTTACAGATCATGCAGGACGGGATGCCAAGCGTGGACAGTTCGAGCGATGTCAGGCGCGAGCCTTGGTGGTAAGCTGTAACGCCGGAAACATGAGTAGAGTTCGAGGAATGAGGCACAGATCGCGAGTACGAACGCGTGGATTGCGTGTAGTAGGCTCGTTCGAGACGACCCGTCTCGAACAGGTTGGTAATAACGCCCAGCGCCGTACCGTAACCCTACAACCCTGATCAGCCCGAGGTATCACGCGAATCCCGACACACGACTCACCGACGTCGCCAGGCTGCCCGTATTGCAGACCGTCATCACCCTCAACTTTTTCTTCCCTTCCTTGGCCCTCCGGGCAAACAACCAATCCGCCCCGATCTGACTCATCCGCTTGTTCCGTTCCAAGTCATTCGCATGGACGGCCTGACACGTCTCGATCAGGCTTTGCGCGAGCTGGGCCGCATCGTCACCGTCACCGGCGGCAAAAGCAGACGCGGTCGCGCGGATCCGGTTCATCGCTTCCGACAGGTTGACGGCGGTCGGCCGGGACGATTGGAGGTAGTCCAGAACCGGGTGGAGCCAGTCGAGGAGGGCCGAGGGGGTCGTGAGTGGGCCCAAGGGGTGGGCGGTGGCGCTTGCGACGGGGATGGTGGGCTCCGTTGGGGATCTGAGCCGACGGGAGAGGAGGAGGGAGATGATGAGTGCCGCGAGGGAGGCGATAGCGGGTGCTCCTCGGATCTGACGAATGATGGGGTGGTGAGTTGAGAGGTGTATACATGTGTGATTGTGCCGCTCACCCTCA
The DNA here is from genome assembly GCA_001599735.1 of Naganishia albida. Taxonomy (NCBI): domain Eukaryota; kingdom Fungi; phylum Basidiomycota; class Tremellomycetes; order Filobasidiales; family Filobasidiaceae; genus Naganishia; species Naganishia albida. The sequence goes on from BCHV01000004.1 coordinate 383,593, forward strand.
TGGACTTGATGGCATCGTAGGCATCCTCGACCGACTCGCAGGCGTCCCACTGGATCTGATGCGGGAGCAAGAGCTGGTTGATAACGTGAATGCTGTCGTCTTGCACGCTGAGCGAGGTCATCATCTTGTCCGGAATAGTGGGCGCGTTGGGATCGGCGGGCTGGATGGCTGTCATTGTTGTGGAGGGGAGGGTGGAGGGGAGGGCAAGGGAGGGGGGAAGGGGGAAGGGTGGAGGGGAAGGGAAAGGGGAAGCTTAAGACTCAAGACCCAAAAGTTGGCAGGGACATCTCTTTTTCGATTTGCTTCCGCACGGCACTAAACCCATATACAACCCTAGACCCAGACCACCTACAACACCTCGACCTCGCCATCGGCTATGTACCGCTCTACAAGATCATACCGCACCAGGTGCATCGAATTGGCGCTCAGCCCGGCTCGTTCCCCGCTGTGAGGGGCGTCAGTCAGTGTGCGGCGACAAGGTCAACCGAAGAAAGAGCGTGGAACGTACGTGGACAGGACGATATCCGGCAAGTCTTTCTTACAGTAGATCAAGACGGGCGCCGACTTGTCTGGTTTACGAACTGGAAGAGGCTTCCGTCAGCCGCCTGCCTGGCCTTTATCGGATTTTTTTGGTTGATCGTGCACGAGACAGGACGTACCCATGGACCGCTGCGTGCCGAAATCAACTTCAAGGCCGCGCAGTTTCTCGGGGAGGGATTGAAGTACGGAATCGGTGTAGTGCGTATGGAGGAGTTGGGTGTACCTACGAGCGGGTCAGGAGTTGAGAGGATGGAATAGATACGCCGGGGCGGGGGGGAGGCGTACTTTTGTGCGTGAGATAGTTCGAGTTGGGATAGGAGGCGTTGTGCTTCGGGCGTGGTGGTGATGTACTGTGCAAACTTTTCGACCTGCAAACGCTCGAGATGAGCCCCGCCCGGAACGCTTCTTGCGTCTCGACCGACCCGCGAGCGCGAGCGCGACCGACCTTTGCGAGCCTACACCGCAAGTACGCCCTGACGAGATACTTTACCCTCTCCATCTCGGTCTGCACGATGATCAACTTGAAGTGCTCCTCCTCGGACGTCTTTGGGTCCGACCGGAGCAAGTCGAGCATCTCGGCTTGCTGCCCGAGCTTGTGGAGGCATTCTTCGACGAGCTCGCCGTGCCAGGTCATCAGGTCGGGCGTGCCCCGTTCGCGGATCCAGGCGGTCATCAGACGGGTGACGTCGTTTGCGGGGGATTCGTCGTCGTCGGATTCGTGGGGGGCGTCATTGGGGAGGTTGGAATCGTCGCCGGGAAGGAGGGGAATATCGCCTGCTCCGCCCAACAGCGCGTCCCTGTCGAGGTCGACAAGCCGTCGCGATGATTTCCCCCGCGCCGCCGCGGCGAAGAGCGGATCCGAATCCATATCAAACGTCGTCATCCCCGTCACATCGCCCGCGCTCTCACTGTCGTGATTGAAGAACGACGTGTCCCTGCCCACGCGCGGGGAGGAGGGAAACGTCGAGGACGAAGCGTCGGCGTTGTGTGGCTGTGGCTGTGGTTGCGCCGGGCCGTCATTCGGGCGAAGGTGTCGTGCAAGGCGTGGCGGCGCTCGACGGCCTCGGCCTCGTGAGGGGCGGGCGTCGGGACGCGAGGAGGCGTCTTCGTCGTCGCTGAAGAAGGAGGACATGGCGGGGCGATGAAATATGAACGGCGAGGATAAGGAAATGAGGAAATGGACGCGACGCGACGTTTTGTGCTCGACTGTCTCAAGCTGCTTCGCTTCGGTTGATTCGGGGGCACCACCTGCCCTCCCCTAAAGAACCGGACACCCTTTATTACTCCCTCCCCTCACCGACAACCGCGGCAATCATGGCCACCACGACAGTCACAGTCACCACCCCGCTTCCCACCTCCACATCCCCCCATCCAACACACACCATCCTCCCCGGCCTGCCCAACTCGCGCGACTACTCCGGCCCTTGGTTCCGCACCCAACTCCTCCTCTCGCTCTCCCTCGGCCTGCTCTCCTGCTCCATCTTTTCCCTCCTCCGAAGACGATGGCGCAGGATCTACATGCCCCGTGCGCTCCTCCACGCCGCGGAGCCCTCTGGTCCGGCCTCGCTCGATCGGCCGGGCGCGTGGGGGTGGCTCGTACCGACGTGGAAAGTGAGCGATCGGACAATGCTCGATACCGTCGGCCTCGACGCCGTCGTCTTCTTGGACTTTATGAAGACGAGCGCCGTCTTCTTCGGCGTGTGTGCGGTAAGCGCGGCAGTGGTGTTGATGCCCGTCAATTGGACGCGGCATGGGAGTACGGATTCGGATACGGACGTGCCGGGGGACGACGAGGAGCATCGGCGCGGGGACGCCAGCGTCGTCGCCGCCTGGGCGGGGCAGCTCGTGTACGACGCTGCGCAACACAAGCACGCCAACGGAACGACACGCAATCCGACGCTACTCGACATCATCATTGATCCGCAAACGACGACATCCCTGCACCTACTCTTCACCTACTTTTTCTCCCTCCTCGCCCTCTACCTCTTTCACAAAAACTTTCACCGCTTTCTCGCGGCCAAACAGACATTCTCCATCTCGCGCAAATCCTCTGTGCCGGCACGGACCGTGCTCGTCTCTGCGATCCCACGACAACTCCGCTCCGAACGCGCCCTCAAGGAATACTTTGAAGAGACGTGCGGCTGGCCCGTCGAGAGCGTCCAGGTCGTCCGTCACGTCGGGAACGACCTCCGTGACGCACTCAAGCAGCGCGAACGAGCGATGCGCCAGTTGGAAAGGGCATGGTGGGACTATAAAGGGGATACGGATAAAGGACGGATCCGGTTGGACGATCACGTCGACTTTACCGCCGCGACGCGGCGGCGCGGGCGCGACGGCGAGTCGGAAAGTACGAGTGGGGAAGCCTCGCGCCGGGCATCGCGGGATGTCTCGCGCGCACGCACCCGTCCCCCGAGCTCGCGCGACGGGGAATCCGACGATCTGCTTGATCCGTTTGCTACGGCGACGCGCAGCGGCGCACCGTCCCCCTCCCCACCGCTGGCGGTAATGGCAGACGACAGAACGTCGTCGGCTCACATCGATGTCCCCGTCGTGATTGATGATCCGGACGATCCGTCGCCGAATTGGGGGGAAGTGCGTACGTCGCATGATCTACCGACGACGGGACATCCGTTTGCCGTCGCTGCCGCAGCAGAGTCCGAGCTACCGGCGCCCTCGTCGAGTCGAGCACCGACCGCGCGACCGACGACACGTCTCGCGCCGGCCTCGTTACCGCTCAAGCTTCCGCTCTTGGGCAAAAAAGTAGACGCCATCACGCACTGGCAAGCAAAGTTTGACGACGCCGAAGCTCAAGTCCGCCGGATCAGGAAAGCCCACGCGGCCGACTGGCAGAGTGATATCGTCTATGCCCGAGCCGAGGCGCAAGCCGAGCGCGAGGGGGAGACGCCGGCGAATGTAGATGCCGCCGGCGGGGAACACGAGACGTCGGGCTGGTTGAGCGGTTGGATGGGCGGCAAGGACGATGATCAGGGCTTCGCGCGCGTCCGGTTGACCGAGGAGGGCCGGGCGAGGGTGTCGGATTCGGAGAATGAGGATGAGCGGCCGGGCCGGGTGTCGACGTCGAAACCGGGGAGAAGCCGGAACCGGGACGGAGAGAGCGCGAGCGGGCGGAACAGGACGTCGGGTGCTTTGACGCTGCGCAAGGATCAGTGGAGGTCGAGCGGGGAAGCGTTTGTCACGTTTGACAGCATTACCAGTGCCGTAAGTTCGGTTCCTGATTTCCCTCGAAAGACGTCCCATTCTCACGGTTCCCCCGCAGGAACTCGCTGCACAAGTCGTTCACTTTCCCGAACACTCGCAGTGTCGTACAGAACTTGCGCCGGATCCGGATGACATCGTGTGGCAAAACATGGGCAAGAGTCCGCGCGAGCGCATCATTCGGGAATTAATGGTCTGGGCCGCAACGATAATCATCTTGTTATTCTGGATCCGTGAGTCGCTTGATTCCGGAACAACGAGATGGAGAGTTGACGTTCGTAACGTCCAGCACCGGTCGCCGCGGTCGCAACACTCTTGTCGTTCAAGGAAATCGAGCGACTATTTCCCTGGCTCGCACATCTCATCGAATCATCGCCCACAATCGGCGCACTCGTCCAAACAACGCTGCCTTCCACAGCGATCATCATCTTCAACGCTGCGCTTCCGTATGTTTTTGAATGGCTGTGTTACTGGCAAGGATTCAGGAGTAAATCCGAGATTGCAAACTCGATTTTGAAAAAGTGCGTGAGCTGACCACAGAGGTGAAGCGGTGCTGATTGCCTACTCTAGGTACACAATATTCCTGATCTTGACTACCATCTTCATCTTCCTCCTGGTCTCGACCATCTGGGCCATCTTTCTCGATCTAGCAGGATCGCCGCAAAAGGTATGTCGGTCTGCGCTCCCGCTGGGCATTCTACCGACACCTTTTCCTGCAGATTCCGGAAAAACTTGCGCGGGCACTGACGCAGCCGAACGCTCGAGCGTTTGCCATGTCGTTTGTGTTGCTTCAGGGTATCGGCATCATGCCCTTACAATTGCTCAACATCGGATCCTTATTCTGGATCGGGCTTTATCGCACCTTTTTCCGACTGACACCTAGAGGTAAGTCTTGACTCTCTGGATGTGTACGGACGCTAACCTCCCCGCTTGCGTAGAACTTGTCGAACTTTACGCCCCACCTAGCGTCAACTACGGCATGATCTATCCGCCTGCCATTCTCGTCTTCATCTTCACCCTGACAGACTCTGTCATCTCGCCGCTCATTCTGATCTTTGGAGCGCTCTACTTTACCGTTGGCTGTGAGTGTTCTTTCCTGCTCGAAATGTATTCAGCTGACGGCCTCTTCTTTAGACCTCGTTTACAAGTACAAGCTGATCTATGGTGAGCCTTGGCGAGAGCCTTGCATGTTTTCCCTGACTGACCGCGCCGACGCAGTATTCGTCAACCCGTACGAAAGTACCGGTGAAGCATGGCCGACTACATTTGCCCGGCTCGTTTGGGGCATCGTCCTCTTCGAACTCTTCATGCTCGGACTGTTCGCCGCGAGACAATCGTGGTACGCTGCGACCGGGGTCGTGCCATTGCTCCTCGGCACTATCGCTTGGAGTTGGTCCGTCCGTGAAGACTGCAAGGGCCTGAGCCGACATACTCCGTTGGCGACCATCGCTGCCGCTGAAGCCGAGAGGGTAGGTCGTTCAGTGCCTTTCACCGAGACGACGCTCACCTCTGCCGCGTTTTAGGGAGATCACGAGCGGCCGATATCTATAAGATATAACAAGAAGCATCACTCGATGTATCGACAGATCGAGCTTGCGGAGCGACTGCCAAAGCCTTGGATAGCAGCAGAGCTGGGTCAGACCGAGGATTAGAGTACACCCTCAAGGCATTGTTGCATCTCAGAATCGCTGGGCACACTATACTACATCAGAATATAATTATGCATAATATCTTCTTCGAGACCACCCTGCACCGGATACTTTGAGACCTTACAGCGTGTTTACAAGTCTTGTCATCATCCTCGCGACGACGCCTCCTTACCAAATATCACACCTGTGCTTTGGGTTCATCTGCAGGACGACCGGTCAGATCGCATACCGCAAAGCTTCTTGCTAGAGTACTCACAGGTGAACCGGCGGGACACTTGAAAACTTCAGCAAACTTTGCGAACCCGCTGAGTTGACCGTTGCTTCTGTATTGATTAGGCGAATGAGGATCGGTTCGAATGCGAGCGAGCGCAGCCTCGGGTTTGATGAGCTGCGCCCAGACCCGAGACGATGAGACGAAAAACAGTTGTTCTCTGAGGTAGCCGTCAGTCTGTGCAGGCGCAAAAACTCAAGATCAATCTTACTCGGTATAGTTCAAGCCAGGCAGCTTCAAGTTCTTTTCAGCTGTCGAGAGCTTTTTCCAGGCTGAATAGGCAAAGGTGATGCCTGAATCACCCAGGTCCTCTCCGTTCGTCAACTGCGAGCTGATTGGTCAACACACATTTCCCACCCACAAAGTACCCGCTTACGTTGCCATTGATATGGACCGGCTTTCCGTCTGGTCCCTCGATTGTGTAGTTGGAATACTGCCGAGCGAGACATTGAGCCTTTTCCTTGAACGCCTTGACGGTCGTGTTCGTCCACCAGTCTCGGAGCCTTCCTCGCTCGTCATATTGTGCACCGGTGTTATCGAAAGCGTGGCTGAGCTCGTGTGAAGCCACCGAGCCGAATGCACCGTAGTTCAAGTAATCGGGCCAGGCAGCGCTGAAAAACGGCGGCTGGAGGATACCGGCAGGGAAGACAATCTCGCCATCGGGAGGCGAGTAGTAGGCGTTGACGAGCTGCGGGACCATCTCCCATTCGCCTCTGTCTCGCTGCTTGCCCAGCCTGAACCAAGACCTGGTCTCGGCGAGCACGCGCGTTCGGAGTCCGTTGGCAAAGAAATCATGGTCGATCTCAAGAGGCGCAAAGTATTGTTCCAGAGCCACCGCGCTAGATACGTTCGGCGAGGTGGGATAGCCGACCTTGACGAGCATGGTCTCGGCCTATAGCGCGAATGGACCAGATTAGCCCAAACTCTGCGGAAATTTATTCGCCTCCTACCTTTCCTTGAGCGGCCTTGGCGCTCTCCTTGTCCATCCAAGGCACCGACGGTAACCTCGCCTTGAAAGCATCAATGATGTCGTAGATGACCTTTTCCGCCTTTTCCTTGCTATCACCTGCAAACTTGCGGTCCACAAACTCCTTGCCGCCGATGAACCCAAGACCGGTTTGGCTGTCTACGTAGGCCTGACAGAACAGTTGTCGGTCTTCGGGCGTACCTCGCTTGATGCCTTGCAGCAGTTCCTGCAATCGGCGCGTAGCCTGTCGAACTGGCGTCTGAGGTCCCAACAGAGTCGAGTACGTCAATCCGAATCGAGTGACAAAGTAGGCAGAGAGCACGTGGTCGGGAGCATGTCCCAGAATCTTGTGAACGGCGTTGATGTACGGCGGATGGGTGACGACAATCTTTGTGGGGAATTTTCGAGTGTTGAAAGTCGAGATGTAGGCAGAAAGATCCATAAAGGAGAGTTCTTTCGAGACGTTGGCAAAGGGGTACGGGTTGTACGAGAAAGTCGGGTTGAACAGGTCCTCTCTAGCGCGATATGCCATCGTCAGAGTCGGCTATGCAAGAGTTGATATGGCAAAAACTCACATGTCCGCACCAGCCCTCATCAACGACCTCTCGAGCCTGACGACGTCCCTGGCCAGCGTCTTGATCTGCTTTGCAAACTTTTTCTTGTCAATCTTCTTTCCGCTCTTGCCTTTGTGGCCGAGAGAGCCATCATCCTCGCCGCCCAGGTGCTTCTTGACTGGCGTCGGGTGAGCGAGTTCCGCAAGAACGTCGGCGACGACCGAGGTGTAGAAATCGAGAATCGGCTTCTCCTCGTAGTATTCCTATAATTCAACAGACACGTTAGCGGTCTGCGCGGGATTTCGACAGCAAAGTGAACCGACCTTTGAAGGTAAGCCTCCTCCAGTCTGGTACAGGAACAACTCTTGGACCTGAGGATCCTCGCCACCGGCATCGCCCTCGATCGCAAACCCGAGGAGAGCATCGACGCCTATATTCACGCAACGGATAAGCGTCTGCTGGGAAGACTATAAGTCGCGAAGTACTCACTGCGGGAATGGGCGAACGCCAGCGCTTCCGTCAGAGCTTCCTTCTTGCCCTTATCGTACTCGACCGGTGTAGCAGGTTCCAGGCTGGATCTCTTCGCTACCGCGTGCTTCAGCGCGACAGCTCGCTCCTTCGTGAATTCCTGCAACATCGCTGCCCGTGCTTTCAAGTCTTCGGGGACCGTATAGTCACTCGTATACGCTCCTTCCCAGTCTTCCGACGAGTCGAAATTGGCATCGGTATCGGACGGGTGAACAGGGAGGTAGAATGGGCCAAGGATGCGTTCGATTTCGCCGACAAGGGGAAGAATTGGTTTCGTTCCCTGTGCATTGATTCGATCCTACGTGGGTGGCAGCGAATCAGTCTAAATAGTTGGCGCAGAAAGGATGGTCGAACTCACGACATCCATACACGCTGCATATCCGGTTCGAAGCTTCTTCAGGTTGGCAGCCTCGGCACGCTTCTCCTCGTCTTTCTGGTCATTGCCAGAGATGGAGGCGTGCTTCTCCTTGCCCTCGAGAATATCGAGAATGACTTTGCGGTTCTCGTCTTGCAGTTCCGTAAAAGTGCCGTAGACGGCTCGATCGGCGGGCAGTGAATGGGACTTGAGCCATCCGCCGTCTAAGAGCATTACGTGAGAGGTCAGAGAGGTTTGGGGGACGACAAACAGCTACTTACTAGCGAAAGAGTAAAAGTCTTGACAGGGATCCACAGTCTCATCCAAGCTCTTCAAGATGTTTGAAGCCAACAAGACACATTCAGCCGTCAAACAGGTCTCTCGCTCATCGTGCCCATGACCAGGCTTGGAAGTCGGCATCGGGAACGGCTTCTGCTTTCCACCACCCACGGTCGTAGTCGCAATGACCGTGCTCGTCGGAGATCCGTGCACCGTCGAGGTGACATGAACGGGAGGCTGATGCCGTTGATGCCGTTCATTGTCGAGGCGATGTTTGGTGCCAGCGAACAAGCCTATGAACGTTGCAGCGAGGAGAAGGAATAGAATCGCTAGTGCCGTCAAGATCTTCTCTAGCAGAGTTAAACCTCGAGAGGCACGGGTGAAAGGGTTACGAGAGTGATGGGCGAGGTGAGGTTGATCATCTTCTGGGTTCACCAGTAAAGGCGCCGTTTCTGCGTCAGGGTGTTAGAGTGATCGCCTCGGGCTAACACACGCACATACCTTGGTCGGTCGAGTCTCTTGCCGACATGATGGCGTTGAGGGGAGAACCGTTGATCGTTGGCAATCGCATATAGCTATCTATCCTTTGGCTGACAGGGAGCACGCGCACACGCGGTGGCCCATGACGAATCGTCTTTCGGGCGCACTTCGCGGACGACGCCGATTCTGATAGGACTGTACTGTAGTCGTAGCCATTGCGATGAAATTATTCTGCTCAACTACACATCGCCTAATCCTATGCACAACATCCAGTCTAGTGTCCACCCCTTACAGCTGCATCCACAGCCTCTCCCAACCCTGCAAAAGCCTCGGCGAACTTTGCCCCTGCCTCCCTTCCCTTCTTGTTCAACTCGTGCTCGCTGAATTCCCGGCCTACCTCCTCGGGCTCATCCTTCCATCCACCTTGCAGCCACTTCTTCCCTCGATCCGCGTTGCCCGTGATCAGCTTCTCTGCACGGTCCCAATTCATAGGGGAGCCGTAGCCGCAGAAGGAGAGTACCACACGCTATAAAGAAGCGTTGAAATAAGCTACGAGGCGGTCGCATGCTGAATTTGACTTACCGGTGGCACAGTCAATCGTCCAATCTTGAAGCAGTACGACGACACGGCAAGACAGTGCAGCACACTGCCATCCTCTCGCACCTTTTGCGCAACCCGTTTCGAGATCTGCTCGTGCATGTTACCCGTCCCGGTAGCCTGACCATTCGACGTTGTCGGTGTCGCAACGCCGGACGAGCTGACGGAGCCGGATAATACGTCGTTAATCATCGGCAGCTTGACGGCGGGGTTCTTCGACGCTGATGTCTCAGCTTCAAGGGCCGTTGTAGGCTTGGGCAGGGCGGAGCTGGATTTCTCGCTCGATTTTCCGCGTTTGGGGTAAGTAACGAACTCGGCAACAAGGTACATCTGCGATATCTTCATCAGCCATGTGTGGTGTCCTCGCATATCGCATCGGGCACTCACCCATTTCTCCTCGAACCCTCCGATGCTGATATGGATCTCATAGTCCGAAAAAATCGGAATTTCCTTGGCAAAGTTGTAGCTACCGGCTGTAAAGTCAAGATTCGTCGATCAGCGGTTGTCTAGCGCTCCTCATAAGCGATACATGCCGCCCAAAGCCATCCAGCTGTGCGAGAAAACAAAGGGGGAGAGCGATGATCAGCCAAAGAAACGGACGAGCCGCAAGTGCAAAAACGCGCGTCATCGAGGACGGAAGTCAATACTCACCCACCAGGCGCAAAGAAAGGAGAGAATGCCTCCACGCAAGCTTGCATTCGTGCATAGTCCAGGTTCTAAAAGACGGAAGGATTCGTCAGGGCCAATCACGATGACAATCATTGTGTAACCTACTTTTGCGTAACAAGAATTGGAAAGATGCTTGTTGTAGTCGCCTGCAACCGCAGCAAGCAATCAGCCCACCGCTACCTTCGCTGCTGCCCCCAACAACCCTGCAACGGAGCATTGCGACAATTCATCGCAACAGTCCACCGCAACAGGCCACCGCACAACTATTCCCAGAAGTATCCCACGACACTCACAGTCATCATAGTACGCATGGTACTTCTTCTTGCTGACCACCTTGGTATGATCCACAAATCGATCTCCCTTGTACGGATCCTTGGCGATCAGCGACTGAAGCTTGGGGTTCTTCCTGTCCTCAGTCGTAAACAGTCCCAGACTCCAGTAATACGGCTTCAGGCCTTTCCGACGGGCTTGAATGTGGCCCCAGATTGCGGGCCACCATAGCTTGACTGAAAGAAAGGTGAATTGTGTCAGCCCTAAGTTCAGGGAATGGTAACGCTTGTTGTCTTTGCTTACCATGCCAAACGAAGGGCCAACTCTTGGCGTTGAACAGCAAGAGCAAGAGAGCCAGGTATTTGACTATCGCAAGTAAATATAAGCTCACGGTCACCACGGGACGACAGGGAGCCACCACTCACTAGGTTTAGGGATAAAAGGAAAGATACTATATCGACCGTTCCACAACCACCTGTAAAGTACCGCTCCTACGCTGCTCGTTCCGGCCAGCTGATTCCGCGGCGTTGTGACGGTTGACATGATGGTGGTAGCGTTGCTTGCGATGGTGGGTATACGTTGAAGTCCAACCCAGGACAGACAGGTGTCCGCAATGGAGGGTAACATTGTCTTGAAAAGCTTATTATATCGAGATCCCAGTCTGATGACTATTCACTATCTCGGCGCTCGATCACCGAAGTTTGCTGGGCGCGTGAGTTTGTCTCGCAAAGTCGTTTCCTATGTTCCTATGTTGCGTGCACCTTCCACTTTGCGAAAGCGATACAAGTTCGTGCTATACGTTCATATACTCTTGGACACATCGATCACGTCGCCCCTTCAGACACCGTTCATGTAACAATTTTTCGCTCCGTCTGGGGTAGCATCTTCGCGTGGATTCAAAGCTAGCAATCACTTTAAGCGAGCGCTGCTGCTTCATCATCAGAAACCGTACGCGTCTTATCACCGTCCTCGGTCAGTCGACTCATGTCGTGGGGGCGGGATCACGTCCCTCTGTCGGCGTACGTGGGTCATGCATCCCCAAGGATGTCGTTTCATCCAGCAGCGGGCTACGGTGACGGCTAAGGACAACGGCTGAAGATGGCCGCGATGATGTAAATGTCGAAAGCCCAAGATTTGAATGCGGGGTCCGCCTTTCGGGTTCGGGACGCGTTGATAGCCGGAGGTTCCATCTTGTCCCTTCACAGCAGCTTTCGCATCTGTCAGCTCATCTGTATTATCTGGCGCTCAATCATCTCCAAGGTCACGCGGGCTGCAGCGTCTTGCTGATAATACAGGAAGTGGAATCTGCATCTTTGTACCCGCATCAACCTGTGTTGGGTATATGCGGCTTTGAATTTTGGTGGCGGCGCGTCAGGCGCATGAGCACATATACTCGTTTCGTCGGGGCGAACAATTCCAACATACAATCAGAGCTTTACTATCGAAACGCAGTCTTATACTGCCAGATCAAAGCGAAAGAAAACAGCCACAACGCCACAGACCTTTCCATAAGACTCTCAGCCCAACCTCGCCACGATCATAGCTTCGCACGAACTACATCCTGCGACGCCATTCTCCCAACTCCCCATTCCGCGCCTCCCGCTGGCGCCCCTTGACCGTGCATACCATTGGCATCGAGTTCGCCATGACGGAGCGGACCCGTCGACTCGGCCAGATTCTTGGTGTGAGATCGTCGAGGGTCGATCGTGTCTGTACGAGCAGCTTTCGCAGGTCGAGCGTCGTACAGGTCGTGGGAAGGGGAGTCTTCATCGGCATCGGCGTAGATCTGGGATCGGGTGACGGAGAGTAGCTTGCCGAGGAGAAGCGCTTTGTGGATATCGCCCTGGAAGTAGGCAAACGCAGAGATTGCCAACAACGTCAACATGCTGCATCTATTGAGAACACATTCGTTCATTCACCTTGATCCGCAATCTTCCCCCAGAGAACAGTTTGACAGGCACCCTCTCTCCGATAGCTACAGCCAATAGGTCCCGGTCACTGATCTTGATACTGATGACATTGCGACGAGTCCATGTATTAGAGGGAGAGTCGTGAGAGTGTTTCTTAAGAACCGCTGGCGGTGTGAGGGAGATAATGCCGGTCGAGATCAGATCGACGTAGAAGTGTATGGGGCTGGGAGATTCGGTTGTGGCGGATCGGGTTATCGGAGTGACCTCGAACTGAGAGCGTTGCGGTGGGAGCAGAAGAACGAGGACGCGCCATCGCATGTGCAATCACTCACGTCAAAGACCGCGCCTACTCTGCGAACCCATTCCTTTCTCCTTTTCTCTGCGCTCTTCAAATCGACTGCGCTTCCCCTCACTCCCTTGCCCTTCAAAGTCTGGTTACTCTTCATCTCTCGAGCTTGAGCTTCTTTCTCTCCCCTTGAAATACCCTGAGGCTGATACGTCGAACCGACCGGCTTTGCAACGGATTTATCGATACTGGCATCGCGGTGCCTGCGGCCGCGAGATGCTGGCTTCTGCCCGAGGGTTTCCGCGACGAGTGCAAATACCTTGGGGATTGGGTGTATCAGTGACCGCTTGAGGTTCACTCCAAAGGCAGCTTATTACCTGACTTGAATGCTCAAGACCGGGAATGAGAAGCTCGGGATACGACTGGAGTGCCTGTTGTGCGTGGGTTTGTACGCTTGGTGGGGCTTGATGAGGTGCTGTGGAAGCCATGGTGAGGCAGAAGTGCGCAAGTACGTTTACAGGTTGAAGTGAGAGCGAGAAAGCAGGATGAGATGATGAGATGAGTGATGGGTGCGACATGCGAGTTGCGAAGGCGAGGGACATAAGATTCGTCATACTGGATTTTGGATCCGCCCAGCTTACATTCTAGGAATGGACGGGCCTCTATAGAGCTCTCTATAGATATTCGCGAGTCGGACATAGGACCAACCTATCTATCCTCAACTCAGACTCTGACTGCAAACCTCTCGGATAAGACTCTTCAAGAACACAACAACATGGTCGCCACCCGAAGCAAAACCCGTTCCTCCACTGGTGGAGAGGACAATCAACCCAAGATCGATGACGCGCTCGATACCGCGACGACCGGTCGAAAGCGACGCTCCTCCAAGGCAACCAAGGACGATGGCGAGACTGGCAGCAGTAAGAAGGAACCCAAGACAAAGAAAAGAAAGACAGAGGAAACCACCGAGGGAAAGCAGGATGAGGGAGATCTCGCGATGCGAGATGATGGAAAGGAGGTGATTGAAGTCGAGAACGCGAATGATGCCAGTACGAATGATGCCGGTGGCGCAAAGGAAACCCTAGTTGACGGTCCAGAGCAACACAATGAAGCCTCTCAAGACGTTGACCAGGTCGATGCCGGTAAAAAGGAGGAATCAACCGACATGGCCATTGACTCCTCTCGGGTCGATCTCGACAGCCAAGTTGAAACCGCCGGCGTGGAGGAGCAGGGCGATGTCGCTGAATCCGAGAAGGTTTCTTCCAAGGAGCAAACCGGTGGTTCTACCTCCAAGGAAGAGGATGTCGATGCTGTTGCGAATCAAGGCGAACCCAATGGCGGAACCGAGGCCGCCCAGGAAAAGACCGCCGGCGTAGCGGACGAAGAGAAACCGCAGGAACCGACCAACGGCGCGACCGACATACAAGAGGTCAAGGAAGCAGAGAAGGATTTGGTCCAGCATGACAATGTCACCGAGTACGGAACCATCCATTTCCTCTACAAGCCCAAGGTATGTCCGAGACTGGCAGCGTCTTCTCCTATTCATACAGTATCCCTAAGTGCACTGCTAATTCCCGTCATGGTCCTACAGGTCGAAGTTCTCCACCCCGGATCCGTCGACGAGGTTCAACGACTGCACATTATTCTTCAACCCCACAAGCAAGAGGATCCCGCTGGAAAGCCAGTCTTGTCGCGAATGCTTCACATCGGTCGAAAAGTCTTGCCTGCCGCGGGAAAAGGACGACGACAGCCGTGAGTTGGAAGTGCTTCGGCATTGTGTCTCTCAACTTCTGACTCCCCGTTTCTCCGCGATAGGTTCTGGGCTTTTATTTCTGCTGTCGCCGAAGATGTGGGAGAATTGCATGATGCCCTGAAGGAAGTAGGTGTTACCCCTCTCCAGCTTTCCCCTTCTTTACATTTTCTGACTTCAATTTCGATGTCCTCACCTCAGAGCAAGAACGACACCAAGACGCGAGGAGTTCGAACCACAGGCGCGGACAGGCTCATCGCCTCCGGCCCGTACTGCATCGTCTCGCAACCAGCCAACTCGTCCGGATCCATCCCAGACCGACGAACTTCATTCCTTTGCTATGCGACTACCTTGCCTCGAGAGCCCGGAGAAGTCCAAAAGGCGTTCAACATTGATGCCGAAGGGTCTTTTACGATCTCCGTCAAGAACCCTAGCTTCGGTGACCCTCCTCGAGCTGGTTTAAAAGAGAAGGCCGACTATCCGGAAGAATGTGCGTCGTAGTTCCCTCTTTCTGGCCATTCGGCCTGCTGATACCTTCACCCGTGATCAGTGCAAAAGCAGATGGGCTCGTTGCGATGGCATGCGGTTGATCCCCCCGCCTACCTCGACTATCCCAATGCCGAACTCCTCTTCATTGCCTCCCATGCCGATGACATCGCCCACGATGCCGGAGATGAGATCGCGCATGATCTCGAAAAAATCGCTGATGAAGGAGATGTCACCGACGTTCCCGAGGAAGAGATGCACAAGATTGAGCATAGCATCCAAAAGAGCATCTACGACATGTTGAAGGCCAGGGGAACAAAGAATGTGGTTGAGGGAGAGGAGACTTTGATCGAGGGCACTTGGGTTTGAGGGGTCGTTGGACGGGTAAAGCTAGCATTTGAAGAGCAGGAATACGAAAACCTCTCAGGAGGACTTCATCAAGGACGATTTGTATGTTTTACCCCTTAGAGGGGATTGCAAAGATTCCAGACGGCACTATACACGACTGTCATTTCTCCATTTGAGACTGTGCCCTGACCGCACTGGCCTGAAAAAATCAGGTGCGATATGATACGGGTAGGGAGTATGGTCGTCGGATCGAAAACGAGTCAGCTTGGGATAAACATATGTGCCTTATCACTCTGGCTTCACTCTGTTGCACGATATCCAGAAGTTGGGAGCGGAAGAGCTGGACGAGATCTTAGGGACTTGGAATACAATTTCAAGGGCTCGGATTGGTAAAGCCGAGACCTCCAGTGGATGAGGAAGGATGAGGAAACGAGAGCCTACTGCACCGAAACAATCAAGTCTAGCCTCATTATGTTTGATATCCCCGTGAGACAAAGGATCCCGTCACCATGTCAAACGTGACTGCTCGTGAACGACATCGGGTACAATGAAGAGCCGATAGATTTTTGAGCAGACGCCTCTCTTCAGCTGCGTCTGCTGATCCCCTTCCTGCTCCCAAAGAGGGCCAGACCAGCCACATTCGACATCCCTTCCGTACGCACGCAACACCTGCTCAACCCGGATCGACATCTTTCCTACACTAGGGGCGAGTCGATTAGATGAAGCCGATCTTGTTGGCAACGTCCAAAGCGTCGTGGTCGGCGGTCAATCGGACGTAGGCCTTCTTCTTTCCGTCGGGACTAGAGGATCCATCGTAATCAGTCATCTGGCCTTCTTCCTCACCCGCGTCTCCACTCACCGGATCAAAGTCCTGATCTTGGCGGCCTCGACATCGTACAGCTTCTTGACGGCGTCCTTGATCTGCCTCTTGTTGCTCTTCAAGTCAACGATGAAGACCAAGGTGTTGTTGTCCTCAATCTTCTTCATAGCGCTCTCGGTGTTCAACGGGTGCTGGATGACTCGGAACTGGTCCATTCGGGGCAAGTGGGGAATGGACTTTCGAGCATACTTGGGGTTTCGTCGAAGCTTGAGGGTGGACGGTCGGTGGAAAGACGTCGAGGTTCGGACCTTGCGGAGCGACCTGGATTGAGTACCCTTCAAGGCGGCCTTCTTGGCCAACTTGGCCTTGGCCTCTTGAGGCTTGGCGGCAGCTGTGAAGAGAATTTCGAGTCAGCCCTTGTCGGCGAAACGGAATCCCACCAAGGCACAATCGTCCCCTTCCCAGGGAATCCCTGTGTCGATATCAGGTCGTAAATCGCTGCCGAATCGGTTATCGGTTTGCGGCTAGTCGCGTAACGTTTGTTGATGATATAGTCGCTGGTCGTATCCCGTGTCCGCTGCATCTTCTGTATCCTGCGTTGCCCTCCCGCAATCTTCCTTGACCCGTCTCCCGCACCGGGATTCCGCTCCTTCTCCACGCCTCTTCCGCCGCTCCTAACCAAACAGCGAGACCTCTACTAACCCTTGGAACCGGATGCTTTGGCGGCGGACATCTTGCGAATTCAAAGAGATCTAAACTGTCGAGTAAAGTCTAGAGGTCGGGGGAGCGTCAATCTCACGGACCGTCTTTCGAGGCGGACAGAGCTTACCCCTTCCGGTGGATCTTGAGGAATTCGTCGGCGGGAACGGCGGAGGCGCGCAACAGCGAAGCGGACGACAGCGATCAAGGCGATCGGTATGGTCCCAGGCCGACATTCGGAGAGGGAGGCTAGAGAGGTAAGACAGGGGACAACCTAGAAGCGCAAGAAGCGCAGTGCGCTGCAAGAATTTCCGCGAAGTAGCAGGCAGTGAAATCTCGCAGCGAGGATGATCATCGTCATTGAGACTCGATCCTTAGCTCGGTCAAGCATTTTGTCGTATTTCGAGTTGTTTCTCCCGCCTTTCCTTTCTCAACCTCTGCAGCAGAATGACCTGGGAGCTCATGAGATCTCGAATTACCTGTATGCGCTATCACATCGAATCCATGGTCGACATGGTGCCATTGGACCTCAAGCATCAGAATGTCCTCTATTAGTTGGCAAACTATTGGGCCAAGTTGTGCTTCCCAGTCTCATACAGTATTCCCTGCTCTCGCACTCTTTCGCTCGTCTACCTGCCGCTTCGCATTCACATTGCCTCAGGCTTCTGGGCCGCATCAGTCACTACATGCGTCCGGGCCTACTGACGAGTCACTGGCTTTACCAACGAAACGGGTCACCGCGATGAACTCTTACCATCGAAAACGTGCCCGCGGATGACGCCGCTGATAACCGAATAAAGCATGCGGCACATTAGGCGGCCGGCGGGGCCAACCGCAGACGTCATAGTCATAGTCATTGTCATAGTTCCACTTTTCGCCGGGGAGCGCCACGAGTTGTCGGGATCGCAATGCAATGCAATGCTGATTGAGATTGGGAGTGGAATGGTGACGGTGTCGTCTTGAATACCATTCAAACGTCTTCCTGCGACTTGCACGAACATCAACTAAACAAACACTCAAAACCATGTCTGGATTCTCTGTACACGTACGTCGTGCTCCAGGTGCCGTCCCTTTGACCCCGTCGGTATCCACGCTGACCTTCCCTCCGCCCTCAGGTTGCCGGTCTCGCTCCCGAAACGACCGAGGAGAAGCTCGTTGACTTCCGTAAGTCAACCGTGCTCTTTGTTTATCGGAGACGCTCAACAGCTTACCCTCCTCCCTCCACAGTCTCGTTCTGCGGTCAAGTCAAGAGCGTGCAAATGGGCGACAAGTCTGCCGATGTCGTCTTCTCTAAGGAATCCGCAGCAAAGACTGCCTTGATGCTGAACGGCGGCACGTACGTCTATTCCAATCATGCGCGATCTCTGCCGTCTGGCTAATGCCTCTTCGTCTAACAGTCTGGACGGTGCTCATCTGGAAGTCACTTCGAGCACTCCCGTCGCGCCCAACACTGGCGCCTTGCCATCTGGAGCGGACGCCGACACCCCCATCGGTGCTTCTTCCGCTACTCATGTCGAGTCATCGCATCTTGAGCAGGAGGACAAGCCCAAGGCTGGTATCATGGCTGAATGTACGTATCTGGCGACTGATTTCCTTGATTGTCTCTGGTTGACGAGATCTTTGAACGACAGACTTGGCTGCCGGTTATCACATGTCGGATCTGCTGATCGAACGTGCTATCGAGATGGACCGTAAGTATGCTTCCGAATCCGACGGTGCAATGTCATCTGAGGAGATCGTTACGCGTTCGTAGGAAAGCAAGGTATCTCGGCTCGATTCATGAACTACATCAACCAGCTGGACAACAAAGTCGGTGAAACTGGTATGTCGGGATCACGCATGTGCCCGGGCCCAATGCTAACTCCTCAAATAAGTCGTCGGGCACCCGGATCAGAAAGCCTCGACTATTCTGGCCGGCCACTTGGGCAACGTCGCTCACAAGACCAAGGAGTTCGACGAACAGCGGGGTATTACCGCCCGAATCATGGACGTCTACTCCAAGGCGCTGAACAGTAACACCGGACAAAAGGTTCTTCAGTTCTACACCTCGACCACCAAGGGTGTGATGGATGTGCACGAGGAGGCCAAGAGGATCGCGTCGGAGAAGAAGGCGACGCACGGTACGAGTGGTGCTGCGCACGATGTTGCTCCTGCTTTCACGGAGAACGTTGACGCCGCCACCGCCAAGATGACGTCGTTGTAAGCGGCGCGTCTTTCGTAGAGGATTGATTCAGGCTAGGAAGGTTGATGAGTGGAGTCGAATTTCGCCGTTGTCATAATAGTCGTTGGGACCTGTTGTCGATACGCAATATACATTGAACCGAGCTCGAGTACTATCGGAAAGGAGTCGCGCTCGAACGTTACAGCAGCCTCGTAGTAGCTGAAAAGAAAACGGATGGGACTTCACCTGCATCGTTCGACGGCGATGCTCCGGACAGACAAGCCAAGGCCTCGTAATGAATAGCGTATCATGATATGGATAGAAATGGGCAATGAAGGCGCCGGAACGCAACTGAACAGATAGCCATTGAGTAACGATTGAGAAATACAACCAAGTCACAAAAGAAGTAACCCATCAGACTCGCTTCGTATGAAACGCCCACGAAGGATCCCAACGTCGACACCATCGAAACAATGTCTTCGTTATATGAGATCCCCCGCCGGGCTTCATCGATTGTTCCAGCTTGATAAACCCGAAGGTAGCCAAGTGGGACAAGTAGACTCCGTGTAATTTAGTTTCCTAAACAGGGCGCTACGAAGGTTTTGGTCATCAGCTGGGTTAAAGCTTATGTGGCTTGAGTAAACAAGCGAGATCAGTTAGCTACTGCAAATATATCCTGCAGACTGTAAAGGCAAGAAGAACGATCAGTCAAGTGTTCCAAAGAGCGCAAAGCTCAGGTATAGGGGTCGGGAAGGTACTCACGTATGATCATGAGGAAAAGAAAAGTGGTGGAAAGAGAGCGAGATCAACTTGCCTATATACCTGACGAGAGCGAGCTGCCAGCGGCGGTTCTGGGTTGCTTCCGCAGAAAAATTGGCTCACGTGACTGCAATCGCGCTTGATGTGGACTTGCGCTTTCTGCTGACTGCTCGTGGGCCAAGTCCCTGGCGCGTCTTGCAGGAAAAAGACAAGTGTCAGACTGGCAAGGTGGTGACGATTTCATTGTTTCACCAAGTCTGTCACTGCACCGCGTATCTAGGATCCTGCGTAGTAGTATACCAGGTCTGCCAAAAGGCGAAAGCTACCCTTCACCATGTCTCGAAACTTTGTCAAGCCGGAGACCGTGCTCAAGGTGAGTCCTGTATACCTGCATACCCGAAGGTTTTGAGTTTCGCAAGCTGAACAAGATGATCTCCCGCAGCGCTCCGAGGAGCTCTTGGCATTGGGCACTCCTCAATCTGAGCAGCAGGCTTTGGATTCGTTGATGGAGGTCTTCCAATCGTAAGAGAATGCGTGTGGGCACGTAGAATGCATTGGTTGATCGCTTGTCTGCGTAATGCTTGTTACAGGAAACGATTCAAGTCTACCCCTTTGACTACCTTGGAACCCATTATGGAGCGTTTCCTCAGCCTCTGTACCTCGCTGCGAAAGCCTCGTCTCGCACGGGACGCCCTCGGTCTTTACCGAATCGCCGCCCAGTCTGTGTCCGTAACCAGCGTCGAAAAGATTATCAACAAGTTCATTGCCGGAAGTGAGGAACGACTGGCCAAGGCCCAGCAGGAAGCAAAGGCCATCTTGGGCGAGGAGTCTTCATCCGAAGCCAAGAAGGATGATGTCGAGGATGATTTGGAATTGCCGCTGCAACCGGATACCCTGTTGATCGACTCGTTGGTCGAGGAGGATGGAACCGCCGAGGACAAGGACCGGGTCGAGCGATCCGTCGTTAACCCTTGGTTGAGGTTCTGTTGGGAAGCATACAAGAGTTGTTTGGATGTCTGCAAGTCCAACTCCCGACTCGAGGTCGTCTACCAAGTGAGCACTCTTTGTTCGTCCTTTGGCTAACCATACTGACTGTCTCTTGTTCAGCACATTGCTCTGCAAGCCTTCAACTTCTGCAAGGTCCACGACCGACGCAGCGAGTTCCGACGATTGTGCGAGCAGATCCGAAAAGAGCTGCAAAACGCTCAGAAATACTCAAACCAGACCTTTGCCATCAACTTTGCCGATGTCGAAACCCTCACTCGACACCTCGACCTTCGTTTCATCCAGTTGGACAATTCTATCGAACTCGAGCTTTGGCAGGAGGCTTTCCGAACGGTCGAAGACATTCACGGCCTTCTCGTCTACCCCGCCGCCAAGAGGGCTACCAAGGCCAGCATGATGGCCAACTACTACAACAAGTTGACCAAGATCTTCATCGCTGAAGGTGGTTCGGGAACCATGGCTGTTTTCCATGCCGCCGCTTGGTCTCGATACTTGACCTACGGCGAGGTCAACGAGAAGACGGCTGCCGCTACGCTGTTGAGCGCCTTGGCTGTCCCGCTGCACGAGGTCGATGCTGGAGAAGTGAAGAACGGTCAGCGATTGGTTGCCCTGCTAAACTTGAACAAGATGCCTACGAGGAAGGGTCTTTTGGCTGAGATTGTAAGCAGATTGGAACGCCGTGATTTGACATTTCTCACCATTTCCTCTTCAGATGGCCAAGGATGCGCTTCGAAAGGTTCCTGCTCAAGTCCGAGAATTGTACAACTTGCTCGAAATCGACTTCCACCCTCTGCTGACCGTCAAAAAGATCGCGCCCATCGTGGTTGCTCTTGCCGCCGAAGAAGACTATGCTGGATACGTTCGAAGCTTGCAACCCGTCGTCCTTTCTCGATTGTTCAAGGCTCTTTCCGGCGTTTACTCCACCGTCTCGACTTCTCAACTTCTTGCGCTCTTGAAGCCTTTCGAGAACGGTCCTTGGCAATTCAACGAGCAGTCGCTTGAAAAGTTTGTCATGGTCGCCAGCAAGCGAAAGGAGCTCATTGTCTCTGTCGATCACGTCAACAAGTCGATCAATTTCAAGGAAGACGCGTCCGCCAACGTCACCCCGTTGGTCGAGTACACCAACTTGAACGCCGACTCGCATCCGCAGACACAGCTCAACCGATTAGCCATCGCTCTTCAGAACACTATCGCCTACCTCGACCCGTCCATCGCCGAACGGGCTCGCGAAGCCCGAGAACAGGCCATCGCCAATGCTGTCGCCGTCTTGGAAGACGAACGAAAGGCGGCTCAATATCGACAAGCCATTGTCCAGCGTCGACGACAGAAGCTGGATGAGATCAACTCGAGGAGGGCCAAGGAAGAGGCATCCGCTCGGGAAGAACGTGCTCGGGTTGCCGCCCGGGAAGCCGCTGAGCGCGAAGCCGAGATGCACAAGCAGCGCGAACGAGAGCGAGTTCAACGAGAGATCGACAACATTCGGGCTCAGGAAGCCAGGAAATTGGCCGAGACTCTTAACGCTCGAGGCGGTCTCAAGATCGATGTCTCCGTGCGTATCGGTTAGATGAGGAATGCGATCGTGTGCTGACTTCCTTGTGCAGAAAATGGGTGAAAACATGGATACCGAGACCTTGTTGGCCATGCAGAGCCAGCAGATCGAAAAGGAGCAAAAGACGATTGCCGAACGAACCCGAATCATCGCCAAGCGTGTGGACCACCTCGAACGAGCCTTCCGAAAGGAAGAGATCCCGTTGATCAAGGCCGACTATGAAAGGCAAAAGGCGGCTGACCGAGAAGCCCACAAGAGGCAGATCGAAGCTGAACGACAGGCGGCTTTGGAGAAGCACCAGGAGAACCTTGCGCTCAAGAAGCGATTGGGTCGAATGATGGCAGACTACCAGGCCGTGCGAAACATCGTCGAGTCCAAGCGGGCCGACGAATTTGCTGCCAAGCGGGCTGCTGCCGAGAAGAAGATCGCCGAGGAGAAGGCCAAGTTGAAGAAGAAGGTGTTGGCTGAACGCGCGGCCAAGAAGAAGCAGGAAGAGGAGGACAGGAAACGAATCGAGGAGGAAGAGAGACGCGAAGCCGGTAGGTCTTTATGGTTCTGACATCGTGATCTCTCGAGCTGACCCAGGGGACCGTTGTAGAACGAGCAGCAGCCGAAGAGCGCGAAGCAGCTGAAAAGGAGGCAAAGGAAAAGGCCGCTCGAGAGGAAACTGAACGCAAGCGAGCCGAGCGGGAAGCCGAGCGACTCCGCGACGCCGAAAAGATCAAGGCTCAGCTTAAACGAGAGGAGGAAGCCATGGCGCGACGCGCCGCCGAAGCTCGTGGAGCATCTGGACCTGCGCGATCGACCCCTCCCCCAGCTTCCGCTGCGCCAGGTGGCGAGAGGAGAAAGCTTGCCCTGCAACCTCGAACGATCGCCACTCCTCCGCCGGCCACCGCCGTCGGTGTGCAAGCACGTCCCGAGGCCGCCGCACCTGCGAGCGAGTCGGGCAAGTTTGTGCCCCCGTCGCTCCGTGCAGCGGCTGCGGGTGGAGTCGCCCCCGGTTCGAGCTGGCGAGAACGTGAGGCTGCGCGCAAAGCCGCCGGCGGCGACGCCTCGCCTGCAGCTGCTACGGAGAGCAAGCCTTCGTCATACCGACCTCCGGGAGCTACAGGTGGTTCCGGGTGGAGAGATAGGGAAGCCGCTGCCGGTGACCGACCGAGGAATGCATGGGCAAAGAGGTCTTGACCGGTTGTGCGGTGTTGTACTAAATGATAGACTTGACGTCCCGCGCCTGTCTCTATGAGTCATTGCAGGTGTCCTGTGTCCACTTTCTTCTCCTTCGTTCCAAGTATTGTATTGAACCATGATTCGACGTCGTCTGAGCTCCGATCTGCCGTCCATGCCTGAGGACTAACGATCAAGGACTTCAGCTCTACTCGTATTTACGGAGCCACCTCGGGGACCGCATGACGCAACGGTGCGCCCAGATTCTCGAGATCGCTGGGCATGCCTGTGTCTTTGAGTCTTGCTCGTACGTTGTCAACGTCCTCCTTATTGCTTTGGTATGTGTACGCGTTACCACAGGCCAGCAATTGCTCTTGTCATTCACTACAACCGTTCGTGTAGCGACTAGCAATAAACAATAGAGCGTAAACGGAACCCGTTGCCGACAAATAGTTACTCAAGAGTCAAGCCTAGATCTACGCAGTCGCAACCGTTTGCGCAATGGCATCCTCTCTTCAACATATGTAAGTCGCCTTGCTGTGGCCAGCACGAAGGTAGTAGACTCATCGGATCATCGTCGATACATAGCGGAAAGGGCGCTTTGCGAGTTGCCAAGAATTACACAAAAGGTTACTCTGATACACAGGTGAGTGGTCTAAGCAAGGGGATCGAAGCTCTCTTGACTGACAGTATTCGACTACCTCTGCTTCGTAGACTAAGCTCCGTGATGCCACATCTAACGATCCATGGGGACCATCTGGAACGCAGATGAATGAGCTTGCTCAGCTCACCTACAACCAGTGGGTTGCCGGTCCGAATCATGACGATCCCTGCCATTGGCTGATATCACAATGATATCCTAGGAATGACTTTGTGGAGATAATGGAAATGCTTGATAAGCGATTGAACGACAAGGGAAAGAACTGGAGGCATGTTTTCAAGGCAAGTTGGCTGTGCATCGAAACGCTGTACGCAAGACTAATGGGCTCATGTTGGCACGATCACGAAAAGGCATTGACAGTGTTGGACTACCTCCTTCACGCTGGATCTGAGAATGTCGTCATCTACTTCAAGGACAACATCTACATCATCAAGTGAGTTATGCTGTGTTGTAGCTTGTCTTTCCAGCACCTGATTAACTTTGGCCACAGAACGCTTAAGGAGTTTGTGTATGTCGATGAAGAAGGGAAGGATCTTGGCGCAAACGTTAGACAAAAGGCCAAAGATATCACCAATCTGCTGCAAGACGATGATCGATTGCGCAGAGAGCGACGATCGTACGTGAACCCGTGTCGCTCCGACTGATGGCCGGATGTTGACTGGCTTGCGTTGACTATCAGGAGAGGCGCGATGAGGGACCGCATGTTGGGCTCAATCGCCGAGTCTGGATTGCAGGGTGAGGGCGATTACGGAGATCGGGGCGATGACGAGTACGCCAGACGGCGGCAAGCGGCCCCACCGTAGGTTTTCCCCCAGATGATTCCTTCATTCACCTCAGTCTGTTAACATCTTTCGAATAGGGCATCACGACCCCCGCCCAACCGCTCGAGGGACGAAGACGAGGATCTAAAACGAGCCATCGAGGAATCCAAGCGTGATAACATGAATGACGATGAGCGACGACGAGCGAGGGAACGAGAGTGAGTGAAATTGTTCCCTGAACGTCCGCATGTTTCATCATAATTCTGTATCATTGCGCAGAGAGGAGGATCTCCGGAAAGCGATTGCTTTGTCAGAAGAAGAGGAGGCGAAGAGGAAGAAGGCGCAGGAAGACGAACTCGCCAAGCAACTGTTCGATGACACGCCAGCACAACCGTAGGTACAACAGCCTGCTCGATCCAACCCGAGTCTGACCGTTTGCGTCGGACAATAGTGATCTCTTCGCACAGCAGCAAATGCCTATGAACACTGGATGGCAAGGAGACAATTGGGGGCAGCAACAAATGCAGCCTCAATACACGAGTTTCAACGTGAGTGCGGAACCCGCCGCCTTGACCGGGCCCATACTGATAGACCCACGTTCCAGCCCTTTATGCAACAGCAGATGATGCAGCAACAGCAACAGCAGCAACAGGAGGAATTCATGCGACAACAAATGATGCTTGCCGAGCAAGAGCGACAGAGACAGGAGTGGTTGCAGGTACGCAAGCATCATCAAGGAAGAGGACACGCGTTGACATCCCTTGAATCGCAGATGCAGCAACAACAACAAATGATGCAACAGCAAGCACTTATGGCTCAGCCAACTGGCTACCGATCCAACAACCCCTTCGCGCCAATGGCTCCGCAGCACACCGCCATACCAGCTATGCCTTCTCCGCAGCCGCAGCCGGCAGCTGTACAAACGCCAATTCAACCGCAGGCAACATACACTCAGCCTGTCGAGCAGCCGAAGCCTGCACCTCAGCCCAAGGATGATGGGAAGTACTCTAATCTGGCGAATCTTCTGGCCAATCGAGACGCTGGTATCGACACGTTCGGTAACTTTGGTAATATGAGTAAGTTACGGCAGGAGATCTCGTTCTCCCTTGATCTAACCATTGTTCGGAATAGGAATTCCCGTCGGTACCGGATTTGCGCCGTCGAACCGCCTGGCAATACAGCAAACCGGTATGCAGTCGAATGCCACGGGTTCCACCAACCCGTTCGGGAGACCCAACAACGGTGGACAGCAGCAGCAAGGACAGGGCGACCAGCCTTTCTTCCAGCTATAGCCTTGCCGATCGGGCCTTGGGTTTGAGAGTTCGTATTCCCCCTATTCCCGTCACTGGTCCCATGATAGGGTCTCGTGACATGTCTTGATATCGTGATATTGTTATGACGTCTGCTGTTCTCCGTATATGATCATCCAGCGCGGCGTCCGGCTGTCATTCCAGACATTGGTCGTGTAGACATCTCGTTCTACCGGTGGCCCTTTGAGCAACGACTTTTCTCAAGCAACAGGTATGACGCACCCCTGTCTTGAATTCCTTTGTCCGCACGCCCCTGCAGGTTCTCGATGTTGGCTCGTTGATCCGACGTCACATCTCTGCTAGGAGGTACCCATCAGGCGAGAATTGACAAAGCCTTTTTTGCGTCAAAGGCCTTATTCAGAAATGTTATTATCAACAGGAATGTCAGGGGTTGAAACGGCTTCCTTTCGCCGGGGAGGAGCTCAATCAGAAAAGATTAACATCGCTCTTTCATCACTCTCTGAGTAGCATCCCTTAGGCGTAACAAGGAACAACTTTCTGCCAGACTTCAAGCAGGGGGAAATTCGCGCTTTATATACGCATGCTCTTGCCGCTCTCTTTGAGGGTTCCTTGCCACGTCGGCCCATCCGCCATATCCCTTCATCCCCGTCCACATCCAAGTAGCTCCAATCCGCTCGCTATCTTTGCGCACCCCCTCAGCCCCCTCCTTCGGAACTTCACCACTGCGGATCTGTAAACTGGTGCGAGAACATCCGTTCAGCAAACCTTTGATCCGACCCGTCTTACGTTAGATTCGCCTCATCAAGCCCAAGACCGAAACAGTCAACATCGGATACAAGTGTCAAGACGACAGCATGGTGTACAAATGGTGGGATGGAGAGGGAGAACAGCCATCCGCCCAGGCTGTCAATCAGCTTCGGCGGTGGGAGCCACTCATGGACAACTCCGGCCCATCCTGGGAGCGACAATTCCCCCGGACGTCTCATGGACAAGTAATCGGGCATCATGGCGGACCTCCCATAACGATGCCATATCCAATAAAACCAATGTACCGAGGCCGTCTTGGACATTTTGCAGATGCTCAAGGTTCGAATCTCGAGTGTGAATCACGGCCAGCGGCTGCGCTGCGCCTCTAGGCACACCAACATGACTGACTTTCTCGTCGTCATAGGTTAAGATAGGTCATGCCCGCCTCATGAATTCCAAGCTGGAAAGTCGACGAGATACGGGCATCAGTTCCAGAGACAAAGTCGCCGCTGGGATTTGCCGCCCAATTACACGCGATTCGCTAAACAGCCTCACGTCCGCTATCCCGCAAAACGCCGCGGGAACTACAACCATGTTCCGCCCCGCCTGCGCCGCGCCGTGCAACGATATAGCGTCGCCAGTCCCTCGTCCGCCAACTGCTCTGGACTCAGTCGCAGATCTGGTGTCCCAAAGTATCTTGGGCATCCTGCCGATCTGCTGACGAGATACACTCATTCCCTGAGACCTGCAATTCGTGGGGAGGAAGAGTGGGATGAGCATTATCCATCTCCTACCTCTTTGTCGTCCGGTTCGCTGTCCTACTTGGACCCTCTCTGGGGACACGAACAAGGCTACCCGAGCAATAAATCCCGTAGTAAGGAAAGTCGACAAAGTCCTCATCGCTTCCAAGATGCCATTAGCGAAATCATGAGCCGGTTTGGGGGCTTTCGGGTGTCTGACAAGAGTAGCAGAGCGTTCACGTCCGATTACAAAGCGGATTCGTTCGATGAAAGCTACTTCGGCGTGTGATGCATGGTGGGCGACCTTTCGAACGATGCCTTGCGATGTATCTGCTGTAGATATCGCTGGGTGCGCTACCTGAGTTATCTCCATGCCAATAAGCCTGAGCGATGCGGCATGTAGCGGCTAGGCCATGTTCATATCTTCAGTTCCTGGCAGCTGTAGGGTTTCGCACCTTGCCCAGGCCACCTGGAGAGCTGTACACAGAAGGCCTTACTTCATGGCTCCTGATAATGAAAAGCGGT
This sequence comes from Naganishia albida, assembly GCA_001599735.1. Taxonomy (NCBI): domain Eukaryota; kingdom Fungi; phylum Basidiomycota; class Tremellomycetes; order Filobasidiales; family Filobasidiaceae; genus Naganishia; species Naganishia albida. The sequence goes on from BCHV01000004.1 coordinate 411,610, forward strand.
GTAGGCTGAAAGGAGTGGTTGGCCAGACATTACCCTCTGGCCCTTTCAGCTTTCCAAACCTTACATCCAGACTTTCACAGGGTGAAATGCCACTGGCGTGCTTCACTAGTGTTTTGTGGTGCACCGTCTGGGGATCTACAAGAAAGGATCGACTGGACTCGAATCGTATGACGAAATAGGTATCTCTTCTCCAGCGCTAGGGTGCCTTCCTCCTTTATTTTGCCACTCTTAAACACGCATTCTGGCTTTTCTGTCTGTTTTAGTTCGGAAACTCAGCTAGGACTTTGGCATTGGAATTGATTGAAAAGAGCATCTCTCCTCGGTCGCGCGACACATCACTAGAAGCTCAAGATGGATGGACAAAACACTACCGATCCGGCTGATGATTCGGTCGCCTTTCCTGATATTCCCAATCACCCTGTAAGCTTGAAGTCAATCGTCTGTGCCCGTGAAGGCGTGACTAAGCCCTTGTTGGGACTTCGAAAGTTGGATCTCAGCATGTTTCCGTCGATAGCTGGAAGCCAGCCTGGCTGCGAAGGCCACATTGGCCACAGTCAGCCATTACGCCTTGCGCCATCAACGAGCTACGCTGGAAGTTATCCTGCTAGTGTCGAATCCATGCCCGGTCAAGCGCTGAACTCGGGATCCCTCATGAGGTCCTCTGGTTCGAATCAGAAACGGCGCCACGAGGGGCCTCAAGGAGGACTTCGACCTAGAGGTCACGGCTCTGAACGCTCTGCTCGGACGTCAAGCTTCATCGGTCGCCAAGGTCCCTTTGAGAGTCGCATGACGGCTATGGCTTCTCTGATGAGAGGTTTTGAGACGACGAAGGACTCATTGTCTGATTACGAGGAAGGACCCGGACGGGACTTGATAACACGGACATTGAAGCAACAAGCGGAGACGCTTGCAGCCGAGATGCAGAGCCTCTTAGAAGAATTCAATGCCAGTAATGCAGACATCTACAGCAATTTTTACGTTCCAGCTGTGGTAGACCATTCGCATGACGAGCGGGAGACTGTGGGTAGAGTTGGAGGGGAATCTGGAGTCGAATGGCCAGGTCATACCTTCCAATTTTGGTAGATGATAGACGGTGTACGATTGTATTGTTTTTCCAAGACCAGCACGCTTATCCTTCTGCATCGGGCAACCCGAACCTCACTGCCCTGGGCTCGCGTCATGGCTTTGAAAATCGATACCTCTTTATACTATACAAGCTGCTCTTGAATCGATCCGCCCGTCATGAGGATTGGCATCGTGGTGGAGAGTAGATCAGGGGGAATATCACACTTAGCTGAGACTTGTAACGGAGCTCACGTAACGTGGTCGGTACCAGCTCGCAGCAGGAGACGTTGTGGCGAACTGTCAGTCGCATATCGAAAATTGCGTGCTCTCCGCCGTTTTTTCACTCGTTTTCGGGTGGACAGCAACAAAGGAGCTCAACCGTACTTTCGGGCAAGCATAACAAAGGTGGGCGCCACGATGAATCATAGAGGGAAGAGTGTCATCTGCGGTTGCGAAGTGACCTCGCAACGGCTTGAGCTGAGCTCTCGGTCGCAACTACTGCCTACTCTATCCTGACATATGCCAGATCCTGACGATCCCGACGTCATATGTCTCACCGAAATGGCAGAAGAAATTGGCAAGTCACAGCAGGAGGAAACACGGAATTGAGCGCGTTCGCGCTTTTGTTTGCGTCATGGTTTGCGGGGCTGAAACGCTTCCGATGGCCGTGAAAAGTAAACCATTCCCCGTTGATACACAGGTGTTAGAACCCCTTACACGATAGCTACAAACGTAACGTCAACCTTGTAATCGAGCATTGGCATATTCACGTGAGCCATCGCTGCGCCGCACAGATCCTCCTCCAAAGAAACCAGCGCTGAGTCAGAAGTCTCTTTGCAGATCGGAACTCGTTGAAGGCTACCACAAGACATAGACTGAGGAGATCTGAGCAAGATGGTGAGCACTCCGGCCGATCGTCATCCTATCAGCACGTTCGTCGGAGCTCGCACTGATGGCTTCCTTGCTCCTTGCGTTCCGCCTTGCTCTTCCCCCAAATCCCGTGTTCTTCGACCTTCAATGTCCCTTATCTATGGATACTCGCCGCCCCTTGGACCGATCATACGGTTGATATCGCCATGTCATGCATGTCCATCAAATGTTTCACTCATCTAGGGTCAAACATTATCTGAACCAGGTTCGTACAAGTGCCTGTCTTGCTGAGGAGCCACTGCAACCGTGAACTCACATCGCCTCTCTCTTTCCTTGCCTCTGTTCCTCTTTCTGCGATCCACCACTCTCAGTCACGGAGAAGCACACGTCGATGTTGGTGAAGGACAAGAAGTACGCGGTGGCTGTCAGTGACATGCAGGGATGGAGAATAAGTGAGTTTTTGGAACGACGCGTGGATGGGGTCAGGCTTCAGGGGTCTTGCCGAGATGTTTCGGGCGGCGAGGAGGGACCAACTTGTGGCGTGCATGGCATCGGAAAGAGGGAAGAGAAGGCAGGGGATCCCGAAGCCTTTCATGACGAGACAGACATTCTGCGACAGAAGCTGATAACATATTTCAACAGGCATGGAAGACGCACACTCCTTGCACCTGGCCCTTCCTCCTGCCTCGGCGGAGGAAACTACGGCCAACGAAAAATCCGACAAGGCTGGCTCGGATGCCCCGGAACAACCGCAGGGTAGCTCTTTCACAAATCAGAGCGCCGATGGACCGGCGTTCTTTGGTGTGTTCGATGGGCATGGAGGAAGTGCAGTGGCGAGGTTTACGGGAACGACGATACACAGTCGATTGGCTGCATTGGATGCCTACAGTGAGTTCATCAGTTGGGACGGGACGCATGTATTGCTTAAGGCTGTTTTCGGGATACTCTAGAGGCCGGAAACTACGAAGAGGCCCTGAAGACTCTGTATCTGAAAACGGACGAAGATCTTCGTGCCGGTGAGCATATCTCTTTAGTAGATCGTGGGATTTAATTTAGGCTTACTCGGGACGTGTAGACCCCAACTTCTTCAACGAACCCTCTGGTTGCACGGCCGTCAGCACCGTCCTCACTACCGATGGCCGGATCATCTGCGTGCGTGATTCTCTAGGCGGCTTGTGTTTCGCCATCTGACTCGAATTCCCTTGTTATTCAGGCCAACTCCGGTGACTCGCGAAGTGTCCTCGGATATAAGGGTCAAGCAAAGCCCTTGAGTCACGACCATAAGCCGACAAATACGGAAGAGAGCACTCGAATCAACAACGCCGGTGGTTTCGTCGAGTTCGGCCGAGTAAACGGTAAGTACTCGAGAAATCACTTGGGCCGGATGTCTCATCATCTACTATGTCCCGTAGGCAACCTCGCCCTCTCGCGGGCTATTGGTGATTTCGAGTTCAAGCAAAACTTCTCGCTGGACGCCGAACACCAGATCGTGACCGCCGATCCCGAGATCATCTCCCACAAATGTGATGGGGAAGAAGAGTTCCTCGTCTTGGCCTGTGACGGTATCTGGGATTGCCTCACCTCGCAACAAGTTGTCGACTTTGTCCGCCGGGCCATTGCCAACGGCGACTCTCTGCCGAAGATCTGTGAGGATATCATGCTCAAGTGTTTGGCACCGGACTCGGAGTTGGGCGGCATCGGATGCGACAACATGACCGTTGTCATTGTTGCCCTGTTGAATGGTCGAACCGTGGAAGAGTGGCAGGAATGGGTAAAGAAGCGGGTCGAGGAGAAAGGTGAGGCACCTCGACGTTGACCGTAATGAATCCGCTGACTTGTCGCTTCAGTCGGCTACGACACGCCTGAGCGGGTCGCCGACGTCTTTGGTCACTCTCAGGCCGTCCAACTTGGAGCTGGAAACCAGGGTCGTCAAGCGGGGAGTCCTCTTGCAAATCTACAACAAGTCCTGGGTGCTAGTGGCATTACTCTTGGTCATGGTAACAATGACGACGAAGATATGAGCGACTCGGATCAAAGCGGAGAACACGGCGCTGGCGGCGAAGGAGAGGGCGAGGGCGTGTCGAGGCAAGATGTAAGTACGGGGTATTCAAGCTGGGATCATCGTCCAATCGTGCACATTTCCGTCATAGGCCCTGGCCCAGTTCGTTCGGGCCATCACATCGAGGGCGCAATTCGCCGCATCTCCGGATTCCATGACTGTAGGCTTGCTAGATTGTTGACGATTCGCAACCCTGACTGACACCTTCTTACTAGGATTCTGACGGTGACGCCAAAATGTCCGAAACCGAAGGCGAAGGAGAATCAGGTACAACTTCAGGCGCCATCAAGCGCAAAGTCCAGTCTACTGAGAACCCCGAAATTGCTCAGCGGCCGATTCCGAAGTACGACGACAAGGAACAGACTCAGCTAAAAAGCCTGCCGGGCGGTGATGAGCCAAGCGGCGCCGTCAAGGTCGAAGGACTGATGGACGGCTCGGAGGCACCCAACAAGATGTAATCAGCACCACCGTCATCGAGGAAGGAATCTGTTGTGTCATAACCTGCATCTTTCGACTTGTTGCTTCTCCTGTTCACATCCTCATTGTAATAATCCCTTTGGTCACACCGACCCGACTGTTGGAAAACACTTTGTATACTAGACATTAATGGTAGGAAAGCCTTCTTAGATCATGCTATCGATCGAGGATGTGGTGTCCGGAGCGATTATCTTCGAATGTTCTCGAGGGGCGACCCCTTGCCGGACCATCAAGGGAAGTTCAAGCCTGTCCAGTTGGAAATCCGGAATGGAAATCATGATTACTATAACACCGCAAACAACCTGTCATTGCTTTTTGAAAAAGCTCAACATCGACGTTTGCCCCGCGCCCTTCTTAGGCGGGGGCCTGGCTCCCGTCGCCGATGTCTTTCCCGTCCCTCCAGATTTGGTGCCACTCGTAACAGCCGCACCGGCCCTTGTCTTTGCGACTCCCGTCTTCTTGCCACCTGCCGAAGCTTGAGAATCTTCCGCGGGCGAATCTGTTTCTTCTTCTCCTCTGGTTGACACCGATGTCATGGAAGCGTTTCGCTTGAGCGCACCTGCGCGACCGCCGGTCTTCTTTTCCTCAGGCGGTGCAGCCGATGTCCCGTCTGACCAATATTCTTCGTCGGTAGACACATCCGAGAAGTCTAGACGTGAATGTCATGAGTATCCGCCGAGAATGCTACTGGTATTCGGCACTTACAGGCAAACCCTCGCTTGTTCTTCTTCTCCACCTTTTTCGTTACCCTTCGCTTCTTTAGCACTTTGCCTTCCTGGCCGATCTTGGCACCTTGAACGCTCCGCTGTTCTGGCACCTCGGCGGCTTGCTCTGCCAATCGAGACGCTGACGTCCGCTTTTTGCTGGCTGGCGCAGCTACACCGGGCAGGTCAGTCGCGATAGCCGACTTCCCGGGATGATACGGAACCTACCTGCTGCTTCATCCTCTTCGTGCATCGGCTGCACCATGGCACTGCTGCTCGGCATGTCAAAGTTATCCGACATGTCCATCATGGCTTCCATCGCAAGTCTATCTTCCTCCCCGACATCCAGGTCCTGCACAGGCTTGGCAGACGTGTTGTTTGGCTGAAAGTCAAGAGCAGCGAATTAGTCGATTGGTACCTAGGGAGTGATATCATTCAACTTCGAATTACCATGCTGACAGCAACGGGCTTCTGAACGGCGGTCTCCTTTGCCTTGACCAGTTCTTCCTCCTCTGGCGATTCCGATCGGATGACACGCTTGGAATTCCGTGATGGCAGCTGCATGCAGACAGCATTCCGTCAGATCGCAGCGTCTTGCCGATCGGGATATTCTCTTGCAGCGTACCTTGCCCGGTTTAAGCATCGGCTCATCGTCGTCCTGTTTGGTTGCTTTTGCCTTCCCTTTCCCTTTCACCGCTTCAGAAACAGAAAGTTTCGTTACAGCGGCGGGCTTCGTGGCTGTGTTGGTTGTTGTCTTTGCGGGCACAGCCTTTGTGCTGGTAGTTGCAGCCTTCGCTGGTTTGCCGTTCTATGCATCCAGGTATTCAATTGTGGGGGAAACGACATCGAACCGACGTGAAGGACTGACTGTTTGCGCTTTGGCCAGCTCAAAGCTGCCCGTTATTGTTCCGTATGTATCTGCATCATTGTATCCCGATACTGCTCTTAGTCGGACCGTTGATGCAAGGTAATTGCCCGGATCCTATGTTACAGTGATTCAGATTTGAGAAACCAATTCGAAATCAGGTTCGGATTTGGAAACTCACCGTTATGCGGAAGGCAGACAAAGAGTGTATCTGGACATGTAGCGTATCGGCGACAAACAGACTCCTCTTGGCTGATAGATCGCGAGGAACCAACGTTAGCTTTCGTTCCCAGAATTTGCAGAATGTGTCGAGATGTTCACCTTCCATTTCCTCTCGCCCACCGACAAGTAGCATCCCCTTCGTGACTATCTGCTCCTCCTTCATCGGCAAACCATCTTCTTTCACCGCATCCGCATCCTGACCCTTCGCCTTCGTTGGCGTCTTATCGAGATCGCCTTCCGGGGTAGGATCGACCTCCATCTTGTCGTTGTCCGGCGCAGTACCCGTAGCAGCTTGCGTAGCGGTTTGAGTTTGAGTAAGGTTGAGGGACCTGATCGACGGCAAGTAGCGGCCCGTCATGAGGTATGTCGGGAAGAGGTTTTCGTTTTCCCGGCAATGCTGCGCCATGAGACTTTCGATGAAGTCCTGTCAGCGGTGCACATTGGCTTGCCAAAGTATGAATCCTTACTTTTTGGCGACATTGATGTTCAAACCCAGTTCACGAGCGAGCTCCCGATACGACACCTGCAGTAAGATTTAGCGAATGAGGCATTACGCTCCGCGCTGAACGAAGCTGCTTACGACTCTTTGCTCCAGATCTAGCCATCTCGTCAACTTGTCCTGTGCGTCCCTTTTCACCTGATCTGAGATCGCCATCGTGATTTGTGTCGGTTGTATTTGACTGTGGGACAATGCCTCTACGATGGATAAGAATATGAAGATGAACTTGGGACGCGTTTCATTTCCCTTCAAGGCACGCGTTTCAGGCGAAAACCGGCCGCCGAAGGCTGACGTCAGAAACTCATTCCAGCGAAAGTCCGCGTTGTCTTGTCGGATCATTGCAGTTCTCTGAACACATGAACACGACATCTCCCTTGTAGCTACCGCCCGTTTCGAAGACACTCGCCCTCTCGAGAATGACAACTCTCAGGCAACTCTCAAGACCAGGATCGGTCGCGGTGTCGCTCTTAGCTGCACGCCCACGCAATACGAGAAGTCTGTTTGGCTTCACCTGGTTCGCATCGGACAAGGTGAGTTCTGGAAGGTGTGCCACTGTGCAGGACGTCAGGTTCCCGTTTCGCAGGGCTTCTTCAGGGTATCCTCAAGTTGGCACTAACTATAAACTTGAAATCTCCTGCAGAAAAACAATCAATCAAGCACAACAGACCCCCCATCAGCAACCCCCATGCCACCACAGAATGCCGCAAAACCGCCGACCACCGGTCAACATCACGAGGAGAAAAAAGCAGCAGCCGTAGCAAAGGCCAGTGCTCTAGCAGCGCGTGACGAGGAAGTGAGACAGAAACTGCTGGATATGGATGGGGGAAGTGCAGGATTCGAGTTTGAGGACGGGAAGCCGGCTGGAGGACAGGGCAGGGAGACGAGGCGGAATATGTTCAGGCTTATGTGAGAGGCTGGGAGACGCTTGAACGCTCATACTGTATCTAGCAACAACATGTATCAATATTCAAGAGCGGGGCGTATATCGGTAACGACTGTGCCGAATGCTGAATGGAAATGTGGCGATATCGCGACTTAATACCGCCTATCAGCGCATAGCAAGGGCTTTTGCGCAAGGAAACCTGAGTGACTGAACCCGCGGCCGTCGGCAATTGACATTCGAGGGCATCTGCTCAGCCATTGCCTTGCTTGTTGACTGGGATCGTGCGCTCCGGTCCTTTAAGCGAAATTGGCTTTATCGACGCCTTGAAGGGCGGGGTGGGGGTTGGGGGGGAGGGGCGGCGCGAATGGATCGGGAGACGCTCGAGTAGAGGAAATTTCAAGTCAACATAGTCTCAGCTCGTCTTACGAGAGGTCGGCGCCATCTGCGTTGCGGCACGACCTTTCTTCACTTATTGCTTCTTGGAGGATGGTCTTTCGATAGCGATTCGAACGCCTCAGGGATTCCCTTGTAGCCACGTCACTTTGAATCCAGTGCTCCTTCACCCACTGTACATCGCTCTAGGCTTCGTGTTGCGCATGTCAGCCGTGGGGCCCTTGGGCTGCCACGGAACGGCACTACGGTATCGCACCAAATTCTTCCGCCAACCCGGTCGCATTTGCAGCTCAGAAGTATCGATCGTAGCTAGCATTAAGTAGAGGGGCCATACTTCTCTGAAGATATGAGAAGCTGTCGCACTCGTAGAGTCGAAACACCGATGCGATTGACTTGGAAGGCGCGCACAGGCAGAACGCGAGTCAAAGCGTCTCTCAGGCGCGCGACTCCTAATCATCTCCCCAAGGACTGATAGCTGGACTGATGCGCGGATATCAAGGCGAAGTACCTTTCCGGAGACACTAATGAAGCTTCCGCTATCAAGTATCGGAAGACGGATTCGTTGCCGCGTTACCCCACGAATCTCTTCGCATTGGTCCCCGCTCTCATACTCCGTGGTCCTCGGACGATGAAAGAGAGTACTTGCCCTCGGCTGCGCAGATAGCCAAGTCAACGTGCCTCGAGAAGTCATCACAGGTCTATAAGGGAGTGTCATGTCAATTACTGATGAACTGTATTGTCCGTATGAGCCTTCACGTGATCAGCACCAAACATTGGACGCATTTGCCGCCTTATTTGCTTTGGCTCCTACAATGAGAGGAGCGAAGTACCATTGTAACTTGCGAGTGCCTTGCCAGGCTAGGGCGAGGTAAATACCAGTAAGGCTGGAGAGATGTAAGAGGGAGAGATATGGAAGAACAGACGGCAAAAGGAATGACGCACCAGACGGCCTCGATCTCCTAGCGTCGCCGACGGAAGGATCCGCACGCGGACAAAGGACTGTTGACTAAGGTGACTAATTGCGATTCCTCGATGGCAAAAACAAAATATCTTCAAAGGGCAAGTCAAGATCGTGTTGCTCTTCGTCCTATGGTCTCCTTCTCCGTCATCGTTTGAACAACCCGCCCTCAACATCATCTACTACCCGTCACTCGCAACAAGCTTCCCAGCCTGACCTGGTCAGCCAGTCAAGGATCACACCTTTTCACCTTGAACCCTTCTCTTTCCGATGAACGACACCGCTTGTGATCCGTTGTCAGCAGCCACAGCTGGACTCGGCGGAATGCTATCAACGATACCCTACACACTGCCGCTCCTTCCCAAGCTAAATTCAACAATACTCTCAAGCATCACACCGACATCACCGTCTTACCCATTCTATCACACCTCGAACCCGAGAATATTCTCCTTCATCTCCGATCATTGGCTCGCACTCGCATCGCCAATCATCGTCTACTGGGTGTTATCCCTCGCCTTCCACGCCCTCGATGTCGCTCAGATCCCTTACTTTGAATCCAAGCGGATCCACGAATCTCCTGAAGTCCTGTCGCGCAATAAAGCGACAGTGATGCAGGTCGTGAATGCGGTCGTTCTGCAGCAAGTGATACAGACGATCCTAGGGTTCTTCTGGATGGATGCCGAGCCATCGCAGCATGAGATGTGGAAGGATGATTTGCAAGAGATGGCAAAGTTGAGCGGAGTGGTGGGACAGGCGGTGGTGTTGGTATTGGGTGAGAGGACGGGGCAAAGCCTGTTGATGAAGCATGGCAAGGATATCGTCAGTTGGACATACTGGTGGGGTGTTCCGTTGGTTCAGTTCTACCTGGCATTGTGAGTTTTGTCGCCTTGCGTATCGTCAACACTCCCTCATCCCAGTCCATCTAGTTTGATCATGGACACATGGCAATACTTCCTGCACCGAGCATTCCACACATCGAAATTCCTCTACCGCCACTTCCACTCCGTTCATCACCGACTCTACGTGCCGTTTGCCTTTGGCGCGCTCTACAACCACCCCGTGGAAGGACTGCTACTCGATTCCCTCGGAGCCGTCATTGCTGAAACGCTCTCGGGCATGACTACACGCCAAGCGGCATTGCTCTTTGCACTCAGCAGCGCAAAGACCGTCGACGACCACTGCGGTTACAGGCTCTGGTGGGATCCGTGCCAGTTCTTATTCCACAACAATGTCGATTACCACGACATTCATCATCAGAGCTACGGAATCAAGAAGAACTTCAGTCAGCCATTTTTGTGAGTATTCACGTAGCGATATCTTCGGTTGCAGATGGGCTGAAACCGCTTCGATCAGCACCAACTGGGACAATCTATTGGGCACCAAGATGACACGCGAGCAAGCTCAGAATCGATTTAACAAGTCGGCGCAAATCGGCTCGCAATCCAAGACGACTCCGGTACTCAAGGTCACCAAGATTGAGTAGACGGAGACCAGCACTTCGTCTTGGGTCATCAACAGGTTGAATTCATACCACGCTTCAAGATACGCTCTTTCCAACACATTCATTTCGTGCGCCGGTTCCCTTGTTTCTATAATATGGTCTCGGTTTCGCTGGACACCGCGTTGGCGCTATGCGGCATGGGTCGTTGTAAATCATAATAGTGTATCCATAGATGTCTGCAGGTCTTTGTCCATTTTCCTTTTCGTGTCCGCCAGTTCTGCGATACCGGATGTAGATAGATCGCCGGGGCATCAAATGTCTGAGCCACCTTGCCATGATCGTTAATACAACTTGAATTCGTTATGTGGGATACAGCCTATCTGTAAGCGCTGAGTGGATGGCGGCGGGATGCTTGATGCAGAGTTTCATATTCGTTTACGGGATTGATTGCGCTGGAGCGGTCCAGCAGTGTTTCGTGCTTGTTCGGAAAGGGCATTGATCGCTTTACGCGTGTGCTTTACCAGGGAAGGCATGGGCTCGGCGTATATACCGGGACTTAGCGTAGCGAGATAGTGATAGCCTAGATATTTGGGTAGACATGAGCATTGACGGGGCTTTGCCGATGGGAATACTCACCGGTAGGGAGATCCACAGGTCCAGAGCACCCTTCTTCGCTTTCGACTATCGCTGCGTTGCCTTGCATTTCGGGCGGTGTCCGAGTGAGCGCTAGTCGCACCGCTTCCTTGAAACGCGTTCTAACCCTGTTCCTCTCCACAGCGGACTTTGATACGCTCTTAATAGTTGTTATGACTCCGAAAGGCGTCTTATCTTTCTGGTGTGGCGTAAGAGGGTTAATTTTGGTATATGTCGAGCCATCAGAGATGATTGCTGATCTGACTGCTCGTATGCTGAATAGAGGATTGCGGTGCTCGATCACATTGTCGCCGTTCTTCCGGGTAGCCATTATCTTCGGCGTTTCTCTCTCCCAATCCAATTGTCTCATCTAAAAGCGTCCGCCATCAGCAATGCCTTAACTTGCTGCTCTGGGGTCTCAAAGCACGTACCTGAGGAACTCTTTTGGTCGACCTTGGAAGCCGATCAAGCGGTCGCTCGCAAGAGCTCTTCTCCTTCATCGTCTTCTTGCGCAATTCTGCGGTACAAGTAGCAAACGCTCTTGAGCTCGAATACGGTGCGGTGCGCGAGGAAAAGAAAGAATGCAAGGCAGGTCGACCTACGGTTGCCGCGTATTAGTGTCCGCTTCCAATGCCAGGTAGAACGTTTCCCTCTGCCCACGAGAATAGTATAGTGTCGGACTCGTTCTTCTCACAACGTCTTCGGTCACAGCCGCATATCGTATGGTCTAGAGACAAGCGATCAGTTGACAATTCGGGCAAACGTTACGCATACTTCTTACCGAACCGGGTATCTCGTACATGGCATCAAGAAGCAGTTCTTCCAATGTGCTTCGCAAATGTCGCGCGCTACCTCCTCTTTTCGAAGCCTCTTCGGCAACGGCGTACAGAGCTTTCTCCGAAAACTGAAGCTCACAGCCATATCTGGCGAACAATTTGCGATATTGCTTGATCAGCGCATTTTTGGGTTCTACCAAAATGCGAACAAGATCCGAGAGGGACAACGGATGCAACGGCGCCAAGATTGGCAGACGTCCGACGAACCTGAGAAAGGGTAAGCTTAACGCGTCTGAAAGGGAAAATGATAAGTACGTACTCTGGAATGAAGCCGTATTCCACAAGATCCGCAGTTGATAATCCCTTCAAACGATCCTTCTTGTGCGCCGTAACTCCACCAGTCCCATCGACGTCCGCTACCTCGTCTTCCGTCTCTGACTCGCGCTTGTGCTGTGGGAGAGTCGCGCCAAAGCCAATCGACTGAGGAAACCACGGCGAAAAAATGAGCCTCCGCTGGGCATAACTATCGGACAGACACTTACCCCTTTGCCTGTTCGTCGTCCAATTATCTTTTCCAAGCCAACGAATGAGCCGGACAGGATAAAGAGGATGTTGGAGCTGTTGCAGGACAGTTGTAAGATCGCTGTATCTGGACTTGCCCGGATCACATTGATGCTCACGTATCCACAGTAAAGGTCTCGCCCTTGGAGTCTGTCAGACGTGATAATCAGCACTGCTATGCTCGACCAAGTTTTGCTGCTCCGCTCACTCGCTCCTCCTCCACCACCTCCCCCATGTAATGGCAAACCTTCTCGAACGCCCTTTTTCGCTCCATATCCCAGTTCGTGTTGACCCGAGCCCCAACTACCTCCAAAGCCACGCTGCGTAGGCGGGTCCCGGGTGGCATCCGTGAGCCGACTGRRGCTGATGGGCGYTGGSGGGKTTGAAGCCCCGGGTTTAGAYTGCAGGGTGACTGTTGTGCCTTCAAGCAATTTGAGAAGAGCTAAATTAAGACGATAAGTCGAGCGGTAACTTCACTCGAAAGCCCTTCACGTGCCTTGCTGAACCCCCTCCCCACCCACGTCCCTCCCACCCCATGCACCGTCTCCAACTCCTCCTCTTCTAGCGAGTTTATCACACTCATCTATGTGTATGATCCCGATTCTAAAACACGTATGTCCGTTTAGCGGCATACCTAGTGTTTGGGAAGGAAACGCACTCTGCTCTGGTGACATCGTGATCCGCCGCTCGCAATAGCCGTAGAACGCAATTCTCCACATCATCACCGACATCTATAGGAAGGTATTTCAGACTTCTAACTAGCTATCGCGCCTTCGATGCCGGAACTCACATCCAGCCTGCGTGAAACTCGTCGCATCGCTAGATGCAAACGGCACGTCCAGAATGCGAGCCAACGTCTTGGCAAGAAGAGTCTTTCCGCTCCCCGTTGGACCGCTACGAGACTTATCAGTCAGCGGAATCACCTTGGGTAGCAAGGGGACTTACATCATTAGAACGTTACTCTTTTCTATCACAACGTCATCCATAGACACTAGATCCTCCTCGAGCTGACCGACATCGTCTGCTTCGTCGCTGACTTGTCCGGTTCTTCGCGCGTCGTCCTCCTTAGCCCTTCCGCGAACAGCTCCACCACTATCCTTCGTCTCGCTGGACAACCTACCCGTCTTCTCCGTCTTCCGAGGAGCTAGTGATGGCGAATTGGTCGCCCTGATATCTGCGAAGGGCTCCACTCCGGAATCTGTTCCCGGAGCCGCAAGGCCGTCCGACAGGGATGCCCGATTTGGAGCGATGGATCCTCGGGTCAGTCTTCCCAGCAGTGTCGATGTGTGGGTGGAAGACGGCTCAGGTATCGATTCTGCTGTATGACGGGGAGTTGGCGGGGGGAACGCATTATCGTAGAATCCTGGTTGAGCAGCTGCAGACAAAGGTAATCAGATTTCGCGAATAGCGGAACAGCAGTACTGAGGACTTACTACTCCATTCCTCTGGGCTATGTATCAAAGTGGGATCTGTCCGCCGGTTTCGCTCGTACTGCTCCGGATCGATGAATCGGTCATCATCCGCTTCTTTACGTGAGCTCGCTATGTCCTTTCCGTTCTTCGTGTCGGATCGCCTCTTCCGTGGTTTCGGGGTGATGGTTGCCGTCGCAACGGTTGACCCTGTGAACTGCGTTCCTGCGTCTTGTGCGTCCCCTTCAGAGTACCCGGAGTCTGCATCGGACCCTTCTCCGTGCTCTTCCGAACGGTCCAACAAGGTCGTGACCCGATGATAGTGATTGAAGACCGCGACAGATAAGATCTTCTTGGCTCGCTCTTGTCCGATGATGTGTTCATCCAGATGTTGTGCGAGCTATCATTCGAGATACATATTCAGCGGCAGTAGCAAGCGCTTCTGAGACGATACTTACATCTCGAGGACTCTTCAGCCAAATCTGACCTCCCCCTGCGACAGCACATGAAGGGCTGGTGTGAAACGACGCGCTTTGCCTGGCGATAGGGAACCGGACAGCGAGTATCGGCCTAGTTGACAATGCGAGCAGCCGCACTCGATGTCGTGAGGGGCTCAATATGAGCATCTTGACAGAGCGTTGCTAGAGAAGGCTGGAAGGACAAATCCGGTCCACCTGGACGTTGTACTATGTATCGCAGTTCCGTTGTGCCGTTGTCGGTGTAGCGTCGCAGATTCCTTTCCTGCGGTTGTATCAAGTTGGCTTCTAGTGTCTATGTAGATGGAGCGGACGAGCTACAGAGAAGACGATGATGGAGAAGGGCAAAGGCCCAAGGACAGATGGATGCCTTCCGTAGATAGCAACAGCGACATTGCATATGGCTGACTCAGCGATCTGAGACACGGGGCCCTCCGCCTCCCATTACTCGAGTGTAAGAAACAGGTCCAACAACGTTCTACGAGCTGTTCTACGCACGTCGATGGCGTGTTGAGCCTCCCGTCCAGTGTCTCCGTTGAGGGACGAGAGCGGTCGCGATTTTGAACCCGTATACATATTATAAGTCCTCTATTACAGCGGTCATCTATGCCTTATCCGCCTTCTTCTCGTCCACGTCGGCGACCTTAGACCCAGTTCCGAACTTGCTTCTCTCCCGGATTCCACCTCCATATTTGTAAAAGACAAACGGCAAGGGTATTAACACCGTCACCAGTCCCGCTAGCAGCGCTGAAGCTCCGAGCGTTCCGAGGCGATTGAACATTTGACGCGCAAAGAGCGGGAAACCTAGAGAGGCCGGTACATCAATTTTTAACGAGCACCATTCGACGGTGCGAGCTAGAACTTACCCGCAGCGAAGGATGACCTCATGAAACTGTTGCTGGCCATGGCGCTGGCTGCCACAGGACGACTGACAGGAGATTTAGCGACTCGCGAGCGAAGGCTGAAGAAACCAACTTACTAGGCATCGACGAGGTAGGTAAAGACGGAGCTAAACGTCCATACGATACCCATACCGAAGGGTATCGAGCCCAAGATGGGTGCGATCCAATGGGTGGTGGAAGCGGTTGCTGCGAAGATCCACAAACCGATGGGCGTCGCTATTGCCGAGGAACGTAGGACTAGGTCAGCGAGCCGGCCGTGTGAGGCAGGCATTGGCGTGAAACTTACCGATAGCTCCTGCCATCCCCATCAGCAACCTGGATTCGGGAGGTGCGATGCCTCCGTGCTTGGCCGCCTCTCGCTTGTACAACCTTTGGGAGGCGGATAATCAGTAATCTGTTCAACTTAGACGGGCCAACAACGCTCACTTTGACCAGAGAGGGGCGCATCCAGCGGCCAGCACTTGGCCCAGTCCAATACCCAAGAATGACAAGCCTGACTCTTGCTGATTGCTGAGTGGAGTGCAGAAATGTCAACGACGTCCAGGGATTTCTTATGTTCACCTTACAATCCGTGGTAGCCCATGAAAGTGATGGGGAATGCGTTAAAGAACAGGTACAAAATACCAAGGAGCAGCGCAGTCCACAAGTTGAGCAGAACAGCCATAGGCTGAGTAAGAAGGATGACTGCAATGCTTTAAAATCAGAACTCCCATCCATGATCGAGAGGATGGCCATGAAACTCACGGAAGGGAGTCTTGATACTCTTCGCTAACGACTGCATGAAGCTTCGATTACTTCTTTCGACCGGTGCGTATAGATCTTGGTTCCCGGTGGTCTTCCTCAAGCTGAACACGAAGGCAAACGTCGGTCTTCTTCCGCCCACTTCAACTGCATTCTTATGACTTACTGGGCAGCCTTGATTCTCAAGACTTGCGGCTTATACGTCTCGGGCGCAAAGAAGTAGATCAAACCCAACTCTACCGCAGACCACTGCGAGACAGAGAGAAGTTTCAGCGAACACGTTGAATCGAAATAAAGCGCGTGGACTGACGATAATGAGAAGGTAAAAGGTCCAACGCCAGGTTGTATTTTGATTAATGAAGCCAGAGATACAGGGACCTGGAGATCACATCGTAAGATCAGCTATCGAGATTCAGTAGTTGTTAGCCTCCAACTCACCTAGTACCGGTCCCAAGAAAGGACTCGTACTATAGATAGCCATGGGCCTGGTCCGCGCGCGCGCGTTTTCCGTCAGGGGACGTCCGAACTCTGGCACGGCTCGAGACCTGTTACTCACGTCCCGACTTTGTCATTCTCGAAAAGATCCGCTATCGATCCAGCTCCGACGCTCAGGAAGCTAGCCCCCGCGAAGCCGCAGAGAAAGCGGAAGATCATGTGAACAGCTGCGCAAGAGGGTGAATTCGGTGGTTCTCCAAGATTCCATGATGGTGGCTTACGCGCGTTGTTCGAGAAGGCTACGGGGAAGGTGAATACTGTCCAGAATAGAATTGAGTAGTGCAGAAAGCTGAGTTCGCTAGCAGAAGACTCACGCAAAAAGGCGATATAGCTCCACAGGTAGACGGCTCTTCTACCAATGAACTCCGATACCGGTCCAACCAGCAGGGGGCCAATCCCAAGACCCATAACGAACAAGGAGACAGTCAGAATCGCCACCTCATTGGAGATCCCGAATGAGCCTTCAATGCCGGCGTAAGTCGAGGAAGCCATCGACGAGGCACATGTGCTATCGCTTCGAATCAGCCATAGTAAAACGTCGAAACCGAGCTACTCACACGCAGATAGCGCCAGAGGCGATTGTGAACACGCTCGCCCATTTCCTCCAGATTGGTTGTGTCAGAGGGTCGAAAGAATCGTTCGGGCCGTCGAATTCCACTTCATTGGGGTCTTTGCCCTCTCTTTCCGAGATTGTTGCTTCGTCCTTTTGTGCAAACGTGGATCCTCCTGCTCTCCCGCCTCGTGCTTCCTTGACGGGAAGGCTCTCCTCCTGTCCGTCATGCGCATCTGACACATCCTGCGTTTCCCCTTTCCCATGCATTCCAAGGTTCCCCTTCCAGGACCCCTTGTCTGCCCACTCGGAACCGCGGCGTGACGGTGACGGCGAGACGGATCGCGAGGGGTTGTATAATGTTGGCGACGCCGACCGAGCTGCCATATTTCGCCTCGAGGATGCTACCAAGAAGTGTTTGATCCGGGTCTTGTGAGTTCTATCGGAGAATCTGTGTCTTGATGTCGTGGTGATTATCGCTTGAGGTGTGGCGTGTACGTATATTAAGTTGTAGCGACCGTCGTAAGTTTCTATTCGGGTATATCGTATGGTCGTGCTGTGTATCTATACACCGCATAGGCGAAAGGTGATAGGTTTGAAAAAGGCTCTGCCGCCGCCGTCTGTGACGGATCTGACGGAATGCCAGGTTGTCGAGATGCATCATGTGCAGCTGCAGCCAGGTTAACGTTTCCTGACCAAAGATGCACAATTTCTGCCCGACCTCCACCTCCGCTTTCAGTGCGGGGCCGGTTTAATCGGCATCCCGCGCCGGCATGAAGCGCGACTGACTGGCTCGTCCCATCTCTACAGGCAAGATGGCCGTTCGCCAGCTGAATAATCAGAGGCTGGAGAGCCTCATCGACGCTGGCACATACCCTGCTTATGGAATATATCTTCTCACAAAAACTGTGGTGTTTTTACGCAAAGAACCGAGATACAATTGCAATGCGAATCCCCGTTCACCAAGTCGAACTGCTGGGCCGTTCACGCCGGAAACTGCTTGACTGTCTCCTTCGGACCTAGATTGCTCCGCTCGCGGATTCTCGACCCGATCCTGTAGAACACGAAGGGCATCGGGATCATACAGGTGACGAGACCTGCCAGCAAGGCAGAAGCTCCTACTATCCCTAGGGTATCATACATCTGTCTGGCGAAAAGCGGGAAGCCTAAGAGTTCGAGGCGGTGAGTATCGGATAATCCCATTTGCATGATGAAAACACACCGCTTGCGACAACACAGCGACAGAAGGAGTTGAAGCTCATTGCACTTGCCGCAACCGGTTTACCTGAAACGAGTTCAATGAGCCAGATCCCATTGATCGTTACTTCTGCACCCACAGGCTTCAACGAGATACGTAAAGACAGAATTAAAGGTCCAGATAGTGCCCATCCCGAATGGTATGGAACCGATAATTGGCCAAATCCAGTGAACATGCCTGTAACTCGTGAATGTGAAGATCCACATGCCAAGGGGGCAGGCTAGTGAGCCCGTAGAGGTGGCATGTCAGCAAACAAGAATGTGGCATATTCATCCAGGCTTACCGATAGCACCAGCCATACCCATAACCAACCTGGCCTCGGGAGGAGCATGACCTCCATTCTTAATAGCAGCCCTTTTGTAAAGTCTGTAGAAGTATGTGATGTTTGCCTCTAGAGTTGCGGTGGCAGGCATTCGAGCTAACCTTGACCAGATCGGCGTCGAAAACGCAGCGAGTAGCTGTCCCACACCAAGTCCCAAGAACGTCATCCCACTCTGCTGCTGGTTGCTGCAGAACGATTGCCGTCGCATAAATATAAGTCGACCGCCACTCTGTACTGGCTGTACTCACAAGCCGTGGTTCCTTCCGAAGGTTAAGGGAAATGCGTTGAAGAAGAGGTACAAAACTCCCATGACCAGCGAAACCCAAAGAGTAAGCAGATCGGCCATGGGCTGAGGTGCGATGACAACTGAAAGGCAATTCGGATCAGTTTGTCTGCTGCTTCGCAACAGCGCTGGGGCATGTCCTACAGAAAGGTGTTTTTAGACTGTTTGCTAGGGAGTGCAGGAAGCTTCGTCGACTGTGCTCGATGGGGGCATACAGCGCCATATTCCCGGTTTCGCGCCTCAATCTAGTGAAAGAGTTTTCAGTCGCCCGAGGAAGTCGCGCGTTGACGTTAGTGACTTGCCTTACCGCTTTCCTTCGTAGTAGTTCAGGTTTGTATGTTTCCACCACGAGGAGATATACGAGAACCAATTCGAATCCACTCCATATCAGGAGAACATAATAGGTCCATCTCCAGTCGACGTTGTAGTTGATAAAGCCCGCAATGAGAGGACCTAGCGAGTCACCCCGACATTCGATCAGTTATCCCAGCCAGATCCGACGAGTTGAAAGACTCACCTAGGACTGGGCCCAGAAATGGGGTCGTGGAATAGACAGTCATCGGGCTTCGCATTGCCAATGATGAGGCGGTCTGCCGTGAGCTACCCCTCACTCGAATTAAGGCTATTGCTCACGTTCCTAGCTTCCTCGTCTCGAATAGATCTGCCACTGTACCTGGAAGGGATCATTGTTGGTCAGCTATCGCTGCAGCGCAAGACGACTCCAACTCGATGCCTCCCGTCCTTTTAATCATAAGCATCAATCCCTTACCTCCAGCTACCGCGAGAAAAGCGCTCCCACAGAAGCCCGTTAGGTAACGGAAAATCAGGTGGACGGCTGCAAGGAAGTGAGCACAGCAACGAGCTGAACATCGAACAGGCTCACGGGCATTGTTGGACAGGGCTACAGGTATCGTGAAGACTATTGCAAGTACCGTTCAGTATACTGTCAGCTATGGGTTGCCAACCAACTCACGGAGAAATGCAGTATAGCTCCACAAGTACACAACTCGCCTTCCAACGAACTCTGAGGTTGGACCCAAAAATAAGGGACCAATACCGAGACCGAGCACAAAGAGAGAAACCGTGAGGATGGCGACTTCCTCCGAGATATGGAAAGACCTTTGCAGACCTGCATAGGTCGATGCGGCCATGGATGATGCACATGTCCTTGCCAAGCTCCGCGAATCAGTTCCGAACATTACCTGAAGGATCGTTGATACTCACACACACGTTGATGCAGAAGCGATTGTGACCACTATGATCCATTTGCGCCAGGTAGGGAAATTCAAAGGGTCATCTGGGTCATTCGGGCCGTCAAAGGTGACCTCGTTTGGATCGGGTCCCGCCTTTTCCGGCCAACGTTGTGCGTCCGAAGCAGATTGCTGCTCGACCAACGTCGAATCTCTTGATCTGAGCGTTGCAGCAAGAGACTGCCGCCCGTCGGAATCCTCGACGTCGCTGATAAAGGAGTTGTATCCATCGTGGATGCCGAATTCATCGCGGACGTCTGCCGTACTGTCTCGAGATCTGACGCGGATCTCCATACCTAGAGATTCGTCTGTACTGTTACGCTGTCAGTTGAAGTGGTAGCCGGACCCGCTTTGGCTGCCGCGCTTCGTCGAGCCTGGTCGATCAGTTGCAGTCCCGAGATTTGTTACGCTCGTACGTTGCTACTTCCGCTGGAGGCAGGGAGCAATCTTATGAACGTTGATGTTCACAATGCCCAAGTACTTGAATGGTTGTAATCGGCATAAAGAGACTGATAGACAACATTCCCAGATGTCTGATGTTATGACCGATGCGCGGATGCGGGATACTTGATACATCAGCTGGTACGTACCACATCATTCTTAATTTCACCGCAAACGCCACTCAGAGCGGCCCGAAAATGGGACAGCGCAGAAAGCCGTATCACCGTCAATGACATATCGCTGCGTAAGATAATCCATCTGCGTCATCCAACTACCCATGCTGACGTTGGGGTCGTCCGACATGCATTACATTCCGAGCTGAACACGTGACTTCGACCTGAAACGCCAAACCTGTACTGCCCCTCCACCTGAAACAAGCTTGAACTTGAGGACCGACAGAAACCTCGCGACCAAGTGAACAAGGTTTCATGGGATGGATGCACGGAGCAATCTAACATGCCCTGTATTTGAGCAAGGCAAGTGTTCCGACAAAACCTGGGGCGCCTGGGGATATTCAATCATGTCCTTGTGACTGCGCGCGTGATCTCTTCATCCTCCTCGTCCGCGTGCGTTTGGACAGCCAGAAGCTGTTTATGCCGTTCGCTGAGCCTCTCGACCTGATCGATTGGCAGCAGCAGGTAAGTACCGACCTCAGACCGCACAAATCGAATACTTACAAACGGAACGAACCCATCTTCGAGCAAAATGCTGTTAATGACATGAGAGAGTTCATCGGGGCACAGCGCATATAGACTGGAAGCTCGCGTGATGTGTGCGGTGATTGGAGTAGGAGAAAGAGGGACAGTAGGAGCAGGTCTGGGCGTTCCGCAGAGAGCTCTCTCGATATCTTGCACTTGTAAAGTTTTCGGAATTGAGGCTTGACCAGCAGGCTCGGATGCACGATCATTCACGGACTCTGATACGTCTTTTTGAGGTGCAGTGAGGCTGTGCGGGAGATCATCCCGTTGTGCAAACGAGGTCGAGTCAGACTTCTTCTTCATCGGTTCCGCCGTTGCTTGCTGTCTGTCCGATGTCTCCTTTACCGAATTCATGAGGCCTCGCGAAGCCGTCGATGATGGGTTGCCGTACAACCCTGGCCATGGCTTCTCCACTTGATCTAGATCTGGCTGGAACAATGAAGCAAGGGCAGGGGTTGCACCGCGATCATTCCCCTTCGGAGATGTCGCTGTTTCGGGCGCGAGAATATATCGCAGGGAGCGTGATGAGACATTCCTCTGTGGTGTCGCTTCCTTTGCCGTTCCAGCTTGCTCTCCACTCTCGCGATTATGTTTCTGGCCTTGAGGCTCAAGCTGTGTCAATCCCGTCGGTAGCGTCTCCAAACACTCTTCTTCCACGGGTCGAGGGCTTCCATCGTGTCTGAGCGGAGGAAGCTTGAACGACTCTTGCATGAAGCCGTGTGGGGCGGGACTGGAAGCGGAATGTGCCAATATGTGGTTCCCACTTGCTGCAGCAAAAGGATCGTCCACATTTGAGACCTCTCGGGGATGCTTCAAGGCAAGCGTAGGCGGTGTAGAGTAATTCTCGTGCGGCGGTCGGTTCGGGTCGACTTCCCTGAGATGGTAAATCCGATTGGCTGGCGTTGGGGTGTCAATGTATGCAAACGAAAGGGGTTTGCGATGCGGCRGAAGGGGTTTGACGAAGCCATCCTGGTCAATCGACGGAGGCTTTGTTTCGTAGCGCTGTTGTGCGGAGCTGTATTGTCGAGTTTGAAGATGCTCAAGACGGACATCTTTCCTTTGCAACATCTGGCAAAAGCGTGAATCAAAACGTTCCCGCTCATCGTGAACGATAGCGCTTACCGGACTTGCTTGGCGATTCTTCAAGAAACCATCCCCCTGAGCGCTGCGAAATGCATCCCTTGGTCGTCGCCGCTCGGATACCGACGCTTTCACGGGATCCTCTCTTCCGGGGTGCACATTCTCATCATTCAACTTCCTACGCTTCACTGGCGATGCGATTTCCCAGCTAGGCATCGGATCCAATCGACTATTCATCCGCCATGCCGTGTCACCAGGGAGATAGACTTGGGTTTCCTGAGAAGCGGCCATGGATTCCGCTGATACTTTGTGTTGCTTTGCGGGATAGGCGGCGAGGGAAGGGTCAAGCAGAGGAAAGTGATCGGAGATGATGGCAAGGAAGGAGTCGACGTCGGTCTCGGAAGAGAATCGGAGTTGAAACCTATCGTAGGTCTTTGAGAGGCTAAGTATTATCTCGTCCTACAGGAAAGGATAATTCTGCCGCACTCACGTAATCCTCGGGAGATTTGAATGTGGATCTTTGATCGCTCAGCTGTTCCAGCGGCGCCAGCAATCTACCCAAATCCTTTCAAAATGCACATTGGCACGGGATAGGGAACTCTTGCTCACTTGAACGCCACGCCAGGAGGTTTCAAGGTGAGTTTGATCGTCTCTACCAATACTCTCTCCTTCTTCCATCCCGTTCGGTCCTCATATCCAGACTCGCGGTCATATGACATCTCTTGCGTTCTGCTCTGCGACTCGTATGCGTCGCGGTACTGGTCGATCGACAATTCCTTCTGCATTCCGCCATCAGCACACAGATTCGCCGAACTGCATCAAAGCCGACTCACATAACAGACATTCCCACACATCACCTTCACGATGCATTGATCCTTTGTTCCGTCTCTCCTGTGGACTACGCCATGATGCGAATACCCAGCATACACCGCCCCCGAAGCTCTTCCAGCAGATGCGGCTGGAAGGGAGGTTGAACGCGTGCGGATTTCGAGTATCAAGGGATCCCTTGCCGTATCAGCGCTGCAGCGAATGCGTTTTTCAACCGACTTCGAGTGTTGTCCAGCGTATACGACGTACTAGTGTATCCATTGTAGATCCTTGTTGCGGACTCTTGCGGGGCTGACGCGATCTTTAGGTGAAGGGATGGAGAATCGCTGGAGCGAGACTGCGTGGAGTGATCAGTGATGGCGGCGGGCCTGTCGCACTGACTCACATCGTTTGATCTCAGCCGTCATCTTGTTGTAGAACGCCTCAATGGCATTCCTTCAACAGGTGCATCCTCTCGTCAACATCAGTGATCCTTGATGGAGGATTGATGGATGGTCAACCTGAAACGCGCGACGAACCGATCGCCCCTATTGCTACTGTACTTGTCATTTTGGTATTTGAATACGAGATCATTTGCACACGACGCACACGACATGAAGAGAAAGAGATACAACTCGCTGTCTACCACCCCTTGTCCGCCGACACACCTAATCCCGCTCTCTAACTTGAGCTCTCACGGGGACTGAGTCTAGCTGTTGAAGACGAAAGAGGCGCCGACCTTGTGGGCGGCGGCACCGGCGGTAGCGTCGTTCAACCTCTGGGTGTCCAAGGCCAAACCAAAGGTGGCCTTGACGCCTGGTCGGAGAGCCTGGGTGTACGAAGCGGCGAGGATACCGGCGTTGTTGACCTTGAGCTTGACGGCGGCGGTGTTGTCGAGGTAGACCTTGGAGCCGACTTCGAGCGCGACACCACCAGTGGTGGACTTGGTGTCGTAGACGGCCTTGGCGCCGGCCTCGACGTCCTTGGAGACCTTGTGGTAGTACGAGGCGGAGAAGGTGGAGAGGTTGCCCAAGCCGTGGATAGTGACGGCGTAGTCCTGGAGGGGCTGTCAGTACGTGTTTGAACATGATGTACACGCGTAACTTACGGGAGCAGAGTAGCCGATGGCACCGGCGTATCGGGTGATGGCACCAGCCAAGACATCGTAGGTGGCTTCAGCACCGACCAAGGCACCGTCTCGGCCCAAGACGACGTCCGAGGTAAAGGTGGGACCCTTGAACATGTCAACGGTGGCTCGGGTGTGCAACGAGGGCTGCTTGTAGATGGCAGTGACGATCGCGCTCTTCTGGGCCTTGGCCGGGTTCAGGGTGGTAGCCAAGTCGAGCTTCAAGCCCTTGGCGATTTGGTTCTCCAACTCGACCTGGGTCCTCAACAGGTTGGTGGTAGTCCATGCCTGGGTGAAGGTGATGCCGTTCTTGAAGTCAACGTACTTGCCCTCGATGTCACCGGCGATAGCGGCCGACTTGGCGTCCCGGGTACCGGCGACCTTGAAGGTGGTGGGGTAAGACGAGGTCTTGACTTCGAGCGAGGTGCCGTGGATGGGGTAGTCCTTGAGCAACAAGTCGGACGCGGACTTGCCGAGGTCCTGTGGGGAAAGCGTGAGCTGCGCTGGATACCACTCGACGAATCCGCACGTACCTTCCACGAAGGGGGAACGGGTTGAGTAGCGGCGATGGCAGACATTGTGTATGAGTGATGAATCCGAGGATGCAGATGGGACGACCGAGTCTAGTAGAATGTAAGTCAACGACTGATGCTTGATGGCTCGAGTGTTTGGCTGGCAAATGCGCTTGGGTGATTGGGTGAGGGAGCGGGACGGAAGCGCGGAAATGATCGGACTGGTCATGCCACGAATCATCAGTCGCGACTCTGTATGTACTCGTAGGTATGACGCGAGAGTCGTCTCACGGGGGCGCGCTCTCTAAACTGAAACACGAGCTTACGAGCTTCGTCTCGTCGTTTTCAAGTCCCCCTATATTTCCACAACATGCAATCTTCAGCTCCCACTCCGGCCTTGGCGGCATTCCAACCCGTCCTTCCGTCCCTCAACACCATCCTCTCCCACATTAACACTCAACACACCCTTCAAGCGCAGTTCCAGTCCGAGCAACCCAACGGCCATCTTACAGACAAACAAGAGGAAGAGCTGCATGCGTATGATGAGAAAATCTCCCGCCAAGTACGTTAGCCTTCTCCCTCTCTCTTTCTTTCGATTGCTAACGCGCCCCGGATAGGCCCTGCAAGTAAGGCAGTCCCTCCTCGAGCAAGCAAAGACCGCGTACACGTCGGGCGGGATTCCAGGGTCGCAGTTCTCCGTGAGGGAGATGCAAGAGATGGAGAGGGCGCTCGACGAACGGATGCGAGATCGGCGGTGAGTCGTCGTTTCGCTGTGCATGAATAGGTCTTCCTATTATGGACAAGTCTGACGCTTATGAATGCTGATTGCTGGCTCCATGTCTTAGGCGTTTGTTGGAGCAGTTCACGAAGATGGAACTGCCGGTATCACAAGCGGTGCAGAACTGATCAATCACCGTTGAGTCGAGCCGTATGGATCAAGCCTTCCGACCGCGCGGCGTTTTCGGGAACCTGTCTTCTTTCCGCCCACGCTAGGGCATGCATTCCGTTCCGTCCGCCCCGATTCCGCCCTGCGTGCCGCTTCGAGCTCAGTGGTACATGTAACCTCAAAGGTCCCTGAGACGAAGGAGATTGTTGACGACAACATTATGAGGGACAGCATACAGCGGCGCATCTTTACCGATACCACCCTCGGACGATATCGACATATTCCGTCTGTCCCGCGCGCTCGACTGCGAAAATATTCAACGTACTGATATTCTCACATCGTACATGGTACCTACGACGAGCTGCAGGACAGTTTCTTTCACGGGATCCTCGACTTCACGGAATACCCGACAGCGAGAGACGCCACATTCTGGAAGAGGAGAAAGAAGTGCGGTAGCTGCGACAGCAGGACTCGTACACCTTCATGGCGTGTTATGCGGGTATCCATCAAGTGACGGCAAATGAGGGGACTATGGCATTCGGTCGTTATTCTCAAAGCCTTGACAGATCAACTGCTCCCCTTCCCTTCTGTCGTCGATGTGGCCAGATTAAAACATGAACAAACTTGCCGCCAAGTGATTATACTGCCTTTCGACCGCCCCAGGGAATTGAGTCAACGAGGTCGGAGTGGCAAAAGATAACTAGATCCCCGAATGCGCTCAATGGAAGACAAAACAGCGATCGATGATACTTCTGTACTTCTGTTTCGGCGCAACGCCAACAACGAGCGGCTTATGCATTCCTTTGGACTTCGACCTGCTTCAGAGTGCTTTGACCCATTCCTTTGCAAGGGGGTCAAGCTAGATTCAGGGGCTCGATGACCTCATGTATGGAATCTCCCCCAAAGAGCGTCACATCCTTTCACGGCTCTTTCGCCGCTGAGGCAGTGCCGGAGACTCTCGATGGCATGGCGACACCACTGTGTCCCGAGCGGCTCGTTCCGCACAAGCTGTGCAGTCGGTGACGAATGTCTTCCTTCCCTTGACACGATCCGACTCAGCTCGTGAGAACGCCAATCAGGTGACGATTGCTTCAGCAGTCTTTTTCATCTTTCAGTATGATTGGCAAGGATATAAGGCGATTCGATGTACAATACAGCATTCTTACCTCGACCTCAGCCTCAGGTCCAATCCGCCTAAACTTTTCTTCGATCGAAACAGACATTCTTAACGGACTCATCGCACAACATAGGCAATCCGAAACACCATGAGCGACGAAGACATCGAAATCCACTACCTATATCGGGCGGTTAAGCCTCTGCCGGAAGTCCGCGCCGACCATGCTTTCACCCGTCTCGAACTGAAGAATTTTGACCAGCAGCTGAGAAACCTGCTCGATTCGGCAAAGGAGAGAGAAGAGTTGGCAGACATGGTGGCTTGGACGGCCATCAGCGCCGCATGTGAAAAGCTTATCAAGCGACTCCAGCGTCTGAAGCAGGGCGTACAAGCCAACATACCTTGTTAGCTGAACATATCGTCGGAAATCTTTGGACGATCGCATTTGGTGCATGCATGATCTTTGTCGATGTGAGGCGCCAGGGGTACTTAGAGAGAGAGGAAAAATGGAAGTATTGAAGAGCATTGCCCGGGAGTTCTACGCATTGGCGCCCGATGACATGGTGGATGACAGGATTCAAATTACACTAAAGAGCTCCGGATACCCAGACGCCGAGTTCGATATCATCTTATGCGATCCGCAGACCGATCTCAGCTTGACCGACGAAAGCACACAGCACTTAGAAGACGCGAAAGGGACGGCGGAGTCTTCAGCATATATGGGTTCGATATGGCAACACCGCCTCCATGCCCACGCTTCAGCTCTGGGCGAGAGGACCAAGACCGCTTCCGAACTCAAGAAGTATGCAAAGCAGCTCCATGAGATCGCGAGAGGAGAGCACGCCGATGTAGAACTTGGGATAGACAATCGAAGCAGAAAATCAAAGTACAACTCGTTGGTGACTTTGGCCAGTCAGGTTTATGAAATAGCAAAGAGCCTTCCTTCCGAGGCGGACATCTAGGTGACGCAGTGTTAGAGAACTAACTCTTTATTGGAGACTTGTATGGAGCCCAGTATACATGGTGAATGTCGAGGATGACTGCCTAACATTCCGGCCTTCTACTTCTCCGTATCCATCTGTAGGTGCCCATTTCCTAGAATCAGTTGCTAGTCCTCTCCCTGATAAGTTCCCCCTGCAGCTTTGTGATGGCGGACGAAAAGATAGGGTATACCGTGTAATACGGATGGAAATGGTAACTTCTGGAGACGATCAGATCAGATTTCAGAACCTCACGCTTTGACACCTTAGCTTGCGGTATTCTGATCAGCTCCATTATGTGATGATTTGCACAGAGGTAGGGGAGCGGTGTTGCTGCCGTACCTCGTGACATTGGCTGAGCAGTGCCCACTAAGATCTCGAAATCAGAATTCACCGTTGGCGACTTGGCGTTGAAGAAGAGACTGTGTTTTTGACGGGCGACCTCACAGTTCGACTTTCATGCGGGAATTCTTGAAGATATATGAGGTCCCTATAGAATCATCGACCTTACAGACTGGCGCCATATCTGAATGAGCAAGGTCGTACTTCCTCAGCACTGACTACTGGAATATATCTGCTGACTCCCGTGCTTGCGCTCTTCCGTTCTCAACGCTAGGCTAAGCTAATCGCAGAATAATAGAGATTGCTATCGAGCGGTGCGCGACAGATGACTCGCGGGTGAACCAGAGAATTCATACACTTTCCTTCACGCCTAACGAGGAAAGACGTTGGCGTTGGAGCAGACCGGCCGACATACAGAGCAAAGGACTGACAATGGCCACTCGAGCGCGAACAAGGACCCGAGGAAGCTCTCGAGGATTGCACCGCTTTACGGCTTTCTCGGTTGAATTCTACCGAACGATTCTGGTTCCGCGCAAAGGTCAGTCATCCTTGCCCATGCATCGCCCATCGCCTCTGCGCGCAATGTGAATGCAATATCCCAAAGACAAGACGTAACACCTCGGACGACCCCTACATCTGCTCGACGATACTACATACGACGACTCGAAACGACGATTCCGGCACTCTTTTCGTTTCACGGGAGATGGCAAGCGATCCCGCGCATTCGTACGCTTTGATCGAGAACATCCGATTCACTGTCTTTTCGGAGGGGAATTTCCGCATACGCCAGGTATAACAAAGGTTTTCACGTTGAGGACCGTGCATAAGCCGGATAGCCTCGCATCCGAACGCTCGAATCCAGGACTGTCGGTGGACACCCGCGGAATAATGGCAATGTCGATTTCGTCATTCGCGACGACCTCTTCGGAATCCATCTCTGCGCCGACACTCGTCAGCACCACCGCAACGTCTACCTTGATACCAGGCGCGAATCCAACGGATGTGGGCACTCTGTTCTCGGGATCGAGCAGGTCGTTGACGGAAACGTCGAGTGTCTATATCAATACGTCATACACCTATTCGCCTACATCATTGTTTTCGACTTCAACACCATTACTGTCGACGTCGCCCCTATTCGCAAACCCGACATCGCCTTCTTCTGTGCTTTCTTCGCCGACCGAGTCATCGACTCGCCAACGCACCACGAGAACCGCGTCAAATCCAGCAGCGTCATCGACACTACACCCTATCGTCCCCTCTGCCGGACAACCTCTTCTGCAAGGCGAGAACGGTCTCCTCCTCAATCTCAGCCTCGGAGGCGATGATGTTGGACAAGCGGTCTACAGTGTTCCCATGGTGTTTGGGCACGCGAGTGGCGGCGGATACTACGCTTTCCTCAATGATGAGGATTACGCGGAAGGACGGCGGTGGCGGAGGAGTGATGATCGACGGACGGATCGGGAATTACGGGAAAGGAAACGAGCGGAAGTGGCTATGAAAAAGGACATTCAGACAAGGGAGAATGTCGGATCAAGATCTCACGGCAAGAGGGCACCAGGAACGTACCAGAGCATGAATCTCCAGGTCGATCTCGGTAGCAGTGATCTCGTACGGCTTCTCGCCTTAGAGCCGTTTGTATCGTTGTCTAATTGTCTGTCTTTCTATTCTTAGTGGGTCGCGGCGTCGACATGTCAGACTTCGGATTGTCGGGGCAGCGGTGTGCAGAAGCTCAATGTGGGAAACTCGATCGATGCTGTAAGTCACTTTGCTTTCCAGATCCGAATGGGGGAGACTTATGCGACACTTTCAATGTCGCAGGGAACATATGTCAATTTAACCTATCAAGCAGGACACGCTGCAGGAGAGGTGTATTGGGACGAGGTTCAGTTGGGCGTAACGGTAGCCCAGATCGAAAGCGCCATAAACGGAACCGGAGGCGGAGGAGCCAATGGATTCGACATTGGGTATCAAGCTTTCGTTGCTGCAAATGATGTCGGCAACGAAGATCTTAGCGGTGGGCAATTCTCCGGCGTCCTCGGACTCGCCTTACCCGCCAATTCGGTCATACTCAGTCAACTGGGCGGTTCAACTTCTGGCGCGCCGGACGGAGCACCATTCCTCGACAACTTGTTTGGCTCGGGCGTCAATGCGCCCCAAGGCCGATATTTCTCCCTCAGTCTTGAACGGTTAGGGGATTCACGTACAAAGAGTTCTCTGGGGATCGGAGCATTCGACGATTCACTCTGTCCCGCACCATGTGTTCCCAGCTACAGCAGCGTCGTCACGTCATCCATGGGACCGCTGTATTGGCGAATACCTTTGCAGGGGATCACTGCGTTCACCTGGCCTTCCGGTCAGGCGCCGTCGAACACCTCCGCGACGTCAACGAACATCAGGCTACCTTCGAGTTCCGCAACAGGGCAAAGTTATCCGGTCGCTGTTTTGGATTCAGGAGGTTATCAGGTCTTGATGGGCGACAAGTCGTTGGTGGATGCCATTTATGCGGTGTTTGGGGGCAGTCAGGCTTCTGACGGAAACTGTAGGTCGATAAAAGCAATGTGTGTGTCCATTCACACTGACAATGCCGACTGCACAGATTACCTTCGTTGTGACATACCACTCTCTTTGGCGCTTACTTTTAATGGCAAACAATTTCCGGTGCACCCTCTCGATATGTCGGATTACTCACCGACAGATCCCTCGCACAAAACCTGTCTCGGTTTGATACAATATGCTACAGGCCTGACCGCGGGTGATTTGTAAGTGAAGGTGTTTAGCAGTCGACATTTCCGCTCATCGCTTCTGTGGCCTTCCGGCAGGGTTCTTGGCGCATCCTACTTGAAGAACGTGTAAGTATTCAAGCGCTTACCCCTGTGCGCATGACTAACAGCGATGACACAGATACTCGATATATACCTACCCGTCGAGTTCGGAAAGCACCAGCTCGTGGCTGCCCATGATCGGCATGTTATCATTGACCAACGTGACCACTTCGGCGCAAGAATTCTACGACGTCCGAGTTCAGCATTCGACATATCCCGGCCAGGTGACCACTCCGGGATCCACGTCATCAACGCAGCCCGCAGATTCCGCCTCGCGAGAAGCAGGTCATCAGGTGTTGAGTGGCGGTATTATTGCGCTTGCCGTCGTACTGGGATTTGTCGGCATCGCCGCCGCTCTCTTCTGCGCTTGGTTCTTCTGGCTGCGCAAGAAATACGGCACAAAAGGCGTGCCGGTATTCCCTGGGCGCAGTCGTAAAGGCCATCATGGATCCGTGAATGGCACCGACGACAGTATCGGCGGTATAGATCAACTCGAGCTGACGACCAGCGGAGGCGCTGCGGGATATAACCGACGCAGCAAAAAATCTCGAAACATGCAACGGCAAAAGTCTATGATTGATGGTTTCATGGACTTTGACACGGATCTTTGGTCCGACGATGTCGACAGCAAAACGGACGCCGATACGGCGACATCCAAGTCTATGGATGGTGCCGGTATTCCCGTGTTAGGAGAAGAAATGGCCAGAGGAAGAGGGGGACGATCAAAGGCTTGGGAATCGTCATACCCACCAGCCGGGTGGAACTCGCATCAGCGTACGCCGTCGAGAACACGGCGTCAAGAACGATCGCCGTCGTCCACCATACTCTCAACGTCTCCGACAGGCGCGCGGTCAAGGTCCTCCCAGCGCTTCGCCGATGCCGATGAAGGGCCTTATCCAACTTTCTCGTCCTTCCCTCAGCAATCGGTTACTTCGCCGACACAAGAACCTCTGATAATGACGGATGAGGGTCCGCAAACCCCAAGATTAAATGACGCATTGCTTCGCCACGACTCGAATACGACTTACCAAGATAGTCCCGATTCGCGGATGGCTGATCAGGATATTGCCGCACTGCGACCGTTTTCGTCCCGGGGATCTATTCTGCGGATACATAATCCGCTGAGCCAGAGGGACAGGGGCTGACCGAAGAGACGATTCGCAAGGAGTTCCGGCGGAGTTTTCTGGAGATTGTGCGAATTAATGATAGCATGGACATTTTCAATAATTGTATATCTCGCATAATTTCCCACTGTAGCTAGTTAAGTCATCTTGTATGGTGGATGATGGTCGGACTGGATGAGTTATAGACGCAAGAAGGTATAGCAGGGCTGTAGTCCAAGGCGAGCGAAGGACCTGAAGGAATTGGCTTTTGACAGCTTGGCACATCGAGTTTTCTATGTACGGACAGTCAACTGGCTCACAAACCCATCTACTGCCCAATTGCCCAGATCCGACTTGCATTCTTGAAGAAAACAGCGTCCATCTCCGTCTGCGCCTCCTGCAAATCTCCAGACCCACAAACGAGCTCGCTCACGACCGTCTTGGCGATATTGAACCAGCGTTCGGGCGGTACGAGGCTCGTTGTTGTGGCAGGGTCGTGCGGTGGTGAAGAGCCAAAGATGGTTCGGTGGGAGCCGAAACATTCCATGGCCGGGGTTACTATGACATGGTGTTTCAGATGATGGAATTGGGAGTAGACAGGGAAAGATTTACCGTATAGCCTGGTGACACGCTTGATCTCCTCCTCATCGATCCACCAGTCATTTGCTGCTCGTCGGCTATCCTTCGCTTCGTCCGAGCCTGACCCAGCGATTGAAGCGGAAGAGAGGACCGGCGGTAGTAGTTTCAGAGAGATGTTGCGGTCAAGGCTGAGTTCCGTGAGTCGGGGAAGGTAGGTTTCTGCGTACGCGAAGGCTGTGTGGAGGCGTGTTGAGGGGTAGGAGGGGTCGAGTGGAGGAGGAAGGAGTCCGGCTGCAAATGAAAAGGGGTTGAGTACTCTAATAGCGAAGCGATAGCAGACGTCGTCCGACTGACATCACGGAAAGGGAGACTTACAGATGATGATGATTCGATCAAAGTCCTTTCCGCTAAGATCATCCACAATCTCTTCCAAATTCTGCCAATCATTCGCATCGAGCGCATGTGGCTGTCCCGACGCATCGTGCTTGATGATGTGAATCTCTACGGGGGCACACTGGTCCTCTTGTAGCTTCGCTACGGTCTCCTTGACTCCCCCGATAGACGGATCAAGAGGGAACACGATGGTGCTCTTCATAGGAAACGGCGATTCATCCGAATTCGACGAGCCGTACACGACAACGTGCTCAACCGGAACCCCATCGTACGTCTCTGGCTGCTTCACTGTAGGCTCGCCATGCGCGTCGATCACCCTCGTCGGTCGGAGCTGCGAAGGGGTAACCACCGGGGCAGCTACATCGAGGAGGAGATGGTCAGAGTATGGCGGGAAAGGGCGTATGAAGGCTTACCTCGAGCGCCGGACGAAGACGAGCCGCCGGAAAAGAAGGAGCTGAGGGAGAGCTTTGGGTGGGGTCTCTTGCCTCTGGGAGCGGACATCTCGAGGGTTTTGAGAGGGATGTGCTGAAGTTGCTGACCTCATGGCTCAGGCAATATATCGATCAAGCTATTGATGAGCAATATGCAAGATTAGCAAGTCGGCCCCGCATTCCTGCATTCTCGATCACTTTTGTTAAGTTCCACTTTCATCTCTTCCCTCTGCTCTTCATCTCTTCCTCTATGCTCTCCTTGACGCATCCTTGTCGACCCCTTTCGTTCCCTTATACGCAATGCCACATCCTCCACAGCCCCTCGCCTCCCTGCAGCAGATCTACGCCTCCCGCTCGCGCCAAGA
Source organism: Naganishia albida (assembly GCA_001599735.1). NCBI lineage: Eukaryota > Fungi > Basidiomycota > Tremellomycetes > Filobasidiales > Filobasidiaceae > Naganishia > Naganishia albida. The sequence continues at coordinate 445,381 of BCHV01000004.1, forward strand.
TGGTGTTCCAGCCGATATTGAGGAGGATCTGCGCGTCGTTGGGTGCATGTTGATCCAGGAAGTCGGTATTCTGCTTGAATTGTGAGTACAAATGAATGTCCCACAGGTGCCGATCCGACGAGCGACAGTGTAGACCTCAAAGTACCATGGCCACGGCTCAGGTCTTGCTCCATCGATTTTTCTACGTTAGCAGTATGTTATCTTTCTCCGTAAACGTAGGTTACCAATGGTATTGCTCAGGACATGAGCTGATGAGGCGTTGAATAGGACACATCAATAGCAGCCCTCTACCTCTCCACCAAACTCTGTGAAACTCCAATACGACTCAAAGCCCTTCTTGGAGTCTACCTAGCAGTCCTACACAGGAACCAACACATCCGGAAATCAATAGCGAGCTCGAGTTCCGCAAGCGTGATTACACGGACGGGAGGTGCAGATGAGTGGTTGCAAGGGTTCGCTTATCAGCCGCCGCCCGCGCATGCGTCTGTCTGGTGGGAGATCAAGGAGGCGATTTGTGTGGCGGAAATGCAGATTCTTAAGCGGCTCGGATTCAACATGCAGGTGAGTCCTTTCCAACCTATTAGCTTTTGCAGTGGGGTTGGGAGGGGAATTGATGTCGAGGTTACGTGCAGGTGGATCTGGCGTATAGCCATATGGTGAATTACTGCAAGATTCTGGATCTTGTTGCAATCCCCGGAGTCGTGCAACATTGTTGGGGAATCTTGAACGATGCGTAAGTCTTCAATTCCTTTATCCCGCACAGACATTCACATCTCCGATACAGATTGCAAACCCCCGTCTACACCCACCACCCACCACCAACAATCGCATGTTTCAGCATCCTCCTCGCCTCTCGTCTCCGCGGCATACCATTACCGGACAATTGGTGGATCCTCTTTGACGCGGATTACGAGGACATGATGGCGTGTTGCGGATACCTCATGTGGCTCTGGAAACGATGGGGCGATGGCGCGGGTGTGACATCGCTAATTGGCGCTCCGAAGCTAGCTGATGCGGGAGAGGGGAACGTGGAGGAGAGTGAAGCGTCCCGCTTGGCGCGATGGAGCGTGATGTGGAAGATGGCGAGTAGTAGGCATTATGTACGGTCGTTTGTGAGGGACCAGTCTTTGGATGGGGATTATGGATGGGTTAGTGTCTGATACATTGTTGGGACCACCAGCTGGAGGCCCGGTGGATCGCCCCCGGCAGGGCAATCAGCTGTTCAACGTCAATCAGCATAAGCCCGTAATGTGATGTACGCAGTGAAACAACAGTGTCAATCTCATGGACGCTCTCGCAGGACGTCTCGCACCGTGATGACGAAGTACGCGTGCATATTGACATCTCGCAAATGAGTATATACGAGAAGTGCCCTGCGATCTTTACGGTGTTCGGAGACGACATAATGCCGTTCTCCAGGTGCAGCAACGAGCGTTGAGGCTTCGTGAATCGTGCAGACATGGCTGATAGCTGTACCCGTTTGTCCCTCACACATCCCCACTTTACCGTCCGCTCATGGTGAAACGCGAGAAACCTCATCAAGCAGAAAAAGGGGAAAGCGGGATGGAGCGATCGACGTCAGCTGATCATCTCGGCGACTTTCCTTTGTCGAGAAATTGCACCGACGGCCCGCGTTTCGAGGGTTCTCACGGTAGCTGCCATGGTCCTCATTTGGGAAATCGCGTCCGTCTGTGGCTTCGTAACATAACGTTATCACATCCGTTGGAGAGCTTGTTGGAGCCCTCGGAGCGCATCTGATCGCTCTCGCTAATCACGTCCGACGCGGTTCTTCCGTCACGCTCGCCTACGTATCTTCCATCGCGTCTCGCCGAGGACGCCGATTACTCGTCTTTTTTCTGGTGGAGTCGTCGCGATCGCTATCGCCGCAGTCGTTGCCCGTCCGTCTCGTCGCACAGCTTGCTCCGTCATCAGCGATAGAGCTCTCCTCACCAGCACACACAGCAAGCAAATCGTCGACAAACAAGGCATCGAACGGCGTCGCGCCCCAAAATTTATTTGCGAGAACGCGGTAGTCACCACCTTAGCACCTTAGCTAGTTCGACTTAAGCTTGGCTTGGACGCTGCTCCGACACGTATTGCGACGTATCGCCTGTGGACAATAACATTCGAGGTCTTACGGACGCTGGTGGAAGGGGAGCATTGCTCAGGAGCCAAACATCAGCGGTACGTCATTTCCTGCACCACGGCTCGCACAGTTCTAGGAGCTGACGGAGAGCGACCTCGCTCCAGCCAACAAAAAGCGTATCGCCTTACGGGACGGTCGAATACGCCGTTCTTTGATCAACCACCCATATAGAGGAAGATAGTTCCCACTTTCTCTGGTCCTTCAACATGTCCATTCCGGATGATCCTTTCGGAACGGCGTCCGCGGGCAACTCGGTCAACCCGACTCATACCCACTCTCCGGTCGAAGGTTCCCATCCGCCATCTGGCGCCATAGTACCGCCCGCTGTGCGGTCGGGAACCAACAGTGCAGGCGGGAAAGCCGGGTCGTCCGGAACAAAGACTCCCCGTCGTGTACAATGGACGTCGGACTCTCATATCGTCTCCATCGCTCCAGCCATCGAAGTGGCAGAAAGCCCTGCGTCGGAACTTTCGCCGCCTCGTATGAATCTCGCAATTCCCGAGAATGCCGCAACTCTCGCCCGGAACAAGGCACTCTCCCCGACCAACAGCGAGTTCGATCAGGCGTCGCTCAGGGAGATCGAATCCGCGCTGGCTAGGCACCAATCTCAGCGCTCGGCAGCCAGGGCGGATCTAGTGACCTCGAGATACAGCGCCAGGCAGCCGGACATAGAGGAGGACATCACGGCGGCGGCTACGCCGGGTGACGACGAGGATTACGACTATCGTCTCGATACGACGGACCACGCTTTGGACCCGGAGGAGAGCGAGTTGGAGCGGACGTTTGGCCGCGGACACCAGGGACGGAGGTTCTTTGGCAATGCCGGAGGCATGTCGTCCAACCTGTCATCGGCGGCTAGCTCTATCATGGGCGACGACGATTCATCGGCCGGACGAAATGGTCAGGATCTCGAGAAACATCAATATCCGCCGGGCACGATACTAGGCCCCGGAGGGCCTATCCACCCTTCGGCGACGGGGCCGCCACCACAGGGTTTGATACCCGAAGATCCCGACATTCCGGAAGACGATATTCATCAACACATGCACGTCTACGTGGATCCGGGGGAAACGGACGGGATGCCGAGCATACCGGCCGCGAATGATGCGAATGGACTACAGCACGGCGACTTCACGCTGTCGCAGGAGGCCAGTGCCCTCGTGCGGGCGCACAAGAGCGGCAAGTTCGGACAGTTCCTCAAGAACAGGAAGAGGAATGTGGCCAAGGGTATCAGTGGAACGGCCAGTGGTGTTTCTGGCGTCGCGACAGGAGTCGCTTCCGGTGTATCGAGCGGTGTCACCGGCGTCGCAACAGGAGTAGCCTCCGGCGTATCGAGCGGTGTCTCGGCTGGAGGACAGGCAGGCCGTCGAGCCAAGCAATGGCTCACGGGCAATACGACCGCGGCACAGGACGAGGAAAACATGCAGGCGTTTGCGTCGCGATACAACGAAAAGGTGAATCCGTCTCGGGGCATCGCTGGTGGACTCGCGAGTATGGGTGCGATGGGCGGCATGGCAGCGGCTGGTCCCGCGGCCGGCAGTCTCGGCGGCGGTGGTGTACTGGCTTCGTTGCTCGCCCTGTACGACAACGGGCAGAATGGTCAATCCGGCGCATCGACACCTGCTAGTTCTCGACCGGCAAGTCTGGCTCCTTCGTCGGACAGTGATTCAAGTGACGAGGAGCGTGAGCGGGAACGACGCCGCAAGGCGAAGAAGCGAGAGGACAAGGAAAGACGGGCGAGGGAGGAAAAGGAGAGGAAAGCCCGGGAGGAAAGGGAGAGAAAGGCTCGGAAGGCGGAACACAAGGCCTTGCAGGCACAGGAAAGGCTCAAACCTTCCCGACCGACTTCATTCGTCGGACCGACAGCACTCGCAGCGGCCAACGCTGGTCGTGCAACATCCGTCAACTCTATGCATTCTACCGTTACTTCACCTGTGGAGGATGGTGATATCTTCGCCATGCAGCAGCGCTCGATCAGTCAAAACTCGTATAACGAACGAACCGGCTCCGAAAGCCCGAAGCTCTTCAAGGCTGTCAAGCGAGCCGCAGATCGGCTGGGTCTCGACGTTGATCACCATGGGCACAAAGCCGCGAAGGGTTCAGGTGGTGCACTTGGAGCGCTTGTACAGAACACAGGAGCTTTGAGTGGCATCGCTACGCCCGGCGCCGTAAGGTAAGCTTCCGTAACAAAGATAACACGTTGTAGTCAAGCTGATCAATCTGCACCTCATTGCCGTCTTACTCCATGCGAAATAACAGGCCGTCTTCGCTATATGCCCGGTCGGAATCGCATCTGCCACTGGACGGATCAGACAAGGCTTCGCCGACCTTTTCAGGTAACAACAGTCCGGTGACACTTGGCATGCACCCATTGACACGATCCATGACGGCCGATGATCGGGATATGTCGTCTACCCGCCCTGCGGAGACCGCGTTACCTACCTCGTCCGGCGGTTTGAAGCGGCCTAACAAGCCCTTCAGTCTCGGCCTCGGCAAGCTAGGCTCCATGCCTCATATGGGCCCCTTGACTCCAGGAGGAACTGCCTTCAAGACCGCCAGCAGTTTCTTTGGCGGCCGCTCTCAGCCTACAACGCCCACCAGTGCGATCTCGGACAAGGACTCTGACTACTTTGGCGAAAAGGTTCGGGCATACGAAGAGGAAGAGCGGCGTCGCAAGGAGGAGAAGCGTAGAAAGAAAAAGGCCAAGGAGAAGAAGAGGAAGCAGGAAATCTTTGTAAGCCCACCGTCAGCGTCATACGATGGGTGACTCACAGGAACGTTGGCTTTTGCAGATCATCCAACACGTGGCGGCTATCCTGGCCCGGCAGCAATTCATCTTGAAGCTCGTCCGCTGCTTCATGATGTAAGTTTCGTTTCCGAAATCAGTGCCCCGGTACTGACCTAAGGACTATCAACAGGTTTGGGTCGCCATCCCATCGTCTCGAAGCCCAGATCCAAGCTACTGCTCGAGTCCTCGAGCTCAATTGTCAAGTGGTATATCTGCCTGGCACCTGTCTTGTCTCCTTCGGCGATGATGCGACGCATACAAGTGAGACTAAGTTCTTAAAGCAAGCTACGGGACTTGATTTGCAAAAGCTTTATGCTACGCACCACGTATACTGGGATGTGAGTGTGATGAGAGGTGTAGCTGTGAACGGGTTCTCACGAGGGATCTTGTCATAGGTTGTGCACGACAGAAAGTCTGCTGAAGAAGCTTCCAAAGAACTGGACGTTCTGATGACCACGCCGCCACACTATGGCACGAAGGAAATGTTGCTCATCGGCGGGATGTGCAGTTCCTTCATCTGCTGCATGTGCGTTGTTGCGCCTTGGTGTTTCGGATGGGTCTGACTGGTATTCGACTGATCTTACAGTGCCTTTTATGGGAGCTTCGTAGATGCTGTCATCGCTTTCCCTCTCGGGGCGCTCCTTATCTTCGTGCAAATCATCGCTGCTCGCAATGACCTGTATTCCAACGTGTAAGTGTCTTGTTCCCTGTTTCTCACTCATGTTATCTGACGTGCGCCGAAATATCATCAGCTTCGAGATCTCCATTGCGACTATAGCGTCGTTCTTGGCAGCCGCTCTCGCCGCTACACCCTATTTTTGCTACACTGGTATGTATTGTCCTCTAGGCCATATACATCGCGCTGACTGGCCATTTAGCTGTCGCGTCTGCGGCTATCGTACTCATCTTGCCCGTGAGTGAATAGCAGGTTATAAGGGGACATTCAGCTTACGTTTCATGAATAGGGCTATATCGTTCTGAGCGGTTCGCTGGAGTTGGCTAGCCGTAACATCACATCGGGAAGCGTCAGGATCGGATATGCTGTTATTTACTCACTGTTTTTGGGATTCGGTCTATCGTAAGTACATGATCGCATCTGTGGAGTAACGCGAGTTTCCTTGTTGGTCTGATCATCGCTGTCTTTCTGAATTATTCACAGTATCGGCGCTGAAATCTTCAACCGCATCACAAGTAGAGAGGTCGCCGCCGACGATTGGTCATGTGCCCGAACGCATTATCCCGGCGCACCTTGGTGGCTTGTGACGCCATCCGCCTGGTGGTACTTCTTGATTGCTCCAGGATATTCGTTCTTCTTGTCTTTGCGGCAGAATCAGCCAATCTGGCGCAAAGAAACCGTGAGTCCGCTCCTGCTGAACACGATCGTCATGCTTCAACGTACTCATATTTGCATTGCTAGCCTACAATGGTCATCATCGCTTGCGCCGGTTGGGCTACAAACCATTTTTCAGGCCAGGCATTCCCGGGCCGAGCGGACATCAGTTCAATGTTGGGGTAGGTGATGGGACGCGGTCCATCGTTCCAATCAGCGCTGACAGTACGTCTCTAGTTCTTTCGTTGTCGGTGTGATGGGCAACATCTGGGGTCGTTTTAACAAAGGCACATCGTATGTGTCGAGCCTGTAATAACCGAGAAGACGGTAAACTGAACCAATTCGAAAACACACTCAGCTTCGTGGTCATGCTCGTCGGTGTGCTCTTCCAGTTGCCCTCCGGGCTGGGGAACGGCGGTCTATTCAACTTCGTGCAAGAAGGATCGTCCGGGTCGAGCAATACCTATTCAGCTGGATTTTCAGGTAATTCATCCCGCGAGGCTACTACGATGTGGAGTGACTGAAATAGCTGTTTTCCCATAGTCGCCCAACAATTGGTTTCGGTTGCTATCGGTTTGACGTAAGTGGAAAGAGGACATTCATAGAATCTCAATTTAATGAGCCATCCGAATAGTGTCGGGTTGTTCTTGGCAGCCTTAGCTGTGCATCCTTTCGGAGGAGGAAGAAGAAGGGGAGGAGCGGGTATCTTCTCATTTTAGATTGGAGGTCTGCGTTATAGAGGTATGGACAATTCCGACCAAGGATAGATACAGCGAGAATCCTGGATCGCCGGACGATCCGAGTCAAGTCGCGAATATGAATCTGTCATAGTTTTCAAAGGGGCCTGAAGAAGAGGAAAGCGACATCAAACGTGGCAGTGCAGTGGGATCAAGGCCTTTGAGCGGTCGAGTAGATCTTTCGGGTCATAGTAGATCCCTCCTTCACCAAAGAATCGAATGTCCTCTGCGGAGCCAAAGGTCAGAACTCCTTGGACCCTTTGAGGTCGGACACCACACGGGGCGTTTCGGCAAGTGGGCGGTGCAGCCAAGAAGATACCTCGTTAGCCTGCAGGCAAGATTGATCCCTGTACCCTCCCTTTCACGTACGGGATGGACTGGCATGCCGCGCGCATGCGATGGAGATCTCTATAAGAGAAAGTTCGAGAGGAACAGCGCGATAGAGGTCATCCGCCGACATCCTCTTCAACGTTTCAACGGCATGATCTACGCTCTCCTGTCCTGCCTGTCTCTTTGCCCTTTCTTCATACAGGCCGCCCCATTCCCGCTTAATCGTGAGTCATGCTCATCGGGGGATACGTATCATTTAGGCCTGATAGTGCATTTGCTTTCAGCTGCTGGGCTTGTCGCAAGAGCTCCGGGTTGTTCTGATGCGAAGATCTGGCACACGCAGACGTATAGCTTGATGGATGACATCCTCAAGGCCGATGAACTAGTGGGTAAGAGCAGCCATAAAAGTAGTCCGGTATCCCTATTGAGCTATAAATTGACAGGTCTATCCGCACCTACTCGGGCGGTGATGATGATGTGTGTATCTCATGATCAGGTGTGCCGGTAGCTCAGATGAAACGTCACTGAACACCTGTTTCTCATTCCGACAGGCTAGCTCATCTCGATGACACCTACATGTTGGGCGGCCAGAACGACACCATGACAGACTGCCAGCTTCTCAAGGGTTTCGACATGTACTGGGAGCTATTTAACATCGCGCCATACTGCGTGTTGTCCTTCAAATCTCCCGGACCGATATGGCATTCAAGGATGCCAATCAGCAAGCCACGTTCGGTCTCATTCCCCTTCAAATGGAGAAGCTCTACCAGTCGCTTCGGTATTCTGCTAAACTCGACTGGCTGTGGACACGAGGAACTAGTACTAGGGATGTCGCCTCCGCCACTCATTGGCTGTTTACCCTTGCGACCGCCCTTCCAATGAGTAATCACACTGTCAACCAGATCACCCTTCAAAACTCCAACAGGCTCACAGAAATTCTCGACGGTAGCGCGACGTCGCCGGTATTCTTGGCCACGAGAAGCGGTTTGTCGATTGTCACAGGACCCGAAACCAGCGCAGCAAGATCGTGGCAGGGCTTTGACGTCTCAGCGCCCAATGAGCAGAAGATCTGGACGGAAAGGAATCTCGTAGGCGGTGCGAAAGACGATACCTACCTCGTCTATAACCGAGAGCAGGGTAGACTTCCAATCTCTCCCGCGCCGCAAGACTGTGATTGGAGGCAAGTCATCGTTACCAACGGGACGACGAAGATATACCCTTTCGCCGCTTGAAGGACGATAGGGAGGTCCAAGCAGGGCTCATTGGCAGAGGATTGCCTGCCTCATGATATCCGGACGCACTTGTACTCTTATAATCGATGTGATAGCCAAATCGCATGATATCCTTAGGCCGTTACTCGATACGGATACATAAGGACGTGGTAGGGATATCGAGCTACAAGTTGAAGGCGCAATAGCTTGTGCGCTTGAGGTCTAGGCTGGCATAGCGTTCTAGCAGAAGTCGACACCGACAGCTGGGACTGGTAGGGCTATGAGCTATGAGGCTGTCGCGACTGCCTACCGAAGAAGTGCACGAGGTCGCTTCCCCGAGATACCGGCTACTCGCCAACTTCGTTTCGCATCTCGTAAGCTTTCACCAAGAGCTTTGCGAGATCTGAGATGATCAAAGGCTTGGTTAAAAAGTCCGCGAATCCTTCGCGCAAACAGCGGTCTTTCGTTGGCTAGACATGCGAACAATTGTATCAGCTGGACAATTCGTCAGAGCAGAAGCTTGCGGTGCATACCTGATCGCAATTCGCCGTCAAGGCCACCACCATGGGATTACCACATCCGTCGTTCTCAGATATCAGTTTCCTAGCTGTGTGTCCGTCCATATTAGGCATCTGAAAGGCACAACGAAATTAATCAAGCTGTCGCCATCGGGAAGCGCAAGAACGTGCCTGTAAGTCCATTAACATCAAGTCGTATCTCGTTCGTTCTGCAGCCTCTACCGCCTGATTTCCATCGTAGCAGACATCAATGTTCTTGTAGCCGAATTTCGAAAGGATCTGAGGGAGGGCGAATATGTCAACGTGATAGCCTGTATGCAGTACACGACGTACCTTTTTCCCTACTGCCACGTTCACGCTCGAATCATCGATATAGCAAATTTTTAGCGGGTATTTCTGTGCCGCGAATGATTGACAGTGAGCTATACCAAACCGTTGCGTGATATCATGCCTACTCACTTTGGCGTAACTGGAATCCATGGCAGAAACCTTCTTCGCAGCCTTCAATGCGGAACCATTGCTGCTCGCATCGAGGTTCTTGGTAGTATTGTAAAGAGAATTCGCTTTCAATGGCTTCGTCACGATGGCGTCTTGATTGAGCGCCAAGCTGTTGACCAATTTGGAGACATCCGTCAGAGTTACCAAGAAGATGAACTGTTAGAAGGCCCGTTAGCTTCGTTGGCTAAGTATTACGGCAAGAATAGCTCGTACCTTAGATCCCTCATGGCGTATGCGAAGAGCCTGAAGCACGCCGGCGGTGATCCTTGAATCATCCACGTCTACAAAAACGAAATCTGGAGCGGGAATGCATTTCGACTCTTCAATGTCGAACAGAGTTGCCGTAATACCGAAGTCACGCAGGTTTGCCTGAAGCACGGAGGAAGCGAGGCAAGCTGGCGCGTACAACACCGCTTGACGGGGTGGTCCTGGGGGATACACCAGCGGGCGCTCGTCTCCGGACTGAGGGGCTTTGGCCGCTGCCACCAGAAGGTAGAACGTGCTGCCCTGACCTTCGACACTCTCCGCCCAGCAGTCGCCGCCAAGCAATCGCGCAAGGCCTCTAGTGATGGACAAACTGAAATCAAGATCGCAAATTAGTCATTGCCCGTTCCCGATATTAACCGAAATCGCTTCACCCGAGCCCCGAGCCACCAAACTGCCGCGAGATGCCAGAGTCTACTTGAGAAAACGCGTGGAACAATCTATTCATGGATTTCGCAGGAATGCCTGAAGGCGAAGCTAAAGTCAGCGTAATGATGGACGAACGTCGGCTTCAACGATAACTTACCTATTCCCTCATCTTTGACAGCGCACGTGATCTCCACCTTGTCGGGATGATCCTGCCACGACCAGGATACACTGACCGTTGAATGCTGATTGGGCATCGCCGCCTTAGTGAACTCTGACGAATACGGATGTCATTAATTACCCCTTGCTCGTCCGCTTCATGGCGGTAATGGACTCACTGATTGCATTACTCAGAAGATTCAGCAGACACTGCCGGTATCTGTGTGGATCTCCCAACAGCGCCATCGGCGGATCAGTTGACACGGGATTTTCAAGCAGCAGCTCTATGTTTTTGCTACGGGCCAGGTGCGCCACTGTTTCGAGCGCATTCTCTATAGAGCTTCGAAGATCGAACGGTATCGTTTCAGGGCTGATGGACTGGGCATCAAGCTTGCTCCAGTCGAGAACAGCGGTCACGATGCGTTGCCTGGCGGAAGTACCGTTATCAACGCTGCTTCACAACGCGCCACGCCGGCTCATGACAGACTTACAAATCGTCCGCACTCTGGCTAATCACCTGTAGGTTTTCCCTTTGGGTGTCTGTGAGGTCCGCTGAAGATTCCATCACGGAGCAAAGCCCCGTGATTGCGAACAAGGGAGTCCGAATCTCATGAGAGACACCGCTGATAAAGGTGGACCGAGAGTGCAACGCGTGCTGTAACTGCTGTGTACGCATTTCGACTGCGGATTCCAAAGTGGCATATGCCTGATTGCTTTCGAGAATGATGGCGGCAAACGTGGCCAGAAGTCCCACCTGCGATGTCGCGGGATGTCCATTCGGGACCTTGCCTGACAGGAACAGCAGGCCAGAGAATCTACCCTGAACGAAAAGCGGAAGGGACAGAAGGGTTTTCGGAGGCCCGGTCGCCGCAAAGAATGGCTCTCTCCGTAGCAGATTTGCATTGACGGTGGACGAAATATTACCGGCATTGATGGGCTGATGACCGCAAGCGATGAGTCTCGGCGAAAGGCTGATTTCATGTGTACTGACCTTCTTGGTGATGCTGCAATGTGAAAGAAGCACGGTAGGCGCAATCTGCTTCGCCTCGGCGATTGGGACATTACAGAGCTTGATATCATCGTACGTCCCATATCCTTTCAATTTGAGGGATGCGCTAGCAGAGTCCTGAGTGGCAAAGCACGCATAACTTGTGCAGGTCACTTGAAGTAGTACTTGAAGTACACGGCGGATCAAGCCGTCAGAGTCCCTCTCGCTAGCCAAGATCAAGAAGCTCCGAAGGATGCTTTCCAACCCGAGCTTCTGTTTTGACAAATCGGATTCTCGCCTTTCGCTCTTGTTCAGGTTTTCCGATCCATCAACGGAGCCGACTTCATGACTGAGGAAACCCTCGCTCAGTGCGGTTGTCGACGATTCCGTCATAGAGTTCTTCTCGTCTCTCTTCATGATCAAGGCCGACTGCGGCAGTTGGGTCAAGAGGACGTCCACGAACAGGACAAGATTCGTCGCATCACAGGCCCCGAACGCTAGTTTCGCATGTTGTAGTAGAGTCCGGCGATTTCGGGATGTATAAGGTTTGTTTTGAAGGGCATCTGCGGCTTTCATGCATAGTAGACCTAGAGCGACAGACGAAAGCATGGATATCACGCATGCCCGATCATGCACGAACAACTGACCTGTGAACAAGTATGATTGTGCGTTTTCCAATGCCTCGAGTGCTTCTTCGATCGCGTCCATCATTTCACGCCAGTGACTTCCCGCGAGACGAACAGCTTTGATAGCTTCGAGGGCTTTCAACATGCGAATGCCCGACTGGAAGTCCTCGTCTGAAACCAAGTGACATTACTGCATGATACGGACTTCCATTGCACAAAAAACTTACTGTGCGGCAAAGCATACAACCAGGAATAGGTATGTTTCAACAATTCCTCGTCCGTTTGACCGTCAAGAACCAAAGTTGTGATGGACAAGAGGATGAAGCAGAATGTGCCGAGAATCGTACCGGAACCACCATTCCGGTTTGCTTCGACCAAATCGGCGCGTTCTCGCAGATCTTCCGGCGATGCTTGGAAAAGCAAGCCAAGGAACAAGGAGGCGGTAGCATACACTGCGGTGTAGAATGATGCAGAATTCGAGAGATCCTTCGCATCTTGAGGGGTCACGTACTCCCCTTCCAGGACTATACTCATCAGCTACAGATCAGCATTTGGGACGGAAAAGCTCCCCGGATGGCATACCGTTCAGAGCGCTGAAATCAGTCTTCGACTTCAGAAGATTGACATCCATTAGATGGGCTCCAAACTGTGTGGAAAGGGAGATGAGATCCGATTCAGCTTCGCATCGATCGACGAAAGTCGCAGTCCTTTACCTCGATGAATGGTACAGTCATGAGACGGATTGCCGGTTGCAAATCGTCTGCCAGTTTGACAAGGGTATTACGTCCGGCGGTATAGAGTTCCGCCACGGAATGGCCTGACAGTGCCTGTGCACTGAGATCCAGCCCAAGGGTGTACGAAAGAACGTCGTAATTTTTGGTTGCAAGACATACTTGATAACTGCGGGAATAGTCGATCGTCTTGAGGCTTGTCGTTCTGATATAACCCAAGGTGACCTTGGCTGTCTCTGCGATGGCTTCTAGAGGACTGCCGACGAGATTGTAACTGTCACCCAGGTCTATGTACGCCCGAGCTCGACCTAGAGATTCCAGCTCGCCATTGGCAAGTAGGATTGCCATCACATACCATGAGTATGCGGTCGCCGAGTGTTTCGTGGCGGCATGGTTGTGAAGATAAATCGGGATGACGAAATGCATGATTCGCCATCCTTGGTCGGCTTCGTAAGAGTAGAAAGTCGGTCCCGCTGTTCCGACGAGATTCGACAGCGAGATCGCGACTTTACTTTCTTCGGAATCGGGTGGGGGGGGCGAATTGGCGATGTCGCGGATCTCGGATTCATCGGAAGGCGGCGGTGGGTATTTGTGTGTTTCTGCAGGAGTATCGTAACCTAGCAGTCGAATTACGTCGAAAAACGACTTCAGTGCAAGATCCGGGCGAGATGCGCTAAGCTGGAGCTTGAACAGCCAGATCGCAATTTCAAGTTTTGTATACAGCTTGGGAGCACTGTCGCGAGCCCGGGTAACCTACGATGCAGAAGTCATCAACACCAGACGATGCGACCGAACGGAAAACACACACCCTTGCAATTTCCGCTGCAGCGGTCCTTCTGCCTAACGCAACCTCGGCAGAAACTGTCACCAGATCCAGTGTAAGGTCCCGTTCTCGTTCCCAAGCTTGGGGTGTATCGTAAGACCACAGGGCAAAACACTGCTCCAAATAAGAAGACGCCAGATCAAGAGCAGCACTTGCTGCTGCTTGGCGAGCAGCTCTGACCGCTGCAGAAAAGCACTGTGAGCGGGGCAATTGATCAGGCAAAGCCATGTAACAGGAGACTCACCTGCTTTGACAACTTCGTGAACCTCGAGCAGTTGTGGGTCTGAATGATAAGCGCTCAGCAGCATGTCAGCCCTGACGAAGTTGTAGTCCGTCGACAATCCCTCGAGCTTGCGCGCGATTTTAGCAAAAAGCCTCGGTTTCTCTTGCAGATCAATAAGCCCCAGTGCCGCGGTGTGGGGTTTGTCGTGAACGAATTGAACTTTGGTATTTCGGATCACGACACTTCCCAGAGTCGCACACTCGTCTAGCAGCGTGCGAACCGTGCCTTCGGTCTTGTTCACCAGGTGAGCTAGCAAGGCAATCTCGACACCTCGAGACGGCAAACAAGCCAGATGGCAAAGCACCACTCGCGCCGGTTGACTAAGACTATTCAGGACACTGTAATCAAGCTGGTCAGGCATACGAGCAAAGGATAATGCAATGGTTACCCACCTTGCGGCAAATTCCTCGGCGCTGACATCAGGATACGCATTCAAAACCGCTGTACGTATATTCCATTTCTGCTGGACGTAGTCGTAATAGATGTCTCCATCCCGAACGAGAGTTGAGAGGGTCCATTTCAAATCGAAAGGATTCCCTAAATACAGTCGATCAATTATTTCTCAGTAGAAAGGCCGCAACGAGCCCGAACCTTTTGTATTCTTGTAAAGGTAGGAAGACAACTGCGCCCACTGCTGTGGCAGAGTGGGAGCCACGTCCTCCAGGTGGAAGCACCTAGTCAAACAGGTGAATCAGCCATCACGCACGTCACGGAACCCCGCAGTGGACCCACCTATGAATCATCTCTCCTAGAGTGGCTTCCGAGAATGGCCTTGTTTGGATCATGTATTTCGGCACGAAGGGAGAAATATCGGGAGCAGTGTCGTCTTGTGTTCGGTATGAGAACAAGATGAGACAGTGGTCGAGACGCCGAGTTTGGGAAGTTATTAATTCCTCCCACCTATTCAGGAAATTCATCAAACCTTTCCAGATCCGCGAAGTACGATCGACTTACAGCTCCCTTTCGCTCTTTTCCAACCACTGAACGTCATCTATAATGACAAGCTACGAGCCAAGTCGGTCAGAACAGAAATGTAGAGCCGCCAGCAGAGCGATGGCTTACCAGAGGCCGAGCTTCCGAAGCGAAAAGCCGGAGCAATCCATAACTCCAAGTCCGGAACTGCTTGACCCAGCTCTCCCAGTCGATGCCCGCCGTCATATCGCTATCCATCTCGTCCGATTCCTGGCCGTCCAGCAGAATCGCGCGCCACTCTTTAGGCAAGAGTGCCAGAAAAACGTTTGCATTGACGGCAAGGGAGTCTAGAATTTTTTGACGCCAATCTGAGGCCGACTCGAGCGGATCACTGAACACACGTTCTAACAACGAACAGAAGACAGAGATGAAAGCGGAGAGTGGCTTGACCAAATGTTGATCCATCTTCGTTCACGAGATCAGCCGATTTGCTCCGTATGGTTTTTCCAGGAAACTCACCTTGGCCCAACTCACAAAGCAGTCCTGCCCCGCATTGTCCGCTTCCTTCTTCCTCGCCCACAACTCTAGGAGCTTGCTCTTGCCCGAACCAGAAACTCCAAAGGCGCACGCTACCTGTGACTGGCCTGTCGTCTTGACCAAGCGATATGCTTCGTCCAGCATGGCGAATTCTCCTTCTCGATCCAACAGGCCAGGCGGAATAGCAAATCTTGACTGATAGTCGATGTGACCGACTATAAAGTCTCTCCGTGCCGGACCTCGAAGCGTTCCTTCGCATATCTGTTTGACCTTGTGTAAGTCGTGAAGGAGCGCACAGAAATTGCTGTACCGGTCGTCGGGATCCAGTGCAAGAGCCTTCTTGATCAGAGCACTCAACTCAGGAGGCATACTCGGGCACAGGCTAGTCAATGTCGGCATGGTGCGGGTCGAGTGCAGGTGGATGGCACGGAAGAACTCGGCTTTATCGTCATCCGATTCCGTTCCCTCCTGGCCCTTTCCCTTGAGCAGTTCGTATGCCGTCATACCCCAAGAGAAGATGTCCACCGTCGAAGCTATGGCCTTATTGGAGGAAATCGCTTCTGGGGCAATGAATTGTAGATGTCGACTAAAGGTTCAAGTTATTGTTAATGCAAATTTGTGGGAGGATGTGAGGATTCGACCTCACAGTATTGAAGCCTCGTCCAGCACACCCTTTAGTGCGCCCACTCCTTCGTCTTCGCCAACCATCCATCCCTCTTCGTCCCCAGCAGTCGCGGTAGAACCAAAGTTGGTAAAAGCGCTTGCGGAACCAGGTCCCATCGCGAGGACCTTGTCACCATCAAAGTCCGAGTTCATATGTCCAACAAGCTTTCCGCCGTCATATCCTGGCATCTGAACGACGCTGCCAAGGTGAATGAGTTGCAGCGATATCGGCTGCACTTCCGAGGGAATGCCGGATCGAGAGACGAAAGGTCGTGATTCGAAGACGGTGAAAAATTCAGGCCGACAGACGACCATGCATAGCCGCCGCTCGTGTAGTGACTTTCATGAACGATATCTGGTCAGTATGGAATCATCGACGATCGACCTCGTCCAGCTCACCAGCATGATATCCGCCAATTGTATGAGAACATCTACCGCCGGAAGCCAGCCCTTGTCGATAACCATCACCTCCGCCTCGTCTTCATCTACGCCGATCGGTTTGGCGACAGGCGGGACAGCTTCCAGGATCTCCTCGGACACTTCTGCCTTCTCAATCGTATTTGACGGGTGGATACCCTCTTTTTGGCGATGTATCCTCGCCGCCCATTCTTGCTTTCGAGAATCACTGATTTCTGCTTGCTCAGCCACAGTGTGAGGAGTCTCCTCTTCCGCGCTCGTGTTCTCAGCTATCATCTTCTCGGTCTTCTTGCTGATGGAATCCGCCACTTTGTCTTGTTGCGACTTGACTTTTTCATTCGCAGCCTTGGCGTCGGTTTGAGCGAGTTGTTCCTTCGTCTGCAACAATCCTTTTACCTCTGCAGATGCTTCCTCGACGAAATGGATCCGCTTCTTCTCCTCTTGCTGCTCTTCGCGATGACGGTCTTGAAGGTCCGCAACTATCGACGCCGTACCCTCGGCATCCAGATCCTCACTCTTTCGCCTCCACGACCCAATCTTCCACCTGCTCTCGCTGGCCTGTATCGGTGGCTGCACGTGTAGCTCCCACCAATCCATTAATGACACGGGCGATTCGTCCATCGTTACGCTCCAGATTCCTTCAACCGTCCGCCACATCGCGAGAGGCAATTCGAAGGGAATGTAGTCGTTGGCGTAGAGCTGCGAGTACGCACGGCCGACCTTGAGCATGTCATCACATGCTCCAGGCTGAGTGATTAAGGCAATTCGAATGATGACTGGAATGGGGAATGCAACCTCGAGATCGGCGACGCATATTGGCACGTTGTTCTTGTCGGCTTGATCGTCCACATTACCATCACCCAACACGTTCGTGTTTGCGGTGCCGGCTTCCTTGTTATCCGTCGTCTTGAGTGCGATGTCATGGATCTTCTTCCTGTCGAGCAACGGCCAACCCGCCCGAGGCCCTTTGAACACAGCTTTCAGGACCAGACGGGAGTCTTTGCCTTCCCGCGAGTGGCCGATCAACGTCGGGTGGATCAGTCCTTTGCCTTCAAAGTCGAGGCTCTGCATAAGTTTGGACGGCTCGAGAGCCGTCATGGGCAACGCCATATCGATGACTGATTCACCTGTAGAGTCCAGAATGGTAAGCCTTCAAACCGTGGCTTTGTTGCGGTTACGTGCGTTACTTCACGACAATTGCGAGATATCAGGCGTTACTGTTGCATCGTGTTGAGGAGGCGGGGAAACTTTGCGGTAGAGGCTGAGTGATGGTGCACTAGATACCGATCCTCAAAGACACCACCTGTTCATTCTCGCAGTACCCTGGTCTCTCCACGGGTCCGCCAAAGCGATCGAAATATGATGCATAAATGAACAAAGCTATGAACAAGCCAATTGCGGAACCAATTTTGCAGGATTCCCGCAGAGTCCCGCTGGCGCCGGAGAGCTCGCCGGAGGCGAAATGAAACTCGGCTCCTCGGCAGCTTCCTCAGCCCAGCTCGAGGTCGATGAGTATCACAAGCTTCCCATCCCTTCTTTGATAACAATGTCTCGGATTCTTGGACATCTGACAATCCCTAATCACCTCAAGGTCCAGATCTCGAGCTTGAGCCCGGTATCGCGCACTAGCCGACGCCAAAGCTATCGAAGCTGGTTGATGCTTTCGAGTCTTTGTCCAACTTCGAGGTAGGACGGGCGCGCTGAAGTGACGAGTCGTGTCTCTTCACGCTACCATCAAGGTCAGGAGCTGTCTCTCATCCCTAGCCCTCGCTCTCGCTCTTAGCCTATCATGATTGTTAATGAGGGAGAGCCTTACTCCCGTCTCGCCCGGACGATGGGACATACAGTCGCACACCTGCGTTCATGCACTCCTGCGCAACCAACTCCGTTTTTCATCTAGTTTTCATGTGATTTGACAAGATGTTTGGTCAATTCGGTATCGAGGTCGATCAAGATTCAACAGTGCAGGTTGAGGCTGTGTCACGGAGTCGAAGCAGTTGGAAGAGGGAGACTTAGGCACAGTTCATGATTGCGCTCCCCGCCAACAGGTGAGTGCGAGGATGATTGGCGAGCTTGCTTGTGAGAGGCGCCAGGAAAGGGAGGGACTCGACGCTCGTCGACGTCATTGACTGGGCATCTTGCCCCTCCCGGTCCTGAAGTATCTTTCGCTCGTGAAGCCTTGCTTCGAGTTGGACGTCCACATCAAACCTACATTGCACGCTCAAGCAACAGAGGTGTCACTTCCACCAATTGTATCTCGCATAAGTAAATTATACAAAATAGGTAGGCATACAGCGCGGACCATCCGGTCTGCAATCTTGTCTCGGGTTTGTGATGCGAATGGAGGTCGTTGCCGAGCATGATGTTGCCTCGCTAGCGAGACAGCGTCTGAGTCCGCCAGAGAAATCAAGTACAGGTCCTTCTTCACAGCAGGTATTATCATTCCATCCTCATCATCTTATCGTGGCAGATCAGCTTTCACGTAAATTCCGCGAAGGTGATACTAATACTCAACTGATTTCCTCGTGTTCTGGGTAAGCCTGGCCCTTACATACACCGCAGATTCCTTGAAGCCCCTGGCCAACTACCGTCGCGATAGCTCCCTTTCCAGCTCACGACGAGACGATAGTGGACAGCCAAGTGTAGAAAATCATCTGCAGAAAAGGAATTGTCAGCGTTTGCCCATCATACGCAGTCAAATTTTGCCTCGATGTACGGCAAGCGAACCGCCAGTATCGGAAGCGGAGCCTCTTTCATTCGCATATACTATCATGCGCGCCTCCCTTGTCATGGCTTCCGTCAACGCGAGAAGCCTACACAATCGACATGTTGGAGAAGTAACAAAACAAGTAAGGCGCTTTCAGCAGGATACTGCTATTAATATTGATTTCGTGGTTGCCCGATGAATCGATGATGCTTCGTCTTCTACGGATCCGAAGACTGGGCTGAAGCACGTTTCGCCCTGAAACGCGAAGACTCCGACTCATCCCTTGCCTGAACGATCGGAAACAGCGGTCGCCTCGCTTCGATCACAAACTTCCTGCTTTCTTCGCCAGCTCCTTCGCCATACTCGCGTACTCCTTTCAGCCTTTGCCGTGCGAAGGGGGAATGGTGTAAGTCCGCTGAGGTGCCCAATGAGAGTTTTGGGGCTAGCCTTATGTGTCCATGTGTACTCAATGTCTGCAAAGCCCGAGCAGAAATCGAGAATTCATGCTGTTCGCACTTCCTGGCACAGGGTTGTCACCCTACCACTCGGCCGATCTCCGAAGCTGAGCTCAGCCCAGGCGCCGGAGAGTCAAAGGAGGGTCCGAAGAACTGCCTTTGACACAGGCAATCGGGCTCTGCTAAGTTTGGGCTGAATGGCGGAGATCCGCCTGAAAAAAATGGGTATCTGATAAAGGAACAGCAAGTGAGCGGACAAGGCGCAAACTGGTAGATATACCAATGGATTCATGCTCGTTGAATTGCCTCTCGCTCGCTTCTAGGATACCCGTTACATTCTCCCCTCCCCCGACTAGTCGAACCCTGCCTTCTATGCCACTCTTTGGTCGCAAACAGAACCCTCCTCCCCCTCCGCACCCATATCAAGGCAGGCCCATCGGAATGATTCCCCCAGGGGCAAGATGTGCGGTAAGCAGCGTCCAAGTTCGATTCTTCCACGATCAGGCTGACCCTCTTTCGAACAGTTCATCGGATGCCCACATCCGGCGCTGCGCCCGTCTATGCGGAACCCTGGTGTGCTGATATGTGCTCAACATGTCATGCTAGAATGGGGTCCGCCCGGTCCAGTACCACCAGTATGTCTATGCGCATCGCTCGGACGATGAAAGCTGATTCTCCTTCATTTCAAGATGCCAAGCGGATGTCGCACGCCAGGCTGTTCGTTCAACGACTTTGGCGCTCGAGGTCACGTTCCATGTCCAAGGGTGAGTCGACGCTGTGTATGCGATGCCTCTGTGCTGACACCTGAAAATGATAGTGCCAACAACTTATGCAGGCGGCCAGGCGGATGTAGGGAACGACCTCTTCCGTCAACCAGCTGGAGAAGATATGCGCTGAATCTTCTTCGGTGATTTTTGCGCTCGAAAACAGCGAGGACGAGCGACGAGAGGGATCTAGCGACAGAGGACAAGAAAAGTGAGGAAGGTATCTCACAAGGTTGGCGAGCAAGTGCCAAAAGAGCATCCCAGGCAGAAAATCAGATAGACATAGATGGGCACACAAACAAAAGAGGAACAAGGTTCTTCAGCACAGACGTAACAGACCGTCATACACGGACTGTTCGCACTTGTATTCTACGGTTGATCAAGCACGTATAGATGGCTACAAGCCGAATGCTCCGTTTGCACACGAGTGAAGCGTCTCTGACAGATGCCTTCGTGATGCTCCAGAACGATTGCTAGTCCTGCGGAATGGAGTGAAAGTGCGGCTGTGTGTCTGCACGTCGAGAGAGGCCGTCGTGGAATGGTGCCATCCGAGATGTGGCTCCGTCCAGAAAGGAACGCCGACGTTTCAATTCATGCGTTTGCCCTGTGCCGAGTGTACACCTCGGCCGGCCTCTTTCTCTTCAACGAAGGTAATAGTCCGATCCGGTAACTCGGGCATAATAGGGAGGGTTTAGAGAGGACGTATACTGGGGCTCACCTGCGTTTCGAGGTCCGGAATCCCCGACATCTGCTTCTTCCCAGCTTCCTAGACATGCATCCCAGCTTCCTAGACACGCCCTCGCACAGCCAACGTATTTTTTCATGGTGTTCCGGCATGATGTGCCGTCGCGCAGGGACTACGAATACGAAACAGCTGCCTCTCCACCTCCGTTGATAGTACCTGTTCCCTTGCGGATGAATCATTCGGCGAAGCCATGAGGCAAAGATCTCGGCGTTCGCTTGGCGATGCATGGCTAATTTGGTCGATTTTTCTCGTTGTACTCGGTGGCCTGTCGCTCGTGCATCGAGAATACTGGACGGTTAAAGTATGCTGAGCCTGGATGACCTCCGATGCGGCATAATGTCTCCCCTTGAAATTGAGATGCGTCGTATGCGCCGTCCCCTTTGAAACCTGTTGACTTGCGGTCCGTTCGTATTCGTGCTGGGTCGACTCATGTGGTCGGTATCGTTTGAAGTGAGGGAGCGTCGGGGGTAGAGCCCTTCCGAGGCTACGCGCCTGAAGCCATTAGGTGCCGGTCCCGAGAAGGAATTCCGGTGTAAGGGCAAGATAAAGCGAGCACTTCAGAGGAGAAGTGTCGTCACATTGCGCCGGCGTCGATCAGTCGATTTCTTCTTCGGCGCCCGGAATTCGGTCCGTCCGTCCGCGGCCGTCTGCACCAACTTCCTCGCTGTTCATACGGGTACCCCTCAAGTGCTTGTCTAGTTGATGCACATCGCTTCCTCACCTACTCGGATCAACGACAATCATGACTTTCACCCTCCAGCTAGATGATCCATCTCTCCTCATCCTTCTCGCCATTATCGCCCTTGCCCTCCTCTCCCGCTCCGGACTCTTCACCGCACAACCACTCACGCATCCCTTGGTATTCGCGCGACAAGGAGAACCATCGGCGACCCGTGTCAAGGGCAAGAGTCCGGTGTATAAGCACTGGAGTGGGACAAATGGTGCGGGACTGCGTCCCGAAAACGGAGTCGTGGGGTTGAAGGAAGTGCTGAAAGCGCGAGAGGGGACACTGCCGGTGGATGGCATTGAGGTCGATCTGTGGAAGACGTCGGGACGGCTGTATACGGGCCTGAGAAGGCTCGTTCCGGACACAACGTCGGATGCCTCTATCCCCATCGCCGCCTTTCTCCCATCCAAGACAACGAAAGAAACGTTCCTCCCGACGCTTCTGCTCAACCTCCTTCCGGCGCATGACGAGTCGGAAATGCGGTACCATCTCGTCAAACTTACCGACAAGTCGCATCTCGCCCACGCATTTCGAGACGAAGACGGAGTCCAACTGTTGTATACGACTGTCCCAGACGTACAAACCGTGCTAGACGCTACAACCACGTCCAACGGCCATATCATCGTGCCTTCCGCCAACGGGATCACGCCTGAACTGGAGAAACGCGTATCGGCACGAGGATGGCGGCTGGTGACGCTGGAGGAGGTGATATCTTCGGATCCTCTGGCGGAAAAGATCGGGAGCGGAAAGGCTAGTGAGCCAGCGGCTGTACATTCCGTTCACTATATCAACGGCCCTGAAGGGGTTCCCCAACGAGGGACGGTAACCAACCAGGTTTGTCTTCCTCTTTTTTCAGCTCTGCAATTTCAATGGTTGAAAGTATCTTCGCGCAGACAATCACCGCATCACTTGTTTCGCTACTCGCGCTATTCCCGGTTTCAGCAAAGCCGACGAACAAGCATACCATCGTCACAAGCGTGGATCTTGCGCAGCCCGTTGGATTGGCAATTGCCACGCTTGCGATCTACAAAGGTATGTTACTACCCATCTTAATATCTACTTGGAAATGGCAGTTCTGACTTTGGCGATGCAGGGAAAGGCATTAGGTGGATTGATGAAGTCGAGACCATAGACCGAGAGGTAGCGTCGGCTCGGGACGAGGAATACGTTGCATTCCTGTACGTTCCCATCCCTACTTGAGAATGATTGGAATTCCAACTAATGGGCGGATCTCAGATCCACTCCGCAATTGACGACACTTACAGCACGCATAGTGCAGTCCGCAGCCGCGCATGCGTCATATCCCCTCGTAAGACGGAGGAAAGAAGCGGCACTGCTCGAGGGATCTATCAGCCGCAAAGGATGTTTGGAGAATCTCGTGTTCGGGAGGAAGAGGGGTTGGGCGGAGCGTCTGACGAGCGTTGTACTTGTCGATACTGGTCTGTGCTTCTCCCTCATATATGTGACAGGCTGCTAACACGTAAGGCATAGGAGAACCCGCAACACTGCCCCCGGATGCGCTACGCGACGCGTTCATACATCTCTCAATACCCATTATCCGTACTTTTACCGCACCAACTAGCGCAAGTCCCGTTTGCGCAACGTTGTATCACGACCTTCAGCTCGTGCCGTTCGTTGAAAACGGAAAAGCGAAGATGCACGTCGGTCCACCCGCCGCTGGTGCCGAGGTGGAACTTCGAGGCGACGGTGTTGAGGTATTGAATGACGGTGGGGATCCGAGGGGTACTGTGAGCCTTACGCGGGTAGAGGAATGTGCCATCATGCTGAAGCTGCATTTGTGACTAGATGTATGTTCGGGCTCCCGCGGTGTTGACTGGGCTATCTAAGAGGTAAGCTTTGCGAAACGCTTTCCGCTGCAAGAGTCTGAGCATCTTCCAACAGCACAGACGATGGATGGGTATCCTCTGGACGGGCGGCGGTGGTGCGTTCGAATGGAACGTTTGTGATGGTATAAAGACACAGATCATATGCAATACAGCAAGCGGATATAACCACGACCAGGATGTTGTTCCGATGCAACGAAGAGAGGATATATCGCACGATGGCTAAAATTCGTTCTCAAAAGACTGGCCACTGGCGGATCCTCAGGAGGCCATGTGAGTGAGGTTTGACAGCGGTTCATGGAGTGTGCACCTGGCTTGAATCTAATAGTATACGGGCCACTGTCCTTTGCGGCTTCGACGCAACCCTTTGGAACTCTTAAGTGGCTCAGGGATAGACATTCAAATATGCTAGTTCTGAGACGGAATTTCTATACGATGTAGGTAGACTGGCCACACGCTTTGAAAACCAATGTCCAATGGGCAGTGACCAAATCTTAGTTATCAATGCCTCGACGCGGGATTGCCTCCTATGTCTCGCCTTCATAGTTTGCCCATACAAGAATTTTCGCGTTCAATTACAACTTTGAATTCTTTCGACCAATTAGAAACCGAAGACGACTTTGCCGATTTTCTGCTCATTGAAGAGCTTGTAATACTAAGAAGGGTAAACGCTCACAAGGTCAGTCAAGACTGATCGCGACCACTACGCTCCGTGCTCCACTCACCTCTTCCGCCTCGTCGATTCGAATCGTCTTTTGCACAAAGTCATCAATCAGCTCGGGCGTCTTCTCCGTCACCCGCTTCAACAACCCCATACTCTCCTCAAACACGCCCCGGACATGACACCGCCCAAACACCATCTTGACGCCCTTGGCATACAAGTCATTCCCGACCAGGGTTAAGGGCGCGATGTGGACCCCGCACGAAGAGACGACGCCGGCGACGCGGACGAGCTCGAGCGCACTGTACAGTGCGCCCGGATGGCCGACGATCTCGAGGACGACGTCGGGCCCGCGGTCGGCGGTAAGGGATTTAAGGGTGGATTTGAATTCTGCCGAGGTCGGGTCGAGGGCTTTGGCGCCGTATCGTTCGGCCATGGCTGGTGACTAATTGTCAGCGGGTGTGCAAGGGAAAGGACTGTCTTGCTCACCTCGCCTGGAGGGGACGGGGTCAATCGCATATACTGTCTCGAACTTTTCCTTTGCGGCCATGATCGCCTGTCGCGAGGATTCAGCTTCCCTGCCAGTGGTTCAAGTTCGCGCTACGTACACAGAGGCCGACAGGTCCGCATCCGATGACCAGCGCCGACAGGCCGCCCAACTGGCGTTCTTGCTGGGACAAGAGGTCCCATGCCTTTTGGACGACGGAGAAACCGGTCGGGAGGATGTCTGTTCACACGGATCCGTGAATTATTCAAGAACCAATAGAAGCGACTTACCGGCCATGAGGATCAAGTGATTATCCTTCAACTCCTCGGGTGCCTTGTATAGCGTCGTATCTGCCACCCATCAGCTACGCTGCTCAACCCGCGCACACCGACACTCACTCGCCAACGGCACCTTCACATACTCGGCCTGCGCTCCGTCCAACTTTTCACACCCGTACACGCTTCCCTTGACACACCGGCCCGTGAACCCACGCTCACAGAAGAAACAGTCGCCGCACGAGGTCGTAAAAGGGGAGACGACCCGGTCGCCCGTGTGGAAGGTCCATGGTTTGTCGGGCAACGCCGGACCGAGGGAGTGGATCGTTCCACAGAATTCGTGGCCCTGTGAGAGGGGTCAGCGAGTGACAAGGGAAGGAGAGGGGGTATATACGAGGGTGAAGCCTGTTTGAGATATTCCGGGGGTATCACCTCGGTAGATGTGGAGATCGGATCCGCTGTCGCGAACAGGTTAGAACCATTGTCACCGGCGCTCGAAATTCGCGATAGCTTACCACAGACCGCTCGTGGTGATCTGAAACGAGGGATCTCAGCTGGGAAACCCCTACACGACCTCCTTCAACTCACCCTGACCACGGCTTCCCCTTCCCCCGCAGTGGGGATATCCTTCTCGACGACCTTGACGACGTTAGGTGAATCGTATACGACTGCTTTCATAGTGGCTGTGCTTCTAGAGGAGTACCTATGACCGAGAACGACGGCTTGATAGCATGACAATAGCACTCTTGAGCATGTTGAGGCTGAATCCACTTGACATCCCGCGCACTTCGGCTAACATCGGCAACTATTCCTCCGGGAGAAGCCAGCGAATCCGACATTAGGTAATCGCCGAAAGGAAAGGATACCAGTTACATACCAGTTACGTCATCGGTCAGTCGATCGTTTGCTCATGTGTCGCGCGTGCGTTGACCGCTTGACCGAGCTGGTATTGACGACGACGACGAAGAGGGATTTGCCTCGACGATTTGGCTGGTTGATACAAAGTCAAACGTTGTCTCGTAAGTCGACCATAGTCGTGACTTGACCTCGCTCATCCCTTTCGTAGACACCATCATACAACACGCCGCCTTGAATCCCAACCATGGTGATTCCCAGCGCATTCCAACCGGAATCGCTGAAAAAGGCAGTCAACTCTCCAGTTCATCACCACGAGCCTTCGAGCAACAATACCACACAGGCCGAAGCCGAACCAGGATCTTCGCATCACCCGCACATTCCGCATCAACTTCGTCATGGCGATCCAGACCCGGAACAGGTCATCGATGAACGGATTCAAAACGAGACGTCCGACGTACAGGGTCAGACTACTACGGGATCGAGCGGCAAGGAGCGCGTCTCGTCTCTGAGCTCGTTCTTCAAAAAGGACACGCACAAGACGTTTGATCGTTCCGCCCAGGCCGAGGCGAATGCCGATGGCCGCAAGAGCCCCGTCACCGGATCCGGTGGCGGTGGACCTTACTTGTTTGGTCTCTTCAAAGCATTGGCTTCTTCTCGGGACAGCGATAGTGAACCATCGGATGACGACGAGCCTGCGGGAACAACAACGACGGGACAGCGGCGACAGGACCAAGACGACGATAATCGACAGGAACAGAACGCGCGAACGGGAAACGCATCCAAGGGCGGTTCCCTGGATTCGCAGGGTGAATGGGTTCCCGCCGTCCGCGCGACGTCTACCTCGCAAACGGGAGGCGTTGCTACGGCCGAGGATAAAGTCATCGTCCCTAGTTTCTACCGAACGCCCTCTGTCGCGCAAGATGACCTTTCGCATCGACTCGCCGTTTTGAGCGTGAACAACTTCAGCGGTCTCCATGGGCACGATGATCGTGTTCGCGTGGCCGACCACGAGATCGAGAGACAAGTACAGGACGCAGCCGGGCGGGACCGGAGGCATGCGTTTATCAGTCGGGATCCAAGGAATGCCGCCGAGGCCGCGGACCAGGAAAAGATGGCCGAGGATCTGAGGGAGGAAGCGCGGGAAGAGGTCAGGGAGAAGAAACAGCAGGTCGTGGAACGACGTCAGAGCGAGATCAAGGCATCCTTGATCCATGATGACGAGGAGACGCTCCGCAGTAAACTCGTTCCGGCGGACGTGGCGACGCGACACGATGACGATATCATCCCCGCCGGCATGAGCGCCGGTGAGACCAACGAAATTCGTCGACAGTCCGAGTCATCCCAACACACCGCGCACGCCAACCGGGATCTCGAGCTTCAAATACGAGATGAACGCGCGCGGGAACGGTATTCCACGGCTCATGCGGAAGACGAAAGTACCCAGGTCGGCGATGAGGAGGATCACGAGCGGGAAAAGGTGACGGCGGAGGAGAAGCTGTATGCGATTACGGAAGAGTTTGGGGATATCGCTGGTCTGACAGAGGGTGGAGAGACGGAGAGGTTTATTGCCGAGTCGAGAGGCGCCTTGTTCAGGGGCATCATTATTGTCGTAAGTGGTGTCTTTTGCAACTAGTGGCGTACAGTGCCTAATTAAATCCCGCGTTCTGCGCAGGGAAACATCCATCTGACATCCCACCGGATCACATTCCACGCCATGCTTCCTCCGCCGAAGATGTCGCCCACAGGAGACGACCAAACCTCAATCCTCCATTCAGGACCGGTGACCATTCACCGTGAAGGCGCAAAGTTGGCGCCGAGAACCCGTCGACTATGGATGGAGCTCGGTCCCGATATGATCACCACTTACCCGAGCGCCGATGAGGAAGGTCGAGTACGACCGATTCGGTCCATCTTGCTTGCGTCAATCAAGCAACTTTACCCAATGGATCCGGACAGTCCGTTCGAGATCAAGCTGCGGTACGGCATGCCCAAGGGCGATGAGAACCTCGTCTTCACCGTCGATACAGAAGAAAGTGCGCTCCACTGGCATCGCGATCTCGAGTCGGCATTGTTCCAGCATGGTCGACTCAGGCGGTACCAGAAGAGGCTCGCGGATCGTGCACGAAGTTTGGCCGAACGACCGAATGCACCTTCGCTCGAAGGCTTGCCGACTTTTGAAGAGGACGACGGAGGATGGGAAATGATCAGGATCTGTTTGCCACTTGATCGCGTCAATGAAGTCGGAACAGAGGACTACATGGACTTCGCCCGGATCATCAGTCTCGACGTCGACGTCATGGAAGACAAGAAATCCGGCTCGAAGACGAATAAATTCCTTACACCTCAATGGTGCGAGGACTTTGACAAGCTCCATCCTACCAATCTTGGTTATCGCAACGTAAAAGTCAAGAGTCCCATGTCGGAAACCCCGCCGAGAACCCCGAATTTTGCGTCAGAGACGAGCACGGTCAGCACGAGCACCGTTGTCGCCGATCAATCCTCGTCCACCAAACCTCGCAAGCGGGACCGACTCGCGGAAAAGCTCGGTCTCAAGCACAAGACTCATTCGAGGGACGGTAGTACGGCCACGAGTGAGCCCGGGTCGCCGCGAACGAGCATGGACTATGCAAGTCCCACGCGCTCCACTGGACCTATGTCCCATTTGCGAGACAGCCATCAAGACTCTGCGCCTTCGAACGGACCGGGCGGCAGAGCGCCAGTACAGCCGACCGGCAACACTATGGGTCACAGCCACAGCGGTGACTCAGGTAACGATTCTCAATCCGGTGTTGTCACCGGCGAGGGTGCCTTCCGAGGGGACCCCGATGATCCCGAAGATTTGACCTCGAATGCGTCTATCATTCCCGCAAACACCGATACTATTCCTGACCCCAAGCACCCCGAGTCCCACACAAAGGTCAACATCAAGTTTGGCATTCTGAATGAACGAGAGGAGTTTGCAAGTCTGTTTGAAAGGACGATCAGCGAGTCCAAGCAAGCGCATCGAGTATACAAGCAGGGGTTGTCTTCGCCAATCCCGGTCTTTGAAGTCGGCAACTCAAACTTGCTGAAGATCCGCGAAGTCGAAGGCGGAGCGGGGCTGGACAAGGAGGATGTTCGCCAGCCAACCGGCGATGGCGACCGACGCGGATCTAGCGGCTCTGATCGCACCACTCGCGACGCCGACGGCCATGAAACCGATCTCCCCGATATTCCGGACACTTCCGACAGCGAGTTCGAAGGTGATCCAGGAGGCGTCACCGAAGCCGGAAAGCAAAAGAAGGTCATGAAGGCCAAGGTGACTTTTGGGATAATGCCGGAAGACACGATTTGGATGAAGCGGTGTTACTTGAACCGTACCGTTCCATTCCGAGGTCATATTATCCTTTCCGACAAGTACTTGTGCTTCTGGCGCAAGACCGTAGGTCCAATTGGGGATATCAAGGTGAGTAATGGCAAAGTGCAAAGTGCGTCGCAGCGCTGACGATTGCCACCTTGTAGTACCGGTTCCCCGTGCATGACATCAAAGGAGCCAAAAAGAATCAGGCATTCCGCTTCACACTCAACGGGTTGTCAGTAGAGATCGCCGGACACCATGACCTGAACTTCGATTTCTTTAGTGTCAAGTCTCGTGATGAAGTGAGTCTCGCTGCAGGGAGCAGAACACACACTCATGACTTGCAAAAGACGCTGGACAGGATACAACGTCTCGTTGCCGATCATGCCCTGATGCATGAAAAGCTTGCTGCTCAAGAGGAAGAACCGGAAACGCCCATGAGCGAAATTTCCAATGAGCTGGGAGTGCCCGAGAAGGAGGAGGTAAAGCGAGATGCGGCGATCGCCAATACCTTGGACTTTGCGGCGGACATTCCGCAACACATTCGAGACCGGGAAATAGAGAGGAGGCAGAAAACTGCTGTCGTTCTCGGAGTCGCCAATCCCAAATCGATGGAGCTCGCCATTCCCGACGAAGCTGTTCCGCACTTGCCATCCGTGGTCAATGCCAGTGACTCTGCTCGAAAGATCAAGCCAAGGCGATTTGCTCTACTGTAAGCCACCGCAATGACACCGGTTAGGATTACATTCCGCTGATTTGGAATTCATCAGCACGATCGGTTCGCGTGGTGATATTCAGCCTTACATTGCATTAGCTCTTGGTCTCATGAAAGATGGGCATCAGGTCGTGATTGTTACTCACGGTGAGAGCGTCGAGCCACTGAGTAAAGTAGCCATACTGATAGACGCAAACTCCTAGACGAGTTCAAGAAATGGATCGAGGGTTATGGTATCGAACATCGACAGGCTGGAGGTGATCCTGCTGCTCTGATGAAGCTCAGTGTGGAACATACTGTGAGTTGACTTGCAGTGGGTCTGTACTTCTCTTGCTGATCCCGCCTTCAGATGTTTTCACCCGGTTTCTTCAAGGAGAGTCTAGGAGGTTTCAGGACCTGGCTAGACGATCGTAAGTATTCTGTCCCCCTCGTCGACCATAATGCCCATCTTTCGCCGTTCTAGTTCTCCGGGATGCATGGTATGCCTGCCAAGATGCAGACGTCTTGATTGAAAGTCCGTCCGCCATGGCCGGGATTCATATCGCCGAAGCTTTGAACATTCCGTATATGCGGGCGTTCACTATGCCGTGGACACGTACGTCCGCTTACCCTCAAGCCTTCATGGTTCCGGCCGTCCCAATGGGTCCCGGGTTCAACTACTCGACATATGTCTTGTTCGACAACATCATGTGGAAAGCGACTTCTGGCCAGATCAACAGGTGGCGACGCAAGTATCTACATGTGCCGAATACCGATCTCAGCAAAATGTCACAGACGAAGGTGCCGTTCATGTACAACTTTTCCAGTCACGTGGTCAGTATGCCTCTTGATTGGCACGACATTGCCATCACAGGCTACTGGAATCTCGCCAACAGTGATTCAGACTGGTCGCCTCCCGACGACTTGGAAGAATTTATGAACAAGGCCGAACGAGATGGCAAAGCGCTCGTGTATATCGGTTTCGGAAGTATCACTGTTCCGGATCCGGTCAAATTGACTGAAGAAATCGTACGCGGTGTCGATAAGGCAGATGTTCGAGCTGTCATCGCCAAGGGCTGGTCTTCCCGAGGCGGAAAGGGAGACTCGGAGTCTTCCCCCGCGTACTCCGAGAACTGTTACGCGCTCGACAAGGTGCCGCACGGATGGCTGTTCCCCCGCGTCAAGGCCGTACTACATCACGGAGGAGCCGGAACCGTCGGAGCGTCTCTCCATTGGGGTAAACCGACCCTGATTCGACCGTGGTTCGGTGACCAGTACTTCTGGGCTGGTCGAGTGCAGAAGCTGGGTGTCGGTCTTCGAGTGGATAATTTGGGCAGTGACGATCTGGTCGATGCATTGCGTACGGCTACGATGGATACTGTCATGATCGAAAAGGCGGCCAAGATTGGAGAGAAGATCCGGGCCGAGGATGGGGTCAAGAACGCCATGGCAGTGAGTGTTCAGTCTGGTCAGGCCGTTAGTGTCAAGAGGGCTCATGTCGCTTGCTCTTGCAGTACATCTACGGAAACCTTCCGCGAGCCGGACGGGACCGAAGTCAGCTTAACTATCAAGGTCGCTGAGGATGGGCAAACACGCATACATCCGACAGCTGCAAGACCTTGTTAGAAAGATGAAGATTGCAACATATAATTACTGTAGCTAGACACTAGTTCAGCCATTCAGGTTGGATATTCTTGTATAATATCATCCACGTATCATTTCATGCCTGTTCATCTGGTTGCGCATACCGGTGCAGAGCTGTGTGGTGTGGCTATCTATCGTCTATCAAGGGGCATACTTCGCTGCTACCTTGAATTGGCTGTCGCTGTCGCGTAAACAAGCCTCATATCATGACAACGTGTCGCGGAACCAAATCAAATACCTCATGCCACCTCATCCTCATCAAGCTGGCCAAGTTGCAGCAACAACATGTTCATTATCTTGTAGATCGCATCATTCAGCCCCTGGCTACGTCCTCCTCTGTCTCTTCGCTCGGTCAAACAAGGAATCATGGCTACCAAGGGTGTCATTATCGTAGGAGGCCCATCAAAGGGCAAGTGACACAACCCTCCCCACACGTTGCTGGGAATCTTACCATTTCTCACGATATACTCAGGTACTCGTATGCGCCCCTTGACTTTGGACAGTGAGTCGCTCCAAAGGAGTGAATCATGATCATGCCTGACTCCATTCCTCCCGTAGCACCGAAGCCTTTACTGCCGATAGGAGGAAAGGTGAGTTCATGATCCGGAAGACCACCCGTGGTCGATGGTGGTGCTGATGCGCATTGCACGTTCTTGTCAGCCCATGATATGGCATCCTCTCGCCGCTCTCGCTAGGATTCCGGACCTCACCGAGGTCTTCATCGTCGGATTCTACGAGGATGCGTTGATGAGCGATTTCATCAGGAGCGCAAAGAGGGAGTTTCCGAAGCTGAGCATCAGGTGAGCCAACGTTGGCATTTCAACCCTTTCAACTCCATCTGTTATCGTCTCAGGCGCTCACTGATCTGGTGATGTGCACTATCAGCTATCTACGAGAGTACCGATCCCTTGGCACCGCTGGCGGTCTATACCATTGTAAGATCTTCAACCCCTATCCTGTCGCTTTTTCACGTTACTGATCGCCTTGTGCAGTCCGAGACTCTCTTCTTCCGAACCTCGGTATGCTCTTCGTCCTCAACGCCGACATCTGCTCTTCCTTCCCTCTTGCGGATCTCATGAGCATGCATCAGAGGCATAGAGGAGTTGGTACCATGATGGGTGTCCCCGTACGTAGATCATCAGCAAGCTTTTCATTCACGTTGAACCGGGCCACTCTCAATGCGATAGGTACCCAAAGAGACGGCGACGCGATACGGATGTATCGTTCACGATCCGGAAACCTCTCAGGTCCTGCATTACGTCGAAAAGCCGGAAAAGTGGATTTCGAGCTTGATCAACGGTGGTGTCTATCTCTTTGACAAGTCCTTCTTTGACGAGGTCAAAGCTGCGATGGAGACGAAGGAGAAACACGTTGCGTGAGTCTCGCAGCAGTCTCGGGCACCAAAGCATAGTCTAATGCACTGCTTACGTTCTCTAGAGAGGATCCCCTCGGCGAGCGGGACGACATTCTCCGCTTGGAACAAGACGTCCTAGTCCCCCTGGCCGCGGGGAAGAAGCTTTTCGTCTACGAGTCAAAGGAATTTTGGCGACAGATCAAGACGGCCGGGTCGGCCGTTCCTGCTTCCGGACTGTATCTCAACAACTTTATCAAGGCGAATCCCAAGCTGTTGACGGCGCCGAGCAAAGAGAAGGGTCCGACGATCATTTCGCCGGTGTATATTAATCCTTCGGCCGAGGTAGACCCGTCGGCCAAGATTGGACCCAATGTATCTCTGGGTAAGTTCATTCAGTTGTACGCTGCGCGATATCCTGACCCTGATTACGTCCCTCAGCCGCGAACGTGGTCGTCGCTGCGGGAGCTCGAGTCAAGGACGCGATCGTCATGGAGGGAACGACAATTGATGTACGTTACGAATCAGAGGATCGTGGTCCTTCAGCCGGATTTCTGAGATACCTCTTCCTTAGAAACACGCATGTGTTCAAAACGCGATTGTCGGCAAGCACTGCAAGATTGGACAATGGGCTCGAGTCGACGGCGCACCGGAGGATCCAACAGATACTAAGAATCAACTGAACATCACTATTCTCGGTAAGCCGTCCTGCTAGCGGAGTGAACAGGAAAAGATCCACTGACAGAATGATATAGCCACGGAAGTGACTGTTGCGAAGGAGACTTGTGTCCGGTCGTAAGTTCGCCGCCGTTTGACCCCTGGCGATGAAACTGATCAAGAACCACTTATAGGTGTATCGTTTTACCCAACGTTCGTATCGGCCCAAAGACGAATTAGGCTTTGAGCTCAGCTGACAGTTTTTCCTTCAGAAAATGCTCAACAGGAGTGCGCATGGTCAAGTCCTTCTCTAGGGTCTTCGGACGGAATGACTTGTACCCTTGGGCTTGTTCAATTCCTAGGTATGATCCGCCTAGATTCAAAGTGGAACAAGGTTGTATGGGCGTTGCGCAATTGCCCACTGGCCACTCACTTGTGCTTATCTTATTCTGATGAAAGAGTCGCCTATCTTATTCTGATGAAAGAGTCGCCTTCACCTTACAAGGACTCGCGCCAGAAGACGACCAAGACGACTTGTTACCCGCTGAACTGGGTCCGACCTTGTCTCTGACGCAAATCTCATGCATCATGCAACTTAGACGCAAGGCGGGAAGTTGGCCATTTCTTGCTGCGGAGGCGCAGGCTCATATGTGTCCTACCGCAGCAGCGTGATGGCCGATGGAGGACGGGGTTCTATCCGTTCTGGCATAAGCGAGCATCATGCGCTTGCTCAGGGTGGCAGCGCGGCACCACAGCATGCAACGTGGGCCAAGCAGGGCAGAGCTGCCCTTTGCATATGTGAGCTTACATGTAAGCCTCGTATCAGAGCCATGGCATGTATCGCAACCGAAGGCGCGGGCCGCAACGTCGTCCGCATGCGGTGCGCGCGTAATTCGTCACAACATCATTGTCGCAGCTATTGTTGTATCGAGACATGCAGCTAGGCGGGCACACCGATCAATCGCCACTCGAGAACAAACGGTGCATGTTACCGCGGATACCGATACTGCCGTCGAAGCTGTCGGACGAAAGGAAGATTCTCCTACCGATATGGTTTCAAGCGCCAAAGCTGTTGCAAACCTGTTTCACCTGGCTTCACCTCAATCACCTCAGCGGCGAAGCAGTCATGCCTCGACACAGGCAACGTATGTCCTTGAAATTGCGTCCTCCTACAACATGCCATCACAAGATCGCGAAGGTCGAGCGTGCAGTAGCAGTGCCCGTTCAACCACTCAATCGAGGCGAACATGTTCCCAGATCAGCTTTGAAAATGAAGGACGCTTCGCTCACTGAAAGCTGGCCGACCCAGCGATCGCAAGATTTTACAAGCAATCCACCACGTAAGGTGGAGCGAAGGGTTCCTTGATGTCGACAGACGGCAGCTCCGACGGCTGTCGCAACCGAGAAGCAGATGAGACTCAGATAAACAAGGGCGGAAGTGCAGAACGCCTGACCGGCAATCTCCGATATACATCCTGGCGATCTTAAGGTGTCGTAACCCAGATCGTAATTGATATCGTAAATCTCCCGTAGCAGGGAACTGTGAAACGTGTTCATTTACGGCGATCCGAGTCTCTGTTCACACCGCTATCGCTATTCCAGATCGCAGCTGCAGCTGCAGAGCTGCTGAATCAGGGAAATTCTCGGACTACGTTTCAGAAGCTGGTCCGAAGCGGTTCCTGAAGCCCGCTTCCTCGGGCTCGTCACGCCACAGTATTCTCCGTGGCTACTTCACCTGCTATTCCGCAAGTACATCTATAGCTGCACTTACCAATTTCGAAGTATTGCCAAAGGCGCGATCGCCCTTTTCATATTTCTGAAACTAATGAGAGAACCGGTGAAGGGCACTTGGCGGGCGAAGATGGGGGCTGGGCTCTGAAAGCTGCCTATCGGGCTCCGTGTGGCAGAGCGAGAGCTCATGGGCGCATGCTAGACAGCTTGCTAGCCTGCGATAATGGTTGAACAGCATTTGAGAACGCGTCAACACGATCGAAGGCTTTGGGAGCTGCTTTGGGCAACGCAGGTGAGCTCGCAGACCAAGTGCAAGGGGTCGTACCGGATGCGCGGAATCCGACCCAGACATTGAAGCTGGCGTTGTGCAAGGACTGCCGCTTCCTGACCAGGCGGAAGAGCGGCGACATGGATATTCATCTGACTTTTCTGGGGAAGAGCTGGACAGCTCAGCTGGACCTGCACGATCCGGCGTCGACACATCTGAAGCTCGACCTAGGGAGCTGCCTGAAGGCTCTAGAACTGCCCTTGCCCTGCGCCCTCGCCTTTGCGAGCTCGGCCGCAGACTACGCATCGCTCCACGATCTGGTATTTCTTCAGCGGTGTTCGCGATTTCAGATCTCAGTCCCGCTTTCTTCCAAAACTGAGAACAGCTCACCTCTTGAAGCTCCTCCTGATAGCTCTCTTGATCTAGATCTCTGGGCAGAGCTCTGGGCTTTTTTCTGTTCACTGACGAGCTAGCGTCAAGGATCTGCTTTGAGGCTTGTGTACCTCTGGGCAAATGACCTTTCGATTCGCGAGCAGTAACTCAGCAGGCTCTCAGCAGTAACCCCGTCTAACCCGGTACGTCACCCGAAGACAAACTACTGTACCTGCAGAACTTTGCGATAGAAGGCAGTCCGCGCTCGAACGTTTGCATTCAGCGCTTTTGCCTGTTTCTGGTTCGAATCGTGCTGGTTGGTGCCTTTGGGGTCCTGCTTGTGGTGACCCAAGAACCGGCGGCGCTTTCGCCTAATCGACATGGACAATTTGTCATGCACAACAGCGAAGCTAGGCCAGGCAGCGGCCACCAAGTCCTCCAGGATCTCTCAGCGAGTGGTGATTTCTTGCGTGGTGATTTCTTTCTATGAACGATTTCTTTCTATGGACGATCGTAACATGGTTCGTACACGCACAGTCATCATCACTCGCACATAAACGATATCTGAATTCGCGTTTATCTTTCTTCGAAGGGGCAGGGCTGGTCGTCTGGCCTCCCATTGCGTGCTGCGATGCCTCTGGTTCTCGGTGCCGAATCGCTCTCTGCGTGATTTCTCCTAGCGACTCTATCAAGCTATTCAACCTATCCATCCGCTGCCTGACCGTTCCCCCCACCGCGGCGCCGTACCTCGCCCACGCCGAATGTTTCTCCAAATGAGCCATGGGTTCCCACGGCAACAGCCCGCGGGCCACCTCTGCACGACCACTTATCATCGTGTGCTCTGCTACTGCAGTCTGGCAGATCTTCTGCGTCTCTCCTGCCCGGACGATGTACCTCGAAAAAACAGGCTGGCCCTATTACCGTCAAGGAACACAAGGAAGACCGATTCCGGTTACAAACTTCGGGATCATGGGATCATGTAGATTTGCCTGATGGCCTGATCGCTGCAGATGTATGTAGCATTGGTCAATTCGTTTTGGCGGCGCGGCAGCCTCGCGTTTTTGCACGTTGACCTTGGGCTGCCTTTCTAGCAGCTCTTCGCCATATCAGCACGAGCATCATCACCTTCCATGACTCGGCCGCGAATGCATCATATATCCTTTCGTCCTTCGAGAGCACCGACGATCCCTTCGTGAGTTAACGTTTTCCCACCTTCGATTGTGCCTATTCCCACCGACAAACCGCTTGTTTGGTCCCATCTAGGCCTGGACACTGGACACCCCTTCCTCACTCTGTCAAACCACAGCAAGGGCGCCACTCCTACGTGAAGACAAACCGCATCGCCCCAGAGGCAGGAGCCGCGACCGCGAGCATATCCAAACCACCTCTGGACAATCTGGAGCTCCTCCACCCATCCCGTCTTCGCCATCAAAGACACTCAAATCTCGAAAGCATGTCGTTGATCCAGTCATCATCTCTGCCACAGGCGACAGGTTTCGCTATCTTTCACCCCGCTCCTTCGTCATCGCTCTCTACGTGGACCCCAAACGTTTATAATCAGCAGCAGCACTTTGACTCATCGGCCGGCTTCTGTCAGACGGTCCCTCAAGTCCAACTGCAGGCTCGACAATCCCGACAAAGCGCTATCAACCTCGTTAATCAGACGGCAACCCCTCCAGACTTTCGAGTCATCCACACAGCGGCTCAACCAGTCCAGCAGCCACTCTCTGACGACACCTATCGTCATCATCAACAGCCACTAGCCAACATGGCTGAGTACGGTCATGATCATGTCGGCCGCGGCTCTGTGCAATACGGTCAGCCGTACATCCCTGGTCAACCAAAGTCGGATATCAGCGGCGCCGTTTCTCAATACAGTCCACCCTTGTCGCATCAGCCTCTATCTCACGCTCGACAAGTCGCCATACCGACCACCGCTCATCAGGCCGTCCCATTACAAGTCGTTCACGCACCCGATATGAACGGATACCACACTCAACCTGCGCCGGTCATGTACGCTCGACACCCTCGATCTAGCGATGTCGCTGTCTCCGCCCAGTCGGTGGTTATGGTTCCCGGAGACACGGACGACGGTCGAGTCCTGTATGACACGCTCGGCAAGGCCCATACAGTTCGATATGAAGCGCCGGACCAGGGAAGTCTGATCTCGCCAGTCTCCTTGGGACCTTGGCCTCTGGGAGAACACCCACGTGCCATTGATCCGGGTTTCGGCAGTGAGTACATGTTGTCTCATGGCGGAGTGCAGACGCTGATATATACCTGCGCCTTTGTAGTCCCTCCTACGCCCTTGATGGAAAGTGCCCTGATGCCTATCGAACAAGACGGGTGGCAGAGCCAAGAGCCTGCTCGTCTCAACACTCGAGCCCAAGTCGCCAATATGACCGAGAGCGAGAGAGTACGTGGCCTTGTCGTTGAATGGTCGATTATAACTGACATCTTCCTCACGTCGCACCTATAGCTCGAGCGCCGAAGAGAGCAGAGTAAGTCAGTTTCGGGTCTCGCCACCCCGTCCTCGAACTCATCTTGATCAATTTCCAGACCGAGTATCCCAAGCGAAATTGCGAAAGAGTCGCGACGAGCAGTACATCAAGGTAAGCAAAGGTATATGGTTTCAGGCTTCTTATTGACGTATACCTTGTCACCCATCCGTCGTCGCAGGTCTGCAAAGAAAAGACGGACATCGAAAATGCCTTTGGTCGTCTTCGCGACATGTACAACTCTGTGGCGGCGGAGCTTACCTATTGGCAAGACAAGGAACTTCAGGTAAGCAGCGCCCCTCACTTGAGTCGCGTGGAGCCTGACATCCCTCTTCCGCGCC
The DNA here is from genome assembly GCA_001599735.1 of Naganishia albida. Lineage (NCBI taxonomy): Eukaryota > Fungi > Basidiomycota > Tremellomycetes > Filobasidiales > Filobasidiaceae > Naganishia > Naganishia albida. The sequence continues at coordinate 484,124 of BCHV01000004.1, forward strand.
CTAGCGGACCAATGCGAAACGAGCGCAGAAAGGCCTGTCTGCCTACACTACTTTCACCGAGCTTGTCGCATGCGAGAAGCAGCTATCCGGCGCGATGAAAGCTCGACAGGAAAGGAGACAACCAATGGACGAACAACATGCGGGACCAACGAGCGCAAAGGGAAGTACCGCGGCGCAACAGCAGGACCAGCACGCGCCGCGAGGGCGACGACGATCAAGCGATGATCACTCGCGTTCGAGCGTGTCCGAACAGATCGATCAGGCTCCATCGAGTAGCGGGACTAACAACTCGACTACCGGTGCGACTGTCCAGGGCGGACGCTCCGAAGACAATCAGTTTGCATTCAATGTCGGTACCGGTCATGCGGCTGCCACTCAAGCTCCGGTTGTACGAACTTCAGCCCAATCTACGCCCAAGAAGACCGTCCCGAGACCCCGAAGGAACGTCAAAGCGAGTCCGACAAAGAAACCCAACAAAAGGCGTCCTGCAAGCCAGCGTTCGGAGGATACGTCCGACCTAACGAACAGCATGCTTGAGATGGGGATGCCCGTTTCCGAAGCATACTCTTTCGAACTTCAGTCTCCCTTGGACGGGTCGATCCAGTCTCTTGCCTCGAGCTCCATGTCAGTGGTACAGGACAACGGGTCGTACTTCTCACTCGAAGCTCCCAGCAGCTCGAGCCACTTCACTCGATAGGCCTGTCGAGGGTTGGTTTGTGCTTGATCATGACTGGTAAGTCCGGTCATGGTTTCGTGAGGGTACAAGAGAGCTTATCTCGTACCAGATACCGACTGCGAAGCTACGGACAATACTGTATAATCTATCTGCGCCATCGCCCCCATGTTCTCTCCGCGCCTTTGCGTCTTCGATTTTCGTCTGCCAAACATGGCCCTTCAGTTCGATTTTGCATTGCGTCACCGGTCTCGAACAACGGACTTTATCCTCTCCTCTTGCATTAAGCGCCGCGCCGATTCCAATTGACGATAATCATTAGCCAGCAACGATTCCGCCGCGTCTGACATTGTACTCTTCTCTCCAAGCGTCACCAGCTGTATAATACAACCCGACAGTTCGGGCAAAGCATTCCGATTGTCGCAGCGATCGCGAGTGAGGTCATGCCCGAATCATACCAGATCCTCATTCGGGCGTTGCCACACTCTGGTCATGTACCCCATATAGCCATCGCTTGAAGTGCGGTCGTGTCTGGATCATACCGGATCCTGGCATTTAGCGTTGCGCATATGAGTTATGACATATCAAATCAATACCAACATGTGCATTGCACCTAACACCTGCAGCTCAGAGCAGGAGAGCAGGTCAGATGGCAGAACGACTCGCCTGTGAACAGCGAATGACGTGTCATGTCCGCATGCTTCCCCGCCTTTCGATCCTATATCCTGGTCAGTCTGAGACAACAACCGACGGCCTCTTCGCATCTCTCTTCGCTCTTCACTCTCATCGCTATGAAGTCGAGCTGCTCTCCCTAGCGGTGACGACTTTCCTTCTTCGCAACACGCTACCGCCAACGAGAACGGCTTACCCGAAAGCTCGCGATTCATCCCTTCCTCAACAAGTATCTTTCCTCTCTGCAAGACATGAACCATCAACGGAAACGTCCTCGCCTCCATGCACCCTTCGAATCCACCGATAACCCGTCGACGAGCGCACTCGACTTTCATGTACGGGCGTATGAAGCGACATTGGTGTACGGCCAAGAACGGTTTGCGGAGCTGCTTCGGCTGCCGGAGGATCGTGGGGGGCATTTGATGCGTTGGATGGGGGAGTCCAGACGAGATGGGGATCAGCAGGATACGCTGGAGGCAAGGGGGAAGGGGGAGTTGTGGATTGATAGGTACGGTTTGTACTCCTTCAATTCTCGCCTGTTCCCCTATGACCATTACCTGTCGATTTTGACACTTCACGAGCGATGCTCGTTGCTGATACGGACGTCTAACCCAAGAACTTCCTCTCGCTTTTTCTCCTTAAAGACCGATAACTCTTCTCATCAGGTTCCACGTAGCTAAGCACCTTCTATCACAGATACGACGCACTGCACCTCCTCTCTGCACTCCCGCCTGCCCCCAATCCCGCATCATCACCCAGCTCAACAGGCTGGACCGACCTCCCCTCGGACGCGGAAGACACATTCTTCCTGTCGGGCGACGAAGGCGATGCCTATTCTCGCGGCAAGAAGCGTCGGCGGATGGAGGCCGGGAGGCGTGAGCGGATGGAGGCGTTGCGCTTGAAGGGGGAAGCCGATCAGGCCGAGGCCGAGGAGCGGGCGAGGGAGAGTCAGCGGGATGAGGATGTCTGGGGAGACGATGATGAGCAGGTGAGCGGGATCCAGGGCCTTTTCACTTGACGGGCTGCGCTGAAGCTCCATGCAGCCTCCGGCCGCAATCAGAACCCTCATGGAGCACACGGCGAAGTCGCTCTCCGTTTCCCCGAATCCACAAGTGCTCGAACTACGAATCCTCACGCACCACGCTGGGGATGCGAGGTTTTCATTCTTGAAGGGCCGTTACAGAAATACATGGCAAGCGATCAAGCGTGGAGACAAGCCCGTGCTAAAAGCCGCAACAGCGGGACTCGGCGGGATGGGAGGGTTGATGGGTTACGATTCGGATGATGATACGAACGATGAGTCCGAGGAGGAAGGTGACCCGCCGCCACCGTCACCGCCGCCGCTTCCGCCATCGGAGGAAACGCCAGCGCACGAGGCGCTTGTCGATCCACCGCCCCTTCCGGAGCATGAAGGCGTGGGCGGAACGCCGGTCGAGAAGATGCCTGGTGAAGAGGAAGTACAGGCTCGCTCATTACGGAGAGAAAAGGCGCGGGCCTGGACGGCTGCCCGTCGGCGAGAGAAGAGCGAGGTTGGCGAGCCAAGATGAATAGATAATGTAGTCTACGATGTGGCATACATGTTACAAAACATGTATAAATCGAGACGTTGACGCGATTCGGCCATCGTGAGAATCTGATCGAGAATTGTGAATCGTCATCGCGGCTAGTGACGTGGGCGGGTGCAGGTGCGGGGAAGCTCACTCGAGCTGAAGAGATATCGGGCGGAGAGAGTGGTCTCAAGCTCTCTTTTCTCAACCTCCCTCATCACCACACAAGATGCAGGGAAACCAGTACACCGGCTATGGCAGCCCCTACGGCATGAACCCGCAACAGACAGGGTTCATGCAGAATCAACAAACAGGCTATCCCGGTATGCAAGGCGGAATCGGCCTCGGCAATTCGAGCCTCGGGATGCGTCCCCAGCCGACGGGAATGCCATCGAGTATGAGGATGCAGCCTCAGCAAACCGGTATGCCGTCCATGGGCATGTCAGGGATGAACACGGGCGGCGGGATGCAGCCAATGATGACGGGCATGCCGCAACGACCGCAACAGACCGGCATGTCCAGCTTCAGCGGAATGAACGCGGGCACAAGCGGATTCTCCTCCTCCTCGGGAATGGGCATGTCGTCTAACCCGACGGGTGCGAGCGCGGGACAGGGAAACTATTCGTTCCTGAATGCTCCGCCGCCGCAATCCTCTCTCGGCGGTGGGATGGGATCGAGACTGAATCCGCAAATGACGGGGTACCCTGGAGGAGGGATGGGCCCGATGACGGCGCAGCCGACGGGGATGCCTCATGATCCAAGGCTGCAAATGATGGCGGCTTCGTTCATGCCTTCCAACCCGAACCAGGTGGGTCCGATCTGTCCTCGAATCGTGCTTCGCTCAACGCCGTTTCATCTCAGCCGTTCAGCTCTACGGGGAACATGCAATTCGCCCATCCCCTCTCTCAGCCCTTGCAACAATCCTTCCAATCCCTTCTCTCTAACCCATCCGTCGCGACTCCCAAAGTCCCCTGGACGCTCAGTCGACAAGAGAAGAAGGACTACGACCAAATCTTCCGCGCCTGGACGGGCGGGGAAGGCGGCGGCTTTATCGAGGGTGATATGGCGCAAGAGGTGTTTGGGCAATCGGGTCTGGGAAGGGAGGATTTGATGAAGATCTGGTGAGTGACGTTGCGTCCTATGAATCCGTGGATGACTGATGTACTGTTTCCTGTAATCAGGAATCTGGCGGACATCAACAACAGGGGAAAGCTGAATTTACCTGAGTTCCACGTCGCGATGGGATTGATCTATCGAGGTGGGCCCCCTGACCTTTCCCGTCACAGCCGTTTCTAACATGCCTCGACAGCCCTGAACGGAAACGAAATTCCCGACACACTCCCCGCGGAATTGATCCCGCCGTCGATGCGGGACATTGACTCGACCGTCGATTTCGTCAAAGATCTCTTGCGCAATGACAACTCGTCGAGGAACACGCCCGATATCAACCTGCCCGGATCCTACGCCAACCGGTCAAACACCAACAGAGACCGGGACGCGACTAATTACAAACACGATGATACGCGGACTGCAGGGTACAAGTCGTCTGCCCGGCACTTGGATCGACGGCAGGTCAGGTACGAGGGTGAAGATCCCTCCTCGGAATTGGACAGTCTCAAGCGTGACTTGGAAAAGTCGTCGGCGGTGCTGGATCGGTCGGCGGACGAGTTTGCCAAGCGAACAGAGGAGGACGAGCAGCTCGAGCAGGAGCTCGATGATCTCAAGTACCGCGTTCGACGGGTCAAGGATGACATCGAGTATGTTTCCCGGGGCAAACGTACGCCTGAAAAGGATGAAGAGAGGCGAAAGCTCGAGCGCGAGCTGATGTTCCTGATGCATGAGCGTCTTCCGGAAGTCGAGAAGAAGATCGAGGAGCGGGAAGAGCGCAAGCGACAGGGGGTAAGGGAGGGAATCCGTGCGAGGGATAAGCGGAACGAAACGTATGGTCGGTATGATCGCTATGATGGTGGAAGGCGGTCAAGCTTTGATCGAGAGAGGGAGAGGTATCGCGAGGAGGATCGCGAGCGTTCGAGGTATGATGATAGGGATCGTGAGGGAAGGGATAGCAGGGATAGGAGTCGGGACCGCTATGATTCGTATTCCTCGAGGCGACCGCTTTCGCCGCCGCCGAGGGATCGAACACCTCCCGCTGTTCCCGCGGAACAGCCAAAGTCGGCCATCACTGTGCCTCCTCCGGCTCCACCCGCACCGACGAGTGCCAAGACTTCGGCGCCATCAACGAAAAACATGACGCCCGAGGAACGATCCGCGTTCATTCGTGCCCAAGCTCAGGAACGATTACAAGCGCGAATGCGGGCCCTCGGTATGGCCGTGCCTGATAGCGAACCCTCGACGCCCACCGTAGACAAGTCGGTCGAGGAACGACTCGAGCGAGAGAAGAAGGAGGCCGAGGAAAAGGCCAAGCAGGCGGAAAAGGAGCAGGAGGAAAGGGAGGCCGCGCGAAAGGCAAGGCTGCAGCAGGCGACGGGCGGTGGTTCCGCTACGCCTACACCAACGGCGAACGGGACAAAGGCGGCTCCGCCCGCGCCGGTCAAGTCTGCGATGAAAAAGGCTCCGGCTCCACCACCACCCAAGCCTCGAGCTGCGCCGGCTGGCGTATCTTCACCGAAACCGTCGGTCACCCCCGTGCGGTCACCGGCACCGAAGCCAACGGCAGAAGATGAAGAGTTGCGCCGGGAGGAAGAAGAGCATAAGCGGGTGATGGAGGAGCGGCGTGCCAGGATCCAACGGATGCGGGAGGAAGAGGAAGAGGCGCAGCGCGCCGAGGAGGAAATGCTCAAGCGACGCCAAGAGGCTGCTGCTGCCCGAAAGGTAGAGTCTCCCGCGCCTGTTGCACCCGTCGCTTTGGCGGAAACTGCTCCAGTGCCTACGCGATTCGCCTCCGAGGCAACCAAGTCTCCTCAACCCAGCAATGCGTCAACCAATCCGTTCCACAGGCTTCAAAACGGCGGTGGTGCTGCGGCCTCGCCGCCCCAAAATGCCCCTTCTGCGGGTTTCAATCCATTCTTCCGACCCCCGCCTCAAGCTGCTGCTGCGAGCAAAGCTGAAGAGCCTGCTCCGCAAGAAGATGCTCCGCCACCTCCCCCGCCTCCGCCTCCTGCTCCTCCGGCTCCGGTCATGCAGGCGCCAGTCGCCATGCGAGCACCGACTCGACCTCCGCCAGCGGAGGAAGAGTGGGATGTCATCAATGAAAAAGACAATGATGGGGACGACAGTAGCGACGATGATGACTATGCCGGGTCGAGGAGCATGCGTGACAACTTGGCCCGTGCGCTCTTCGGCGGTGGCGGATCGAAACCTGCTTCCAAGCCGGCATCTCCGGCTCCAGCGGCCAACAAGGCCAGTCTTGCAAAACTCGGAGGTGGAGACCCCAATAGTCGTGGAGCGCTTTTCGCAGCCATCCAAGGTGGTGCTCGGCTCAAACACACCACTACCGTCGACAAGAGTGCCCCACCCGTATCAGGCCGGGTCATCGGCGACGCTGCACCTCCCTCGCATATCAGTGACGCTCCTCGGGAACACTCTGCGCCAGAGCACGCGCCCCCACACGCGCCACGGGAAGAGGAGGAGTCGAGTGCGCAGCGATCCGCAAATCGACAATCCGTGGACTGGTATGCTGGTTTGGCAGCGGACTCGGATCGATCCGTCGCCGAACCAAGCGGAATGACCTCTGTAGTCGAGGCGGAAGAGCCGGCCGAGGAATCGAAGACGCACGAGACTGCCCATCCCGCCAAAGCCGCAGACGACGACGAGACAAGTGAATTCGACATGACAACCAGTAAGTCTCGCTGCAGTACGGGTTGGGCTTCGAGGCTTACTATGCACCTTAGCTTTGCGTGTTCGATCACTTTATCCGTACGATGGTCAGCGAGATGTAGATCTCAGTGAGTATCGATTGCCTCCTCAAGCGAGATTGCCACTGATCTCAGATTTTGCAATCAGGCTTCAAGGAGAACATGATCCTGATGGCACATCCGGCAAAGGACTCTGAGAGTCCGTGGTGGTATGGTATGCTACTACAGGGAGGGAAATCGGGCTGGTTCCCGAGCAGTTACGTGCAGGAAATCAAGGGTGAGTGCAGGTGTTCGATTTTGGCTGCTCTTCGCTTAAAGCCGCATCCGACAGTTCAACAAGCAAAGGCTTTGTTCCCCTATGCCGGTAGCACCGACGAAGAGCTGCCCTTCGCCGAAGGCGACATCTTGAACATCGTAGACTCAGGCGACGCAGACTGGTGGAAGGCGGAGAAGAATGGCGTGATTTTCATCGTACCGGCAGCTTACCTTGAACTGAGTTAGTACCCGTCTCCTCCTGTTCCGAACCCCTGGCGGCGCATCGCAAACCTTGTTGTTTACCCATATTGTTTGTCACGTGTTCAACAGGCTGAAATGTATTGTCTCTCTTGTTTAACATGTCAAATTGAACCTTGTATGCGCATATACCATAACTTTCGCCCATGCCCGTTATACGTCAGACGACGGTACCAAGTCGGCGGTGCAGCTGTCCTCAAACGTGACAGCGTCATCATCGGACAAGACTGCATCCGATATCAAGAGTGCGACTGGCGACGGTCACCCAGAGACCGGACGGGATGATCCTAGTGACTCGGCGAGCGACACGTCGGAAGACAGCGTTTTGTCCTTTGACGACGACGGCGATGACATTCCGGAAGACGTGATGGTAGGTGGTTCGGAACGAGATGCCGACCGAGAGCGGAGGGAGCGGGAAAGATTGCGTATCATCGAGAGCGCGGGTCTGCGTCTCAAAAAGGAAGAGCCGATACCCCACGTCCGTCCCAAACGTAGACCACCTCCAGCTACACCTGTCAACAAGAGAGCGAGCATAATATCGACTTCAGCACAGTCGACCTCCAGCCTCGCTCTACCCCAAACTAGGCCTCGACATGATCGAAATTTTTCGCGTGATTCCATGACATCGCTTGGGCCAGACGCTTACGATAGGTATGAGGCGTACCTTGAGAAGGCGAAAAGCGCTCCAGTCAGTCGGACAAGATCGCATAGCGACGCCCGGCCCACTTCAGGCGCGGACGACAAGGGCGGAGCTCTTCTGATCGGATCGCCATCGTCCTCTACTTTCACTCTAGGCTCTTTTGCGAAAGAGAGCAGATTGGCAGGTTTCATGAACAAGCTTTCCACTCCCGCCACCCCGGAGCGAAGGACCACAACAGCTATCAGTGGTCCAATCAGTATTGTTCGCGTCGAGGAAGGGGAGGAGGATGCTCCATCTCTTGGCATGGGTCCAACGTGGTCTAGCTTGGTGGACGCGGAATTGCTGGCAAACATCGATGACAAGGAGAGAAAGCGTCAAGAGGTGAGTAATCAGTATTCGATCGGTCTTGCAGTTGTGGGTCTAACTTTTGTTTTCCTGAGGCCATGTTCGAATTTATCGTGACTGAGAATGCTTACGTCCGAGACTTGCAGCTGGTTGTGGAGGTATGTGTATCTCGTATCACTGATCGACCAGGTCCGACAATTTGACAATCTGCGCTTGACAGGTCTTTTACGCTCCTTTGATGTCCATGCTCGAGGAGAGTGTCACAAGTGCTATCTTTGGCAACCTGGAAGACGTGAGTCTCGATGATATATGTCGGACCAGCTAACCAAGATTGTTCCCTCGCTCAGATATTATTGTTCAATACTGTGAGTCGCCGTTGACATTTGAATACGGTGAAGTCACCTGACGGCCTTGGCGCAGAGTCTACTCAGCTCGCTGGAAGACAGGCAAAAAGCTTGCCGACTTTACATAGACCGCATCAGTGATATCCTTTCAGTTCAACTCCCGAATGTCGTTATCTACAAAGTATGCCGGTTCTCCATGCGCGAAGGTATGATGCACGCTGACAGCGCCTATAGGAATATTGCCTCAACCAAGGACAGGCGATTTCCCGCTTACAAACGCTCAGGGAACAAGACTCGAAGGTTGCACAGCATCTGCAAGTGGGTCCCGCACGAGAACTGCAAACCCGATAGAATCCTTAGCTATACTGCGCAAACAGACCATTCGGAACGAGAATGCCTCTGTCAGAAACCTTGATCTCTCTAGTTTCTTGCTCGAGCCCAGTAAGCCCACTTGGCGCGGGAGTCGTTCAACTTATCTGACGTTCCTGTCCTAGTGCAACGCCTTACGCGATACCCTCTCTTGATCCGACAAGTAAGTATGGAGTACTGGATCGCATTATGTGTAAATGTGCTGATCAATACTAACAGATAATGAAATACGGAGAAGAACCCGAAGAGCTAGATCAGCTTGACGCGGCACTCATGAGCACGGAACGCGTCTTGGGAGAAGTCAACGAGTCCGTTCGTGAGGCAGAAAACCTGGAACGACTTCGAGTATTGTCGGAAGACCTCTGGATTGGTGGAGAAGGGTGAGCAACAATGCCAAATTCGCGTCCGGACATGCGGATGATCTGACTTTTCCACCAGCCGTCTGGACCTCACGCAAAGGACAGCGTATATGGGACCGCGGCGCTTATTGAAAGAAGGAACAGTGTTCAAGGCAAAGAGTGGGAGGAAGCTTCAGTTGATATTGTGCAACGATATCATTGTGCTTTTGGATTCCCGAAATTTATACCGAATGGCAAGTCACCGGCATCTTCAACTCAGATTGCGCGGTTATTGATGCTTTGCGTTCGCAACAGCCGATACCATTGCACGAGGCTCGGGCCAAGGAGGGGCACTCGCGAGACGGTTCCGCCTTTACGATTACACAGGATTACAAGAGGCACGGAGATACAATTGCACTGAAGTGAGTCGGACGGAACCGTCTGTCTCTGCGCGCAGATTGAGCATTCGTCTTGTTTTCAGGACGAATTCGGCGAAAGAAGCCAAGACCTGGATTCAGCTGATCAATACTGCTAGAGCCTCTGCCATAGCAGCGAGGGAAGAATGGGCGAAGCAGAACAGACGACGCGATGGCATAGGATATTGAGCCTTGCGGTGGAAAGGTAGACCTCCCTAGTGCTTCAAATTAGATATTTTGGCTACGGACAATTGTGTGCGATGGATCCTCACAGGTACATGTCTATTCTGCCTTGATGACCTGTACATTCTCGCCTTGCTCCATCGCAAGCTCCTGCATGACCACATCGAGGACTTGTTCGGGTTCGCGCATTCCCGGCTCAGTGACCACCGCTGCTATCTCATCCTTCGCTTCAGCTAAGGCCTCTTGCTTCACTGCTGACGAGAGCAGGTCCGTGGCACCAGGCAACGAATCCGTGCCGATTTCGATTTCGATTTTCCTGAGAATAGGGCTTGTTGCACCCGTTGTAGGTTTCCCGTCCTCAACTCCTTCAGCGCCGCCAGTCTCCAAGAAACCGAATTCAACAACTTTGCGGCCCTTGACATTCACGTTGGCCACTCTTGACGGGCATATTCTCTCGGTTCCAAGAAAGCACACATCGCACCTCGGTCCGACGGGGAGACAAACGACTTGGCCGAAGCCGACGAGAACGTGATTGATCGGTTTGAAAAGGTGAGGTGGTAGCCATGATTCGAGGTTAAGCCTGAAGTACGAGAAGACGTTAGTGTGCGTCAGACCGTATCGACCAAATGTCGAGTACCTGGTCTGTTCGGGCTCGGTGGTTTTTGGTTTATGCCATCCAAGTCGGCTATTGCGACAAGAAAGGTGAGAGGAGGGTTCTTCTGGTGTGAAGTGGAAATCGACTCACTTGGTGATTCTGTGAACATGTACATCGACGCCCACCCCTACACTTGCGCGTTTAGCAAGACACGAGCCAGTCCGCGAGACTGGAGCTTACCGGCATTGCTGTCGATGAAGCTGATCAGCTGAGGTCTGGGAACAGCAGATTCAGACTTACATATTCCACGCGCATTGCAGTGCGAGAAACGCCATCTTGGGTCCAACCCCTTTCAACTTGACCAACCCATTCAACGTCCTCGGAATATCCCCCGGTTCCTCCCTGATCCCCTCGATATCCTCATTCTTGACTTCCCCATCATCCAAACCACCCTGCACGATCCTCCGCGCCGCATCTTGAATATACTCGGTCTTGCGGCGCCAGAAACCGACCTTGTTGATGCACTCCGAGACGAGTTCGGCTGGCGCGGCTGCGAGCGAAGAGGCGGTGAGCCCGCCGGGAAGGGCGGCGTGCAGGTTCGTGACTGCCTGACTGGTTACGGGGTCTTTGGTTTGCGATGAGAGCATGAGGGAAATGAGCATGTGGAAGCGGATCGTCTGTCAGCAGAGTCGAGATCAGTACGGCTTTCTTGGATGGCAGCGAGTCGGGCTCACTTTCGGATCGTCCGAGCGTTCTCTGTTTGGCGTTTCACAGCCTCTGCGAGCCGCAAAGGATCCAGTCAACAACGTTCGTTCAACCATGACACCAACAACTACATACAGCGTATCCACCGGCGCGACAATCTTTTCCCGCATCTTCTCTATCAACTCATACTGCCTCCTCCACTTCGGCGGCTCCGGATGGGGTTTCTCGAGCTTGAGCTTGATTGGAGTAGCGGGTCGCGGCGTCGCGGTGGATTCCTTTTTGATTCTTGGTGTTCGTGCTGGAGGAGCTAACGCCTCTTTCACGGACTTAAGAGGCGAGAGAGAGGATTCTGCTTTGACTGAGGTGTTTGTTTGTGGTGTATTCTGAGCGCGAGTAGACCGTCGTACTGGAGTCGCTGGAGGTTCGGGCTTGACCGTGACCGAGAAAGACGATCGTCCTACGTGCGGAGGAGGCGACAGCGACGACGAGGCGGAAGTTGGAGAAACGACCTTCATCTGCTCCGCGACTGTATTGCCCTGGTTGACCAACTTGCGTCGCTTTCTCGGTGTAGCATCTTCCGCAGTCGTCTTTCCACGTATGTTGCCACCTCTCTTCACACGCTGTTGCTGAATTTTTGTGTTTGTAATGAAGAACCTGCTCTTCTCCTCTGAGCCATTTGACGTCGTGCTTGACGCCACTGCATTTCCAGGAGAAGTGTCCGTTGCTGCGTGATCCTCTTCTCCATTCACGACGAGTTGCGGGTCAAGGGAATACAGCGTCACCGTCGGATTGGTTCGAGATCTTGTTGTGCGAAGCGATGGTGTATGTGAAAGACGCTCCGAAGCGGTCATGTTGTGATATAGGGAAACGAAGCTACCCTTGTAAGAGGAAGGGGACTACTAGCGAGAATAAGCTCTAGTATACCAACCATCAGTCAACCACCACGGACGAATTCATGGGCCAACTTGGTCGATCGCGATCTGAGACATTAGCTGCTTCTGTAGATCGCTACCCACTCGTGGAGGCATTTCAACCGTAGACAGAATAATCATGGATAGACAGACAGGGTAGGGGATATATTGGTTACATGAACACAGAAGAGACTACAGAGGAACTGGAACCCCCTGATGCAAAGTCGTCTACGGGGCAAAGACCGCAGTCGATCATCATCGCGCCAACAATATTCCGCCATGATGCCGGTCTTCCGTCACCCCTGCGGCGACGCGGTCATCCCCCAACGCTGATCCAGAATGAGAACGTCATTCGTGTCGCTCCGGGGCCGATTCGCTGCTTCAGGCTGCATGGAAGCCTGATCACGCGATTAGTATCACTGGCACTCGATTCCGCTTGAACGCAGCGGAGTGTCGGGGCATCAAGATCCACGCTGCAGTTTTTAACCCTCGGCATGACGACGTGGCATGAACCGGTTCCGAATAGATTGTTCCAACGCAGCTTGCTCATTCTGCTCCAGACGGCGCTCATTCTGCAGGACCTATAGAAGGGGAAACCCGTAAGAGGATATCAAACTGAATACTGCCGAGAAGCGTACTAGGCGTTTGAGCTGTTCTTGCTCTTGCTTGTTCTGTAATTGCTGAGATCGGGTATTGATAGCGATAGCGGAATCAACGGGGATCTCGAGCGTTCGGACCTGTAAAGGCCGCCCAATATCAGCCTCCCGTCATCCATAGAGAGCCCCAGCGAGATTCACCGTCTGCTTGTTCCCCTTCTTTGCCAGTAATGAAAACTGCATATGTTTCTCATCCTTCGCTCCAGCCGCCTCGGCCGGATCGTCCGACGACTGCTGCGCCTTCCTGATCAACGGCACAGCCTGATCGAATACCGGCGCAGCCTTGCGGACATCCCGTCGGACTTCTGTCGTATCCGCCAGCATCCTCGCAAACTCGCGATTGAATTCCTCCTCGGCTTCTTCGTCGTATTCGTCGCGCTTGCTGATACTGCCGATCAAGCGCACTTCCTCGTCTTCGTCATCGGACGACGCGTCAATGCGCGCGCCGGCGGCGCCCTGCAGAGTATCGTCAGCACTGATACCTCCATTCAGATAGAATGTACTCGCCTCATCGTCGTCTGCGGCTTCTTCTTCCTCGTCTTCGTCTTCTTCGTGCTTCCGAGCGCTATTGCCGGCATTCTCCGCATCGTCTTCCTCTTCTTCTTCTTCGACGTCTTCTACAGTGACAGTGTTAAAGCTTCTGACATCGCAGGATATCATGAGATCGATAACGCAAAACTTGCCTTCGAACGGCTGTGCCACCAGCATCTCATCGATGGCCACGGCGGCCTCCTGGAAGGTCTTGAAAGGCGCCATCTTCGGTCTCAGCATCTGGAAGGCACACAGCAAGATTAGCCAACGAATGACATTGTGGATGGAGGCAACCTACCTCGAGAGTGTCCGACACCATAAATTCGACGTCCATCGGCAAGTCAGCTTTACACAGAACATAGGCCTGAGGAAACGCGATACGGCGTCAACACATTCTCGAAGCTGACCTGCTCGAGCGTCTCACCTGGAAGATAGTAAGGAACTGATCCAACTTTTTCTTATTCGAACCACGGTCGAAGCAGGCGCCGCAGGTATCGAGAAGTGTGCACACCAAGCGGATCCGGAAAAAGTCGTCGGCGGCATCGATATCGGAAGACCGCCCGGGGAGAGGCAGACCCTCGGCTACACAGACAAACACATTTCAGCGAAAACCAGGGGAGAATTCAGTGGCGGATCCTACAATGACCGAACGTGATTAGAGACCATAAAGTATCAAAGACGACAGGGGTGCTGACGACCCTATACATGTATAGTTCGCCGAAGAATTTCATGGTGGAGATTCTGCGCTGATTGTGTTTGAAAATGTTGTCCTGCGGAAACAATGACCTTAAATCAATGCCCGGAAATAGAGGTGGCGCGTAAGACTCACTTCCATCCCAGCTCGAATATCCTCCAAGACCTGATCCAAGACACCAAGACTGAAGTCCGGATGATACTTTTGCAGATCGTACACCAGCATTGCTACCAGAGGGATATTCCCATACTTGACCTCCCAAATTTCGGTGAACGTCTTGAAGATAAAGTCGACAGTCTCGCCATCTTCCCAGTGCATCTTTCGAATGAGCTTCAGAACCTTGTCGATTGTTTTTTTGATTAGGACGTCTTGTATCAGGTGCTGAATGAATAACTGCATAGGCGTCAATACCACTTGGGTTATCGCGACCCGCTCCGGAGGATTGCACTGATAGTATGCATTCTCGAGCATGACTTTTTGACGCGCGTCAAAGTGCTGGGTGTTCTGCTTCCTGCGCATGAGATCCACCTGCGAATGCGAAGCATATCATCAATGCCTGGAAAACGCAGGGAAAGTGTAGACATACCATAGCCTTTGCTCGTTCGCTAGTCTCTTGATTCCGAAGCAAGAATCGTCCGCACGATTCCAGCAGGTTGGCGACATTATCCACATTTGACCCGGTAAAGTCGTCGAGGCATACTTTCAGTACGTGTAGGATTGTATGAGGCTGGGCTACCTTGAACTTGGCCAGCTCGGCATAGTACCGAATATTCTAGATGAGTGTGATATCAGCCGACGACCTGGGTGCAATCCGCTGAGCCAGAGACACCGACCTTCAACCGGACGGATTCCAGTTCAACCACGAGCTTTTTCCGCTGCAGATACTTGAACTCCTCGTCCAATATGGCGATCAAGCCGACCCCGATATCGGGCATATACTTGTTCAATATCGCTGCGAACCGAGCGTAATGCGGCAAAAGGTCTGTTCGATTTTTCGGTATCGTACCGAGGAACTGGAAGAATCAGATCAGCGGATGACGATTGCGGAGACGAACGCGACAGACGCACCTTGATACACCTCTTCCTTGCCGCCTTGGAATTCAAGTACGCAAAATCCACGGCTAGCTTGTCGATCACCGTTCGGTTATTGGCTTCCGGCAATGCTGCAAACACGGCCGTCAACCGTGCTGCCGGTCCCGACTGTAAAGGATCCCCCTCGTCCAGGGCTAGGTTTTTCAACCCCTCAAGCCCGAGCCCTTCTACAGCTTCCCCATTCGTACCCATTTTGGCCGTGTCGGTCTGCTGAGCGTCTCCGGCATCAGAGTACGCAGAACCGGGCTTCGTCTCGGGCGAAAGGACGGCAGCATCGTCGGCCGAAGCTTGGTCCGGTTCTCCATTGGTCTTCAGTCCCAGAAAGCTAGGAGGCACGTCGTCTGCCAAGTCCAGGATATCCTCGTAGAATTTCCGTTCTTCTTCGTCATCCCAAATCCCTGACCCGGTCGTTTCTTCCCCGTCTTTGTCAAAGGCGGAGCCGGTGTTGACAATCTGCAAGCCAGATTTGGCGAGGCTTGCAGCTGTCGGAAGCTTTGGCGGAGTGAGATTCAGCAGATCTGCCAGACTGTCGGGCAGAACGTTCGATCATCTTCGAGGCGCACCATGGTCGAAGAAACAACTCACCTCTGGACGCCAGCCTGTAATTTTTCGACCGCCTTGGTCATCCTCTCATAAGCATTCTGACGATCCTCAAAAATCTCCCCCGCCTTGATGTACGCCTCGTAATTCTTCTTATCCTGCTCGAGCAATTTCTACGTATGGCCCAAAACCCACATCAGACTCCACCAGCCTTTCGTCCCGAAGTCATACATACCGTCTGCCCCTTGACCAAAGCCTTGCTCGCCGTACTGAAATACGTCTCAAACAGCTGACGGAACTTGCTCTGAAGCTCGGGCGGGACGAGCTCGTGGTGCGTTCCATTCGCAACCGCAAGATCCGGCAGAGCGGCGTCGCCGAGGTATGCGCGTTTGTAAGATTTGAGAAACGTGATGAGCAGAGGTATGTTGGAGTACGTGGGATCTCCCGACATCTAGCGCGGGACGACCAAGTCAACGACGGCGGACTGTCAGAGAAGTCGTTATCAAGCACTCACGAGCCCCTTGACACGTTCAAACACATGTTCCTGCCCAACCTGCTCATTAACAATCCCCTTACTCGCCTTTCCACCCTTGAAATTCTCCCACGCGCCTACCAGACCCAACTCGGCGATGACCCGGAGGACGGGACGAACACGGACGATCCGTTCTTTCTCTTCCTTGTCCCGGTCAGTGGCGGGTGCCGTTGCGGTCGATGGAGTGGGATTGGATGTGGCGAGGACATTGAGTAGTTCCGGTAGGAGGGAGGTCAGGAAGTCGGGAGTAAGTCGAGCGTGGAGATGGGAGATGACCTAGCATGAAAGGAAAAAAATCAGGCTCGGGACCCTCGACATGACGTTGAAAGTGTTCCACTCACCTCGACGGCACTGTCTATGTCCGCCTTACCACCCTTTGAGCTGGTGATGCCTTCCACCGTCGCCGCCACGATCTCGGCGACATATTTGGTCAAGGTGAGACCGTCGATCTCCTTGATGAGCGCGTCGGACGAGGTGGTGAGAATGGCCGATCGGAGCTTGTTGATCAGGGTCGTATGCTTCTTGAGGGATGCATCGAGAGATCCTTGGGGCTCTAAAAGTACACCCGAGTGGTATTAGACGACCGATCATGCGTGCGTCGCTGATATTCAAGTCCGACGGCGGAACGGTCGACAAGAAATCCGACTCACTGTAAGCGTCCTCTTCCCAATACCTTTGATTCTTCTCCTTCAACGCTTCCCGCGCAGGCAACTTTGCCGCGAAGTCGTCCTTGAGAGGTGCACTACCAGCGGGATTGGCAGTCCCATTTGATTGATCTCCGGCAGTCATCGGCTGCGGGACTGAAGATACCGCCATGATTGGAGATTCGCCCTTTTCTGTAGCTGATTGTGGATTTCGACAGGTGTCTGCTTTAGAATCCCATCGCGCTTTTCGACGGCTGAAAGGGAGGTGATATGGGTAGATTCCCCGTCAACTCTGTTTGGACTGTGCTGTGAGTGGAAGGAAGGTGCAACGAGGTGACTATGATCCCTATAGCTAGCGGAACTGGATCTTCCTTGCCTCCACTTCGATCGCTCACAGGGAGGTATTCTTCCACTATCATAGCTACGATCATCGCTCATCTCAACTACCCTGTACCATCATCCCTCATCTCTTACTTCCCCCTTTCCCTTAGCATCCCTCGCGTCTCCACCATGCCGTACGAGCACACCTCCCTCACTTCGGCCCAAACCGCAACCATCCAGCTCCTCGTCTCTCAAGTCGCACGAGCCTTCTTCGACCCGCCGTACGTCGTCATCCTCGAACGACTCATGACGACGCGCGATCTCTGGGGCGAGATGGAGCTCACCCATGCGGTCGGGCTGGGACCGGCGAAAAAGGAGTTGAACAAGTTTATGGTCGGCATGTTGAAGCAGCGGCTGGTAAAGAGGTTTGTAGCGTATGATTCCGGGTCTTGTTCAGCATAGTTGACGAACGCCTATCACATGTCATTGCCCGTGTCCCCACAGCTATGTGAATACGGAACGCAAGCTGGATCAAGCGATCGTGAATGGAAAGTTTACAAGACCGAATGTGCAGAGAACGTACTATTATATAGACTACCACGACTTTACCGACGTCGTCAAGTACCGACTGGCGGTCATGCGTCAGAAGCTAGAGGCTACACTGAAAGTGGCAAGTATCCCTCCAGCTTCCTTCATGACATACACTCATCCCCCAGTGCCAACCGCAGGAAGTCAACCAAAACGACTACCTCTGTCCCCGCTGCAAAAAACAATTCAACCAACTCGACGTCGCCTCCCTCGTCGCCCTGACCGCCTCCGCAGGCCGGTTCGACCTCTGCTGCGACGTGTGCGGGACGGAAATCATGCAAAAGAGCAAAATGTCGGGCGCGCAGCAAGGGGAACAGGCGAAGGATGCCGTGAACGCGAGGATGCAGTCGTTTAATGAGCAGACGCATGGGATACGGCAGACGTTGCAGTTGGTCGAGAAGATTCGGTATGAGAAGTAAGTTGCTCCGGTTAAAGTGTACCTCAGCTTGGAGACTGGAATCGCGTGCTTCGCGCAGAATCGACCCGCTCGCATGGCTCGTCCGCCATATACCAGAAACCGTCGTCTTTGAACTTGACGAGGACGGGAATCCGATCAAAGGCTCGGATAAGCCAAAGGAAGTTGCGATGGCTGTTCCCGGTGGAACTGGGATGGTCGTTGTTGAAGACGACGACGCAAAAGCGAAACGGGAAGAGGAGCAAAGACGGATCGCCGAAAGACAAATGTACGTTCCGCTACTGTTTGATCCTTCCACGCCTCCGCGCACATTGACCCCCCTTCTTCCCCCCGGTCGACCTTGTTCCAGCATGCAAAACGCCCTTCCACAATGGCATACGCATTCTACCATCTCTGGCGATCAAACTGGTCTCGGTCTCGCGCATGAAGAACGACAGGCCCGGATCGCCTCGAACGGTAAAGGACGGGCGGCGAACGGTGTTGACGCCGGTCTTGCTGAGGGCGTTGGAGGCAACGAACAAGATGGTGCGTCCGTCCTCCCGTCGAAGGACATACTGTTGCCAGAGTGGTTGGCTGATTTCCGCGAATTGCAGATCTTTCCGCCTACTATGCCTCCCTCGGCGCGCAGCCGGCTGCAGTCGAAACTACGGTGAAAACAGAGACCGTCCCAGCTCCCCCGGACGACGAGGACGACGAGATGGAAGATGTCTCGGCGGGTCCCAGCAGCGCCGCTGGACCGTCAACCTCCAAGATTGCTGTGCCGGCTGCGGATCAAGCCGATGAAGATGAGTTCGAGGAAACCCGCGTTCCCGCCGCAAGTACGAACAGCGCAGAAGACACGGCAGAGGGTGTGGATCCAAATACCATGGTGATGGGTAGGTGTCATCTGCTCATCCTTGCTTTTCACCGCATTGATTGTTGCATCATAGTAAATGGGGAGGCAATGCCCTTCTCCCAGGTTCAGGACAACGAGGATCTTCTTGATCAGATGACGGCCGACGAATACAGCGTGAGTGACGATCCGTCGTTCCGGACCGATGCGATACTGACCTCACATCCCTCTTTCAGGCGTACTTCCGTTTGCTCGACGGATAATCGATGCAGACAGCCTGTGCCGGATGTCGCTGAGCGTGTATCATGTAGTCCATGCATTTCGACTGCTCGAATGGTGAACTTCAAGGACATTCAAGGCTTCATGCCAATGACATAATGTTCATCGCAAAGGGACAACCACTCTGGATCCCTCTTTCTTCTATGAAATACAGCTACAACATCGCCGTATAACCTACTTTTCCTCCACAATCTTATTGATAAGCGTACCCACGCCGTGGGAAACCTCGACCCGAAACTCGTCTCCATGCTTGAGCAAGTTCTTGGGCTCAGACGACCATCCAACCCCTGCCGGAGTGCCGGTGAGGATGATGGTGCCTGGCTTGAGCGTGGTTCCCTGCGAGAGGAACGATACAATCTTGGGGACGGTGAAGATCAGATCACTACGAAAAGTAGAGTCAGCTCCGCACGTTCCCCTGATCTTCAACTGTCCACGCACTCAAGCTTGCTCTCCTGCACCACCTTTCCATTCTTGCTGCCCTTGATGTACATGTCGCCGATATTTTCTACCTTGGAAGCAGGTACAAAGGCCGGGCCGATAGGACATGCCCCGTCGAACGACTTTGAGTAGCACCATTGGGATTGGGCGAATTGTTGCGCTCGTGAGGACACGTCGTTGGAAGCGGTGTAGCTGCACGTACTCGTAAGCACGCCGCGAGGCTCGAAGGAACCAGGACTCACCCGGCTACGTATTGCATGGCTTCTTCCTCGGAGACGTTTTTGCAGCTCTTCCCAATCACGACAACCTAAGGGTGCGCACGATGAGTCAGTATCAGGAGTGACTTCAGTTGAGTGTAGAGGCTACTTACCAACTCTGACTCGTAGTCTGCGGCGTTATCGCCAACGTATGCCTTCGGAATGACCGTAGGCGCCGGGTAGGGGTCGGCCAGAGCTGTAGAGGGTTTCCTGTTCACGAATAGAGGTCAATAGCGGATCCGGAGGCATCGAAGGGGATATATACATGAAGAGGACAGGAACCGTGGGCAGGGCCATCTTCACTTCATGAGCGTGATTGACATACTGCCAAACGAATCATGCTTAGTCTGCTGCCTGAAGAGAAATCGAACAGACTCACGTTGAGCCCGATACACCGAATTGTTCCCACCTCTTCTTCGGCAAGAGGACTGAGCAACTTCTCAACCTCGACTGTTTCCCCCGTCTTTTCCCCGGGAGAGAGGACCGACTTGCCGGAAAAGACGGAAACCTTGATAGGCTCAGCGTTGTACGCGGCGAGACCGACGTCCTGAGATGGGTCGGACGGTTCACCGATGACCGCGCTAGTTCCTGACTTTGGGATGAAACGGACGAGGCCTGATAAACTCTGGTGGTCAGTGAATGCAAATGAAGAGGATCGAGATACGTACGAGCGTAGCTTGACGTAGCGGACATGTTGCGGGTTACTTGATGTGTCTGTCGAAGCGTACTGTAAATTGAGGATGTGCGATTGACAGCTGACAACGGTCGAAGTAGAATCATTCACAACCGACGAATGCCAACCGAACTTCATCCATGAATATACCTCCAGATTATGAATAGCAAGCTCGACCCGAAAGCAAACCACCCTGTCCGCCGCATTGTCCGATGGCCTCTCGTCTCTCGCACCGATGATGCCGCGACCCGTCGGCGATGGGCGGTGGGTCATGTGGATCCGCCTGCCCCGCTTTTCCTCTCTAAAGCGACTTGAAAGTGACAACTTGTAATCTTGCTCTTCCCAGCTCTCTTCCCACTCGCCATCTATTCAAACAAGCTTGCCGGAATGGCTCGCCGGCGGGGACTGGCCAGCTCGGGTGATAGGAGTGATGCTATTCCCCGCCCGTTTTACCCCTTGCGGCGTGGGACTCAATCGGATGATCGTGGATTTCCGTATATGGGCGGAACGAGATCGTCATTCACCAGGTCAGTTCCACCTTCCCCTCAAATTGACCTTCAGCAGGCTTTAACATCGAGCAGCAATAAACAGCAAACATGGGCAGTACGTCACTTTCTGGTAGAGGGAACCATGCGAGACTCACATCGTCTTCTCTCCGTCAGGAATCGTACACATCGTGGTAAGAGCCACAACCTCCTCGACCCACTCGAGCCCTGGCTGACTTCGAGCTACGCCTCAAGCTATGGAAATTGAAAGACACGCCTGACGCTCGATCCCAAGTGGAAAAGATCAAGGACCTCCCCTCGTCCGGCCGAATCGTCTGCGAGATGGGATCCAACCACATCGTCGGTGATGCCAGGAGTCAGGGTTACAATTGGGGGATGTACAGCGTGTGGAACTCAATAGAGGAACTCCATGCGTATGCAATCAGCAAAGAGCACGTCGAGTAAGTCTTCCGGGTTGGAGATGTGTCTGGTGTATTGATCCCACACGGCGAGCAGTTGCGCCAATAATCATGTCAAGCCGAACACGAACGGGTCGTTGGCGTATGACTGGGAGCTTCCGGAGGGCCTTTGAATGTCTTTGAGGCGATCATCAGACAGCTATTTGGACAGGCACGCAATGTTCGTGTGGCCGACGATCGCAGGAATATCAAATACTGCTTCATAGTCAAGACACGGTCTTCGTGATCGACCTTGGAATGGGGCATGCCCGGAGATGTCATGACAGCTGCGATGGCAGGTCCCAGGTATCCTGAGATGCTGGTGAGGTCGTTGAGAAACATGCGATGGCTTTGAGCTCGATGTGCACGTGAAGCGACTACTCTCTACTGCTACAGCTAGTTGCGCATACACCTCGAAACACACTTTCATGCACCCAATGACCAGGCCGAGCGATGCGCGTCTTTCAACTGGCAGGGTCGTCAAAGCTGTCGTCAATACCTGCTCGTCAGATCCTCATGTTTCAAGAGCTATCAACTCGCAGTCGTGCCCAGCATTTGTTTCATGAAGGTTCCGAGTTCCGAGATTTTAGCTTCCGATAACCGAGAGAGCGATATTTTAGCGAAGATGTAGAGTATATAACGTCTGCAGCTGTGTGTTCATCCATGTTGAAGTATGCTGACAGTCCGCCAACGAAGACATAACGACCCGAAACAGGCGAGCAGATCAGAACTCCACGACATGATATGAGCTTGCGTCTCACCTCGACCTCGACCTCGACAATCCGTCATCACCTTCGAACTCTAGGATCCCGTATACCACACCAATGGATCAACATCGCGCTATTGCTTCCCGTCGCGGTCTTTCTTGCGCTCTACGCCGTCAACGAGAGAAGATCGGGGCGTATCAAGAGCGAGCTGGAGTATGAGCGGGTTGTATGGCCGCAGTATTTTGGGTTTCCGGAATGGTATGGGAAGCCGAGTCTGGATCGCTTTGCAGCGGGGGAGGAGCGGGAGCTTGAGAAAGACAGTGTTCTGCCGGGAAAATCCCTGAAGACATCCACAGAGCCCCTACAGCGACCCATACGTGTTCTAGGATTGATTCGTGAGTGTCAATCCTTGTTAGAGCTTTCTCAGTTGTCTTACGGCGCTTTTCAGCTTCGAATCCTCACCTGCATCAGCAGGCAGTCTTTTTACATCACTTGGCGAACGCTGGAAAATATTCCGGAACGCTGGATGTCACCTTACGAGAGGTCAAAGAGCTCGAAGGTGAAAATGTAGAATGTTGGGAATGGGTATGGGCTTTTGAGGACTGTGAGTAGTTTTCTGGCGGTTCGGGAGGATGTCGACTGATATTTCGCTTAGTACCGCAAACGCTTTGGCCTGCGGGATGTGACCCCGTCATCATAAAGTAAGTCCTACTCACCGCTAATGTTGTGCTGCAATTCACATGTCTCTCGCAGGGAACCCGACATGTCCGACCCAAACTTAGATCTGGCTCAAGAGATCCGGAACAATGCAAGTTGATCGGCAATGGTAGCGTCGACGTTCCGCTTACCTTCTTTTCTCCCTATAGATCACCCTTCTGACCGAAGCAGATAACCAACAAATACGATCGGTCCTGAGCCTTCTATACGGAGACTCGTTTAAACACACCAATTCACCGCCGCCAATACCGGACGCTCACCAGATCGGCCTGATCCACCAAAGCTTGCCGTCCGCAGATCCGTCCACTTTCTTTCCAGATCGTGGGATGTCCGGCCGGAAGCGGAAACGCGTGACGCTCTTCCTCGGGTCTGATATGCAGAAGAGGTTGACGGATGATTTGGGGAGGAAGGAGGCCATCAAAGACCACTTACCCGGTGGCTGGACAGTCTTTTTCGGTAAGTAGCGTGCCGTTTCGCGACCTGACTCCGTTAACCATATACGATGCACCTACACTTTCAGAGAAAGACCCCTTACAGCCAAGCACATGGCAATCATTGACGGGAAAGCAGTCACCCTCGGACTGGGGAGAAGCCACCGCCCGACGGCTTGCAAATGATGAGGAGATCGCAAATACAATGAGACACAGCGGGATATGTGTATTTGAGGCAGATTGGGCCGGCGAGGTCGTGTCTGAGAGGTGCGTCTTTATCGCCATCACTGGACGGGTTCACTGCTAATGTCTATCGACAATAGAATGGCTCAAGCCATGTTATCGGGCTGCGTAGTAGCTACCGTCACTCCTCCTGTGTTCAAGAGTAAGCCTATCCTGATCTCACAATTCGTGGCCGCGTTAATGATACCGGGTTGGCGCGAACAGAAGCCATCTCCCAATTCGTCATTCCCCTAGACCCACTGAAATCGCTCACGACCAGTTCGCACTCTCACCAAACCATTCATACGAATTTGCTGCCTCAGGTCATTCAAATCAGCGGCATCATCTCCGCATACACGCCAGAAGAGCTAGATGAAAAGGCGTTGTGGGCATTCATGTTTGCGAGCGAGACGGTTACGACGCAACGCAAGGTACAGGAAGTGGAGGAATTGGTCAAGCTGTGGCGGGCAGGTGGAAGGGGCTTGCAATTGCCAGGCGGGTATACCAATGTGGTATAGGATGCATCGCTTGAGACGATGATCATACACATCTCCGATCCACTCAATTTCAATGGGGAGGGTTGACGGAGTGGACGCAAATGCATTTACAGGTATCCAGAGGACCGCATCCCTTTCGTACTTTGACCAGTTTTGTGAGCGTCGAGGCTTCCTCAACCCGATCCGGCAGAACAAGCCGCCGCATTACCATTTACTTTTCGAAGGTGCCGTCTAGCATGAGTCATCCGGCTTTCCCTGAAGATGAAACTTCGTATTCTACCTGTTCCACTGTGAAACGCTGTGAAGTCGATTCCAGCGCTAGCACATGTCGCCAGAGGATATGGAAGCCCCAAGATAATCGTGGACCATCGAACCATCTCAAGTATGCGATGGCTCATGAGCTAATGGGCCAACGCAGATGACTCATCCTGGGAGAATCATTGGAGATATGTGGGATCGTGGACGTCGCGCATACTCGACTGCAGAAGCTTTGTCAGTCTGGAAGATGACTACTATAATAGACATTCGCTCAACGCGCACGGGACCGCGCACGCTCACGCCATGCGCAGAAACGCTCAAGGCAGACATGCGCCAAAGTGCCTTACTCCTGCCTTCACGCCAACTGCTCAGTGTATGTCGAAGCAAGGACTCGGGGAGAACTGTCAGCGACGGCATACATACCAGCCAATCCGCCCTTTCCGATGGATTTGCCACCTTACTTGTCGACTGCGTGCGCGCACCCAAGCCGATCGACCCTTTGGATCCGAATAATGAGCGGCGCTATGATGCATGTCAGGCACACTACTGGCTATTACAGTGTTATGCTTCCATTCTAGTCCAGGCTTATACAGCTAGCAAGTAAACTAGAGACGGAGAGAACGACAAAAGGGCTGTTCGCCTTGCAATTGGCCGTATTCACGATCGCGATAGGATCCTGACGACGGGGACAGCTACGACGCGCTCGCTAAGAGCCGTTCTCCCTGTTCGATTCGATACAACAATCGAAACATCAGCAATACCGGAGGCCGTGACGACAGACGACAGAATCGCTGACTTCAACGAGCTCTTCAACGCGCTTTTGGCATTATCAGCAAGCGACGATCCATTATCTTCCCTCGAGCCTTACGAGGCAGGATTTCTCAGTTTGAGGCGCCTCCGATCAAAGGATCCTTTGGCAGGACGACGCTCGCGGGAGAGATCCACTGATCATTCATCGATCAGCAAGAGGGGTATAGGGAATTTAACGTGGAAGGCGTTTCTGAACGAGTGGATACCGGTTGAAAGGGATATCATTGTGAGCTTCATACCCGGCCGCGTTCTATGATCGTCTCGGACGCCCATCGCGGAACTGCGTTGGCGTAGTGACTGAATCTTACTGTGACCTTTGCTACTTAAAGGATACCTCGCCTCACGGTCATCAGCTCGCATTAAACTTGGGAATATTTGGACGGGTGTCAGAGTTGAAGAGCGAGAAACTTGGGAGAAGGTCATGCTAGTGTCGGAACGTTGACATCGATAGGACGCTCAGGCTCGGCCTTTGGTCCGCGTATCCTTCATTCGCTCATCTACCTGTGAGTATGAATGGTCCACCCTTACGTTAACTGCGATTGACATCTTTTGCGACCGACAGTTCACCTCCCGATGTCGTCGCAGAATGTTGAGGAAGTCTTCTTCCTGGATGACATAGGCTCTCCGCCATCTGGGCCTCCTCGCACGCTCACCTCCTCACCGGTGCAAGGGACATCCACGACTCCAACGGAGACGGCAAACAGTTCAAGAGGATCAAGCCCCACAGCTTCACCGCATAAATCGCTAGTGGACATCCCGAGCGTCGGTCAGGGTCAGGCGTCAACGATAGGCAATCAACCAAGTTCGGGTCCAACGTATCTTGGTGCTCCCATCGCGCCGATACCGAAACAATCGTCGAATTTATTAGGATCTTCACTGCATAAACGGCCCATTCACGCGACTCCTTCCGCTCCGTCACCCTTGGCGCGTGCCTCAATAGTACCGCATTCGTCTGAGGACAGCTCATCCAACGATTCGGACGTCATCTCGGATGAAGAGGATGATTGCATGGGCAACTCCGGTACGTTCCGAGAGGCATTGGAAGCGCATACGGGGACAACGGCGAATCAGAGGGAAAGGTTCACGCTAGGTTCGCCCCGCCATCAAGGCCTCGCCGAAGGCACAGATTCTGAACGGGTCAGTGGAAGCTCGTATGCAGGGATCTTTACGCCTGGTTCGCTTCTACGAGGGAAACGAGCGGATAGCGGATCGAGTCACAGTCAAACTTCGAACAGCGGTGGCGCAATGTCGGTGCCAGGACATAGAGAGACTGGTACCGTCCCGACCGGTCATCCGCCTGTCTTCGGGGGATCGCCGTTATCGTCTCAGGCGTATCCGCGGCCCCGTGCGGAGAGCTTCGGCTCTTCTATGGATCCGTTGATGATCAATACGAGTATCGGCGTAGCTTTGCGGGAACGCAGTGACAGCATCGGCTCCTCAGCTGGGCGCCCATCTGGAGCTAACAGCGTGCTCGGCTTCAGTACGACCATTCCGGAGCGGAGAAGGATGTCGGACAAGGGGAAAGGAAAGGAGGTCTGGCCAGGGGAAGCCGCCAGTTCGAGTTCGATGGGCGCCTCGGTGGGATCGTCGTCATCCATGTCTTCTTCGAGAGCTAGTCCGCGCAGAGAACGTGCCAATCTGAGGGCGACAGCCAGTCTTGCAGGCGATAGGTGAGTGTGTTCCATGTTGTTCCTGTTGTCGTACTGATCCGATCGTCTCCGCAGTCCCGTTAAGTCTCGACGATTCTCAGAGTACTCGCATTCCGGATCAGAGGGTCGCCGTCTTTCCATCAGCAGCAGTAGTGGATTATCGAGAAGTTTGGCAGCCCCCATGGTGCCACATGCGATTTCGACCATATCGCCCCTGAACCCTTTGCCGTCGCCCTGGGGCAACTCTAGCGATGAGTCCAAGGGTACCTCCAAATCAGCAGCGAGCGATAGTCCAACTTCCTCATCGGGAGCCATTCGACTTAATCGGGTTCCGTCATCGGTGCGACTAGCTACAGATCTCTTGAAGTCGACGCCGTCTATGGAGTCTAGTATAGTCCTCTCGCCACTTCCGGCCGGTGCTGCTAGGCAGATTGGCGGCGATGCTCTCAAGCACAAAGAGTCCGATCCGAATGTCACAATACCATCGACCCCGGTCGCTACAAGGAACGCCACCCCAGAAGAGATCCCGTTACTGCAGGACTTCTCGAGTGATCTGCCTCCACTGCCTCTTGCCGTTACAAGAGCACCGGAACCGGATCTTACGATCAGTCCAGCTAGGTTGCCCAAGATGACTGCTAGGGTGCGGGGTTCGCTGCCGCCCCCCAGTGCCTTCACAATTCTCAACGATCCGCCAGTCGAGTCGCCCCCTATGCAACAGCGGGAGCTCGTGCTCACTGCGGATTCCGGGTCTACCCCAGGCACCGGTACGACGGCTCTAGACATTTCCAAAGATGCCTCTAGTACGCTTCCGCGTGATATATCGCTTTCCGCTACCGAAGCCAGCTCAGGCCAATATCAAGCGCAAATCGGTCTCAGTATCAACGCTGCAACGAGTCAACACAGCAAAAAGTCTTCCGAGCCGTTTGCAGAAAACCTCTCGCCCGCGCGAGATCTTCCAGAGCGATTTTCAGACTCGGCTGGTAAGCCACAGCCAGATGTCGAGGGGGATGCTGCCCGGCACGCAAATTTGATCATGCAAACGCGACGGGCCAAATTACAGAAATGGAGACCCGCTAGTGCCGAAAAGGAAGAACGTGGATTCGGACCGAGTACGATCTCGGCCCCACCGCGCTTGGGCAGGACTTTCAGTGCTTCTGGCATTGGGGTGTCCTCCGCATCGGCTGCACAACGCTTATCGGCTTGGAATTTTCAAGAGACGGAATCCTCATTTGCGCGGCGGGAGGACTCTTTCATCGATGCGATGATACCGCCTACGGCGGATTCCCTCACACTGGGACGATCCCCGTTATCTGCTGTACCGATCAATCTTCAAGAAGGGTTCACCCTTCAGGTGCCGCAATCGCCATCAGACAAAAACGCAATGGAGAAGGTCCCAAGTACGGAGAGCAACGTGAATGGTATCGAGTGGGTGGACTGGCTTGACGAGTACAAAAAGTACAAGGAAGCCAAGATTCGATCTGAAGAGGAGAATCTGCCTCAAACAGAGCTGGCCGGACCGAGTGAGAGCCAGTTGTCAGCACCGTCCGCGTCGCTACTATTGCCGTGTTTTCCAGAGACCCTCAAGGAGGAACACGGGATGCCTCCGACCCAAAAGTCGCCTCAGCCAGCACAGGAAAGGTTGCAGTCCACCGATCGACCAGAGGTCACCGCCAGGCCTCAGCATTCCGCCGCAATACCAGTCATGCCCGTCAACAAGCTGTCGAAAGACCCTGGTCAGCCAGGCAATGTACCGCAGCGTAGTGCATCAAAAGTAGAGCCTAAAAGGGCCCCGACCATGGCATCATCAAACCCACAGAGCCTGTACGCCCGACAGACGTCATACTCGCACAAGGGTTCTGCCAAAAAGGCAAAAGCGTTGGGCAACAAGATTGAAGGCTGGTGGCATTCCGTTAAAACCAACTTTCAAAATCCGACTAGTGCGAATCTTCCGACCCCGAAGATACTGCCGTTTCCCCCAAAGAGTCTTCCGCTCAATCAAGTTGGACCTTCCCGCGCGAAAACTCCTGTTGTCAAAGTGCCTTCTGCACCTCCGTCCCGACGAGGCAGTGTTATGCCGCTGCATCCAGAAATTCCAGTAACGGAGGCAACTTTCGGTGAAGACATGCAGCAACAAGCAAGTGCCCTGAGGACTGCGACATCGCACACCAATTTGGCGCGCCTCAATGAGGAATCTTCAGAGCAGCCGGCCGAGAACGCTCCGGTTCCGCCTTCTCCTGTGCCTGCCCCGACGCTGGGACCGCGTCAGTCTAGTGATCCAACCCATGGTCAAGCCGGCGAGGCCGAATGGGTGCAGCGCTTGAAACCAATGAAAAGGGCTTCAACAGGGCTGGAGGCGCGACGGAAACAACCGGCCCTATCGCTTAAATTGGATCAACAGATGCTGGCTCTACCGATGCAAACTCAGAGACAGTATAGCGATGGGTCGATGGCCGCCTCAACTTCTAATATCAGCAGTAGTACGGGCAGCCGCGACGCAACTACGTATAGTAGACAAACCTCAAGTATCGGTTTGACTACCGGAATGGCCGGATGGGATCAAACGCCATCGCCTTTGCAAGCTCTGAATGCAAAGCAATCGCAAAGAAACGAGTTTCTGTCTCCGCCGCAGACCGGTGCAACGGATTTCAATCAAGTGTCCGTACAACGGCACGTGAAACATCGATTGACAGTGGCCAAGGAGAGTTGCGACAGGGATCTTCAGGTGATAATAGCGGATATCACGGCATATGTCGAAGAGCTTCTCCAGCGGGAACGACAAGCATCGCAAGGCATTGCTGTCGAAGGCGAAGGGAATGCGGAAGTATTTGACAACAGCGAGCGAGCCTATGGCTCCGTCTCTAGCATCGGTACGGATGGAGGCATGACGACAGGCCTCGATGCGGAAGCTCTCGACCGGGACTCGTCGATGTTGCCCAGTGGTCAGGAAATTCCCGCTCTTTTTCTCAATGCAAAAGCTGACTATCTGGTACGTTCACAGCAACGTACGTGGCCATCCCGCGCCGTGCACGATCACGCCAAAACTCCGTCTCTCTCGCGAGTAGCCCGTTGAAGAAGAGGGAAACGATAATCAGCTCTACTCGGTCAGGCCCCTTGAGCCCCGGCAGGCGGAAGTCCTCCATGATTCCTCCCAACAGGACAGGCCGTGCTGCGGAAATCGGATCGCGGTTCGGTCGGGCCCTCGAATTGGGTGGCGAGGCGCAATCGCAATCTAGATCTGTTTCGCGATCTCGATCGCCTATGCCACCTGTCCGCCGCGCGAACGAAGAAATCACCGATGACAGTCTCGTCGATGGTTTACAACAAATCATAGCCATTGCCACAGACGTGCTCGAGATGACCGTGTCTTCTTTGCTGTCGAGGCCAGCAGAGTGTCAACGCAAAGTCGGGGATGTCGTAACCCTGGGAGAGTTGTGGAAGGCGCATCCTGATTGGCCAGGAAAGGAGTGGTACTTTCAGCTTCTTCTCGCAGTAGCAGCTCTGAGTCGCGTGGTCGGGTGGTGGGAGACCGAAAAGGGATTCTGGAATTGGGATGACGAGGACGACATCGGCCAGTTCACTTTCGTCATGAAGCCTGTTCAGGGCACGCAGAGTCAGCACAGTACGCCAATCCTGCATCCTCGAGTCCAGCCCACGGAGAGTATGACGGCCGGGCCTATCGCCTCGCACACACTTCGCCTTGAATCTGTGACGGATGCCGAGATCGCTCTTCCCCCGCCAATGCCAGTAGATGAAGCCCCGACTGCGGCTGTCGGTACCGACTTTGCCAGTAGATTCGAGGCTATCGAGGATCTGCAATTGCAGGCAGAACGCGCCAAGTCAGTCAACATTGTACTCGAACTTGGCTTGGATGGTGACACAATTGAATGGGTAAATCCTGCTTGGCAGGAGGTGCTAGGGTACGTTGGTCCTGGTAGTCTCACCTTTCTCGATTCTGATCATCAGTAACTTCTGTGCTCTATTCAGTACCGACCCAATGGAGAATGAAACGGCTTCGATATCCGCATGGATGGCCCCAGCAGACGTGGATGTGCTCTGCAATGCCGGTCGAGAATTGGAGAACGACGATAGTCATACCGCGCAGGCCAGGTTTCGTTTATTGCGGGCGCAGCTCAGCGATGATGAAGACGAGGGTGACCGCGAGCCCGGACCGACTTACCTCGAGTTCGAAGGCATCGGCATGCTCATGAGGGACCGCGAAACGGGCAACCCAACCCATACCATGTGGGTGATCAAACCTGTCATGTCATCTCAAGCAGAGGACGACGCGGGATCGGAGACTAGTTCCAAGAGCGGGCATGATGACCCACACGCACTCATCACTCTTTCCACGGCCGGGATCTTGTCGTCGCAAAGTCTCCTTTGCAGGATTTGCGAAAGAGAGGTTCCGACTTGGTTCTTTGAGAAACACAACGAAACGTGCAACGAAGTGCACAGGCTCGAAGCTGATATCGCCAACGTCAACGAGCGTCTCATGGAACTGCGGAAAAGCGTAGGGGAGACTAGGAAAGGCCTCGAGAAACCTGGCTCTTCCGTGACATACCAGGGCATGATCATTACCCCGCGTCCGAAAACAGAACCCGACTATAGACATGGCCAAGTCGCCCTTGCCGTGCAGAAAATCCATCAGGCTTTCTTGGAACAGGCGTATAATGTCCTCAGCGAGGCTTACCAAATCTCAACGCCAACAGTCTCCGAGGAGATGGCAAACACGCCGATTCGATATCAAACACTTCTGTCGCCGAAATCGGAGGAAAGACTGTCGCAGATCGGCAGATGGCAAAAGCCCAACACTGATCAGCCGGGACTACAACTGCTCTTCCAGGATGTTGATGACTTGGTTCGGGCCAAACAACGAGGCGTCAATCGCATGCGCAACACCATTGTATATTCGGAGCGAGTCCGACAGGAATGGGAGGATCGTGTGGATCGGATGCTCGCGATACAGGAGGAGTCAAGCGAAGGTAGCCAGACTTCTAAAGCTGATCACCAGATTCCGGAGGACACTGTCGATTCCGGCCTCGCTACATCCGCGGCAGATGCTGTCCGGGCCATTGATCGACACGCCCGATTGCCCGTGACCCTGGGCCGACACCAAAGTCATTCAGTCCCGCCCACCCTTCCCGAGAACGAAGATCGACCTATATCGACTCGGCATTCTTCAGGCGGCAATGCTGACGATATGAAGCTTTTCCCAACCTCGAGCCGACGTACATCGGCAACCAGGACACCTACAGAGATGCCATTGTCGCCAAGACTGCCACCTATTGCTCCGGGCCGGAAAAATGCGACCTCGATCAAAGACTTCGATATCATCAAGCCGATCAGTCGCGGTGCTTTCGGCTCCGTTTACCTCGCGAAAAAGCGGACAACGGGTGACTATTACGCCATCAAGGCACTGAAGAAGCAAGACATGATCGTCAAGAATCAGATCACCAACGTCAAAGCGGAGAGGACTATCTTAATGGACCAGGCAAATTCGCCGTATGTTGCCAAGTTGTTCTGGTCCTTCCAGAGTCGCGAGTATCTGTATCTCGTCATGGAGTACCTCAACGGAGGTGATTGCGCGGCACTGATCAGAACGCTTGGAGGTCTACCAGAGGAGTGGGTCAGGTGTTACATCGCCGAGGTCGTCCTGGGTTTGGAGTACATGCACGATCGCGGAATCGTGCACCGGTGAGTGTCTGTTGAATCTCTGAATCGGCTTAGCGTGCTGATTGCGAGTGGTGTTCGCAGAGATCTGAAGCCAGATAACCTGCTTATAGACTCGAAAGGCCATTTGAAGTTGACCGATTTCGGACTCTCGCGCGCGGGACTGCTAAATCGACAACTCGGTGGCTCACGGCCCTCAGCACTGCGAGGCTCCAGTTCTAAACGTAAGCGGGGCTCACATCGGAGCACGGCTCGCCGAACCGATTCACCTCTTCTCAATGCCATGTCGGACGATTCTCCCTCATTGACGCCCGAGGTCACGTTGCCGTCCAGTACGGGTGCCTTCAACCAGTCGTACTTTAGCAATCGATTGTCCGGTATCGGTTCCGCCGATGAGTCGTCCGGTTCTGAAAGCATTTCCGGTCAATTTGACAAGCAGCCATCCGGCAAAGGACACGAGAATGCGACTCCGGAAGGCCGGAAATTTGTCGGCACTCCAGATTATCTGTGCCCGGAGAGCAGTAAGTAGGATGACAAATCGATGGCCTACACTTGACTGATGGTAATCTGCAATCCTTAAGTCTTGGGCTTTGGTACGGACGCAGCGACTGTCGACTGGGTAAGCCGACTTATGCCTTCTGGTTCCGTCCAAGCTGAATGGTATCACTCATAGTGGGCGCTGGGCGTCGTCATGTACGAGTTTCTGTTTGGAATTCCACCCTTCCACGATGAGACGCCAGACAAGGTGTTTGAAAACATCATAGCTCGGCGCATCAGTTGGTACGAGGATCAAATCGAGATCTCGCCCGAGGCGCGGGACCTGATGGAGAAGTTGATGTGCACGGATCCACTTCATCGGCTGGGAGCGAACGGTGCGGCTGAAGTTAAATTGCACCCATTCTTTGCCGGAATCGACTGGAACACAATCGCCACCATCGAGGCCAATTTTGTGCCGAACGTGACAGACCCCGAGTCGACCGACTACTTCGATTCGCGGGGCGCACTCCCTCAGGTATTCGCTGAAGATGACGAGGAACCAAAGCGCGCCATGTCGGCATCCAGCATCCCGGTACAGACGGGGACACTGAGTGCTCCGGCGGAAATCGATGCTTCAGCTTCGACCGAAGACTTTGGCAGTTTCCACTACAAGAATGTCCACGTTTTAAAAGAAGCGAACGATGAACAGGTGCGAAAGCTACGAAAGGACTCGGCACTCCAGTCCGAATCCATGCTCCAGGGGCATATCAAGGATCGACGGCTCAGCCTGGCGATTGGCAAGAAGAAGAGACGGCACAGGTTGTCGATGAGCGATGTAGGTTCCGGTTTTCGTTTGCGGAATGTGGAAGAGTACTAATAATTCCTCCAGAACGGACCGCCGTCGCCATCGACGTCTACTTCGTCCTCTGCTTCAACGCCCGGCGTCCCTCAGACGCCGTCATGCATACTCTCTCCGAACCTTCGCCGGCCGTCGGAAAACAGGGTCAATAGAGTTAAAGCGATGCACGACTGGGATGAAACCCTGACTCGGCGCGGATCTGGCCCTGATCGACCTCGGGCATTGTCCACGTCGGAGGAACCGGTCGAACAGCCTTCGCATGCTTCCGCCGTCGCCCGACGGAACGCTCAGGCGGCTCAGATCGGCTTGGGTCGTGCTTCCAGCGCTGGTAACTCGCCCTTGTCGGACACTCGCAAATTCAGCGATGGGTACACTATCCCTACAAATTCGCGCGCGGTGGACGTCTTGATTGCCGAGGATAACCCCATCTCGCAAAAGATCTGCGAAACCTTGTTGACGCGGATGGGCTGCCGCTGTGTCTGTGTCGATGACGGCGCGGAAGCCTTGGCTGCAACAATGGGCAGTATCCGATTCGACGTGATCATTTGCGACCTTGTCATGCCCAATGTGACGGGTGAAGAAGTCGCACGCATGATCCGATCCACCAACAACCCGAACGTGAACACGCCCATCATCGCCGTCACTTCGTACGAGCATAAACAGATTTCCACGGTCATGGCCGAAAGCCAACGCGAAGCCTCGGGAGCAATCTTCAACGCCATACTCGCGAAACCCGTCACGAAACGAGCCTTGACCGACTGCCTCGCCAAGCTAGGATTCATCACGGGCAACGGAACGGCGGAGATTCCGCCGAGGACGAGTTATGCGCGTACGACGAGCGGAAGGAGTATCATGGAGCCCGTAGAGGTTGGCCAAGTGGAGAATGTCAAGCAGTCTTCGTCGGATGAGACGATGCGCAGGCCGTCGTCGGTCGACCCGGTGGCGGCACCGGAGAGGACGGAAGTGACGGTTGCCGTGGACGGAAAGTGACAGTATGTGGTTGATTAACGGGGAGAGTGAATATCTGGGGATCTGGAGAAGAGTCATCCTATCGGCGACATATCAACACAGTAATTGGCACACGAGCTGTATTTAGGCATTTGATAGCAGTTCATGCGATATTGTGGAATAATTCAATCACGTTAGAGTAGTGCAACGCATCATACGCATAATTTTCCGCTACGACTCTCCGCGCTACGTTCTGCCCGCCATGACTTCATCGATCTTGCCCTTTAGGAACTCGACGACCGCATCCGGGCCCTTCTCCACCTGCAGACCCGTCGGGATCGCCGCCGTCCGGATCCCAGGGATTGTTTCCCGTGCTATACGTTGAATCTCCTCCTGCTGCTCTGGCGTCCACTGCGCATCGGGGCTTTAGCAACGCTTCTCTCGGCGCGAAGAAGGGAGCTCACCATCGAAGCACAGAACAAGATCCCCGGTGGGGGTTGTATACTCTGCAAGAGCGGCTTGACGCCCTCGATCGTGTCTGAGTTTCCGGCGTGAACAATGTTGTACTTATCGGCGACGTCGTTGATGAGGATCCCGATCAGGCGTTTGGCGCGTTCCGGGGCGGTGTTTACGCTGACGAGGTTGACGGGCTCGGATAAGGGCATCGTGGGTGCTGAAGGATTTCGGTGAGAGGGGGAAGACAGGCCTAGGGTCGATGGCGATGCTTGACGAGCTCGTGGTTTTGTATGAAGAGAGCTATGAAGAGATGGCCCACATGCGAGTTGCCGGGATAGTGTCCCGCTTTGCCCCGCTTTGAGAAATCCACCGGGTGGATGCGGTTCGAAGTGGATAGCAGTCTGAAGTCCAATCAAGTGGGACAAGTTCGGCTTGCATGATATCAGGCAGTAGCACAGTAGGCATCCTGGACATATATCTCAAAGGCCAAGAACCTCCCTGGCTTCCTCAACCCATCCGACGCCAAAATGACAGCCGCCATCACCTCGTCAGGCTACCAGCTCTCCGATGATCCCGCAACACCGCGCACAGATGCAACCGTTCCCTTCCGGGACCTCATTCCGCGCCCAGATCACCCCAGGATCCGAGGAATATCATCACACGACGCACATACGTGGTGTTCCTCGCGTCGCGAGGTACCGGAACCAGCGTGGTTGATCAACCGGCTGGAATTGAAGAATGTGGAGAGGCCTTATAAAGGCTTCTCCGCGGACGGCAAGCCGGATCCGAGGGTTTGGGTCTATGCAGAGGATGAGGGAGCGCCTGTAGGGGATGCTGTTGAGGCGGCCGAGAGGTTTCTGAAGGGGATTCCGGATCAGGAGAGGAAGGCGGTTCAGAAGGGCGACGTCGAGACGGATGACGAATTTCGCGCGTGGTCGAACCCAGAGCTCTACGTGAACCCAGGTACGTTTTCTCGGCGTCGTCAAGGGTTCGGCGTTGACACTTCTCAAGGTGGAATCCGCCTCGATGAGACATCCACCCAAACGCAACAACTGATTCACGACGTCCTCAAGGCGTCGCTCTCGCCCGCAGGGTACCACAAAGCCCTCGGCTGCACCCTCACCAATGCCTTTCTCGGGCACCTCATCAACGGCCAAAACGTCCTCAACGAGCATTCCTACAACTTTCGACTCTTCGGTCAGCCGTCCCTCACCGCACCTTGGGGCTTCTCCTTCTTCGGCCACCACCTATGCCTCCAAGTCGTTTTTGTCGGAAAACGAATGGTGATCGGCCCGACTTTCATGGGTGCTGAACCGGATCGAATCGATGAAGGCCCGCACGAAGGGTTGAGGCTGTTCAGTCAGGAGGAAGTGAGGGGATTGAACCTGATGCGGGGGCTGAGCGCGGAGAATCAGGCGCGGGCGCAAGTGAATGCGGATATGGTCAGGGGGCTTCCGGAGGATCGGTGGAACCCGTTCGACGAGAGGTGAGTCGTACTCCCACCCGGTGAATCATTTTGTGTACCTGATGAGCCTTGAAGACATCTCGGCGGAGCGCACCAGGACAACCGGACAGTCCCGTACGAAGGCCTGCCCATCTCGTCCATGACACCGACACAAAGGGAAGAAATCTGGCAACTCGTCAAGACGTTCAACATCTACCTCCCCGATGGGCCACTCGAGGCGCATATGCAGCGAGTGCGGAAATATGAGGATCAGACATGGTTTGCGTGGATCGGCGGGTTTGGGTTGGGCGATCCGTATTATTTCAGGATTCATTCGCCGTTGGTGTTTTGCGAGGTAAGTTACTTCGCGGGCGAGAGGATGTTGACGACTGACCGTGTTTTTTTGATCAGTTTGACTTCCACTGCGGCAGTAAGTCTCTCCTGTGTCTCTGCGCGAGTGTCGAGCTTACTCAGTCCCGTAGTCTTCCTGACCAATACCTCTCCGGCAAAGTGCCATATCCATACGGTCAATCGTCTGCCAAACGTCGGCGACTATGGAAAGGCGTTGATTAGGCAGTATCATGCTGAGCAGAATAAGAAGGAGGCGTCTTGCATAGGTTAGAGGTGTTGCAAAGGTCTCGTGCGATTTTGTGGAGTGCTCGCGACGTTGTTCCAGGAAAGGGTGTAATAGGCTGGTTGTAATGTGGAGAAAGCTGACAATGCTATGGAATCGAGAGGAGATCCTTGGTGAACGAGCAGTCGCAGTCGAGCCATGCACTGTCAGTACTGCAGAACTGTAGAGTCGCGCGACAGGGTGCCCCCGCGCCCCTTGGAGGCAGTTGATGAGTCATACTAGCTCTATACAAGGCATCTCCCTTCTCCCTCATAGTCGATATCGATATCTCCCATGACGGCCACGGCTTCACATCGCCCCAGATGAACCTCGGACGCTACACAGTCTCCACACCGGCCAACCCGACACTGGCCTCGATCAGTTTCACCGAATCCGTGCCTCTCGCGGGCCCTTCCAGGATCGCTGATGACGCTCTGCCCGCGGGGAAACGCAAAGGCAAAGAGCGGGAGACGAATCGTTCGGGACCAACGGGAGGGGAAGGAAAGAAGAAGCGGCGGAGCAAGCGGAATGGGCATTTCGTGATTGCCGGTGAGGAGGGGTTTGAAGTTTGGTCTAGTGCTTCAGAGTTGCGACAGCTGTTACGCAGACGTGAGTGCCTGTTTCCGTCCTTTGCTGCTGCACCGCCGCGCTGATGGAGGGAGATGTAGATCTGCCAGGATCGTTGGCCATTGCGCATCCGCTGCCCCTCACGCCACTCTTTGCCCTCGTCGGCGGAGGAAGGAATCCCGTCTTTCCACCGAACAAGGTGACGCTATGGCTGGAGGCTCTCGGCGGTGAACAAGGAAAGATAGGAAACGGACGGGCAATAGGCTCGATTGAATATGGGTGAGCCTATTCGGTTTATTTCGAGGATATGGCTGACTCGGAATAGAGAGCGAGTCCTGCGCATCGTGTCCAGATGTAACGGGTTTCTCGTAATCCTCTTCCAGTCGGTGCATTATTACGAATACGGCATCGAACTATCAGCGACGCAAAACGCTAACGGCAAGGGCAAAGACCGAGCGGTCGAAGACGGGTTCTGGCTAGAGAAAAAGGGCGAATGGCAGACGTGCCTCAACGAACGAGGTGAGGTCGTCGTGTCCTTCCTTCACCGACCGCTAACCCTTCACAGGCCTCGGCGCGCTCTCCGTCGACGAGGACAGCAACGTACTGATCATCCCCGGCCGTCAACCGGGACACATCCAACTCGTCCAGCTTCCACCATGTCAGGTCAACCCGATCGCAAGGGAACCCGCACGTACCCTTCCGCCTAACTACCGCACGCCGATCGTTGTTGCGCACGAGCATGCGCTGTCTGCGTTGGCGTGTACGTCTGACGGGGGGTATGTCGTCACGGCTTCCGAGAGGGGGACGTTATTGCGTGTTTGGAACGTCAAGAGTGGCTCGATGGAGAGGGAGCTGAGAAGGGGTATGGATCGGGCGGATATCTGGGGCGCTGGTTTGGTCTGGGAGGTCGAGGAGGGCGGGAAAGAGTTGATGTTGGTCGCGTGGAGTGACAAGGGGACGATACACGTATGGAGGGATGTCCTGGGCACAAAGCGAGTCGAGCCCGACGAGAAACGCCGTCGGCCGGAGTCGTAAGTCTCCCGCACCGCTCAGATCCCCGAGTCTGATCCGCTCTTCAGGAAAACGTCCTTCCGGGCCCTCCTGGACCCGTACATGGCGAAATCCAAATACTTTACCTCGACACCGTCGACCGTCCTCTTTCGCAT
The DNA here is from genome assembly GCA_001599735.1 of Naganishia albida. Taxonomy (NCBI): domain Eukaryota; kingdom Fungi; phylum Basidiomycota; class Tremellomycetes; order Filobasidiales; family Filobasidiaceae; genus Naganishia; species Naganishia albida. The sequence goes on from BCHV01000004.1 coordinate 523,116, forward strand.
TCCGCGGGCGGAACGCGGCGCGAAACAAGTTATCCGGGACCATTCGGGTCCGCAGGCGGGACGGCCGAGTATGGAAGAGTTGAGGTTGAGCGAAATGTATCAGGTCGTCTGGGCGGAGCGGGACGAGCCGGAACCCTCCGCTGCGGCGGGAAAGGTGGATCCCAAGCGGAGACCCAAGGCGCAGTTTGACGTACGCAAGGACGAGCCTCCGACCGTTGTCAATCTGGCGAAACACGAGCTTATCGTCGTCACCCACGCCGGAGAATGGTTCCGCCTCGGCGTGCCGGACGGTAAGGTTGACCCCCGGGAGGGTGAGCAGACCGATGGCGACGCGGCAGAGGGGAGGGCGCGCACGGATCGGTGCAAAGTCTTGGAGTATCGGCGACTGCGGACGGTCGCCGCGGATTGGTAACGGGGATAGGGTCAGGCTCGAATATGATATCTGAACCATAAGATTCGTGCATGGATGTAGGTGCGTCGGCAGCTGCGTCGGCTCTCGAATCGTGTCTGTGCGCGCCGACCCCTCCGCAGGACGAGACGTTCGCCCAGGTCCTGCGGGGGGTCAAGTCGATGCCCATTCGTACTATTCGTATAGCATTGCGGGTGCAAGGTAGTCCAAACTTGCTGAAACCGAATCTCTTCGAATCGCTTCCGGCGTTCCTTGCCAGAAGATGTATGATACATGCTCTATGTAATGATACACGTGCTCTTGGTATATGCAAATATGCTGCCCTGATGCCATCCGAGCCATGCCCAATTTGTGATAGGCTCGCTCGCCCGTCCGTCATGAGTGCTTCCCACCGCCGAGCATTGAACGGAAGGTTTGAAAACGGACACCGACATCATCAAGATCGTCATCTCGTGCGGTGGGTCGACGAGGGGAACGGAACGGCGCCGATCGATCATGCTGATGAACGGCTTCCTGCACCGTGATGCGAACGTATTCCCCTTTTCCCTTCGCGGGCGGCTGGCTGCCCGTTCTTTCCGTACTGTCGGATAAGGCTACCGCTTGCCCTTCTTTCCCGCGGGTTTGAGCAAGAGCCCCGGACTGACGCCCGCCACCTCTTCCTTACTCTTGACGAGCCGCACCAACGCCCCATTGACCGGTGTGTCCACGCCCATCCTCTCCCCCAGCCGGACCAAGAAACCATTGATATACTCGATTTCCGTGCCGGAACTTTGTGGCGTCCCGAGGCGTTGCACGTCGGATGCCATGGAGGATGTGTTTTTTGCTGTTGCCGTGAGAACCTCGGTCGTCCGTGCGACGAGGGCCCGGGGGGAGAAGAGGGCGCGGGTTTCTGATGATAGCGGGGTGGCAGGGTCCAGGTGCTCGAGGTAAGCGGTGATGACTTTGCTAGCTTCGTCGAGGACGGAGCGGATGAGGTGTTGGGTGTGTTCGGGCCCTAGTAATGCGCCGTTGAGGACTCCGAGGAGCGCTGTGAGTGGGTTGATGGCGCTGTTGATTGCTAGTTTAAGAAGGAGGGTATGGTATAGCTCCTGAATCGGCAGCAAGGCCGGTTCAAGCTCCGTCAAGCTCAGCAGGGCCGTCAGCGTCCGGTCGAGTGGTGTCGCTTTTCCCGGCGTGGGCGAGAGCGACGGCAGGGGAAGTTGGTATCCCGGTGTCGGGGTCGCGATCGATGGCCTTTCCGCCGCCGACGACGAGGGGAACAACCGTCGTTCGTAATCGACTTGGCCTCGTGGATCCGGAACGATCCCCCACGCGATCCCGCCTTGCCCGGTATGCACGACCCCACGTTCCATCCGGCCGCCCCTGAATGCCGCTTGGGTGCGCATCCGCGCCGCGCCATGGGTCGTGCTTCCTAGTATGAATTGCGGTCTCCGTTCCGGATCGGGCCAGAGCGAGGCACAGAGCTCGTCGTATACGCCCATTCCGTTTTGCAAGAGTACGACACAGCTCTCGGGGCGCAGCCGGGGCGCGAGTTGACGCATGATCGGCAGCGTCTGGTGGCATTTGAGGGCGACGACGAGCGATTCGATCGGCGTTGTCGGTGTGGCGCCCGTCAGGAGGGCGTCTGTCGCCGCTTGTAGCTTTTGCCGGGCCGCCGGGAAGGACGGAAAGGCGCGGGTACGTGCGTACGTCTTTACGGCGGCATCCACCGCCTCGCCGACGACTTCCCATTCGAATCCCGCTACGGTCCTATACGCCCCGCCTCGCTCGACACCGAGGACGGGTCCCGTGGCCGTGGCATCCTGTTTGGGCCCCTGGGCGTCCTTTCTCCGACTATCGGTGTCCGTCCGTGGGATACCCTTTGCGCGAAGAAGGAGGGAGATTGGCTGGGTCGAGGTATGGCGGAGGTGGTACGCGAGTAATGTACCGATGGAACCTACGCCGAGCTGAGACCCGGGTGTGAGTGGATCTAGATCGAGTCGGAATAGGGGACTACTCACGACGTGGATGCGCATCTCTGCTAGGCGCTAGGCGGGGAGGGGAACGAGGTAGGGTCGTAGGGCGAGTTGGGGTTTTCTAAGGGAGAGGAGATATTTCCACGCTCAGAATCGATCGGACCAGCTCTGGACAGAGAATGTCTTTGATTCATTTACGACAGGGGGGAGGCCTTCTATACAGTAGCTCCTTCTATAGATCCCCTTGACCTCCCTTCCTTCCCTCCCCCGCCCCCGCCCACCCAACATGTACCACCTCCTCCGCGGCTTCCACGAGTACATGACGCGCAAGGATGAATTCAGCATCGTCATTATCGGACTGGACAACGTACGTCCTCCCCTTCCTCCCTCACTCCCCTCTTCCCAGCTGACACCGCCGCGCAAAAGGCAGGGAAAACAGTGAGCGCCTCACGCAACCAAGACTTGACGCACCGCACAGCACCGCTGACTCCCCCGGACCGACGGCGCGTAGACGTTCCTGGAGAGGGTGAAGACGCTGTATAATAAAGTCCCCGGACTGGGGCCGGAGAGGATTGGTCCAACGGTCGGGCAGAATAGTGAGTCCGGTGAGAACGGCTGGCTCGCGAGCACTGGGAAATGTGCTACGATGCTCTCTGAATCATCAACGACGCTCGCGCGCCACTTCCAGATGCCCAGTCAAAAACCCTTCCATCTCCACGCGCACAGCAGCGCTAACTCCCTCGGCCAACAGTCGGTCAAATATCCCTCCCCTCAACAACACTCCGCTTCTTCGACCTCGGCGGCCAACGCACGATCCGTGCAATCTGGGAAAAGTACTATGACGAGTGCCACGCCGTCGTGTTTGTGCTCGATGGGGCCGATCAGGCGAGGTTGGCCGAGGCGTGGGGTGTGTTTGGTGAGTACGACGAGCGGAGCGAGGATTCTTCCCCCAGATCGAGTTCGTCAAGGTGGGAAAACACGCCAAGCCGACTGCCTGAGGTAGGCGACATACGACGGGAACGCTCTCCATCTCTTTACGCGGCGACGCGGCAGACAGCGGTGTGAGAACGACGATCGGCAAGCCGGAGGGGGGGGGGTTGGTGGGGGGAGAACGATGACTTCCGGAAGGCGTTTGGTCGCGGAAAGAGCTCCCGTTGAACTACCATGCAGTGTCGCTGTTTCCCAGAACCCAACACTGCGCGGTCGCGGGAGACCCTCGACGTACTCCGCGCGCTCTCGTCCCTCGGCAAGACTTTCCCGCTGCGACCACGACCCCATCTCGCTATCCACCTCACACCCGCTAAATCCACATACGGCTAACCGCCCACCTTTTCGTAGACTCGGTCATCACTTCCCCGCGCCTCCTCAACCTGCCCCTCCTCCTCGTCGTGAACAAACAAGACCAGCCTTCGGCCCTGTCCGTCGCCGAGGTTCGGGAATCGTTCGAGGCGTTCCAGCGTGCCGCCCTGGAAGGGGATGCCGCCTCGTCGGCGGGGGAGAAGGATGGTGCTGGTGGAGCCGAGGGGCTGATAAAGGCGGAAAGAGTGGCGACGTTGGATGTCTTGGGCATGAGCGCGTTGACGGGGTACGTCCTGGAGCCCCTGGTGGGAGGGATTCGAATTGACTGGATTTTTCTTCGGCGTAGGGACGGTGTCAAGGATGCGATCGAGTGGCTGTATAGTAGGGTACAGACCGCACGGCGGATGTGAGTCGCTCTCTTGCTTCAGCATGCAATGCTGAGTTATTTCTAGTGAGGGCCGATGACCCGATACAACCTTTACTTCAGCCTCCCTCTAGAGCCTCGTCAAGCCGGGAACATCATCCCCGACCTCGCCGACAACTTCGACGAGGTACCGTTTATTATACTTGCCCGTATACGCCCCGAGGGCGTCGTGTATTCTTTCTCTTGTTGGTGGTTGTATTGCATTACCATTCGTGTGGACTTGTGGGTATGCCCGGGAATGGACGGCGATCAGGTGGATTGACGGCTGGCGAATGACGTAGGCGAGTGCCGAGGGAGAGGTGGCGCGGTAGAATGTTGATTCGTTCTGGGGTCGTTGTATTCGGTCGTCCCCCTCGTTGCGTCGAAGAAGGAGGAACCTCGTGAAATTATCTACCGACAAGGTGAGCGACCATACACGACGGGAGCCTCCAATCGGAACCCACCTTGAATATCCTGGATGCCCTTTTGGGCGACGACGAGTCCCGGTAAGCGCTCCCGCAGCTCGGCGGAACATATCGCGGCGCCGGGAAGACGGTGCAGCTCGGGCGGGATGAGGATCGTTTCGTCCGTCGGCGCGGGATGTGGGCGCGATAATCGATGCAAGGCGTGTGCCGCTTGGGCGGTCGAGGGCACAGCGACGAGTTTTGCGTTTGGAAAGTTGTCGTGAAGAAAGGCTGTACATTGTCCCAGAGCCTGTGGAACTATGAGCGACGCAGAGACAAGGAAAGGAACGCGAAGCGTACCTGCTCATGGCTTGCAACCCATCTTACATCCGCCCACTTGGTCCCCTCTGACATGAGCAGCGCATGCTGAATCCCCATATCCGCCGTCGCCGTCACTCGCCACCTCGTCGTCTCGTCCGAGAGGAGACATCCGAGCGTTTCCTGGACGATGCCGTGGATGGTGTTTTCGATCGGAAGCACGGCGTACGGTGTGTCGGCGTGGTATACCTCTTGAATGGACGGGAATGGGTTCAAGATGAGATGCGGGACGAGTCTTGATGCCGCCTGGGAAGTGTAGGATCCCACGGGACCGAGAAAGGCGCACGTCATTGTTGAAACAGGGTTAGGGGTTAGGGGAAAGGTTGTGTTTCACCCGGCGGAAACTATTTCGGGCAGGCGTCTCCCGCGGGGTTAGGGGTTAGGGGTCGTCCGGCCGCCGTGCGCCAGAGATGCGCTTTTGGTGTTTTCAATGGCGCTTGAGCGAGCAAGGTGACCGTCTGACAGTCTTCACCAACTTTGACGGCATCTCTCAACAAAGGAGCGCACACCCGACCAAGGCACCCGCCGTCACGAATCAAGACGCAATTCCTACGCCCCCGAATACGTCCCGTCGCACGACTCGCCCGAGTACCGCTCCTCCCTGCACGGCACTTTTCGCGAATACGATCACGACCACGAACGACGACGACCATGGCGAGCCCCTTTGACGCCTCGATTCCGGAGACTTATGCGCTCCCGCCCGTCCCAGAGGTATACGGAACGGATCCTACCGTCTGCGTGTTGGATGCGTTCAGGATCGCCGCCGCAAAGAGCGTTGCCGAGGCGTGTGGGATCGAAGTTGGCAGGGCGTACGAAGGGGTGGATATCATGAAGAAGCAAGGGGACTTTTATGTCGCGCTCCCGAGGTTCAGGTTGGGTGGCAAGCCGGATGTGTGGGCGAAGAAAGTGGTGGATGAGGTGAGTCTTGGGCACGGCGTCGAGAACTGAAGCGCGGAGACGAGGAGTGATGCGAGGGCCTTGACGAGCGAGCTTGGGCGGAAAGCGGCAACTCGCTTCGATGCCTACTGCTTCGAGGAGCACGGTGAATTCAGGAAGAGAGGAGGCACGGCGCAGGCCACTGCTGCCAGTCGGGCGGAGAATGCTTTTCGAATGCGTCATGGGAAGCGTGTGGACGGGTGCGCTCGCGGCGGCAGGCTGTTTGCGCAGTGTAGCCATCGTTTGTCCGTTCGCCTGCAGACGATCCCCTTTCATGCGAATGTGCCTCTTGACGGAGCGTCGGGGCAGAGCCTACGCACATCGTAACAAGCATCGTTCTAGGGGAAGCCAGAATCCGTTACTGGCAAGATTGGTTTCGGATCTGGCGGTTTTCCGTACATCATTCTCGGATAGGAGCACTCGATACGTCTCGAAACGGATCTCTAGCATTCGATAATGATATCTCTGCGCGCCCATCAATCAATTTTCCCGCCTGCCCGCCTAACCCCATTCGCGAAACTAACGCTTCCCTTCCCAGTTCAAACCCAATCAGTACCTCAGCAAATGTACCTCGACCGGCGGCTTTGTCACCTTTTTCGTAAAGTGCGTTATCTTTTGGTCTCATCTGCTGGGCCGCGTCTGATGCCTTCCTTACAGCCAGGACACATTCAACTTCCACGTCTTGCGCCAGATTCGCCTTGCCTCGCCGCACGAGGACCCGAATGCCGGTCAGCTCAAGCCGCTGGATCCGGCCGCGCACAAGACGGGTTACGGGTGCAACCAAAGTGGCAAGGGAAAGAAGGCTCTCAGTACGTCAAACTTTCAGTGGACTGGTCAGTAGCTGTCGCTGACCCGGCTTTACAGTCGAGTTCTCGTCCGTCAACATCGCCAAACCGTTCCACGCCGGTCACTTGCGTTCAACGATCATCGGCGCGTTCCTCGCCAACTTGTACGAAGCCAATGGATGGGAAGTCATCCGTGTCAACTACCTCGGTGATTGGGGCAAGCAGTTTGGTCTCCTGGCGTTGGGTTTCCAGAGGTTTGGTTCAGAGGAAGAGCTGGAGGCGGATGCTATCAAGCATCTGTATGATGTGAGTCCCCTTCTTCGATGCGCTACAGGTTGCGTACTGACACCGTGATAGGTCTACGTCCGCATCAACGCCGAAGCCGAGGCCGACCCAGCGATCCACGACGATGCCCGTGCATTCTTCAAGCGCATGGAAGACGGCGATGAGGAGGCGCTCGGCCTGTGGAGGCGATTCCGTGACTTTTCCATCCAAAAACTCGAGCAGATGTACGCAAAGTTGAACATTCACTTTGACGTCTATGCTGGCGAGTCGCTCGTTAGCCCGGAGAGCATGAAGAGGCAGGTGGATCTGTTGGAGGAGAAGAACCTGTTGTGTACCGACCGCGGGGCTGTTTTGGCCAATCTCGAGGAGCAGAAGCTGGGCAAGGTGGTCGTCAGGAAAGCTGGTGAGCATTCCTCTTCCTTTCCCGTACTACCTGTTGCTAATAGGCCCTTCTAATCCAGACGGCACGAGTATCTATATCACTCGAGATCTTGGTGAAGCCCTGGAGCGATACGAGAAATACAAGTTCGACAAGATGATTTACGTCATCGCGGCGCAACAGAATTTCCATTGTCAGCAGTTCTTCAAAATGCTCGAGCTCATGGGTTACGAGTGGGCAGACCGATTGGAGCACGTCAACTTTGGTAAGTCGCGTTCGCGATTATTGGCGAGGACTCCGACTGACCCTTGTCGCCAGGTATGGTCCTCGGCATGTCAACCCGAAAGGGTACCGTCAAGTTCCTCGACGACATTCTGCAGGAAGCCACGACGGCAATGCACGAGCAGATGTCCAAGAACGAGGACAAGTACAAACAGATCGAGAACCCGGAAGAGGTTTCGGAGATTATTGGGCAGACCGCTGTCAAGATTCAGGACATGAGCGCCAAGCGGTAGGTATGATGGTGAAGCCCGCGGGACTAGGCTGATCCGCTGCGCAGAATTAACGACTACGAGTTCAACATTTCCCGAATGACCTCGTTCGAGGGCGACACTGGGTGAGTGTGGACAAAAATAGCCTTGAAATGATAAGACTGACCCCTCCGCAGACCGTACATCCAATACTCACACGTCCGACTGTGCTCGGTTCAGCGAAAGAACCCCAATATCCTTGTACCCGACGATCTCACCAAGATCAACGTGTCCCTGCTCTCCGAGCCAAAAGCCCGGGAGATCATCTACGTCATTTCGACGTACCCGCAGGTCATTCGAGATGCTTTCATCGACTACCAGCCGTCAACGATCGTCACGTTCTGCTTCAAGCTGTGTCACTTGGTCAGTCAGGCATGGGAGGTCCTCAAAGTACAGGGACAGGAAGAGGACTTGGCGCTCGCGCGACTGTATCTGTTTGTGTGCACGAGGGACGTCTTGAGCTCGGCGATGAGGCTATTGTCGTTGACGCCGTTGGAGAGAATGTAGGGTGTCTCTGGGCGAACATATCATATCGATTTATTGCACCATTCCTTGACTTGGCACAATTATTCCTCGAACAGCTCACGAGATGGTGACCGACGCGTCTATTTTTTGATCAACGCCGCTCGCGCCGGAAAATGATGCCGGTCCTGATTGATTCCCGATCGGAGATGGCCGTGAAATCTTGTCAATCGATTTTCATCATTCTTGTTCTGGCTCATATGGCTGGTGGCTGGCTGACTGGAAGGAGGCCTTGATCTCGTTCTCATCGTTGCGAGGCGTGGATATCCTGTCTTTACGTATCTCCAACAACGCACCATGGCTCAAGCTCGAGACCTTTCCCCTCAAGCGACTCCTACCACTCGCTCTTCGACAACAACTCTTGCAAGTATCGCCTCGCCGATGGCCCAATTATCACAGGATGCGCCCACCGCTCCGCCGAAGCATGGTCAAAAGGCATGGATGGCCAGCGATAAGGAGCTGGACGAAATACCGTACAACAACTATTATCTAGTCATGCCGTCGTTAATGTTGGTCCTGTTTCTGGCGGCGCTGGATCAGACCATCGTCTGTGAGTAATACGGCGATCCTTTCTGGTTCAAATTCTGATGGTCTCCTGCAGCGACTGCCCTTCCCACCATTGCGGAAAAATTCCATGCCACCTCTTCTCAGGTAAGTCTCCTCGGGAGTTATTTTGAACTCCGCCTCACACGCCTTGTACAGTATTCATGGGTCGGCACAAGTTACCTCCTTGCAAGCACGATCATGACCCCGCTCTGGGGACGACTGACGGACATCGTCGGACGGAAACAAGTCCTCTACCCCGGCATCGTCGTCTTCGCCGTCGGTTCAGCACTGTGTGGCGCAAGTCAGAGCATGAATATGCTCATTGGGTCGCGTGCGCTGCAGGGAATCGGGGGCGGCGCGATTATGAGTCTGACGCAGATTATTATCGGAGACATCGTTCCGCTGGCGAAGAGAGGCGCATGGTCAGGACTTTTCGGTGGAGTATGGGGTGTCGCTTCGGTACTGGGACCGCTATTGGGTGAGTGCGACCGACTTGGCGCAAAAGCCACTGCGAGACCTTACCTTTCTCCGATCAGGCGGGATCCTTGCGCAAAAGGGGGACAACTGGCGCTGGTGTTTCTTCCTGAACCTTCCGACGGCAGGCATCGCCCTCGTCGCGCTCTTCTACAGTCTCAAACTCAACCCCTCACGCAAATTGACCTGGCGCGCCCTGAGCAAGACCTTCGACTTTCTCGGTCTGGCGCTCATCATGTCCGGCTGCGCCTGTCTCGTCGTCGGATTCTCCTTTGCGTCCGACCACGGATGGGGTTACAAGACGACGATTGCGCTCCTCACTGTTGGCGGGACGCTCTTCTGCTCGAGTCTGGTCAACTTTTTGTTCACTAAGCGGAATGCGATCATCCCGCCCAGAGTGTTGAAGACGAGGACGACCGTGTTCCTTATGTTGGCAAGCCTGTTGCAAGCGACGTGAGTCTTTCCGTTCTGTCAGTCAGCGATCTTCCTGGCTCATCAGTATCACTATAGCGCTTTTCTTGCTTCTTCTTTCTATTGGCCCGTGTTCTTCCAAGGCGTTCTCGGCGCATCACCACTCATGAGCGGAGTACGTCCGAGACAGGTCCACCGACAAGTGCTCTTTTGGAGACCAAAGTGATTTATTCCCCCTCCCAGGTCTACCTTCTTCCGTTCTCCCTAATTGTATCCATTGCGACCAGTACGTGGGAATTCCCTCACCCGGCTATTTTCTAGCTGACCAGTATCTTCTCGGATAATAGTCATCGCTGGACAGATCAATAGTCGATTGCGGATCGTGCGGCCGGTTCTTTGGGTAGGCTACGCCATCGCTGTGCTAGGTAAGTGCGCTCCTTTTATAGTCAACCGTGGCCACGGTCTCAATCCTCTGTCTGTCCAGGCTACGGCCTCGCCATCAAGTTCGTCGCGTATGGCCAGCCAATAGGCGCACAGATGGCGATCCTTATTATCGCCGGACTGGGCGTGGGATTGTCTTTGGCAGTACCGTTGATCATCATCCAAGCTGTAAGTGCTGTTGGCTACAGGCGACGAAGGTTGCAGGAACGTTTACGATATTTGAAACGCAGGCAATGCCTCTCAAAGAAATGGCGTCCTCCACTTCGTCATGGCTGCTCACACGTTCACTCGGAGGAACTATGGGCATCGCCGTCTTCCAAGCGGTGATCAGTTCCGGCCTTGAATCACGATTTCCCCAACTAGAAGGTTTCGGCACGCAGTTTGGGATCCCCCGCGACTTGAATGGCTATCATCGGTTACATGATCTGCCTGAGGGTCCTATGCGGGATGCTGCCTTGACAGCATTCTCACATTCTCTTAGGGTGAGTTGAGTCCCCGTGTCCTTTCGCATTCGTTCCTGACCGTGACCCGTTTTCTGCGCAGCTGTGTTATACCATTTGGACACCCATGTTTGGGGTCGCATTACTGGTCAGTGATAGGTCCAAGGGTCGCTGGTACAATCAATTATATACTTATCGCCTACGTTGCCACTCACAGCTCTCACTCTTTGCCAAACACTACACCATGAATCGGCTACCTGGACAAGCCGAGAAAACGTCGGCGCCAGCCGATATCGAGAAGGGCGAAGTTGATTCTGACAATATCGTAGGACAAGACGCGCAAGACCTGTCAAGCTTCAACGACGTAGACAGGAGCAAATCCATAGAGACGCAGGGTCTATATGCGGAAGGAAAAAGCCCGAATGCTTTGGGCGAGGAAAGGCTGCCAGAGCTCGAGTCCAAGGCGAAGTCGATAGAGTAAGTTCATCACGATATACCAGCAGACTATAATTTGTAGCCGTTGAGACCAATGTAGTGTAATTATCAACCGCTTGTATGGGATTGGTCTCCGCTCGGAACCATACAGGAGGAACGAGGATCGGCTTATCAGGTATAGCTAACCTTGCTTGCTCACAATTCTCACTACAGAGCGTTGGTTCTCCGTAGCTGATATATGTGCAGCTGCTATATGTGCACGAAGAGCAGCTTTTGCAGGTATGGCTGTTTTACGACTCGCCGTAGCTCTCGCCCTATCCGATGACGAAGGAAATGGCCCAGGCAACCATTGTCCGGAAAGGGGATTAAGACCATATAGTACACAAGGTGCTTGTATCCACGCTGTCCATCCATCTGTCGAGATAGCTGTCGAGATAGCTGTCGAGATAGATTCTTGAGTACAGGCAGCTTTGCAGGCCGAGCTTGACCTGTCCTGCCAAGTCAGAGCCAACAGCTGTACCAACCACCTTTGTGGCTTCGCAAGAATCTGGTTTCCTAGAGCTTTGGTAACTGCAGTGCACAAGGCAGGAGAAAAGCTTCCTGAGGCAATTAGCTAGGCAGAAGCAGCGAATAGGCTCGCCCGCAGTCGCTAAGTGCCGGATACGCAGATTAGGAGGCTGAATTATTATACACTGGACGAGTGACCGCTATGGTCAACTAATTGTCCGGTTGTCAGCTAGTCGTCCAGACTCTCACGCGGAGGGGCGAGGTCAGTCACTCCGTAGACGTTGTTTCGGTTTGAAGGCGCAATAACTTTCACCCACTATGCTCGAGGCTCAAACAGAATTCTCGCGATACGCGCGTGAGGGCACACGACGCTCCGCATGATGATCGTCTGGAGGCGTGAGCTTGATTCGCTCTGCCAGATCTAGCTTTAGACTGCTCTTTGTCTGCTCTTGACGTCACATCCCCTCTTTGACTGCCTCGCTCAACAGCTGCCTCGACCTTTTGAAGCTCTCTCCGGCATTGCGCAGCTTCAAGAGTCAGCTTGCCCGTCGGCAGCTGTGCTCGAGTCGCCGCTTTATGATCATCCGAGCTACGAAATTGCACAGCTGATTGCGCCCCAAGCAGGCCCCAAGCTGCGCCACTGAGCTGGCGGCTGGCGCAGATTTTCAACGAGGTAGAACGTCAATGAACCGTATTGAAGCAGACGTTTTCTTGGAACTTTGAACAATCGCGAACATCGAATGGAAGCCACGCGTCGCGTCGTGACAACCGAGGACATCCGGAAGTGCCAATCAAAGCACCAAAGGATCCCGAGCTTGAGTGAGACATCCAGATTACTGTTTCTGGGAAGAGGCTTGTTTCCGACATGGCGCAGGAGCCACGGGATTTCAGGCTTTCAATTCACCAGCATCCGATCCCACGATGGTGAGAACGCGTCGATGGCAGCGACGCGAAGCGATGTTGAAGCATTTTCTCTCGAGGTCTTGGTAGCGGGAGATGGCTGATTCTCTTAGTAGATCTTGATGTCATGCTCCGCTCTATACTCATTTGACCTTCGCTCATTCTTAAACTCTCTTTTTCCTCGGCGTGTTCTCGACTTCGCTCGACCTCAGCACACGGATCCCTGGTTGGAACCTGTCAGCGTCTCGATTCAGCTCAGTCATCCCGAATCGCTCAAAAGAAACCCTCACCTGGCTCCCTCTCAACCCCCCTGTTTGCTCCCTTACAAATCGTCCGGACTTCACCATCGACCTCCTGTGGAGTCAATCTTTGCGACCGGTCCTTCCTCCTTCTCCTCCCCACCGTTCATCTGGCCCTTCACCGAGGACTTCATCCAGAAACGGTTACACCACAAGTCCAGTCATCCCGACAGGTCTTCCAACCACTTTCGCCGCTATCTACGTCATTGGTTTTGCTGAGCGAACCGGCGACGTTCGAGACCCTCTCATTGGGCGTATCATCAACAACCTCCTCTTTCGACTTTGCATAAAGCGGACCGGTTCCCTTTAGCTATCCGCAACAAACCAACGAACCCTATCGTCATTCAATCTCCACCATGACAAAATCAACAGCAATCTCTCTCCTACTGCTCAGTTCTCTGGCGGTCACAGCACAAGGCGCCGCTACCTATCATGCCCAACCCGGACGACACGCGCCACCGTATCTCGCGAGCAAGCTCGGTAATCATAAGCGTTCTGGCTGGCTCAACCGAGTCATGGAGGCCAACCCTCAGGCAAAGTCTTCGCCATCGGAGCCGCAAGCAGTCGAATTGGGTCCGAGTTCTCAAGATGGTCAACAGTACAAGCGCTCTGCTCGAGACTGGGATGATCGGATGATGGACGCGCACCCTGAGGTGCCCTCGAGGCCCGAAAGTCATCAACATGCCCGTTCCAGGCAGGACTGGGATGACCGGACGATGGGCGCTCGCCCGCAGACGCCATCCACGCCTTCTGTGGCATCAGGTTCGAGTCGGTCGCAAGGCGCTCATAAGCGCTCTCCTCAGAGCTGGCTGAACCGCATTATGGGTGCGAACCCAGAACAACCTTCGACAGCGGAACACAAGGCGACTGACGTTCAGGAGCTCGAATACTATGGCTCTAGCTATGGTCTAGTGAGTTTTCTCCCATGTTCTACTCTCGCTAGAATTGCGCATTAACCATAGCATTGTATAGACTCCTCCCCGGCCGCTGCAGCTTGCGGATCTTACCGACAAAACCGAGCGGAAACGAGATATCGCCAAGCTGTCCTCTGACTGGTCCTACGTGGGATGTGTCGAGGAATCTGATGGTGGCCGGCTGTTGAACGGCTTCGGATTCGCGTCAACGTTACAAAACTCTGTGTCTGTCTGTACCGCCATTTGCGGACAGATGGGTTTTACAATGGCAGGAGCTGAATTCGGGCAAGAGGTTAGTCGCATGACCTAGACCGCAATTCATCCGCTTACGCCTTGTTCTAGTGCTACTGCGGTAACAGCTACACCGGAAATGGAGGGCAAGTCTTTGCCGATAGCGAGTGCGACATGCCCTGTCCAGGAGACGCTTCCCAGTCGTGCGGCAACGGCTGGAGAATCGCGCTCTACAAGCGGGATGAATCTGCTATTCCGTCTTCAACCGCCGCTTCGGCGACGGCCTCGGTGACCAGGAGTGGTTCGGCCGCCAATGCCACCACCACCCTCTCTGTGAATCCTGCAGCGAATGCGACTATCACCGCCAATGTCAGTCAAACCGCCTCTGCAACCAACTCTGCGCCCACTTCGGTCAAGACCGACCTCGCCGACTCATCCGAATGGTACTCCTTGGGCTGTGCGATCGACGAGGATGGACGAGTCCTCTCTGATTACTACGTTGCTCAGGGGAACATGACCATCGACTTGTGCCTCGACATCTGTGAAGACAGAGGCTTCAAGTTCGCAGGATTGGAGTATGGAGAGGAATGTATGTGTGGAAGTTCGCTCAAGCAGGGCGTTTCCTACACCAGCAACAAATGGGAATGCTCAACGCCCTGCGCCGGAGATGCGACCGAAACTTGCGGAGGTGGATGGCGACTAGAAGTCTTTGAGCTTGCCTCTTCAGCGGAAACGTCGACTCGCTCGCTCTCAAGGACCGCTTCTCAAACCGCATCAGCGACTGTCTCTGCGCCTACCTCTGTTCACACCGACACCACCGACATGTCGGAATGGTACGAGTTGGGCTGCGCGATCGACGAAGGCGGAAGGATTCTTGCGGACCACTACGTCTCCCGGAATGACATGACCATCGACTTGTGTCTCGACATTTGCGAAGACGCCGGTTTCAAGTATGCGGGTGTCGAATACGGACAGGAATGCATGTGCGGCAAAACGCTCAGGACAGATGTTAAATACACCAGCAACGAATGGGAATGTTCTACCCCTTGCGCAGGTGATGCATCCGAACTTTGCGGTGGTGGATGGAGAATGGTTCTTCACGAACTGGCGTCATCCGGAGACGTCGAATACTGTGACGAACCATCCGCATCTGCAACCGCCACATCGGCTCGAACCTCCCTGATCGTCAACAACCACGCGGCATCGACTGTTCCCGCGAAATCGGCTGCTTCCTCGGCTTCGGTCTTGAAGTCTAGCGCTGGCTCGTCGTCGGCTATTCCGACTTCGCGAACTGCTTCGGCAGCTGCATCTACCGCTACTGGAGCTGTCGTCAAGGGTTCCACGACCATTCCCAGCTCCTCCGCCGATCACCAAGTCTACGCTCATCACATGGTCGGCAACACCTACCCTTACACGCAAAGCAACTGGGCGACTGATATCAAGCTCGCCAAAGCTGCTAGCATCGACGGTTTCGCATTGAACATCGGCAGCGACTGGTGGCAGTCATCTCGAGCCAACGACGCCTACCTCGCCGCGGAAGCTGCCGGGAACTTTGTCATGTTCTTGTCACTGGACATGACCTCGCTGTCCTGCTCTTCATACACGGACGGTATCGCGCTCGCCAACCTCGTCAAGGCCCACGCTTCGAGCTCGGCACAAGCCAAGTTCAACGGCAAGGTTCTCGTTTCCACCTTCTCTGGTGAAAACTGTCTCTTTGGTCAATCCAACATTCACGATGGATGGAATAGCGTCTTCATCGCCTTGCTCAAGGCTGCTGGCATCGACATCTTCTTCGTGCCCTCTGTCTTCTCGGACCCTTCCACCTTTAGCGCCTCCACCTGGATGGACGGTGAACTCAACTGGAACGGTGGCTGGCCCATGGACGGCTCCGATATCACGACCTCGAGCGATGCGCAGTACATGAACGCCCTCGGATCCAAGGAATACATGGCGGCGATTTCGCCTGCATTCTTCACTCACTTCCCCGTCAACGGCTGGAACAAGAACTGGATCTACCGAGGCGATAACTGGCTCTACTCGAAGCGATGGGAGGATGTCATCGCCATGCGTGATCGGGTCAAGATGGTCGAGATCTTGACCTGGAACGACTATGGAGAGGCATCCTACATTGGTCCTATCGATGGGGCCCTCCCGTCGGGTTCTGAAGCTTGGACGAATGGTTACCCGCACACAGCGTGGTTGCAGCTCACCAAGTACTATGCGCAGGCATTCAAGACCGGCTCATGGCCCACTATCGTCTCGGATTCGATCGTCGTTTGGGCCCGACCTCACCCCAAGGCCGCCACCGCATCGAGCGATTCCATCGGTCGACCTGCCGGCTGGGATCGAACGGATGACAACTTGTACGCCTTGGTATTCGCCACCGATTCCGGCACCGTTACTCTCAACGCCGGAAGGAATACTCAAACGTACCCTGTCACCAAGGGCGTCAACAAGCTCAAGTTGGCTTCTGCCCCGGGATCCATCAGCGCCAAGTTGGAGAGGAACGGTCAGACGGTCACCTCGTATGACGCCGGCAACGCCTACACGTATACCGAGACACCATCGACATACAACTTCAACTACTTTGTTGGGTCTTCCTCATAGATAGACTAGGACTAACTGTTGTACACGCGCAAGGGCGCATTAGGCATAGGATAATCGTTGATTAGCGGTATAATGCTACCAGGGGTTGCTGGTCAATCGGGGTTTTGTGATACCTATAGGCAACGACTATTATGATTAATGCATGTATAGGACAGCGGTTGCTCTGGACGATAACTATAGTGGCCTCGACCAGGAACCCAAGAACCCAAGCTACTAAGCTGAGAGGTAAGAAGCTAAGCGCGTTATAGAAGAAGCGCAAAACCGGTGTCACCTTGATCGGCTGCGCCACAAAGGAAAGACGAGTTGTTCCCAAAAATCACAAAGGCGTTCTTCTTAGGGAAGAGTTGTAGAGGGCTGCTTCACATACGGATACTTGAGCCATAAAGTAATCCATCATGGCCAACAATATGAACCCCGGAGCGTTCCAGTTCATCCCTGGACAGGGATTCGTCCCCAGCCAGACCGGACAGCAGCAGCAGCAACCGCAGCAAGGAGCTCCCGGATACAACCCGTATGCGCAAGAACAGGGTGGATATCCCGGAGGATTCAGTGGATACAACCAGGGGCAACCTTACGGCCAGCAAGCATATGGAGGATATCAGGGTCATCAGGGCTACCCGCAACAGGCATACGGGCAGCAGTACGGACAGGGAGGGTTCGTTCCGCGACAAGGAGGATACAACGGACAACAGTCGTTCCAGCCGCAACAGCAGCCGTTCCAGCCTCGACAGCCATACGGAGGTGAACAGTACTCCTCGCCAGCGGCTGATCAGAAGCCCGCAGGTCCCGCAAAGACCGTCAGCTTGAGCATCGGCGGTGGTGGAGCACCTGTACCGAAATCCAACGAACCTCGGAAAGTCATCTCTCTCGGAGCCAAAAAGCCCGAGGCGACACCGGCGACGACCAAGCCTGCGACGGCTGCTCCTGCAAAGTCGATGAGCATCAGTATCGGCGGCAAGAAGGTTGCAACGGAAGCCGCGCCGACGTCGACGACTAGCTCGCGAACGAATACGCCTGCCCCCGCAGCCAAGAAGGAGAAGAAGGAGGAAAAGGCCGCGGAGCCGGCGGCAGATTGGGAAGAGCCGGAGCCTGTGGCCCCTGTCTCTCTTGCTTCTGAAGTCGAGAAGCCGGCCGAGGCCAAGTCGCAGGTCAAGGTCTCCAGCGGGACGACCAACTTTACTCGGGCGTCGGCCAAGTCGGATGCGGATGCGATTGCCAAGGAGGCAGCGACGGCGGCGGATGAAGATACATTGAAGGAGTTGTACGGCGGTGATGTTGTGGATCCGAATGGTAAGTTGTCCCCTCGGCAACGTGGTTCGTGCTAAGTGTGGTTCATTGCGTTCATCAGTCAAGCAGCACTTGAGTGAGTGATTTCTGGCCTTGACTCCCGAACCAAATACTGATAGATGTTCCAACAGACATCGTGTTCATCGGACACGTCGATGCTGGTAAATCGACAATGGGTGGACAACTTCTCTACCTTTGCGGTATGGTCGACAAGCGAACCATGGAAAAGCTCGAGAAGTGAGACGCACCGAGTCTGCCGAACAAGTGCCTCCACTGATCTAATACCACTTTTAGAGAGGCAAAGGAAGCCGGTCGAGAATCTTGGTACTTGTCTTGGGCATTGGACTCGACGCCTCAGGAGCGATCCAAGGTGAGTCGTTCTCTGACACCTTTATTCCATCATACTAATGATCTCTCAGGGCAAAACCGTCGAAGTCGGTCGAGCATACTTTGAAACTGACGCGCGAAGGTACACCATCTTGGACGCCCCCGGCCACAAGACATATGTGCCCAGCATGATCAGTGGTGCTGCGCAAGCCGATGTCGCCGTTCTCGTCATCTCTGCCCGAAAGGGTGAATTCGAAACCGGTTTCGAACGTGGCGGTCAGACCCGTGAACACGCCATGTTGGTCAAGAACAACGGAATCAACAAGTTGATCGTCGTCGTTAACAAGATGGACGAGCCGACTGTGCAGTGGTCGCAGGAACGTTTCGACGAGGTTCAGACAAAGATCACGCCGTACCTGAAGCAAGTCGGATTCAACCCGAAAACCGATCTCACCTTTATCCCCGTGTCGGCATACGCCGGCCAGAACATCAAGGACCGCGTGGACAAGAAGGTTGCGCCCTGGTATACCGGTCCTTCCTTGCTCGAACACTTGGACAGTTTCCCCATCACTGACCGAAAGGTCAATGCGCCGTTCATGTTGCCCGTCTCGGAAAAGTACAACGAGATGGGTGCCATGGTGGTCGGCAAGGCTGAAACCGGTCGAGTGAAGAAGGGCGATTCTCTGCTCCTCATGCCGAACAAGGTGCGTGAACCTCTGCGGGATGTCCGAAAGTTCAACTCATACATGTCTCTTCTAGGCTCCTGTCGAAGTCGCCGGCGTGTACGACGAACAAGGCGAGGAATTACCCATCGCTTACTGCGGTGACAACGTCCGGATAAGGTTGAAGGGTGTCAACGATGAAGATGTCTCTCCCGGATTCGTGTTGACGTCGGCGATCAAGCCGATTCGAGTTGCCACGCAGTTCGAGGCTCAGCTCGCTATCGTTGATACCAAAAACATTATCGCCGCCGGTTACTCGTGTATCCTGCACTTGCACACCCTCGCGGAAGAGGTTACCATCACTGTAAGTCGAGGAAGTTTGCAATGGTCACGCTGGCACTAACGACGTAACGTCCTGTAGGCCCTCCCACACTACTTTGACAAGAAGACAGGCCGAAAGTCAAGAAAGCCGGCCCAATTCGCGAAAAAGGGTATGCGTGTCATCGCCGTCATCCAAACCTCGGCGCCCATCTGTATCGAAAAGTACGCCGACTATCCCATGTTGGGCCGATTCACGCTCCGAGACGAGGGCAAGACGGTGGCTATCGGCAAGGTCACCAAGGTGCTTGATAACCAGAGCAACGAGACGCCGAATATCGGTGATTTGTCGTTGACGGAAAAGGAGACTGTTACCGCAGCTTAAATGCACTCTCACAGATACTGTATCCTGCGAGGTTAGAGAGGTAGAGCATGCAGGATGAACTGTTGTAGCATGTATTTTCATTGGTATAAGACGAGTAATGAAAGGCGCACTTCCGGTTCGGTTTGGGAGTCATGCCTTGCGCGTCCTTCTCGCTCCTCCTTCCTACTGACGAAAGGCCGTGCGGGTCGCTAGGCGATCTGCCCGGACCCGACTTGAGGGCTCATTTTAGGGTGTGGCTTGGCCGATGCCAGGCTATGACGCACTTAATACCAATCAGGTCGTGGCTTGTCTCCCGCGTGCGATCGACCTGAAGACTGATTCCGCACTTCTCATTTCTTCCCCGGATTCGATTCGAAGTGAAACTCGGCGCAAGAAGATTGTTGCCACTACCCTACTGATTGATTCAACGACGAGAGTACCGCCATCGCAAGATGTCATTCCCCGACATATCGCCCGAGGCGGCCTTGCCCCGCTTCGCGAATGCGCCAGGCTCCCAGCGGATCCCTTATCGCGATGGTGTGTCGCAGGACGTCGCCGCGACCGAGGTCGAGCACGATTATACGGAAGGCGCGACGCAAGGCGAGATCGAAGAGGTTCTGAGGCAGCACAAGGCTGAAGAGGTGGCGCTTTTGGGAGAGAGTGCCATGGGTATGGGTGATGAAGGGCCTAACGATGGTAAGTCGAATTTGCGATACGACGGCTGTGTAAAATCTCGGCTCACGATTCCCCGCCCTGTAGAGGCGACAAACGCTATCTGGGACGGTCCAGCGGCACACAGTGTTTCAAGGTCCTTCACATCGATGCACGGATTCATGGAACGAGCACGCCGAAGCTCGATCAGCAGCAACCGACCGAGCTTTGGCGACTATCGACGCAGCCAAGACCATAGTCGCCCATCTTTTGACTATCGACGCAGTCAGAATGGAAGTATGCGGTCTCGTTCAAATACCGGACACTACTCGGAAGATGGTCGTCCCGGCATGCCGCGCCACATTAGCGGTCGAAGTCATCAAACCACCCAGTCGCAAGCAGTAGACGACGAGGATTGGCCGGAAAGCCCAGGTGCAGACGACACGGAAGAACCCGACGAAGCCGCGGGCCTACGTTCGCCCGGAATCTTACCCCGGATCGCTTCCGCATTCGGTTTCGGGAAACTCGATGATAAGACAGACGATGTGTTGGGCAGGCGACGTTCACGAAGTATCGGTTCTCGAGGTGCGCGATCTCGACGGAGTTCGCATGTCAGCAGTCGATCGCGAGGGGAATCCGCCGATGCGTCAGAGTACATGTCGGACGGGACGGAAAGCTGGGGATACACCTCGAACGAAGATGATCAGGATACGTCGTCGCTCATTTCGGACCGGGGAGAAGGCGGAGAAGAGGGATACTCGTCTTCCCTTGCGGACGATACCTCCCTACCGCCAAACTCGCGGCCTTCGTCCCCGCCCATGCCGCTTCTTCCATCCGACGGCATCTTTGGCGATCCGCATCCCGAACTGCAAAATTCGCAGATCGGCGAGCCATTTGCTGGGCCGGATACGGCGTATCGACAGACTATCGTCTTGCCTGACGAAGATCTGAAAATCAGGTTCACGGGATACGTAACGGATACGGTCAAGTCCATTCTCTGGTTCATCGGTTGCGTCTTGTCATTCGGTGTTCTTGGGCTTATCGGACGATGGGTGCCTAAGGCCTGGATCGGATGGGTCGGCAAGGCGACTGAATTTAACAAGAGAAAAGACGGAGCTTGGGCCGTCGTCGAGGTAAGCGGGATTGTATCCCTCATCGTTAGTTTTTATTGACGATACTTCCCGTTAGACTCCCTTTGGCGATTTACATATTGTACCACAGAAACTGATCCCCTACGCGTACCCTGTCTCCACCGTCTTCCCGCAAAACATTCCAGCCGCGACGAAACCCTCCCGGACGGCCACCGTTGCATCAAGCTCATCTTCCCGCGCACCGTCCATCGCCGCTTCCGGCTCAACTGCCCATGGCGTCGGCGCCGCCCGCGATATGCTCACTGTCGACCTCGAACGCGGCGAAACAAGCTGGGAAGCAACGATGGGTTTCCTCCAGGTGATCGATTATCGGTACACACGTTTCGTATGGAACGCCGTGGTGGGGAAATGGAAAATGATTCGTGATTGGCGGGATCCGAGGTGGACAAGTGTCAAGGCTATTGCCGGTGGACTGGATACAGATACGCGGGCGCAAAGGAAGATCCTGTTTGGGGATAATGTGGTGGATATCGAGGGAAAGGGGATCTTCACCCTTATGGTGGATGAAGTGAGCACGTCGGATCCTCGCGCCATTTAGAAGCTTACGGCATGTTCGACAGGTATTGCACCCATTCTACGTCTTTCAAATTGCATCGATCATCTTGTGGTCGATCGATGATTACTACTACTACGCATTTGCCATTACCTTGATCTCCGCTGCGAGCATCATCTCTACATTGTTCGATACCAAGAGGGTAGGTGGCTTTTACACGATCCGTTGGGTCCTATTCTGATTCTCGAACGCTGTAGACCATCGAGCGAATGCGGGAAATGTCGCGTTTCACTTGCGACGTCAGGGTTCTCATCGACGGCGAATGTCAGTCATCCGCGTTACAAGTAAAAGGCCTCAACTGATAGACTTCCTCCAGGGCAAACTCGAGATTCTGCCGAACTGGTCCCCGGCGACATCTACGACGCCTCTGATCCGAACCTGACGCTCGTGCCCAGTGACTCGATCATGGTCAGCGGCGACGGTTTGGTGTCCGAAGCTATGCTCACGGGTGAATCAGTACCCGTCAGCAAGGTATCAATCAAGGACGAAAACATTCGGGCCCTGGCAAGAGAGGACAAGAAGGGCAGTAGTGAAATCGATGCCGAGCTCGCGAAGCACTATTTGTTCGCCGGGACGAAGATCATTCGTGTGCGACCTGGTCCAAGCATTCTTCCCGGTGGCGGCAAAGGTGACGCCCAGCGCGCCTTGGCGCTTGTCACCCGCACCGGTTTCAATACGACCAAGGGGGCTCTCGTCAGGTCGATGCTTTTCCCCAAGCCAACTGGATTCAAGTTTTACAGAGACTCTATGCGATTCATTGCTGTACTCGCGATGATCGCTGGAGCTGGATTCCTCGTTTCAGCCGTGCAGTTCATTCGTATCGGTATCGCTTGGAGCACTATCGCCTTGCGTGCTTTGGATCTAATCACTATCGGTATGTTACAAGAACATCGCCTCGCCCATCACATCAGCTGATCCGCAATCTTCTAGTCGTACCTCCCGCTCTCCCCGCATGTCTGACCGTCGGAACCACGTTTGCGATCGAACGTCTCCGCAAGACCGGTATTTTCTGCATCTCGCCCAATCGAGTGAACGTTGCCGGTCAAGCGAATGTCTTTGTGTTTGACAAGACTGGCACCCTGACCGAAGATGGGTTAGATGTTCTCGGTGTCCGGAGCATTGACCGACATACCGAGCGATTCTCAGAACTGCACAGTGAAGGTGCGGATATCCCGCTCAGGGGTGGGCACAAGGACAAGACACCACTTCTATACGCTCTCGCGACATGTCATTCGTTAAAGATCGTAGATGGTGAAATTCTTGGCGATCCGTTGGACATCAAGATGTTCGAATTCACAGGATGGACGCTCGAGGAAGGTAGAACCAACAAGCCTTCTGTCGCCAGCAACGGTGATGTGCTCTCGAAAGAGCTGCGTGTGCCTGATCGACCTCAAACTCTAGTACAGACGGTAGTTCGACCAGCAGGAAGTGAGCGCTTCAAATTGGAAGACGCCTTGAAAACAAGCGGAAAGGTATGTCATCAGCGCGGTTCAGGTCAGGGCCTGTCGCTGATTATCCATTTCAGCACGCACATTTCCTGGAATTGGGTGTCATCCGAATCTTCGACTTCGTATCCGCGCTTCGACGTATGAGTGTCGTGGTCAAGCGCCTGAAATCTAGCAGTATGGAGATATACGTGAAGGGAGCACCCGAAGTGATGCAGGACATTTGCGACCCAGATTCGTGTAAGTTGTGAATGGTCAGCTAGGGTGACAGTTGAGCTGATAAATACCCCTCACCCTATAGTCCCGAGAGACTACGACGACATGCTTTCCTATTACACCCGTAATGGTTTCCGTGTCATCGCCATCGCAGGCAAGAGTGTTGAGGGAATGACTTGGCTGAAGGCACAGCGTATGAAGCGGTGAGTCTACATATACCAATGTATCGAATGGAACAGTTGGGCTGAACAGAAGTCACACAGAGAGCAAGCAGAAAGCGGGCTTCAATTCTTGGGCTTTATCGTCTTTGAGAACAAGTTGAAGGAAGCTACTGCTCCCGCTATTCATGCCCTTCGGGCAGCACACCTGGCCGTGCGAATGTGCACCGGAGACAATGTCAGAACTGCCATCAGCGTTGCCAGAGAGTGTGGGCTCGTCTCTCATTCGGCTAATGTCTATATCCCGACTTTCGCCAGTGGTAAGCACGTCGGCTCGGCATCTGTATTGTACCGTCACTCATTTCGTGATTATCACTTAGGTGGTCCAGGTGTACCGAATGCCGAAGTCGAGTGGTCCAGTGTGGATGACGAAAAACTCAACCTGGATCCGTACACTTTGAAGCCTATCATCATGCAGCACAATTTGGGATACGAAACCAACGAGTCTGAGGCTCACGACTATCAGCTCGCTTTGACAGGAGATGTTTTCAGGTGGATGCTAGAATTCGCGCCCCTCGATACAATGCAGAGGGTAAGTAAACACCAAAGTCTGCAGTCACTCAACACTCATCCTACTTCGACTTAGATGCTGGTGAAAGGCGTCATCTTTGCCCGAATGTCTCCTGACGAAAAGGCGGAGTTGGTCCAACGCCTGCAGAGTCTGGGCTACACTGTGTAAGTCCGTGCATTACGGCGACCCGCGTGGCTACGGTATTGAGAGTCGTTGATGAACAGAGGGTTCACTGGTGATGGCGCAAACGATGCACCGGCCCTCAAGACTGCCGATATCGGAATTTCCTTGTCAGAGGCGGAGGCGTCCGTTGCTGCACCATTCACCAGTAAACGGCCAGATATATCTTCTCTCTTGGAAGTCATTCGGTAAGCAACGTTATTGGGAAATGCTTCGCATTGATTGCTGACGCCAGTTGTTCGCCCCAGAGAGGGTCGAGCTGCACTCGTCACTTCTTTCAGCTGTTTCAAGTACATGTAAGTTTCGAAGTTCTGACTGATCTATCATGTCCTTGATACAGTCGCTTCACAGGGCTCTCTATTCCTTGATCCAATTCACAACCGTGACACTGGTATGCCTTGCCCGCTGGCCATTTGCACTCGCGATCCTGACTGCCATACCCACAGCTATATTCCTTCGCTTCGAGTCTCGGAGACTTCCAGTGGGTGCTGAAATCATCTTGTGTTTTACAACTTATTGACATCCCTCCCTTTAGATTCCTCTACATCGATCTCTTCATCATCATTCCGATAGCTATCGCGAGTACGTTCGCCTTTCAGGCCTAGCGTCGAATACGATACTGACAACTGACGGGCGCCCAGTGGGAAGAACTTTGCCATATCACCGGATCGTTCCGAAAAGACCGACGTCCAGTCTGGTGTCCAAAAAGGTGTTGACTAGCATCATCGGTCAGACACTCATCAACTTCTCAATCCAAATCTTCGTTTTCTTCTGGGTCCGAGAGCAGAAGTGGTAAGTCACATCTGAATAAGGACAGGGTTCGGACTTGGTTGACATCTTTTCACAGGTACACTGAGCCGCCAGTCAACGATGAAAAGCTCGAAACAATCAATTTCGAAAACACTGCCCTCTTCCTCGTGTCGTCCTTCCAGTATATTCTGGTGGCTGCTGTGTTTAGCGTTGGTCCTCCGTATAGGAAATCCATGTACACAAATCGTATGTTGGGCAGTCCGCCGGTCTGGAGAACAAGGTTGACCTGTGTACTCTCTACTCAGCGGCATTGATGATCTGTCTGGTCGGACTGACTGCCTTTAGCGCATACGTCTTGATAGCGCCAAGCCAGAGCATCGCCCTTGTATTGGATCTCATGGACGTCACGATGGCCTTCCGGTTCCAACTACTCGGTATCGTCATCGTAAACGCTATCGCCTGTTTTGCATTTGAGCGGTACGCCGAGCGACCTATCGCCCGTTCTATCAAACGCTTGCAGAACTGGTGGAATGGCAGGAAGCATAGGGAAAGGCGGAGGACGAATGCAGGAAAGGTCTACAAAACCATCGAGGGTAATATGCGATAGAGTAATCAA
The DNA here is from genome assembly GCA_001599735.1 of Naganishia albida. Lineage (NCBI taxonomy): Eukaryota > Fungi > Basidiomycota > Tremellomycetes > Filobasidiales > Filobasidiaceae > Naganishia > Naganishia albida. The sequence goes on from BCHV01000004.1 coordinate 548,855, forward strand.
ACACCATCATTGTAGCAAATCTCGATGTATACCTAGGTAGATACCGATATGAGACCACACGTCATGTCGGATGCGCGGGGCAGCCTGATTCGCATGCATGCGATAAGGGAGAGAATGCCTAGCATTGCGGCCAGCTGGAGGTCCGTCAGCTGGCCAAGGTGTAGCGTGCTCTGATTCAGCTCGGCCAAATCGTAAAGGCCGTGCGTAATGAACGAGATGAAGAATGACACGGAGATACTTGGAACATCCCGAGAAGAGTATGCTCAGTATGGTCACCCCCAACGGTACGAGCAAAAACGATAGCTAAAACAATAGACCGCAATGGTACGTACATCGAGAATTCTTCGTCCGAGCGATTACAGCCAGCTTCGCCCGAATCACAATGCGACATATGCGACATATCCGCTAATCAAAGCAACAGTGGCGGAAGAAACAAAGTTGACCTGGTTATTAGTCAAGACCTTGAGACCGGACACGACTTCCCTCCTGCTCGATTCGAGTGAGCCCAGCCTGTTCTTCCGATCGGCGACTTTGTCGAGTAGGACTTTCCCGCTGTTTGCATCGTAAATTGTCTGCTGGAGAGTGGCGCCAAGGAGTGAATCGATCTTCGTGCCGGCCATCCGGAAAGACTCAGCTCCAGGATTTTGATGCAGACACCACGAGACTGACCATGCTTCCCGCGAATCCAGCAAGAGATCCCCACCCGATATACTGCACCATTCCAACATCCCGAACCATTCCGAATCGGCTCTGCAGCATTCCAACAGTAACCCCAACTACAGCGCCCCCCACAACGCTCATTCCGGTTCCGAAGAGGCTGATACCGCCGTTGGTACCGGGAGGACAGGGGTTCAATGTGGTGATTAAGACGGGTTTGGAAGGGGACAAGATGCCAAGCTGGACGAGATATCGTACTGAGTTCCGAGTAGAGTAGGCAAGAGGCGGTGTTACGTTCTCCTTACCTCTGATGCGAGAGTGTCGCCTAGACAGGTGGCAAAGTGACTGTGGAGGCAAAGGAAGGGCCCTGGTCAGTTCCCTGATCAAGACCACCACGAAAACCAAGATCCACCCTAGCGTAGCAAAGACCAGCGCTTTCGCCAACTTGTCTTCACGAAAGATACGATTATGGCTTCCGAATAAACTCTGCAGAACAAGGCTTCTTCAGATACGATTAAGTAGCGCGACCGGCAAATACGTACGTAAGAGAGGTTCCTTACGGCAGGAGACCGTTCGGTCGTGAAGAGGAATCGGTAGAATGCTGATGCGATCAAGGACGGCGTAGAGTTGCAGAGCACCTAGGAACATAGGAGACGACGCGTGTTCGGTATCAGACGCCTACCGCGCGTCAAGTTGAACCTACCTGCCACGCTGTCCGCTTTCCTGCTGAACCTGCCGGATCGCCATGTCCATCTTCCAGACTTGCCTTGATATTCGCCTTGTACTGCTCGAGAATGGGTAGGTTCAGTACAGCGGAACGATTCAGGCAAGGAGTAGAGCTTAACTGACCTTTGTTGCTGCCGTACCCAAGGCGTCTGATGAGCAGGAGATGTCATGATCAACGACTCTCTGGATATCGGGTCCGCCGCACTTACAGAATACTATCATCGTGACTCCAAACGTCGGATCATCATTCGCGAGGTGTCCGTAACTGCATCCCAACGGGTTGTTTGCTTGTGTCTTGCGCAACTCGCGTATTCTGGAACTCACCCTACAAGCAATGCCGCTGCAGAACCAGAGAGCGAGAGGGATCCTTTGCGCAATCCATGTCCCGCTAGTAGGCTTGCAGTGAGGACAGCCTTGGGATGGAGCTTGAGCATGTTTGGAAAAATCAGCGACAAGGTTATAGACGAGAATGGATCGAGATATGGAGATATGGAAAGAATACCATGAACATTCAAGCACTTGAGCACGGTAGTGATAGTGTCTCAGATTCGTACAAGTTCACGTGCAGATCAGATCAACCCTACACAAGTAAACCAAAGCCTGTTGCATTCCGTTCATCCTTGTGGGTCTGAATACTTCCAACAAGCCGACCATGTCTCGCCGCGGCAACAACACTCAATCCAAAGGCCAATTCTCTCGTGGCCTCACCTACCAAGAACAACACGTCCCGGCATTCCTCCAGAAACTCCGAGCACAGGTCAACGGCGGGAATACTGGACCCCGTCGTTCGGGAGACGACGATGACGAGTCCCCGCACGTCGTGGATAGGAGATCGGCGTCTCCGCCTCCGTCAAGAGGGGGACGAGAAACCCTACCGGAACGTCCACGTGAAGGGAAATGGGCGGAAGGGTCAGATGATGAGGAACAGGGCGGGAAGAAGCGTAAGGGCGATGATGAAGACGATGAGTGGACACAGCGGTATGGTGGGGGAGACGATGCGCCGCAGATCGTGGTGCTGAACGAGGGGAAACACCTGTCGGCGGAGGAAGTGAAAAGAGTGAAAGAGGGGAATACTGCAGGTGAGCTATCAATTCAACTGTCGATCAACCATCGCCAACCTAATCCCTTCACTGCACGGGATCAGGGGATTCCTTCGACACAATAGCAGCCCAGAACAAGTCTCTGCATACCACTATCACAGGCAAACGCAAAAATCCGCCAACATCGGTCGCGACGACAAAGCCGGTCGAACCGCCAAAGTCTGTCAAGCAGTTGAAGCGGGAAAAGAAGAAGGAAAAGGAAAAGAAGAGTCTTTTGAGCTTTGATGATGTGTGATTTCCGCCTCGTGCAGAGAGGTACGCATGTTTGGACTGTGTAGTTGTAGAAGGGTATTTGGCGTGAGCGGTCCCGGCAAGATCGATCCATCGTTTGCTTCAATGCCAAAACTAGGGCCGAAGGCCGGGAGTCGACGTCGCTGCTCTTCACGTTCGCGGAGGATCGTCTACGGGTGCTGCACTGTTTGACTGGCACAGACTTTGCCGATGCGAACACAGCGATTCGTTCCGTGGTATCTGTGTACTCGCTGGCTGCAGTGGCGATCAACAACGACTGTTACCATAAGAGAGATCATTTCGATCGTCTGGTTCTCGCATCGAGGCCGGAAGTCTCTCGGTGGTGCAGGTTTCGTACGATGTGGCAGCATTGAAATAACATGAATGAAAGCGATGAACAACTAGCAGCGATCTACACAACTATTAAGGGATTCCAGAGAGACGAGAGGGAGAAGATGAGCTACTCGAGTAGGAAACAGTTGGAGCAGCCGGTAATGACAGTTCCAAAGATATTGCCTCGCGAGCGATGTTGTGGGTGGAGGAGAGGAGCATCCTCGGGATGGGGGTTCATTCGTATCAAATCGACGTCACGGTTGCGTTACAAAGGAGGATTGAGCCTGATGATGGAAGTTGGGGCGTCTGCGTTGATAATGGTACACAGGCGTTTAGAGCACGACGCAGCTCTTCTTGCCGCCCTTGGAACGACGGTTGTTGTTGGACTGGAAGGTAGGCCAATAAGGATCGATGCATTCACGTAGCGATTGTGCTGCAAACGTACCAAAAGCGCAGCTCGGGTTGCCCTCTGGAAGACTTCCCTTACTCCCTGACCGGTTCGGCTACTGCATTCCATGTAGTCCTTGGCGCCGATCTTCTGAGCCATCGCTTGTCCCTAAAGATGAAGCGCTGTCAGGTCCGCGTTCTGTGTGGAGCATGAATCGCCGGAAGGCATACCTCTTGGGGGCTGACGGGCCTTTGCCCGCTGGCAGCCAGATTCTGAATGGTCTTGGGATCGTTCCTCAAATCCAACTTGCATCCGACCAGGATAATCGGCAGACCATTGCAGAAGTGCAGGACTTCGGAGATCCACTGCAAGATGGCAAACCCGAAGCAATGAGTTCAATGTTTCTGCCACCTTGCGCTGCAAAGACTTACCTTTTCCTGTACGTTTTCCAACGAATCGGGGGAGTCGATACCGTAGCAAATCAAGATGACGTGCGAGTCGGGGTATGAGAGAGGTCGCAATCGACTATTGGTGGCAACACGAAGTCCATTCAGTATGATGAAAGTCTAGACATAGAGAGAGATAGCCTACTCGTAATCTTCTTGTCCAGCGGTATCCCAAAGTGCCAACTCAACCTTCTTTCCGTCAACCTCGACATCGGCAACGTAGTTCTCAAACACAGTGGGGACGTAGACCTAACATGCGGAATGAAAGGATCAGCTACGAGCCTCGGAAAACCTTCTGAGCAAACTTGCCTCGGGGAACATGCCCTTTGAGAAGACGATCAAGAGACAGGTCTTTCCGCATGCACCATCACCTGTATGCCAGAAAATGTAAGAATCAAAGGATTAGCCACGATGTTGAGGACACCAAAAGCCGACATCCAATCCGGCTGCATGCCCAGTATCGAAAAAACATAGGTCCTGCGGCAGTTCCGGTATTCCGGTATTGGGGCAAAGCACGAACGCTGTGCTCAGCGCATCACGCGTCGGATACTGTTGAAGTGTCCTTGCCGACACCGGAGGTGCTGCGAGGCCTTCACTGGGCGATGTCTCGTTGAGCGTTCCAAAACTCCTCTGATTCTGCCTAACCTGCCGCGTCGCCGTAATTGTTACCCCGGAACTGTCCCTCCCCTCCCACAAGGCGTGTGCTCTCCTCCTCCATGTCTTATCGCAGCTTTGCGTCACAGTGGAAAGCCATACGTACCGACGATAACCAACTTTCTCCTGATTTCAGACATGTTTGTTCGATAGTGAGTTCCGGTTATTCAGGGGGATCGGACCTGGGGACGAGTATGCGACTTTCTGGAGCGATTCGGATCTTCAAGCGTAGAGACGAGGGTGCCGGAGCGATAAAGGCAACAAGGGGGGCAAAGCTGTGTGTTTCGACTCAGAGATAATGATGATATGATCTGCTGCAGCTGAAGGCTGAACGGGGAGACGCGCTTCTGTTGTGGCGCCGCGTCGCGATGATCCTCGCCGCTAGCCTCCGCATCACGGTAAATTCCCATTAGATGCGTATCGGCTCGCCGTCCTTCCAGATTTCGACTGGTAGGGACGGACAGGCGTCCGAGGCCGTTACCGCCTGCCTCATCCCTGGCTGGGAGTGAAAAGTGTTTGAGAAAACGGGCAAAGTAACAAGGAAAACTGAGAGCTACACGGCCGCCGAGATTGCGCAGTCGGCAGGCACAGCTTTGGTTCCGCACTCGACGTCAAAGAGTTATATCACAGCCTCATAGGTCACAACCGATTCAGCATCCTTCTTCAATTCCGCGAGCTCGTCTCACAGGCATCTAACCTGTGCTATCACAGGGAAGGGAAGATGTCAGGAAAGTCCATCGTCGACGGATGGCACTAGACACCGTCTCCGCAGACATGTGGAGATTTCTTTTCCGTTAGTCTTTGCCAAGACATGACGACGCAGAATGCTAGCTACCAATATCAGTAGAAATTGTTCCTGATTTTATACAACGGCCAGTGCGGGACAATGATCTGTGCCATACGTCTTGTGCTTGCCCTAGCACGCTGATGTACGCTATTGCCCTTAATCTTCATCTTCGTCGCTCCCGTAAGCCAGCAGTCCATTACCTAATCCGCTGGCGATCCCTCTATTCTGTTTCGCCTGCGCAGAGTCTTCCCCCAGCAGTGTTGGCGGCGGTTCATCGATCCTCTTCAAGCGCGAGGTCGAAGCCGGGGCTACCGGCTCTGCCTCGGCGCCTAATTGATCATCGACCTCTTCCTCATCTTCCAACAATCGACGGCGTTTCGTGCTCGTTGGCGTACCCTCGGATTCGATCGCGAAAGCTGCCGCTTTGCCTTTGCCCTTTGCTTTCACCCCGAGGCTAAGCGGCTTCCGCGTACCATCTCCTATACGGCTCAGCGAGAGCTCACTACCACTTGCCGAGTCGAAGGGGTCATATCGTTTGCGGGTGTTCGCCTTTACGAGTTTCGCCAGGTCGGGAACGGTAGCCGCGGGAGTGCTTTTGGCTGGATGTTGATTCTTGATCTGTTTCCACACGGTCCTTTCTTTCTCCTGTTCCCTAGGGCCTAGCCGGTCAAGAGTGATGCGCTCTCCTAGTCCGTACCTCTGTTTGAGATCCGCATCTTGTTGAAGCAGTGCATTCTCTACTCGCTTTTCTTTTCGGAAGTGCCGGCGTAGAAGCTGAGAATTTGCATACGGGTCGGCATGCAGCCGATCGGATAGCTCCGTCAGCTCCGTGAGGCGTTCAGTCTTGGTGGCAATGGTCTGCTTCTGTACGGCTTGTTTCTCTAGGTGCGCGAATGCATCTTGCGGCTTGTCTGTTGCTGATGGAGCTTCTGTATCTGATGGCGCCAATGCCTTGAGTACGCAGAAACCCAAGGAAAGGACAGAGCTCACCATGAACAGCAAATCCGCCGTTCTCCTCTGGATCCCAGTCTTGTACCTGCGCTCGAGCTCCTTCATGCACGACGTAACGTGCGTTCTGACAGTGGTTATATTAGCAACTTGTGTCGGCGGAAGGCATTGTATATCTGCTGTGACTTACCTGAGGATCCGTGCGTATTTCGAACCAGCCAGAGCACAAATGACACTTGCACCGGAAGCCGTATATCGGCGTAGAATAGTAGTTGCCGACTTTGAGCTTTTGGGCATTGTACCGAACTCCGGCACCCAAGTGAGCCTGAAGAGGGATTCAGCTGGGGTCTGAGAACGATGAAGTCTCCAAGAAGTACCAACTTACATTACAGCTGCCACACCAGATATTGAATGGCAACTCGAACCTGTCATACAGGGTCAGCGGAGTCCCGCATGCAATCCGCCGAGATGATAGGTATCTCTGACCTACCGTACCACCAAGATCCCTTTGTCAATATCTTTCGCCCTCTTGCCCAACGCATGCACGCCACGATATGCGTTCAGACTCTCGGTTTGCCGCGGATCGAAGTCCGGAGGATAGTATTTGTTGAAGCCTTGCATGATGACGAGTGTCTATTCACGAGCCCACCAGAAGGTCCAGGTAGCCATATAGGCGGAACGATGTGTATGCCCTCGAATATCTGCAGCAGCCTATTCCAAAATGCGTCTCAGATCTGGCTCAGTCGACCTGTCAGCGAACCGTCTCCATGCCGGGGAAGAGATGGACTTACTCAGCTGTAGTAAAGGACACCTACTATGTCCTTCTCGACTCCTTGTGGGCGGTGATGAGCGTAGCACTTGTATCAAACTATCAAAATCAACTATTACAGATGCCCAAAGTTTCTTCGACGTTGGTAATGATAATATGGCGATCGGCGTTGCAGCTGCTGACGTCTTTAGCGCGAACTGAAGGGTTCGTCAAGGTCTGTCAAGGTGCTTGAAGCTAAGCCTTCGGTCGAGCTTGCTGTTCCTTGTCCTTCACGGGGACGATGTGAACGTATCTATCATGCGTCTTACACCTTGGAATGGTAGGCAGGGGACAGGGAAGGTTGACTCCCGGCTGTCGAGCCGGACGTAGCGCTATCTCTCGATATCTGTTGAGAAGGCTAGCTGATTATGAGCGGAAGCCGGAAAGACATGGTAGTCATGATGAATGCTATACCAACTGTTTCCTATGCGTGTGTATACAGCCTGATCAGATTCCCGCTATCCTGCCACACCGGGCTGAAGCACCTGGGTGAGTGGTCTCTATGATCCGCAATGTACGAACGCCAGACCCGTATATCCATTTCTCTGTAATTATGCCCCGCTAAAGTGGTATCTCTTCGCCAATACGGCTCATGTGTGCGAGACCCATACCGGTTCGAAGCATGTCGAGCCGTCTGGCATAGATTTCTGGAAGACCATTGAATCAGCTTCCTGAGGCGTTTGCAAGCCTGGACATACATACCTGCCAGTAAGAACGCTCCAAAGTTTGGGTCTGACCAATAACTCGCATGACTGGTGAGAGCGTCTAGAAAATGCAGTGCAATGGATCAACAACCATGAGTGCCGGGAAGGACAACGCGCACATACCTAGATACTCGCTAACTCCACCGCTGGGCAGTACAAAATCGATATTGCCATGAGGATTCAGGGCACTAAAGCGTCGCTCGCCACGAGAGCCTTGTAGACGCTCTTCTCCCTCGGGTCCCGACATCTATCGATATAAGCAATCCATGAGCTTTTAGACTTGTCCTGCGGTCAATTATTCCACCACCACTCACCTCAATCCCACTGGGCAATCGAACCATGTTAGGCTTCCGTGGGGCTTTATCTGACTTGCTGCTGTCCTTGCTCTTATCGCTGCTCATGAAGCCAGGCATCGGGATGGATGGCATAGGGATTCCGTCAAAGTACTTGGTTAGATTCGCCAAAGGTTCAGTAACAGAGGAATAAAAGGGGGCTGTAACGCTGGTGATTGGTAGAGGAGGGCGACTTTTCGCGATCTTTGAGTCCACCGTAGCGTTGAGGGTATATCTAGATCGCGATGTAGAGAATCAGTTTTGGAACCGATTCGGCGACCGATCAAGCTCACGCAATAGGGTCTGACAGGTGAACGATGTTGTAGAGCGAATCGCAGGACATGCAACCAAATCGACCTGGACGATCCAGCTATATCAAGCCGGTGTCAGTCGAGAATCGACTGCGGCAGTACTTGATATACTCACCGCTTCATCTTGAGGAGAGCCTAGACAACCGTCGAGTGGGGATAAGCTTACACAATTGCCGGCGGTCGGTAAACAGGTCGTGACGTACGCATAGTCCTCTCCCTGCCCTTCCTGGGCATGATTTGCGCTTGATCCAGATGTAAGAAGATACCCAATGGAGACCCGCACAAGAACAGATTCGAGGTATTGCTGTTTTCAACCGACTTAGTACTGCCCACATACTTCCGCGGCAACAAGAACTTACAAGAGGAATTGGGTCTTGGTTTCATCCTTGACACGCTTCGGAATATCCGCCATAGCTGGCATCTTTGTAGGTTGATTCGACAGAATATGGGCAGCAAGAGCGGATCCGAGCTATCGGGCGACTTCATATCAGCCGTGAATCTGAGCCTGGATACTTGGCTTGGATACGTACAGAGTGCCCAATGACATGTACACGCCCCTTTCCGTCAAACTCGGGATTTCGTGCGCACCACAGCCGATATGCTCGATTGGCCTGTGTACACACCGCTTCGATCATCGCTTGCCTGTGCTGGGACATGAAAAGTGGGATGTCGAGCAACACAGCGTTGGTGACTTGTCGAATTGCGGGAATCTTTGGGAGAGTAATATCTGCCAAAAGAGAGTCCCGAAGTTTAGAACAGCTGCCTCGTACGCACGAGAAAAGCGATCTCTACTCACCCTCCATGCTAAAAGTATTGTCTAAACCGTGATACTTGTCCTCTTCATTCTGCTTCTGTTCGAGCTTGAGCGAAGCTCGCCATTGAACGGGCAGCACTTGTACCCGACGATTCCTTATGATAGAGCCTAGCGCCGGATTCTGCGCTTGCGTCCTACGACATAGAGATTCAACACGGTCATTCAGCAATTACCCTAGTTGGCAATGGAGCTTACCTCATGACCTGTCGTAACAGATTCGCAGCGTATACAAAGTTGAAGCCTTCATAACTCGTAGCCAGTTGCTGGCCGATTCCGTGGATGACCAGAATGAGATCGGTGCACTCGGTATCATCATCGTCCTCGTTCGTCACGGGCACATGCTCCTCGTCCATGGCTTCCTGACGACTCTTGTTTGCTTTAGCGGTATTGGCATTCCCCTTATCCAGTTGCTCTTTTATCCGCTCCTTTGCGTTTTCCGCCAGATGAATAGCCTTCTTGGCTTTGTGCGCCAATGGTGGAGGAACGCTGTGCTCGCCGCTCAATGTAGACCTGTGCGTCTTCTTAGCTCTGACCGTGTTTTGAGGTTCTGCGTGTTCGGGGGATTCGTCTTCGGATTCAAAAGTCGGGATTGCGCCATCGCCCGTCGCGAGCTTTGACCTTTCCCTGTCTGGTGCGGTTCCCGTACTTCGGATGCTGCTCATGCTTGCACGGCGAGAGGTCGTACTGCTCCGCCGGGACGAAGGTTTGCTACTGGTTTTGCCGTTTGCACGACTTGCTGCACCGTAGCCGCGGTACACCATAGTCCCTCCAGGTTTGGAGCGGAAAGACGTCCAGAAGAGTTTGTTGAGATACGATGTCATACCGGTCCTATTTCGCGTATGAGTAAATGACATTGGCGGAATCCCAAGCGACTTACTGCACGAGCTGTCCGCATTCCGCATCCTGATAGACCACTGAGGCAGCCACGTTGAGCTTATTAGGCAGCGGGTAATTCAGCTTTTCAGCTGCCTTTTCACCTAGTTCAATCGCCTTGTGCAGCTCGTCGGGATATGACGAGAGCCAGGGCTTGATCTCTCTGATATACAAAGATTTCAGTATGAATCGCAGTCCATACAATACACACATACTGATAACCCTTTTCAAGCTCTTCTGCTAGTTCCCATTCGCACGGATGACTATCATCGTTGATAAACCAGGTTGCTCGTATTACGGGCACTCTTTTCCCAGTGTGCGCCCAGAAGACGGGATTCAATGACATGGTCGGGATGGAAACCTCGAACAATGAGTCCTGCAGATGATAGGTGTCAGTTATGCTGCAACTCGGCGGACCAAAGGCCTCGCTCACCTGTGACACTGTAACGCCGACCACTGTATCCAACTCTTCTTCCTGCTTGTCATGGTCCTCCTTCGCCTTGTGGTCGTTCCAGTCTGCAGGAGATTCGTTGCCAGGATCCGGGTACTTCTCCACTTCGATATCATCCGGGCCAGGTACGTCGCCGTGTTCATCTCCTATCTCTCCATTGGCCTTTTCGATCTTGACGTGGTCGGTCGTATGGGCTGGTTCTTTGCCAGCGGTGGGTCCGGAAGTCTTGGAGGCCTCTTGCGTGGTGTCTGCTGCTTTCTTCTTCTTCTCCTTCTCCTTGTCAGCAGCTTCAGACCCCTTTCCGCTGATCCTGCCAACTTCGGTCTTTTCCTCCTCACTGAGCTTCTGATAAGCCTCCTCTAGCCGGATATTCTCGCTCGCAGAGAACGGCACATAGTTGATGGTCTGGGTGGTGATCGGTGCGGTTGGGAGGTCCATATGCTGTGCCCCACCGTGCATCCACCTGAATTCGAGCCATGGAATCTCGGTATCGTCTTCCGCAATGGACCTGGAGGAGTCGCGACGCTCAGTATTGGCGGCGGAAGGAGCCGGCTCTCCTTCGGACGGCTTGTCCAGTTCGCTCGAGCCCATGGCTGGAGAGCAGGAATAAGTGTATTGAACCGCTTTTTCAATGCAAACCACTTCCCACTTACCTTTATTGCCCTTGGTCACAATGATTCTGGTTTATCCCGATGACGAATATCTCTAACTTGATGAGAATCGAATGCAAGCAGCTTGTTCTTGCACGACAAGTGGCACAACAATGGTGGCAAGCACTCCCGGAAGCGGATCACGAGGTTGGCAGGTTGACGAGATAGGAGTGCAGCGTGACACAATGGAGCGGTCTCTAACTAATGAGCTGATAACGGACCTTTACTTCGAACGTTTGAAGCCCGATCACTCGAGCCTTTGTTCGACATTACTATTCTCGTGTTTACTTTCTGTTTATCGGAAATACCGGTGATCATGGCTATGGATGGCCCCCTTTCTCATGGTTTCGCGCGGGAGCGGACGAGTGGTCGGGACCATGGCATACGTTTGCTATGAATGTGGCTGAGTTCCCGAGTCCTAACAACTCCTCAGGCCAAAAAAACATGCTCCCCGACGCTGACGGCCGAGGAGTCGGTAACATGAGCGAAACCTGGCCGGGGAGATTTGCCCTGTTCGCCCCAACATCGAAGGCCATCACCTCTTGTTCATCAACTACATTTGCAGCTACAACACCAACACACACTGGCATGCACAATGCTCCAACTTCCCAACTTTGCAAAACATGGGCAAGATTATCGATAACCGCATCATTCCCTCTGCTCGGTCGGGATATTTTAACGACGGGTGCACTTGTCGAGGACTGGAAGATGGCCGATCAGCTTGATTGTTGCATATCCCTCACCATCGCATCATACTTACCAGCTTCGTAGGTAATTTCATCGTAGGAAGTAGCCTGGATTTCAGCGGCGATGCCGACCAACTGCTTTCGCAAAGCGTCCTTGGAGGAGGCGTAGACCATCTTCTGTCGGATAGGCGCATCATCAGGGGTCCTGAGAACCGAGTGCACAGTCAGCTCACGCCGTTCCATCTAGATCGCATTCACGTGCGTCGCGCGACCGCTGCATCTCAAATACTCACCACATGACGAAACACAACTTGTTCCTCTTTCCCTCTCCCTGGTCAAACTCCATATCGTAGACGCCCCATCGGCACTCCTTTTCCGGCAACTCGTTGACAAACGTCTGGAAATCGGTCGCGCCCGGTTCGTCGAGCCTGACTTGCTTCAAGGTGGTGATGGTCTTCATGCCTTCGCCCATGCCGTAGACGACAAACTTGTGCTTTTTGCCGAGCTTGAGCTCATCGTAGGCCTTGAGACAGGTTTCATCCTGTAAGCAATAAGATGCGGTCAGTACATTGATGACCGCCGATCCTTCAAGAGGTTTGATATGAACGTACAGGCTTGACACCGGAAGACTACAAGGAGGAGAATCACAAAAGTCAGCAATGCCGTCCGCGCGGAAATCGAGAGCGCATTGGGTCGAAGAGGCTTGAAAACAGCCATGAAAACAGGTCGTGGGGTTCGAGTACGCTCTTGGCATTCGATTGGCGTCTTGCAGCGTCCGAGAAACCGCATTCACCACCATCGGCACCCAAAATTGTCTTTTGAAGGTGTATTGACAGCTTGACCACGTTGCGCGCACTCCATTCGTCGCTTTCGTCGGAGGTAGCGTACTACCAGTCGAGTTCGGGGAGCGCCATCAGGGAACAGCTTCGCGAAGCGACTCACCATAATGGATAGATAAAAAGAGAGAAATGTAACAAACGGCTGGGGTCGGTGAACGCCTGTCAAGCTCCAGAGTTAGGCTCAAGTTGACACTATCACCTCGACCAGAATGGAGACGTCGTGTCGTCGAAGCATGCTGGCTGGGCGTGGCGGGTGCGCCCCGATTCACCCTGAGATGGATCGCGTCACCCCGAAGTTCCCGCATCCGTCAGACTTGTACGAGCCATTGATATTGGGTCTCTTGCGCTTTCCTGGCCGCCGTCTTTCCTCCTGTAGATGTTCGGTCAGGCTTGGGAGCTTGACTGTCAACATAGACGCCACGATGGGGGGAAGCGGACGCATACTGCCGTAGTTGTCGAGGTGGAAACACCCGCCATGCATTCCCACGCTGTTCAACTATATCGACCTCCACTTGATGGGATGTGTGATCGGAAGGTGTTCAACGACATTTCGCAATGTCCTTCATGTTCATTTCGCATCGTCTCCTTCTTTCGCGGGGATTGGGCCGTCCGCGAAGAACACACACCTCTCGTCGTCTTCCTTCCGCTCTAGCCACAGACCTACCGATTCAGGCATATGCTCCGCGCGGCGACGCATAGCATACATCGCGATCGTCATGGTGTTCCTGCTCAACAGGTAAGTGTGATCCTCGCTTTCGCGACATCCCACTCGGTCTGACTTTTTTCTTACCACTTGAAGGCTCTGCGTCTTGGTCCTGATCCTCTCAGTACTCGGTGTAGTCGCAACCAACTCAACCGAGCGATCAAAGTCCACGTCGGACCGTAATTCAGACTACCAGAAACCAGTGGATGACCTAGTCTGTCGACCATTTGGTGAATGCGAGCCATGTCCCGAGGAAGAGGTGATTTGTCTTCGACGCCAATCAGCTCATTGAGTACTCATCAACCCTTCGAGCAGATATATCAGCCATATTGTCACCCCTACGGCAACAGACGGCTAGTCCACTGTGTCCCCCACACAGATGATGAAGATTCGACTCATAGCGGAGCCTACGGCCAAGAAGAAGACGGATATTTCTCCTCCCACGCCGATGAAAGGCAGCCTGAAAAGCCAAAGGGCAAATCAGGGTCGAATGGGGTTCCGCACCTACAAACAGCAGAGGGCCAGGACCAAGACGGCGTCAAGGTCTACATCACCAGTTGGTCAGGGAAGAAAATTTCATGGAGTGATGTGCAGGGCGAGGTGCCGGCATGGGAGAGCTGTGGCAAGGTGGTGGCATTGGAAAGGCAGGGTTATTGGCGCTTTGTCGTAAGTATCTTGCTCTTTCTCGATTTTCCGTTCTTTTGCTCAATGTGCTTGCAGACGTCGAATTCCCTCATTCTCATTCTGAGTATAGTGGTCCTCCTTATTCGGGCTAACAAGCTTGCCGCTATCCAGTACCGTGAGCTGGCAGCACGTATCGGTATCGTACGAGGTGGATAGAATAATAAGTACGCATCATCGCAGCGGAACTCGCGGGGTTACGCAGGGTATCTTCGGTACGGGGAGATGGTTGTATCAGCGATAATAGGGCATTGATGACAGATTGATGACAGACTGACTTAATCTTGACAGCGCTGTGTCGACACAGAGCAGGGTGTGGACGGAAACATTGGCAAGCGATTCTTTCGAAGCCTGTCGATGTGTCATTATCCCAACGCTGAGCTTTAATTATTTATCCCCCGTTCGTTCCCCTACTTTACAAATAACTTGAACCAGAACACGTTTTTACAATTCCAGCGGTGGTTACACCTATTTGTTCGTTATTTCATTACACGTAAAACGTCGCCCATCAAAGACAATGCGATAACTCTCTTGGTTCCAGCCTTAAGTAGCTGGGACTATGTATTCAGCCACCATTCTGGATTACCCATTCCCTGTTCCTCTATCGATGCCTGAGATGAAGGACAGTCGTTAGATATGCCATCTCAAGGACCGGAATAACCTCACCAATATTCTCAACCCCGCCTCCTTCTCCCGTTGCGCCTCCTTCCGCTGAATCTCCTCTTTCGTCAACTCTTTTGGCAATCCCGTCTCGGGGTCAAGGTCCCGTGGCCTATCACGGATACTGGGTGCTTCCGGTTCGATTTCCTGCCATTGCAGACCTGTGACGCGGAATCGGATTGCTTCGGAGCGGTATAGATACAGGCGCTGAGCTGGCGGGATCTCATAGTTAGTATTGCAGTGTATGTGGACGGGAGATTGATGACGCTTACTGTCTTTATCCGAGTTGAATGGGTCCTTCTTCGCCTCGTCCGGTTCTCCGACATCTACCTCCTCCATATCAGGAATCATGAAAAAGGCGTTATCTTCGTGATCGCTAGATCCGAAACAGAAGCAATCGCGTCAGAGCGGGCGTTCGCAGATTTCAGGCATTCACATACAACAAGGTATTTGGTGGTAATGCGTGTTTTGGGATATAGATGTCGCTGAAAAAGCCCAGAGATACTGTTCGAGAGTCATTGATCAGTCGCACACGTGGAAGGAGGACGGGCCCGCTCACCTCGTATGTGATCCGTCGTCGATGAATGAACCGTTCCGACTATCACCTCGCCCTCTATCGGCGCGAAGACGACGAGACGGAAGTTTGCTGGGGAAGCACGTGCCGCAAAGGGAAGTTATCAAAACATTGTAACGGCAATGATGCGGGAAATTGCTTACTCTTATGCCACACCAGCCCGTCTCCCCATTTGATCTTGCCTTCTCCGCACGTCAGCATATCATAGAATGCTAATGCCAATCCTATTCCCGGTATCAGTTTGTTCGCATACCTATGAAGGCAGAGAATGCTCAGCGCACGACGACCTGATTCGGATATGCTCCGGCAAGCCTTGAAGCTCACTTTTTGTTGATCGAGTCCTGCACAGCGACAGCTGAATCATATGCGAATGTGTTTGGCGCAATAGGAATCGTATCCTACGGCGGCAGCGCAACATCACAGACCATGTTAGTTTGCAACATCTTTTATCGCGCCAGCGACATACCGATATTTCTGTGAGGACGAACATGTGAACGTCGAGTCGCGGCGTTATCCCTTCGTGCAGTCTGCTCAAAGCCAAGTGAGATGGACGTTGTGATTATAGAGCGGAGGCCGTTCAACGTTTGGTCGAAAGTCTTGGCTATGTTAGACACGCAGAATCAGTACGAGTTGTCGATATGTTCGTGAATGGCTGCTGTCTCCAAATTCTTGCGGAAGCGGAACGCGCGATCGACTTTTCTCCACCATCTCGCCAGCGTCGTGCGTGAGTTGATGCCATTATCTACTACCTACTCTGCAACAAAACTACCGTTGATATTGTCAGGTAAACCATACCCCGCAGCACGACACGCGCACGAGTATCAGGAGGATGGCTGGAAAAGCGAAAGCAAGGTGAGTCGTTCCAGCTTATCTTTCTCCTTGTCCAGACACTGACTCATCATCTTCTCGTCTTATAGGACCATTCTGGTCAAGTTGGTATCGACTGCCCTGACTGGTTTCTTCTACACCGCGCGTCGCCCACGATTGTCCGAGAAGTTGGCTTTCCGCAAGTATGACCCCGTCGGCAAGTATTCGAGTCTTTCGTTGGTACTATTCCTTGTCTCACCGGTTCTTGTTTTGTTTCCCCTCTAGTCAAGAAGCACGTCCTGTTCACGGAGAGCAAGATGAAATAGTGGAAGGCACATCTCAATGGAACGAGCGGGCAAAGCGTGTTCAGACGAGATTGGCGACCTGGAGAGGTCTCCGCTTGTATGTCAGCTTTCGACAATTCACCCACATCGCACAGCGACAGGTTGTACACATATTCATCTTCATGGGTCCCCTTCCGCACGCGGATTCTTTGAGCAAAATGGGAAGAGACGCTCATCGACCACGGGACTTGCTTAAACTTTAACAATATTGCCTGATACTGAACAACGAGGATGCGGAAATACAACGAAGGGGTAGAGCCCTATCTACCAATACAAAGAGGCTTTTCAATGATATCTTAATTGTCCGTGGATGAAGTCGAGATCATGTTGGAGATCCAACTTTGGAAAAGAGGTAGGACAAAAGATAGCAATCACCTCACTTTTCATCTATGCAAACGGCAGGCGCAGGTCTTGAAACAGCGGTGTCAGCGGGAGCGATGTCGAAAGGAGACGAGATGGCTCCTTAATCCCTTGAAGGAGCGTTTGTCGCCAGCGATGCGCGCTGTTGCTCTGGCGACGACAGCGGCTGCGGTGCACCGTTGATCACCAAGGCTCGTAACCAGCCGTTTTCTGCGAAGGACACGCCAATCAGGGCACGTTGCGGTCTCATGTATCGCTAATCACAAACCTTTGCGTAGGCTTTCCATTTCGCGCTCGAGCTGATTTACGCGATCTTGCAGCATTTCTGCAATTGCGCGACATGGATTAGGCTCATGCACAGCAATCTTATGGGGCATGCGAACTCACGAGTATTCT
The DNA here is from genome assembly GCA_001599735.1 of Naganishia albida. Taxonomy (NCBI): domain Eukaryota; kingdom Fungi; phylum Basidiomycota; class Tremellomycetes; order Filobasidiales; family Filobasidiaceae; genus Naganishia; species Naganishia albida. The sequence continues at coordinate 566,118 of BCHV01000004.1, forward strand.
TCTCCAATGCTTGCTCGCGCTCCTTCTTCTTCATCCTGAACCGCGCGCTTGCAGCAGTGTTTCTGCGACGCTTGCTACGATTGATGAAGATCAGCGGGGAAAAGATAACATCAAACGGTGACACTTACTCCTCTTCATGCGTGATGACTTCGCCGTCTACCATGACAAGGCCTTTACCCATAGGGATCGACTTCGGCTCGAGATCAAGGTCCGCACGTGACGGCGTACCATGAACTTGGCTCTTCCGTCTCGAGTCCCCTGACACTGACGCTGCCGTAGATGACTGGCCTCGGTTGAGGTCGTTCATATCATGCGGCTCTATCGACCTGAGTTCGTCGAGCACGCGCGGCGGTGTATCCAGTCGAGCTCGTTTCGTAGACGAGAATTGCAATTCCTCTTCCTGGACGGCGAGCGGACGTTTAGTGACGGGATGCGGCCTTTCACCGTATTGAGGGGTGTTGTCGCTTGACGGGATAAAAGGAGGTCTCGTATCACCCTGACGCTCGATCCATTGTGATACGTTCGACATCTTTTGTGATGCAGAGTTCGGCAGAGGCAGAACAACGGGAGGTGCGGGACATTGCTGTTGCATTTGCGCGCTGTATTGACCGGTCAAACCTTGTAGGAAATGCACAAGGCTTTCACCAACAGACGGGTTTTGAGGGGCGGCGGTCTGAGGTACGGAACCGTTCGTCTGCTGCTGAAGTTGAGGTTGAGCTTGAGGGCCGAGCGGCGGCTTGGCTGCCAACGCTTGGGAGGCGCTGGCCAAGAGACCGTCCGAGTTGTAGAATTGCGATAGGAAGGATGCCAAATCATTGATTTGATTCTGCGGCTGAGCATGTGGAGCTTGAGCTTGAGAAGGCGGTATGTGCGAGTAAGGTTGACGATCCTGCATCGACGGCGTAGGCGGCGGTACGACAGGATTCGTCGGTGTAGGCATGCCGTGAACGGCAGCAGCGGCGGCCCGATTGGCAGATGCGAGTGCGTGCGCGTCACCGGTTTGCTGCTGCTCGTTACCAGGATGAAAGCCTTCGTGGCCGCGATAGGCAGTCTTTTCCTGCTGCTCCATTTCCATCTCCCTGCGTCTGTCCATCAAAACGTTCTTGTTTCCCTTCATCCCACGCACTTTTCCCTCAAACAACTCCCGCATGTCCATCTCGTCTTCATTCTGAGGATCCTGCTTCTCCTTTTGACCTTCGACATCGAATTCTTCCAGCCCGGGGAAGGGTCCAATGTCGTCTTCAAAAGTGAAGTCGGTATTGGTCCAAAGCTCTAGCTGGCGAGCGAGCTGGGCGTCAAGCGATAGATCGACATCGTTTTGCTGCTGGTGGTATGCAGTTTCGGTATGATGCTGGTTGTCACCTTGCGTGTGAGAGGATCCAGCGTGTCCGTAGAGATTGGGAAAGGGGTTGGAAGGTGGAGAGGGAGGAGAGTACGAGTTGAGGTTGGCAATGTGGTCCGGCAGGTGCATCTTGCTGAACCTCCAAACGAGAGGAGTCTAGTCTTAATGCAAACTCGGTAACTTGGGCGTTCTTTCGCGGCGTAATCGATAGGGGTGGTGAAGCGATAATGATGTCGGTGTCGTGGTCCGTGGGAAGAGGGAAAGGGCCGGAGGGATAGCGATATGTGTGGGGAAACAATTGGGCTAGGGCTGAGATCACAGGAGAAGATGTCTTTACGACACGATTTCCTCGATCTGCCTGACTGGGCTAAGTGATAAATTCGGGCGCACTCGCCTGTTTCGCCCGTCGTGCTTGCTTTTGGGTGAATCTCCTTGCAGCCCGCGTCTTCCTTTACCGAACCCCGCGGCGTGGTCCGGCTTAGCGCATTGGTCAGCCGAACGAGTTGGTCACCTAAGCAGGTTTCGTTTCAAATGCCAAATGGAAGCGCATAGCGTGATAGCAGGACGTCTCAGAAATACAAATCCTGTCGAGTCGAGGGAGTCGGGTAGGCCGTAGGCGTCCGTTCCACCGTCAGGATTGGTATATCCGACAAACGATCCTGGCAGTGCTCCAGGATTCAGACGAATGGCTATGTATAGAGATCTGTGCGGAAGTGGTTCATCTCAGCGTTGTGCAGCGAGCTTTGGTGAGAATCTGCGAGGACCGCCACTGCACCAACATCAGAACGCATCCCGGACGGTGCGATCATGGTCCCGTATCTCACGCCGCTCATTCGGACAGCCCGGAGCTCTTTCATTATGCGCGCAGGAAGAATACGCATGCACTCAAGCTCCCCAAGCGAGCGAGTCGCGGTAAAATCTCCACGTCGCCTCAAGAGTCGTCTGTCGACTCGCGGTGTTGGCTAGCGTTCGATTTCAGCCGCGCCCCCTCTTGCTCTCCGGGTATCTTGCATCCTATCGTTATCCACTGAAAATTCCACTGAGGCCCGACTTTCGAGATGTCGTTCATCTGTCCTCCTGACCACACCAGTATGCAGACTGAGCTGCATACCGTTTCCTCCACTCCGGACCTATCTCTTCCACCTTAAGCCATGCGCAAAGCCACGAGAGCTTTCGTCCGGACAGTCTCTGCTTGAGTATGTGTGCATTCGCTTGTCCGACGTGGCAGCTTCACAGGCAAAAGGCAAGCGAGTTACCGATGCTCGACTCCATCGCGTCTGGCGCTCTATCTTGCTGTCTTAACCGCTAAAGATTTGCTCAAGCAGGCCGCGAAGCTTATGAAGTCGTGCACGAGCTATCTCGAGATCCGAGAAGATTGTGTGCACCCCCAAGGCATCCCATCCATCCTGGTTGTGGAAGGACTCAGTTGCATCGCACTCAAATTAGAGCGCCCATCTCTCGCGGAAATACCTATCACGATCACGGTGAACAGGGTACATGGCTCTCCTCCCTGATATCGTTGTAAAGCTTTCCCCGTGGTGCTCTGTCCATGCAGTGTGATCAATGTTAAAACAGCGATCCGCGGCCAGTTGTAGCTTATACAGCTTTGATCCGCTGACCAGCATCGAGCATTTAAGACAGTAGGGCAGCAAATTTGGTTTACATCTTCCTGCGCCCCTACACCATCAAGTCTGGACTAGACTGAGCTAGTCGCTATCACGACAGCGAGAAACCGAGATAGAGAATGTGGCAACTCGTTCAGGTTGCAAAAGGAGACTAATCAATGCGGCCTGCCCGTCAAATGGCGACCTTTTGTCGCGGGTTGTGCCGCTGAGTCGTTGAGCTTGTACTCTTATTGGAACATCTGCATCAGTAATGTCTGTAAGTGAGCCATATTCGCAAGGAGGCTCACCCAAGGAGTGTAAGCGTAAATCAGATCTACTCGAAACGGTCCGAGTAGACCAATTTGCACGAGTCACATCGCTGGTGTACTGGTTACAACCACGAGCAATGACCTGGAAATCTAGTCAGAGTTGAGGGCTCAGGGTGAAATATCTCGGTCGATATCATCTAGGTAGCAAACGGACTCGGGGCTTCTCGTACCCCAACAGAAGACCTATCAGAAGTCAGTCGCGGCAGCCTCCTTTCGACCCTCTATACGCCGACCTGAAGCATGCGTTTGCCTGGACACTCGAGAAACAGACCGGCTAACGGACCCAGAGCTTGAGAAGGGCAGTCGGCACCTACAATCTTTCCTAGGTTGCCACCATTGTCCCTGACGAGAGGGTCTTTTGGCAAGCCACGCCAATCGAGATCCTATACTGCGATTCCGGCAGACATTGCAGAACTCTTTACTGGTGCGGAGTCGAGACTGTCATCACGACAAGCTGAGCAGACATTGCAGCTAGGATCGCGGGATACCTACATCACTCTGACGTTTCGCAAATCGTATACATCAATTGACTCACACCCGACTGACCTTTCCGTCATCCGGCATTCGGTCAAAGACGAGCAACATAGTCCCACTTCAGTTTCGTCTGGAACGACTGAAGATTTTGGGGCCCGAAATCGATAAGAGAAGCTGGAGGTGAGCAAGCTGGTGAGCAGACCGCCTTTCAAGGTGTTGAACCCTTGGCAAACCAGCAAAGAGGGTTCGTTCACACGACCCGCTGCATGCTTAGCCGTTTTACCGGATTCCTTTGGCCGTTCGGGTGATATAAGTATGAGATAAAGACTTCCAAGCTGCGCGTCTGCATAAGTATCTGTTGACCAAGCTCTCCTATCTTCCGACTGCACGAGATTGAGCAGGTAATGCAACCCCTGCAGCGGAATTCTCGGAACTGTTACGGAGGGAAGCTCGAGACTCGGAGGGAGATACGAAGACGCGCCTTTCGAGGAGGTCGCCGATTATTATCGATTCTGGGCCCCGGCGTTTGAGGTTTCGCTGAGCCAAGGATTCGATACTTGTTCTTGGGTTTCGGATTCTTGGTCCATGGTCAGTTGGTCCCGAGAGTAAGGCTCGGACATAGCATACGAGTGCCTGTCTGCTGTTCCCTCTCCGTTGTCAGCTCCCTCGTACCGACCAGTGACCAGCGACGATCCGATGTAGCTGAGCTCGTAGCTGCAGCTTTGAGCGGGGCAGCGTTGGCTATATTAATTCTAATTCTCATATCCTTATCTTGCCGATCGCTTATATTTCCTTTTACCGCTTGTCTCGTATTCGGCTCATTCGCCTCAAAGACATAATCACTCGTTCCACCCATATTGGCTTCAATCTCCTGATATTCAGGCGGACAGCACTTTCCGCACTGAGACAAACGCATATCATCAAGTTTCTCGGAGCCTGTTTGGAACGCTCGACCAGAAGATGCCAGTCCCGCCGTCCACCAGCTCGTCAGACTAAACGTACGACCTTTCGACACGAATCCATGTGGTCTTGACTTTACGTTCCGCAAGAGGAATAGCCACAAAACGGAGAGAATCATGCGTCGTCCCGATATAAATGTCGGAGGTGACGAAAAGGAACCACCAGGCGGAACGGAGGATAGTGGCAAGCTGGACTCGGAGCGCAGCGAGGAAAGAGAAACGAATGGCAGAGTCGTCGAGCCGGATTTGCAGTCTTTCGCCTCGGGGATGGAGATGGATGAAGAGGATGAGCTCGGTAGCACGCATTCGGGAGGAGACCAGTCGGACAAGGACGACTCCGACGATGAAGGTTCCGACACGACCGATTCTGTTGCCGATACCAGCTCAACGGCATCCTTTCCTGCCGCGCCGACACCGAAGAATACCGTCATAGATGGCGCGACGACCAGGATCAACATATCAGACGGAACCGGCGTGGAAGGCGGAGAATGGGCGGTACATCCAGATTATGCCGATGTCTTCGGGCCTGGCATACCGAATGCCCTGTACGCAGAAAGTCGAGACGGAACTCGAACGCCCCGTCAAGAGCATCGGACGGATCTTCACGAAGGCCGTCCCATCGATGCGGCTCCGTTTGGTGAAACCGATGCAAGTGCCGTTGTCGCATCGGTCCACGTTCACAGCTCAGCGACGACTCGTTCGATGGGCCCGGAGACTCCCTCGCAAGTCTCGACTGATCAATACTACGTGCCATCGTCATTACACTCTGGTGCCCCACTGCTTAGTCCGTTCAAGACCAACGACTCATCCAAATCCGACATCGGCGATCAGACTCTTCCCACATTGAGCATGGATTCCGGCTTCTACGGAGATCACCCAGAACGACCTGCCCCGAGCGTACGGATCCAGCCAGATTCATTCGATCGCTCAATACGGGGACGACAGATGACGACGACCGGTTCTTCTGGATGGACACACCTTGGAAGTGTCTTCAGTCGACGCAGCAGTGAAAGCGGGGCTATCAGCATGACGCCGGACGAGAAGCAGAGGCTACGAGATGAGAAGCGGCTGGAGCAGATGGGGTACAGTCAGGTTTTGGGGAGAGATTATGGATTCTGGTCCAACTTCGCTGTGGGGTTTTGTAACATCGGTGTAAGTGTATGGTTACCGCTTCCCGTGCGATGACTGATGGCATTCTCTTCCGAATCTGCAGGCAGTCCAGGGGAGCGTCTTTGGCATTTTGACCACCTTCAAGTATGGAGGGCCTCGGTGAGTATCTCAAGAACCTCTTGTCAATTTGCGCTGAAATTTCGATCAACGTAGTATGATCCTGACCATGTGGCCTATCGCCGGACTTTTCTTGACGATAATCACACTTTCTATGGGCGAACTTGCTTCTGCCTATCCCGTCGCTGGCGCCATGTCCACGTGGACGTGGAAGACCGCCCGAGGAGGCGTTGGCGGCGAACGGATTTGGGGTTGGGTCATGGGGGGATTTGTTATGGGATATCACGTTGGCATCGTAAGTGCACTACCCAGGATCTCCATCCTCACGTTACTCTTTGACTAAAGCTGACTATCCCTTAGATGGCTCTTCTGCCCTGGCAAATAGCAAATTTCTTGAAAGGCACGCTGCAGTTGGCAGTGCCGTCGTATCATCACGAGACATGGCATGTGATGATGTTCACTCTGGTACGCTACAGGTTACGAAAGCCCTTGATTTCGGTCCGTCTGACGGGATCAGATGATATAGGCTATGTTGATCGTCTTTGGACTCGTCGGAACTTCGAGATGGGGGAGGAGTCCGAAGTTTTGGGTCGGTGCGGGTAAGCACATTTGACGCGCGTGAGAGGAAAGAATGCTTACGTCGAATTGCATATCTGGACAGGTCTCTACATCTTTGCAGTATGGCTGGCTATCTGTGTATCACTACTGGCCAAAGAAGGAGGAAGGTATGTATCAGATGTCGTCGGTATAATCACTTGCTGACCTCGGATATGATCTAACAGACGATCACCATCAGCGGTCTTCAGCCAGCCGTTCACCAATGAGACTGGCTTTACCAGCAAAGCATACGTGTATGTCATCGGTTGGGTCCTTACCAGCATCGCCACGGGTGCCGTAAGTATCATCTTCCCCGCGCGACTTTCACGATCCTGACAAAGCCTATCTTCCAGGACGCTTGTGCTCAGTAAGTAAAGTGGCTGAAGTATCCAAGCTAGTCATTTATCCGTTCTACCCATCAAGCCTATCGGAGGAGACACGGAATCCTGTCCGTGTCGTACCGCTAGCAATGTTGGCCTCAGTCATTGCAGTCAGTCCTTGGTGAAACTGTTTTGCGATCTTGTCTCCCGGCTAAAGTTGTCTGTACTCTCACCTCCATTGCAGACCTACGTTATGGGTTACGTCTCAATATTCATTCTGCTCTTGGCTATCGACCCTGCCAAGCTGGTCGAGTTGAGAAGTCATGCGTTACCTGCCGTAAGTCAGAAGACTCTTGTGGCGAACGATGGTTCGTTGCTGACTTCGTGGTCACTTTCCCACCTTAGGCGTACATAATCAAGCACTCCATCGGCAAGACCGGGACTACCATCATCTGTGCTGCGACATTGATCGCGTTCGCAATTCAAGCCATAGCCCAATTACAGGCATCTGCAAGATTCATTTGGGCGATCGCTCGCGATCAAGCGATTCCCTTTTCAAAGTACCTCTATCAGTCAGACAAGAATCGTTTGCCAACTTCTGCGACATGGCTGGTCCTCGTACTTTCCGCGCCGATCTGCTTCGTGTTATGGCCTTTTCCCGAGATATCGCTATCGGTTTTGAGTGTTGCTGCAGGAACCTTTTGCCTCATATCATACGTAAGTCATCTCCCGGTCAGCCCAATATGACCGAAGCAAGCTGACACATGAGTTTCTGGGCAGGTATGCCCGATTCTACTCTATCTGTTATCCGATATCGACCTCGAAGCAGAGTATCGATCCGGTTGGAGTCTTCGCAGGGCAAGGTAAACATTTCCCCCTTGTGCGTTTTATAGTGCGAAATCTGAGCTGTCTTCTGTTTTGCACATTAGCAAACCGATCGGTTGGATGGCCGTCTTAGCCGCCGCTCTCATTGTCATAGTGATGACTTTTCCCACGTCCTCTCCCATACGTGCTTGTGAGTATCCGCTAGTAGGGTGTGAAACCGAGCGCTCATCAGTTCTTCATATAGCTTCGTTGTCGTGGAGTCCTATCATCACTCTCGCAGCCATCTTTCTCTCCTTCATTACATGGAAGTTCTACGGTCAGTCTTGGTCGAATGGTGCCGGCCGATCACGGCTAAAAGAATCTCATACTCGACAGGTTCCAGCCATTATTCAGGGCCTATCCGATCCATCACGAAATGGTCTGCCGGAGCGGAGATCGACCTCCAGTCGACGCTGAAAGACGGGGCAGTCAGTCGGAGGAGAAGAGCTGAAGAGGAAGAGGATTCATTCAAAATGGGAGACTCGGCCTCAGAGATTGTCAGTCACGATGGCGCGTCTCCGCGCTGATCAGTCATTGTACATTATGTCGTCAACCGTTGTAAGGAATATAGCGATCAAGGTGAATCAGAAATCTGTATGTTCAGGCAATCCTTCCTTGCTCCATGATACAGCCTCGCTATCCTGCACGCAAGGTTTGGACGCTCCTTTGCGCTGGTTCCGGTGTCGAGTTTCTGTTCGCAGGCTTCACCAGTAGTCCATCTATACCACGCCTGGTGCAACAGGCTAGTGAACGTCAAGAAACATCACTCAAGGGCTTTCTCAGTGAAGCAGGGTGTCAAGGCTTGCGTATCTTTCGTATATAGACGGGTGAGCTGCTCTCCTTGCGACTGTGCATAAATAATGTCTCAGCGCGTTTTGAGAAGCGGGGTCGTGAGGCTGGTCGTGACGACATCACCAACCTCGACAAAGTTTAGAAACAGTCACCTTGACCTCGAGGCCCTGACTGCACCATAGGACACCGCCGTCACCGACCCCGGACCTGGGCCGTCGGATCTCTTACTCTGTCGATCCGGGTTCAAGTCTCCATCTCCACCGCAAGATCCCGGTCGAAATCGAAATGGCCGGAGCGAACAACACGGCTTCCGTGTCTGCCGATGAATCTCGCGGACCGCAACAACAAGTGGACGAGCTGAACCTTGTCTTCGCTCGAGGCGGCTCGGACCAGGAGCAGAAAGTAAAGGTCTCCTGTACCAATTGTCGGACGCGAAAGGTGAGCTTGACTCCGTTTGACGGTAAGATGTGATCTCATAATTCTCATTCAGGTCATGTGTCGCACTTCAACACCAGATACTAAAATATGCGATCAATGCAGGCGACACAACCTCGAATGCGTTTTCGTGGAACATAAGAGGGGGAGAAAGTTGGGCTCTAGGAACAAGCGGATAGGTGCTTCAGGCGATTCCGGAAGTCCGCCAGCCCTGGTTACGGGATCGTCATACGTTCCATATTCAATCGCTTCTCAGCCTGTCCTGGGAGTGAACGGGATTGAACAGCCATCAGGCAGTCGCCAACTCCCGGCCGACGTCAACAACTCCACTACCACCGCTCAAAGTGGCAATGGTCAAACCGGCATCTCCTATCCCCCACCAAGCTTTCAACCCCTAGTTCCACCCAGCTATTCACCGGCTGCCATTGAGACGGCGCTTCAAGTGCCGTCTGCTCACCGGAGCCTGCCGGAACAGTCCCCATTGGCATTACTTGCCAGAACAGCAGAAGCTCAGAGCAATAACAGTAGGTGATGCAAAGATGCCTTCGGAGCGATCTAACCATTTGTGCTTTTCAGACGGTTCGAGCCATCCTCCCTACTTTGCGCGACCCGCCAGCAGCGGTGTCTTATCATCCAGATGGTCAACCCGAAATAGATATGAGAGTAAACTCGATGTGGATCCGCAGACAGACCCGATCAATATGGGTATCTGTAGTCTGGAAACGGCGCAGACGTTATTTGCGATGTAAGTCCCGATGTTGTACCCCGAGCCACCGGCTGACGTGTTTGTTGACAGGTTCTGGGACAAAATGGCGGATTACGCTGGCTTCCTGGATCGAAGACTCCATACTCTAGACCATGTCCGACGACATTCAACGCTCTTAACGACCATCATCCTTCATACCGCAGCAAGACATACATCAAGTCAAGTCCTGCCTGATGCAGCCAGGATCGCCGTCGCCTTGGACCGACATATATACAGTAACCTTTGGCCGCGCATTTTGCTTGGCAACTACAAAAGTGTATACATATGTCAGGCGTGCATGGTATGGGCATCATTCGTAGCCGAACCGAAGCCTGGAGAGGATGATTTGGGCTGGAGTCTGTTTGGACATGCCAGTAATTGTCTGCATTCCCATTTCGGCCGTCTTCTGACATTCCTTCCTCTAGTCCGCATAGCGGTAGAGATCGGTCTCAACATTACACCGCCGCCAGCTTTGCGAAGCTCCGAACATCCCGCCATGTTCGCTCGGAATTGCGAAAGGACCTGGTTGACCTGTTTCATCGCGGATCGGAGGTAAACACATGTTCTACAAGGCCCCAGTTCTTCACTGATCGTTCTCGCCTTGGGAACTGCTCAGCTGGGCGACACAGCTAGGTCGTCCCCCTCTGATCGCGGATGGATCCTGGACCATGAATCTTGAGCGTTGGGTGAATGATCAAGTACGTGCTCCTGTCGTGCTATAGCGTCAACAAAGCACTGACATGCCTGGACAGGCAGTCGCCACATTAGAAGACCGATCCATTGTAGCATTGATTGACCTCCGGCGGATTATGGTAAATACGCCATCGAGAACATATATGAGGCAACACTGACCTGCTCTCCTGTTTTCGGCACAAGACGAGCCCGTCAGGCACACACGCCGAACGTATGTACATCGTCGGAGCCCTAGAAGAATGGCGTCACAACTGGATCATCGAAGCAACAAAAGGTGATCGCCTTCCACGTGAATTCGGGCTTTACGCATGCTGATTGGTGCTGCCTGTTCCTGAAGCTTCTTATCGACTGGGACACCTCGGTCAAGTCTATTATCACTACGCCAATATCGTATTGCGATTGCAGTGGATGGCGTCTGGTGACACCAGCCATGGAACGAACGAAAAGGTTGCGGTCGACCATGCAGGTGAGCTTTCCTGTCGGACGTAGATTTGGCTGTAAGCTAAGTTGCCGGGTAACACAGCCTCGTTGTTGAGATATGCCGCGACCGATATGCCTTGCGACGTCTTTCTGTACGGCCACAATAACGCGTTTACGATGATCTCCATGTCCGTGGCTATTGTGATACAGGCAAGTTCTCAAACCTCCTTAAAACTGGCCCATCAGTTGACGGTCTTCGACGGGGTCAGAGCCAAGTACCGGAGCCATCTTACGCACCTAGCATTGATGCGGTCTTGAAGCGACTTCGCGAGAGTTTGAGTCGAACGCCGCATGCGGAGAGTGTGAAGCGTTGGCATGAATCATTCTTCGAAAAAGCATTGGAGAAAGTGGTTTCTCCGGGAGCGCTTGATATCGACATCTTGCGCATGCTCAACGAGACTATACCTGGCGATCTGATGGACATGATCTCGTGGGACCTTCCCAATCCTCCTGAGTGGGGAAGTATGGAAGGATTCTAGCTAATTGCCGGATAAAGATAACAGCCAGAAATCAGCGTTGAGTGACAATTTAATGACTATCATGTGGTTCTGCGATACATTGACACAAGAGTTGTCGCGAAAGCAAGCGAGGAATCTATCCCTGGCCGGGCATTCCAGACTGACTAGAAGCCCCAAATTTTGTTCCTGTGCAAACATGGATTATATCAGTGACAACTCTTGAGTTGAGGAGTGATAGGACTTACGCTGCTTGTCTCAAACTTCTCTCGTCTGCGTCGGTACCTTCCAGACTCAATGGGGCCATGCCCATACCTCTGTGACCCTCAATCGTGGAGATATCATGCTCTCGGCCCGTACCTCTGAATCTGCTCTCACCTTCCCCTCCAGGGAAATCGGGAGGGGGAATCCTGGCCATCAAGTTGTCCCGCTGATTCTTGATGTATCTTGCATTCGCTTCGGTCAAGGGCGCTGACGGTATGTAGAGAACGCTTGAAGCGTTCTTCCCCTTGTGCTCGCTCTCGACGGCATGAATTCCGTCGCAGTGCCACCAGACCTGGTCGCCTGGTTTCACCGCTCGCATCGGTAGGAGCGTTCGACTCAAGTCGAGGTGCGGGTGAGTGTCATCGTTTAGCTCCTGGCTCCGTCCAAGCGGGGACCCCGGAAAGTCACTGCTGTCTAAGTCGAGAGCCCAATTGTCGTGAGAAAGATACGCTCTCTTTGAAAGGGATATCTTCGGCTGCTTCGGTCTTCATGGAAAATTGATGTCAGCGTCAATTCAAGCATGCCGCTGCGAATGAAGGCGCTTACTTGAAGAACGGTCGTAGCATAATGTAAGCAGTACTCTCCTTGATTGCTGGAAACACTTTCAGTGTACCCTGGGTAGGGCCAGTATGGCTAAGGCTGGTCCAGCCTTGGAGTGCACGGAAGATTCCGCACTGTCGGGATCGTCATCAGATTCTCGCCGGAATGATTTGAATCATCGCGCACTCACGGCACCGGGACCGTCGTATAGGTTCTGGTTAGCGGTGGGACGTCCAGCTGGCAATGATATCATCAGCTGTTGTTGAATAGCTGTAACGACTTTTCGCGTACCGATATCCCAAGCGTCGTGATCCCGCCATCGACCTTCGAGAATCGCCTGATAGGAACGTCGGTATGTCGGATCCTCCCATCGCTCCACGCTTCCACCATCAACGTGAGCACCGAGGGCGAACCTAGAATCTCCAGGATTTCGGATGCGGAGGCGATCGCAGTAGGTCAGAGGCGTAGAGAACGAGACGCTCCCTGTGGATGTCGAATCCTTGTTGAAGAGGGAAAGTAGGAATCGTTGAACTTCGAGCGAAGGTTGACATGATCTCGCTTCAAGTTGAGCTTTTGACCAACTAAAGGGAGGTGACTTTTAAAAGAAGCTGTGGGATATGTATGAACAGTTTACTTACTATAATTCGTAAACTGCCTTGTCATCCTCTGGGAAACCTTTGACTTGCGGATTCATGGCGATGTATTCCTTGATACTCTCGAGCCATTCCAGAGCCTATTTCAAAGGTAAAGGGGTCAGCCCTTGCTGTCTTCACAGTCAAGCCGCGGCTGACGCTGACCTTCTGTTCAGGCACAACTCCTCGAACAACGACAGTCCCGCACGCCTTGATCTGTTCCACGGCGGAGCTGTCGAGGCCATTGGCAATGTCTCGATATTCGACTTCAGGAATGATCTGGTAGCACATCGGTCAGAGCCGCCTGTGTCACCATATGCACCTTTCAAAACACTGGTGGCCCTCTTACCGAATTGCCTGTGGCTGCGACCTCATTCGTTTTGTCTGCCAGGTGTCGACAAAGATCCGCCCATGCGAAGCTGACCGCGTTTTGTAGTTCCTTTGAGTGCATGATTTGTCTGTAGAAAGTGACGTCAGCTACAGTCGAACCATGCCCGGCCTCGAGAAGAACTCACCGTTTCAATTCGGCGAATCGCTGGGGTAAAGCCACTTCCTTTTCGCCCGATAGCGACGCGAAGACAGAGGCTATGGTGCCTTCCGCTCTGGCTTTCGGAGCCTTAAGCAAAGCATCTGTGACTGTGCCGACCGTCTCGAGGTTAGATGATGCAACAGAGTATCGTCGTCTTTGCAGGCGTTGCGACGATGATCGTAAATGTCGAGTTGCCAGTGGCCGAACATCGAGTTTCAATGATGACGCCAGCATATCTGTGTGCGGTAATAAATGATCTCGCGAGCTGAAGTGCGGGTCCTAGGTGAAGTCCAGGAGAGGGATGTCTATTCACAGATCGGCCACTGGATATCGTTGTCCAAGGCAGCTTCTTATACCTCGTGAGGCCATGATCAAACACTTGAGCACCCTGCACAAACGACTTGAGATACCGCTTCGGGGACTGGTCGGCGAACTCGGGCAAAAACCGGTGTATTGAATTTGGAGTAGCCGATCGAGTGAGTGCATCATTTTCAACGAGGGAGAGAGGTAGAGAGAGCTGATGAGGCACCGTGACGATCAAACCCTGCCAGACGCTGCCTGTGATCTCCAGTGCATGAGCGTGGTTGAGGGGAGTATGTACGCGGCAATGTCCTGGTTAGTCAAGGGAAATAGCATCATATTGCCGAGCAATGGGGTGCACAACTCAAGCATATGGACGGCACTCTCTATTGTCTCCGTCCGTGAACATGCCTCGATGAAATGAGGCGAAAGCTAAAGATAAACGCATTTACAGGTGGTCGATAGGCGGATACCGGGGTAAGTCGTGATGAGAGGCGGATATGGCCAGCCTAACTCATAGCCAGCACTCCGAAGGTCGTGAAAGTGGTTTCGCGCGCAATACTGGGTTCGTTTAGCTCGATTGTATTGGATGAATTAGGCACTAACGGTTGAGCGGAACGAGTCGTTACAATTGGTCGTGGATCTGCTGTTTTATCCATACTGATGGTTCCGATGATGGCGGGATGCTCTGATCTTCCGTCTTTGTTGGCGTAACCGGTATGATGTGGCCGGGCGTTCCCTCCGGGGCTTCCAGCGGGATGAAGTGCCTGTGAGACGAATCACAATTAGTTCATCTTCAGTAAGATGTGTCAGATTCGGCTCACGAAGACAGGATCTTGTTCATCCTGTAAACCGAATTCAGTCCGCTTGATGCCATCGAAGAGTCCGCCACTGTCACTCACGTCATCATGTGAACCCGAGGTTCTCCCATCACGGTCAACAACTTTTCATCGCACATGATATAACGCTTGTCTGTTGGGTCCTGCAGTCCGTGGCCCTTGATATATGCCCAAAGCAGCTTGACAGCTTGCGGTCTTGAGCACTGCGTCTCACCCAATAGAGCAGAGAGGGCGGGACTGAACAATGCAGGTGGTCAGGAAGATGCACATCGGCTTTCACATCCAGCTTACCTCAGGCCCATCGGCTTGTTGAACGGGTTGTTTGGTGATGGAGCGGGACTTTCACCTTCCGCCCTGACCCTCTTCTTCCTCGGCTTTGCTTTCTTCTTCGGCACAGGCGTATCGCCTTCACCGTCACTGCTATCGACCACTGCAGCAGTCTTCACTTTCGTTGGCTTCGCGCGTTTCGTGTCGGATGTCTGGGAACCTGATGGTGCTTCGCGCTTGACTCCACCTGATGATGCCTCTCGCTTGACAGCTGAAGCTGCTTCTCGCTTGACACCGCCGTTCGTGGCCGCGTTGAGGTCTTGATATGTTGGCTTTTCCTCTGTCATGGCGACACCCGGAACGATCTGGGTGGATAACCGCAGATAGATATCTTTGATCTGTCAGAGGGAGTTACATTAGCGATCCTCGTCACGCTATTTGGGCACTAGACATGCGTTGGCTGACTCACCACTTCATCGATTTGCGTCTTGTAATTCTTGATGAAGGATTCATCGATGCCTTGGTTGACGAGTGTCTTCCGAACCGCTTTCGCTGACCTGCCAGGATTTTCGCAAGACGAATGTCAATGAGGTGATGCCACAAGATGTAGCTTACTTACACTGATTCCAGGTTGGACCCCGTTAGAATGGCTTCGATCTTGGGTGACAATGATTGCGCGAATTGCGCTCCGACCTGAGTGTCGCGAAGATGTCGAGGAGGTGGCCATGCGACAATAGCGTCGTTACGTTGACATTATCGAAGATGCACGGAACACACATAGAGAGGCACCCGTAAGCGATACATCCCGAAAGAAGGTTGATACTGAAAATGAATCAAGACCGCTACTTACAGCATCAGCCATCTCGATGTGTGCCAGTATCCGCTATGTAACCCCGCTGGCGCTGTTGAGGGGATAGACCGAACGAATCGAGTCAAGCTCGTATTGACAGGTAGCCCAAATTGAAGCCGGAACGCCGTCGAAAGGTCGTTATGTCGTTACGGCTGTCAGGTCGTTGTTTGAAACAGTCAGGGGTACCCGTTGAAACGCGAGATAACCGAGAAGAAGCGTCGTGAATGATTCAGGTGTGAACGACTGGGGTGTTCACCAGACAGCGCTGTCAGAATAATCGCTGCCTATTGTGGAGACTTGGGGATGCCCGCCGCAAGCCAGCACAGACGCCAGAGGGATACGGACTTCGAAATCACGCGTCTTGCCGTTGCGCAGGGCGAAGTGGAGAAGAACGCCCCTCCGGCTCGAGAGCCGAAGATTGCCAGCTGCCGAGCCTTTGAATCAGAGACCCGAAAGACTGGCGTTAACATCTACAAAGTTATCTACACTGATCCCAACGTCCCCACTGATACGACATAGTGGTAATGCGCCATCAAACCCGAGCTCACGTCGTCCAGGACAACTCTGCTCTTATTGCAGTCATTATTACAGAATTACAGAGGATGTTGCATGTTGGGGTAATTGGGGTAATCCTCTTTTAATCAAATTGTCCAAAAGCTTGAATATAGGTACTGGGAAGATACAATTCTTGCGCGCGTGGTAGGCCTCGTCATAATGATCGGAGAGATCGACAGTGTCGTGACCAGTGATCCAGTATCGTCTGATTCTGGATGCTATCTGCAAAGGCCTACGACCTCGGTACAGCCTCTTCGACTTAGGTCAAACGATTGCATCCAAAGCGAAGCTTATTTTCCACACCAGTTGAAGCCAGTCCAGCAAATAGATTAGTCACGCGACAACATGTCTGATGCAAGATTGAGGCGACTCAACAAAGAGATTAAAGGTGGAGTAGCGTGCTCGGCCTTATCGAGCTATCGTTGACTTTGCGTTCAGATTGCGAAAAAGATCGAACGAGCGGCATTGCTGTGCGGCGTGAGTGACGTTGCGAAGTCGGGATTCATACGTCGCTGAGACACCAGCTCTTGCCATGCTGTTACAGTCGTCGGTGACACTCCGACTCATCTTATTGGTACATTCAAGGGTCCGGTAAGTCTAATCAAGAGGTAGAAGGTGACCCGCTAAATACGGCACATGCTAGACCGGAACTCCGTATGAAGGTGGAATCTATGATGTGGTGAGTCGAATGCTCAGGTTCGCTTATGTCTACGCCTGAAACTGATGCTACGTCTCGCCGCTCTCAGGATATTCAAGTACCAGAGACCTATCCGTTCTCGCCCATCAAGATGAAGTTCATAACGTGAGTTTGCGGAAGATCTCTGACAATGGGTACCATGCTTAACAGCGGTTCTGGGCGTAATGGCAAATAGGAAAGTGTACCGTAAGTCTATGTTAAGAAATAGCCCAACGACAAGCAATTAACATATCCACTGCATCAGATCCCAACATTTCGTCAGCAAGCGTGAGTTTACGGCGTGCAAACCTTCGGTTGGCAAGCGGATGAGCTGATCTGCTACATATCGCCATAGGGAGCCATCTGTCTGGGTTCGTCGAGCTCACGAACTTTGTACTTCTTCGGAAATGCTCATACCGCCAATCTCCTTTTCCAGACATCCTGAAGGACGCATGGTCGCCGGTCTTGACGTTGAAGAGCACCTTGATCTCCCTACAAAGCTTGCTGTGTGATCCTCAACCCGACGACCCCCAGGATGCGGAAGGTGTGTCCGAATGCTACGGAATCCCTCATCCATATCACTCATTCGCGAATGTGTGGTCTGTCAGTCGCGAAACACTACAAAACATCTCGAGACTCATTCAACAAGACCGCGCGTTACTGGGCACAGGCTTATGCTGGAGCTCCTTTGGACGGATCGGGTGCCGCACCTGCTCCTCCAACTAGCGTTGATGATGATGAAGAAATCGTGGTGACAGGGCAGCGATCAAGGGCGGTTGAACTTGCGGGATTGGAACAAAGTTCAGTCAGCAAGTTCAAGGCCATGGGATTCGCGGAAGATCAGATTGTGGGTTCATTCCTTCTTGTGCAGAACTCAGGTGTTCACGCACATCAATTCGCAGATTGACGTTTTGAAGAGGTTGAACTACCGTGGGGCAAACGCGAGAAATATTTCGGATGATCAGGTGTGTTCCGATGCGGTTGGTATAATCGGGGTCGGTATTGATATTGTTGTTTGCAGGTCGTTCAGGCGTTGTTGCGGTAATCGGTATTCTGGCATAGGGTTAGGGCGGTTTTAAGGGGATAAAGTTGGTTCTTTCCACATCCTCAGAAGTCAGCTTCTAGGGCAGACTTTGTTTGAGGCAATATGGGATAGACTGCATGATGGACAAAGCAAAATGCCTCCCTCGTCAGGCACATGCCGATTCCTCGGACCCCTGAACTGGTGCGAAGAGCTGTCTGAATTCGATTTTGCACACGAGCGACATGTTCCCCCTCACGGTCCGGCAGTCTGACTCGCTCCTCCTCTCGCTTGGACCAAGAGCCATCAGTCGATGACAGGCCTGAACCGGGTCCTGAACCCCTTAGATTAATCAACTTGGCTGGAGGGGGAAACGGCGAAGAGCTGCACAGAGGTAATACTTGTCTGAAAGTGGAGGTGATCGTTGAGCTCGATCACCTCGCATGCCTCGTATAGCTCCTCGTATCAAAGGATGCACCACGAGTTCCCGAAGCGCATCTGCCATCTTAGATCAGCTGGACCACGGCTGGACCGGTCCTATACATAGTCGAGCTTCTCCTTGGAATTGGCTGCTTGGTAGATCACACGGTCTAGCCGTGAGGCAGCTTCGCCATGACCGATTCACCATACTCGGGAGAGATTCCGCAAGCATCCACTTCGACTGGATCGCTCTTTCGGCTACAATCCGACATGAACAATCGAGCTCGAAGCAAATCAACCGCTGCAGATTCATCAGCTATATTGGGACGCGACAATCAGCCATCTGGCTATCAGCTCGCCGGAATCCGCCCAGGATGGTCCACGGGACCTGCGACCATGGTACCTTTGGCGGATGCAGCGGCTTCTCGAATGGACGGGTACGATGAGCCTCGAGGCTATAGTTTCCATGGACACAGTCATACACAGGGTGGATCTTTCCCTCTCTACTCGCGCCCTTACGCGAACTCGCCGCTCACCAGTGTCGAAGCCAACAGTACTCCAGCGGAAAGCATGCCGCAATTTCACCGCACGACGTCGAGCTCGGATGCAACATATGTCATGGCCGGACCAGTATCGGCCGTTCCTTCGTCACTTCAGCGCGAATACGACGTAGCAGCAGACAGAGATCCACAGCCATCATCGTCGAACGCGCAGACTATTCTTCAAGAATGGCGGAATTCCAAAGATGGAGGGGACACATTGGATCTGAGCAGGAAACAGATTCAGAGAGTCGACGAAGGCGATGTGCAGGTCCTGCGGTACCGGGTTGGCAAGAAAGAAAGAGGTGTTCTTCGGTTAGTCAGAATGGGCTTGAAAGAGAAGGCTTCAGCTGAAATGGAATGCTATCAAGACTCGCCTTGTCGCACAATCGTCTCTCAGAATACTCCCTGGATCCCTCCTTTAGTATGCTGAATCGCCTACGCTATCTCAATCTGAAGGGCAACAAACTGAAGCTTTTGCCCCAATGCGTGCGTTACAGACGAACGGTTTCATCGATCATTGGCTAATCTCCTTTGCAGTTGATGGAGATGCCGTCATTGGAGATTTTGGACGTTTCGAGAAATGAGATTGTTGAACTTCCAGAGGAACCGGGGAGATTGGTCCAACTGCGTGTCAGTAGCATATGCCCAACCACTGGCTGCAATTGGCTCATCTCGCGCATGGGCAGGTCCTCTCCATATCACAAAACCGACTTGCACGATTGCCAGGATACCTAGTACACTTTGCGGCGCTTCAAGTCTTGAAAGTCGATAACAACCCGATAGAGTGGCCTGTGAGTGAGCCTAGTCTGCAAAAACGCGTTGGAGTCTAACCAAGATAATATAGCCGCCACACGTACTGGATCTTGGCTCGATCGGAAAGGATGCAACGCGCAGCGTCGAAGAGCAGATGCGCATATGGATCGCCGGACTCAAAGCATGGATGAAAGAGGTGGACGAGCAGGATCAAATACGAAAGGCAGCTGAAGTCCAGCGGGTTTCAAGGTGAGCGTAGCACGGGCATGTACATCTTTGGAAAGGCGAGGCTCATACATGGTGAAGTAGTAGCGTTGAGGGCGAACACAGGGAGGGGAGTATCGACTCACACACGTCTGGAAGCGACATGGGCACCCCAGTACACGTGGTGGCCCCTCTGCAGGAACCCGACGAAGACTCGATGGCGACGCCGACAGCTAGCAAGCACGAGATACAACTAGGCTCGACGAAGCGACGTCGGCAGAACGGTAGCGGCGGAGCAATCAAAATGCCCGAGAGTCCTTCGATGTCAATCCCAAGTCACCTCTCAGAATCATCGTCCGGCTCGGCCGCGTCCCTCATACAGTCTTCTGTACAGCGCATTCAGGCGGAAGATAGCGAAGTTACCCTAGTACGAGAGACGTCTTCGAGCTCAACAATCAAAGACGCACGGCACAATAGCAAACATGGTATGGGACCGGGGCCGACAGATGTCCAGCGGTCGGGTCTTAGTCTCTCGAGCAAGCAGTCCCTTCCGGATCTTCGCCAAGGTGTCGGTAAAATCATCCCGGAGCGCAATAACGGCATGCCAGCGTTCCATCCCAGAGACTCTATCCGGTCAAGTGTCAACTTTCATGTGAAATCATTACCGACGAGTCGCCAAGGCAGTATCGATGGCGACGTCTCTGAGGCAAAATCCGACGTCAGCAAAGGCATCGACGACGTCGTGAAGCGCATGAGCAAGAGTCTGGAAAGGCGAGAAAGCCGCTCAATTGGAAGCAAACTAGATTTCATATCGGCAGTTAGAACTAAAGCCACAGTCGAGGAGGCTCGTGATGCCTACTTCAAACGGGTATCGACCCTGCCAGCACCATCTTTGTCGAATCTCGTACCGGAGCCTCTCTTGCGGGCTGTTGATGCGATTCGCGGCATTCTCTTCGCATTATCGGAGCTTCACTTGGGTCTCAAGCGGTTCATGGCATTTTCGAACAACGAGAGTGTCGTCGGAGTCTTCGCTCGTGTTATGGATCCAGCGACAGACTTCCTCCACGGTCTGGTTAACGCACTCGACCGCTTCGATTCCATGTGCCGCAGGCGCCTGCCGACTGTGGCGGTCACTAGGCAGGTTTTTGAGTCCTGTCGAGACGCCATCACCGTCTTCATCAAGGTCACCAGCGTTCTCAACCTGCAGATCCCCGCCATGCAATCCACGGCCAACCATCGATATGCGCGAACATTGTTGATGATGGTCACAGGTTCCTTAGCAGAAGCTATCGGTTCCTGGCGCATCATCGCCGATGTAGCATCGGATGTGAAGATATTCCTCCATATGGACCCGGCAGTGCGTTCCGCCGGACATCGACCCGTCCCCTCGATGAGTAATTCGGTGAGGACCCCTATATCGCCCATTCCTGAAAAGGCGGAGATACAGTCACCTCAGGCAAAGATTGCGACCGCGCAGAATACGCCTTCCAAGTCGCCGGGTCAACTCAATCGGGGCTCGCCCCTTCGTGGTGGCCATGCTTTGAAAGAGAAATCCAGGCGGAACGCAGGTTCCTTTTCGGCCGAAGATCTCCAGGCCGGAATGATGTTGGGCCCGATGGCATTGGTGGCATCTCCCGGAACCTCAGAAATCGACATGTCCCCTGTACATAGATCAGCGCTTCTGGATCACAGCCGAACAGGCTCGATCGCCAGTCAACTCATCCCGGAGGCAGACAATGAGGACGACGAAGATGAAGCCGACGGTGACGATACGAGACAGCCCGACACGATTCCGCCCAGACTAGACCTAACATCTGGCGCCACAACGAAGCCTTCCACCAGTGATCATCTCGGTCGAGACAAGGATATCCGAGGTCACCGACGACATATACCGAGATCATCGCAGAGTTCGGAAGGCGTATCCGTTCCGCATCCATCTTCAAGCACGGAGATGTCTCCCTCGACGCCGTACAGTCCGGCCAACGTGGTCGACGATGGGGTCCTTGATACACTCGAACAGGCAGCCGCTGTTGCGGATACCGTGTGGTTGCGGCTCTCCGAAGAGTTGACAGGATCTCCAAGTGGCATCTCGCCTGCCGAAATGACGAAGAAGTTTGGAGAGAGGGCCTTTTCTAATTCAACGCCACGGGTCGGGGAGCCGCATTTTGCACCTCGATCCCGCCGAGTTCAAGATGCCGCCGCGTGGATTGCTAAAGCGGAAGGGTATACGCGCAAGCTGCATGAAAGCCTTATGCAAGCCAGGGCCAATCCCTCCTTGTTGCTATCAGAACCTGGCAGCTCGACAGAATCCACCTTGCGACTACCATCGGATGCGCAGAACTTTATCAAAGCGGTCGTGGTTGTGTCAAAGTTGGTGAAGGCTGTCAGTGTGGAGAGGTCGATACCGAGTTCTGTCAAGAATCTGTTGCAAAGGTTGACCGCGAAGACGAGTGAATGCGCGATCCTCCTGGAGGTCTCGAGCTTGAAGCCCGGCAAGGCCGTAGCCAGCAACGATAATGGGTCCAGCGCCACATTGTCGAATTTTCGATCGACCTCGACTTCCGTATCTTCGATCGCATTTCGTGATCACGGGTTGTATATGGACTATGCAAGAGGCGGGGTATGAAGGTAGATGGCGCGGAAGTGCAGTCACGGAGACCATCGGCGCGACCTACATGACGTCCGTCCGTTGTTGCCGATACTGAATTTCGGCTTCTGTCCGGGAAACCGAACTTGATGGCGATGGGATTCGTGATTGCCAAGAAGCGTTGGCAGGTCACTGTACAAGCCGAGTTGAAGGCCCGTTGCTTAGAAAAGCTATTAGGCTATAAACACCTCTCGACTTTGCACTCGTAGCGCTGGCAAACGCAGCTCCCTGTCTCCACGCCAGTTCAAAGACGGGCGTCTAGCAGTAGCCCGACCGAGAGTGCCACGATGTAGCCTGGTGCTCCGCCTCACATGAAGCGGATTCTACATGTCCCACTATGATTTCTGGACGATGGGTTCTGCTATCCGGACGGCTATATCGATTGTTTGAAGCCGCCTAGCGAAGACTTGGGCTGCAACGTTGAGGCGGTCTGGATCTCTGTTAAGATATGCTTTAGAGAAGGGGCTACACTTGCGCTTTGCGCGTGCTCGAGCTGTCAGCGGCGGTGTCGCTCGGTATCAGATTGGAGCGCCGAACCCACGCGATCTTGCGAGTTCGCTCGATGTTCGAAGGGGGATAGATGGAAGGCCGAATTGATCAGACGCAAAAAACAGGGCTTAGTCCTCCAGTTGGCTAAAAGTCGAGCGCAATCAGCGGTGGGCTTGGATTCCTCCACGACAAAAATGTATTCCTACTAGATCCCTGCCAGATTCGAACTGACGACCGACAGATAGCTACGAAAGACGATCGAAGTCTGCTATGCTACCACTGCACCAAGGGACCGGTGTGATCTCTGCTTTCGCAAAGCTCAAACATAACCGGCTGCGTTTGCGACTCTGTTCCTCCAGAGAGCCTAACCCGCGTGGTCACGGCATCTAATGACCGATGCGACACATCACAAGCTGACGAGGTCTGTGTGATCAACAGCTAGTTGATGATCCGAGAAAACACATTTCCAGCATTGCTGATGCAAGTCGCGTGTCTGAGGGTTGCATATCAGGCTGTTGTCGGCGCAATTGGCATCGTCTCAACCCGAAACTCGGTATGTAAGGACCTTGGACTGCAGTGATCATGGTATGTACATCGCAAAGCTTAAAAAGAAGGTTAGCATAGGTCGCAAGGCTTGCAAGCGACAAGGTTTGAGCGGTACTATCTCGGTCGAATCTTCACCAAAAAAAGCTGAAACACTTTCAAAACGTCCTTCGGTGTCCAAAGAGCGTGAAATACGTGGCGGAGGGTCTTGTCTTTCGTGGGAAGGTGTAGCCAGAGGTTGGACGAACCGACCAAAAACCAAAGGCGAGCGGGGCGAGGTAATGATCTCTTACTATGCATACCGCATGGAGGGCATCTAACATATCTCCGTCAGTTTTACGACAAACGAGGCTCAAATCACCCGCGAAAGGATGGCATTCGTAAGGTGATGGGGTCCTTTCTGCTTCTGCGTAATACAGGGGACTGTGCTTCGGCTTTCGATCGTACTGTAAAAGCTCAGCTCCAGACAGTCGCACGGGTTGTACCTCTGTAACCCCCTTGTCAATTGGCTAGCGATGAGCCCTTTGGACAATGACCAATCCCAAAGTTCCGCCATCGGAGTCTTCCATGCCTTCGGAAGACGACATTGCCTCTTTTTGCTGCGTTTTTTGAGGAGGCCAGGACCTGACGGAGTTCTTGCCCGGACGGGAGTCGCATCGCAAGCGTGAAATCAGACACGGAAGTATGGAAGTGTCATTTCATTCGTATATGCGAGTTTGATCAAACCGGTGCGGTAAGAGCTTACGGGCGAACACAGTGAATCGTGCAGCTTGATAGTGTCGCCCTCTCCCGCCGACCAGAGCACGGCAGATAGCCAAGCGGTCATTTCGCACTGAAACCATCGCAAATCTAGAATCCTTGTCGCCGTCTCTTGCATAAGCGAGAGAGCCCTGGCGAGCATAGAGTTCAAAATGAGGCCTGCTGAAGCTGACGGAACTACGGATGATACTTCCGCGGCGTCTTGAATGCCTTCGGGGAACCATTTCACCATCAGTAGTCGAGGAGAGGACAAAGTTGTACTCGGTCGCATCTCGAGATTTGCATACCAGGCTGTCGACGGCGCAATTGGCGACGTCTCGATACGAAACCCGGTATGCAGAGTACTTGGACTGTTTATCACGATGACAAGCATCACAAAGCTGAAAAGGCAGACTTACGAACGTCGTAACGCTTCCCAGCAAAAGAGCTTGAGCGATGCTATTACGGTCAAATCTCCTTGCAAAAGGCTCAAACCGATCTCAAAAGATTCGCCGTCGTATCGAGAATCGTCCAGAGGTGTTAAAAAGGTTGTCCGCTCTGTGGATTGAACACAGGACCTGCGGTACTCGGTGGAATAGTTAAATTCCGACTTCAGACCGTCGCTCTCCCACTGAGCTAAGCAGACGCTGATGAAAGCTTTTGGTAATGTAACATGAAGTGCAACTCTCTCTTCCTAACTTGAGGGAATCGATCCGAAACATCGGGAGCCGGATATCGGCGTTCCTGGGATGCCGCAGCGAATTCCCAGGACAACCACCTCGACTTCCCGCCTTTCGCTCAGGATATATATAGCCAGCGCAATAGCGGAGTAATAGCGGTAGCCAGGCTCCCTTTTGCAAACGTCCTACTCGAGAAGACCCCTTTCTAAAACTCACTTGCGGCAAAATCGAGATGGGCGGCTCTTATCCTCAAATTATCGTCACCGGAGACTCGATCTCCCAGCAGGCCTTCAAAATTGGAGGATATGGAGCGGCTCTGGTCGATGCGGTGAGTACGCTTCCCTTACGGTGTCTAATCGCAGCGCTGAAGGCATCCCTCAAGTATCAAGGCAAAGCGGATGTGATAAATCGCGGCATGGGGGGATAGTAAGAGTTCCTGCTCAATTTCCCTATATCGGAGCTGACTCTCCCTTAGCAACTCCCAGCAGTTGCTACGAAAGCTTAAAGAGGACTTTCAATATCCCAAGGGAAACATCAAACTGATTGTCATACACATCGGCACAAACGACGCGTAAGTTGAAAGTCGGGTGTTCACGAAAACAGGCTCTGATGCGCCTGACCCCCTAGAACCGTTCATGGCATTCAGCATGTGAGCAGGACGGCATCCGCACCGCGCCAGACCCTGATTCTTCTCTGTAGATTCCGGTCGACCAGTTCAAGCAGAATCTAAAAGCAATTCTCGCGTTTCTCCATGAAACCCAGCAGTCCGCCAAAGTCATCCTCATCACGCCGTCAACGGTCGACACCGAGACCTGGAGCGCCAATGGTCGTACCCAAGGCCTGCCGAGTGAATTCAGGGACAACCGAACGCCCGAAGCTGCAAAGGCGATTCGCGATGCTGTTCTGGCTGTGGCAGATGAAGCCGATGTGGCATCGGTCGACGCCTGGAAGCTTCATGAAGATGCCATCCAGAGAGGCGAGATCAAGCTGCAAGAGTTGTTCTCGGACGGATTGCACTATAGCGCAAGGGCCTATGCGGTAGGTGCGGAGAGGGCGCATTCTTTTCACGCTGACTCTTCTCCGTCTACAGTACGTAAATCAAGCCCTGCTTCAGCTTATCCAATCAGAGTTTCCCGCGCTCTCGCCGGAGAACACCCCTGAAGGCTTCGATATGTTTGCCCTCTACGGAAACGAAAACAATCCGCAGGCGCAGCGATTGGCCAAGCTGTTTGCCGACAACGCAGAAGCCATCAAGCAGGCCGCGCTGGGCAATACCAAGAAATAGAAGCGAATCGAGGACGATCGCGATTTCACCAAGGGTGTACTGTATCGCCACAGAGGGGCCTTCAAGAAGGTTCGATGAAATGCCCATCAAATGAAATATGCCCTTTACATCTTCCGGCCTATACAGGCTTCGCCATGCTCCTTCAAGCGGCGAGATTTCGGTTTAACTCTACACAATTTCGATAGCCACAGCTTGTCTGGCTGAGGCTTACAGCGGCATCCGCGGCTTCGTCTTTCATCTTCCTTTGAGACTGCGCTCTACTGTAGTTTCACTGGCTTTTAGGCTACCGTCGAACCAGCTGGGAAAGACTGGTTCGTCCTCTACGAGCTTGCGGATGGAACGCTTATTTGGCCGACCACAGCACGACCACGTTCAGCTGGACATTCGCCATCGTGTCAAGGTCGACGGCCGAAACCTCTCCCCAGCAGGCAGACGTCGTCGCATGTTGATCTATAGCCAGACGGAATCGATGTACATTTTAAATGCTACGCCGGTCCCCGCACATCACACTGACTAATCGCTATCCGAATCGCTAGAGTCGCTGGCGGCCTGTCTTCTCCTCGGCGCTTCACCATCCGTATCACTCGAGTCGTCCGCATCATCTCCCTCTTCCTCTTCGTCGGATGAAGAATCATCGTCGCCATCCGCGGCGGACCGCTTGACTTTTTGGCCCTTGAGCGCGGCCATTTGACCGGCAAGGGTGTCTTCTTCTGGGTCGGAGATGTCGTCCTCGTCTTCGTCTGCGCCTTGGGTCTCCACCGGGGCATCAACCTTGAGCTATGGGGCAGGGCGCGATAAGCAAAGTAGGAAACTTGTTCGCCATGGTACATACCACGATCGGAAGATCAACGCTGCACGCGAGATACGAATCACTGATGAAGTAGGCGTGCACCTTGAGCTCCCCTGGCATCGGAGGCGCCTGGAACTGCAACTTGTAGGTCTTTGCTTTCGGCTTGACGGCCACCTTGTTTTCGCCCGTGGACACCTCGGAAGACGAGTATACGGGAACGTCGGTGATCCGCTGAGGCGGGACAATGACACGGTTCGCATTCGGGTCGGCGATCATTACCCACCAATGCGGTTTTCGGTGCTATCAAGCGGATCGGATCAGGTCACCGCCGCGCTGTGCGACCAAGCATCACTCACAGCCGGCCATCTAGGCGCGTGCGCATAGACGTCTCCATCGACCGTCTTTGCACTCGGGGCGGCATTCGCTTCGAGGTAAACCTTGTACGTAAAGTTGACCATGGACCCGGGGCTGATCGTCTCCTCGTCCTCGACCAAAAACTCGGCCTCGTCAACCTTGAGCGTCGGCAACTCCTTCGCGACTCTGACCGCCTCCTCGCTCGCCTTGGCAACGGCCTCGAGCGCCTCTTCGTTCTCCAACAAGCGGATCTGCCATCCTGTCGATTGAAGCGTGAGATCCTTTTCGGCGATTCCGCGCGCGTCCTTGATACCCAGTCCGGGGAGCTGGGCGATGGGAAGTTCGCCAAACGGAACGGCTTGGACGAGACGGGAGTAGAGGTCCATGATTCGACGCGTAGTGCCGAGCCAGTGATATGCCAGGGAGACACTGAGCAAGCTGGGAATGAGGGTGGGAATGATAAGGAGGATTTGACGACGTTCTGCGTCGGTTCGGAATCAGCGTTTGATTCCCGCCGACAGTATTGTGGCTTACCTTCGAGCATATCAGCCGACATGGCGTCATATCTTAGCAAATGACTCCAGAGCAACATGGATGCCCTCCTCGCCGGTGCCGTCGACACGATCGAGTTGAACAAGTCCCTCTCCTGCAACCCGGCTTCCTTTGCCCTCTCGATCAGCGTCTTTTCCAACTCGTCCGTCTGCGCGGCGCGCGCCCGTTTCTCCTTCTTGCTCTTGCCCGTCCTCTTCGCCAGCGCTTCGCGGACCTCGACGGCCGAGGCGAGGAGGCCGAGGAGGCCGGAGAGGGGTATGTCTTCGGTCAAGTTGTGGAAAAAGATTTCGGCGGTACTGCTGAGCGCGCCGTCCTTGGTGATACCGCGCTGGGAGAACCACCATCGGCCCTAGATTGGCAAGCGGGGGGAGCGCGGGGGGGAGGGGGGGGATGAGCGAGGAGTAGGTGGTCGAGAGAGGGGGGACGTACGACGAGCCACGGCAAGACACCGCCCAGGCCCAACCCGTACGCGGCCAAGACCCAGATCCCATTGGAGCCCTCGACGATCCACTTGGGAATCGCGATCGTCTCCTCGCGCGACTGCACGCCGTCCGGGTTTCCATACTTTTGCAGGTTCTCCCGGATCACATCGTCCGTCAAGGCCTTGTACGCCTTTGTCAAGTCGACAAAGTGCGCATCGGCCTCCTCCTTTGTCTGATTCGCGGCGAGCTTGATCTTGTCCGGGTGAAACTTGAGGGAAAGACGTTTAAAGTGTTTCTTGATGAACGCTTCGTCGCTCGATGCGGGGATACCGAGGATTTCGAATGGGTCGTAGATTGAGGAGCCGGAGGCGGGAGCTTGGGAGATGACGTAGCATAGACCGGCGAAGAGAGCCCATCCGAGCACGAGAAGGAGGAATCTGGCGCGCGTCCCGTCAGCACAGGGGGCCCGACGGAAGAGACGAGGCACGACACGACGCAACGCAACGCGACGTACCGCTTGCTAAACACGCTCTTGGCTTCCGCCTTTTGAATACCCTTCACTTTCGCCCGACACGCCTGACACGAGCACTCGGCCCGGGCCGCGCGACTGCGCTCGTCGCCGAGGATCGACTTGCGGACGGCGTAGAATGTGGCTGGAAAGAGGATAAAGGAGAGAAAGGTGATCCCAAAGTAGGCGGCGAGGACGCCGGAGTCGTCGTATGCGAGACCGGGCATCTTTCGATGGGTGTGGTGGTGAGGAGTTGGGTGACGAGTTGGGTGACGAGTTGGGTGAGGAGTTGGATGAGTGCATGTAGGACAGACAAAGTAACCCTGGTGATGGCGTACGCGTGGAGGAAGGAAGGAAGGGCGGCGTTGGATGTCGGCCAGAGTTGGTCAAGGAACAAGGTGATCGGTGACTAAGAGTTGCTTGACCTTCTATCGATCATGCGTTCCCTGCAATTCCCCCTTCCCTTCCCTTCCCTTCCCCCCTCCCTCCACGCCACCCCGAGATGCAGGCCAGACACACACGAGACAATAACTCCCTAATACCCATCGCCAAAACCTGGGCAATTCGGCTCCTCACAGAGTCCCCGTACTACTGGCACCTGTTCAGCTTGATATTTATCGGCCAAGTCGCCCTGTGCGCCCTCGTTATCAGATATGTAGCCTGTGAGCGTTTCCTGCATCAAATCCCTAGCAACATGTATTGACGTATGCGTACGCCTCCAACCTAGACACCAACATTGATTACCTCGCCTACACGGAACAAGCGGCACTCTTCCTCCCGCCCAACAACGTCCGTGACTATGCGCAACTCAAAGGCGGCACCGGACCCCTCGTCTATCCCGCATTCCACCTCTACATCTACGCTACCCTGTACCGCCTACTTCCGGCGGCCTCGGACCCCGACGTGGGCGGATTCGTGCCGGGCAAGAGCGATCTCGAACGAGGATTGCCGGTCCTTGAGGGCAGGGAAAGCCTGCGTCGGCTGCAGTATCTCTGGGCGGGTGTGTACCTCGCCACGTTGTTGCTCGTCGGTTGGATTTACCGTCAGGTCATCGCGTCCGTTGAATCCCGCACCACCGCCGCGACAGCGCACAAAAAGGAACGTCGGGAACAACCTCGGACGCGCACGCCAGTCCGATCGCTCTCCCGTCTCGTCTTGGGCCCATCGCCGCCGCTGCAGCCGTTCCTCCTCCTGCTGCCGTTCTCAAAGCGCCTCCACTCAATCTACATGCTCCGTCTTTTCAATGACCCGCTCGCCATGCTCTTCTTTTACGCAGCCGTCATCTGTATGCACAAGCGGCAATGGTACGTCGGCGCTGCAGTCTATTCGTGCGTAGCTTTGACCTTGAGGAAGAATGACGCGCGAGCTGACCCCGATGGTAGATTGGCGTTGGGTATCAAGATGAACATCCTCCTCTTCCTTCCCGGCCTGCTTGTCCTCTTGTTCCAGTACAAAGGCCCCGTCGGGACCATCCTAGCTCTAAGCATCATCCTGTCCATCCAAGTACGCCCCTCTTGCATCTAAACGTCCACCTACTCACTGCCTCCCTCGCCCCAGCTCCTCCTCCCCGCGCCATTCTTCCTCGCCTCTCGCGCATCCGCAGCGCAATACTTTTCGTCCGCGTTCGATCTCGGCCGGGAATTCACGTTCAAATGGAGCGTCAACTGGCGCTGGCTCGGCGAGCCGAGGTTCGCGTCCGACGAGCTGAAATGGGGGCTACTGGGATCGCATGTGAGACACACACTGGAGCCCGATCCTGGAGGATGTAGTCTGACGCCGGGTTGACGGGTCTAGCTTTTCGCGTTGCTCGTTTTCGCCGGGTTCAAGTGGTCCGCCCCCGTGCCGGGGGGAACACTGACCGTCCTCGAGCGAGGGTTATCCAGTATTCAAGGCCTGCGACGTGCACCGCTCCCGCAAGGACCCGAAAGCGGACTCCGTGAGTTGCCCCTCACCCGGCCCGTGGCGTTCCGAACCACGTGCTCAGCCCGCAAGCAGATATCCCGTTTGTTCTCTTTACATCCAACATGCTCGGCATCCTCTTTGCCCGGTCATTGCACTACCAATTCTTTAGCTGGTACGCGCACCAACTGCCGTTCCTCTTGTGGCTCACGCGGTGGCCCCTGCTCATCTGGTACGCGCCCCGGTGTGATGTATTCGTTGTGTGTGCCAAAGCTGATGGAATTTGCGCGGGATAGCGGTGCGGTATGGCTGATCGTGCTGTGGGTATGGGATACCTTCCCGCCCTCGGTCGGAGGCTCGTTTGTCTTGTTCTTGATCCACGCGGCCGTCCTCGCGCGGGTTTTCCGGAACGGAGAGAAGAGGGCGTGATGTGGGTTGTATGATATGGAAACTTGTGGCTCGAGACTCGTGTTACAGGAAAGCTCATTCCGGATCAATGTGGCTGCTACGACTGATCTTATCCCGGACGTCCACATGCCTCGGGTCATCGGATGAACCCACGTTGTCCGAGGCGCAAATACGTTTCATGCTCGAGCTCTAACAAGGCCTATCAGCCGTCGAACCGGGGAATCAGTATCACGCAAGACATCGACACGGGGCTTTGCATCCCGTGAAAACACTCACATGCGTCATCGTCCTATCGCCGCCGCCGCACAATAACACAGTCAGCTCCCCTCACTTCGGCGAAAAAAAAAGCCCACCGCGACATGACCCCTTGCTCTGGCGCTGCACGAGGATCGACAACTCCAAACGCCGCCAAACTCGGCAACAATGGCGCCTGCTGCTGCTGCTGTCCCAAAACCCCTCCGAAGGGCAAATACTGCGCCTGGTACGCGCCCGTGTGTGCCGGGAACGCCTGCGGGAGGGGACGGGTCGCGCCTTGGTGGCTAACATGTGGGGAATGAAGGTGGAAGCTGTGGTGGTGTCCCGACGATGACGCCGGGATCGCGCGCGCCGAGGGGTAATTCAGTTCCGGGTGGTGAGCGGTCGCTTTGCGCCATGCCTTGGTTTCCTTTTCTTGTTGCCTACGGCTCCCCGTCAGTTCCACAATCCTCGAAAGGACGAAAAAAGAACGGCCGGACGCACTTGTAAAACGCTTTCCATTGCTTGGCCAACACTTTTTCCTCTCGCCTGCGCTCCCTCTCCTCAGCTTTACCGCGCTTCAAGGCATCCCTGGCGACCTGCTTCTCGTATCGTTCCAACTTGCGGCGTTCGCTCCAGGAGAGGCGTGCGTCAAGGCCGTACGCCGGATCGGCCAGGCCGGTGGACGACGCCTGGGAAGAGGGTGTGAGTTGTGACGGATGGCTCAGGGTGCCGAATTGCGTACCTGCCATGGGGTCATGGTGTGCTGAATGGACGACTATGAGAGGCAGGCATGATGTGCATCCGAGATATACCCGCGAGAACAATAACCCGCTCGATAGGAGACATCTATCCTCCCGCGAGATAGACCCGCGATGTCTCTCTTCTCGACTAGCGCGTTAGTCACGCGACGGCATAGGGGATGACGTCATGAACGGAACCTTGATCGGCTGAAAATAGGCAACTGGTACTCCTCCCTCACACTCGGCTTCGCTCACAAGGAAAAAGAATGCCCCGCCCGTCATCGCCGGACGACAAGGAACACCTCTTGCACCGCACCCAGACGGCGACTTCTGACGGCGCCACCACCACCGCCACCACCACCACCACCGAGGACGACCGCCAGAGCGAGATGTCGTTCCTCGCGCACGATCATGCGTATGAGCATCCCCACCATG
The DNA here is from genome assembly GCA_001599735.1 of Naganishia albida. Lineage (NCBI taxonomy): Eukaryota > Fungi > Basidiomycota > Tremellomycetes > Filobasidiales > Filobasidiaceae > Naganishia > Naganishia albida. The sequence goes on from BCHV01000004.1 coordinate 598,553, forward strand.
GCGTTGGGCTGCGAGAGGGAGGGTCACACGCGGGGATACAGGTGCCGATTCCGGCTTTGAATCGTACGTAGCTTGCAAGTATGGTCTGGTCCGATGCACGGTGAGCTGATACTGAATGCGCGGCGCAGTACAAGATTCAGATGAAGGGAATCCGCACTCGATGCCCCGTCGCGCAGCGTCTCCGACGCCCAGCATCCAATCCACCATCTCCAATCTCCCGATGCCACAAGCACTCTCACCCACGGACCCGTTGCCACCGGCGTTCCTGCATCGTCCGCGAGCTGCCGCCGGCGCCGCCGCCGCCGGACACGTCTCCTTCCCGAGCCAGAGCGCACAGAGGAATAGCGTAGTTGCGGATGAAGAACCGGATCAATCGGCTTCTCAAGCGGAACACGAGGCCGCCGCGGGAGGGAAGCATCCGAGGCGGAACGGCGCGGGCACGGACGACGAGGAGATTGTGCGCAGTCCGACGATGATGAATCCCGTGGCGAGTACCCGCAAGCGGAATAACAAGAACCGAAAGCGGAAGAAGAATCCGTCGCGGACGCCGAATGAGGGAGAGGACGGTAAGACGGGATCACGAATCACGACGCAACCGGCATCACCGACTCCTTTACCGCCGGCAGCGGCGCACACGACATCCCCCACGAGCCCGACCACGCGCCACCACCGCCGCGCGAGCCAATTCTCCCATGTGCACCCGCCGCCATCGTCGTCGTCGCCGGCACCGACGCGGAACATGGCCGGTGTCGGGTACCACTGGCTCAGCAACACGGGCTCCGAACCGGGCGTGGATGTGACCCAAGACGTGGGCGACTATGCGAACCTGACGACGCCCGTCCGGGTAACGATCGTCGACTACTCGTCGGACGGGCAAGGGACGCGGGTCGACGTTCCCGGGAAAAAGTTGAAGATGTGGTTGAACAGTCCGGATGGACAGCGGCCGGTTCAACCTCGACCGGGAACGCAGGGGGACGACAAGGACCGCCCGCGTTCCGTCCGGTGGATCAACGTCGACGGGATCAACTTTGAAATCCTGAAATTCTTGACCCTGCGCTACGGCCTGCACCCGCTCGCGGTCGAGGATACGCTGCGCGCGACCAACAACCCGCGGAGCAAGTTGGATTTTTACGCGAATCACTTGTACTGTCAGATCTTGGTACAGCATATCCGGCCGCAGGATCACGAAGAGATCAAGCGGACCGCGAGGTTGCGCGGCGGGAACGGGGTCAGGGGCGCCGGGTATGGGAGTACGGGGGAATCCCCGCCGCTGGAGGAGAGCGAGGAGGACGACTCGGACGGGGACGAGACCGCGACCGCGACGGGCGGGTCCACGACGGCGGAAACGTACCAATCCTCCGGGCAGGCTGAATCCGGGACGACACACAAGCCTTCCCGACGACCCGGACGACGGAAACCGCGTTCTTCGTCCGCGAGCTCGGCCAAGCGCGCTCAAGAGGCCCTGAAGGCGCGCACGAGCTGGTGGGGCAGGCTTTTCCGCCTGGGAGGGGGCACGGGCAAGACGAGCCTCCCGGAGGGCGTCGAGGGCGTGTTTGAGCCGATGCAGACGACGCAGCCCGGTCACGCGAATACGGTAGGCAGTTTCCCCTTTTGAGGGTGTGTGTGTGTGCGCGCACGAACTGAATGTGGTGTGTATAGTCACCGCCCTCGCGGAATGCTCATTCGATGACGATCGATCATCTGGCGGCGCAGTATATGATTCCCCTGCGCCGGAGCGTAATGAGCGCGTTCATGATGCGAGACGGTGAGTCCACTCTCGTGATTTATGGAGCTGCGAACCGAAGAAACTGTGCCACTTCAAGGCACTATCATCACCATGAGCGCGAGCCCTTATTCTGGAATTCTCGATCCAATATACCTCCGGCTGGAAAACAAGAACGGCCTGCTCAGAAGAACATGCGATGCTTCAATGTTGATGGAGGCCCTGCTCGACGTTGGTAAGTCCACCTGTCCTAACACCGCCGCCTACTCCACCTGACGCCAACACCATACGCAGTGGTCGATATCGCCATCGAGATCACCCAAGCGTTCGAGTCCGAAATCCTAAAGATGGAGGCCGGGTGCCTCGTCAACCCCCAGATGGAATCCGTTCGCCACCTACATATCATCAGCAGCCAACTGACGCGCCTGAAACGGACTCTGAGTCCTCTCTCGCACGTATTGTATACCCTTCGTGATAGGGATTCACAGCGGGCGCTCGTCTCTGCGCTTTACGGCTCGAGTCATGGGGAAGCCAAGGACCACCATACGTCGAGCGTGTTGGGATACGATTCGACGCATTCCACCGGTTATATCTCGCAGACTACCAAGGTCTACTTGTCGGATGTGATCGGTCAGTCGACTCGAGTTTGTTTCGGCTTTCGCAATTCTGACAGCCATTCTTAGACCATATGGATACTATGCTTACATCCCTCGATCAATACCTTATGACATGCGATCATCTGACAGACTACATCTTCAACGTCAGTATGATTGTCAAGCCGCAAATAGTCGCACTGATATAACGCTTCGTTTGCAGATGTTGAGCTTCATCACCAACGAATCAATGGAGAGGCTCAGTCTGGTGACTGTCATCTTTTTGCGTGAGTCGCGATCGCCGTTGGGCGGAGGAAGGGAATTTCTGACAACAGTTTCCTACCTACAGCACTTACATTCATGGCGAGTCGACGGCGTGTGTCGAAGCGAATTCTGGGCTAATCCTTCTCACTTCTTAGGCGGGTTATTATGGAATGAGTGAGTAGACGAGGCGAGAACGTTTCTGATCGAGCTGACGTGAATATTCTGTCTTCTAGACTTTACGGAATTCCCGTATGTCGGGCCTGTCGGCATCGTCTTTGCGCGCTTTCACTTACATCCTGCCTTTTGACAGTGCGCTCGAAAACCCAGATGCATACTTTTGGAAAATCAGTACGTGTTGGTCTCAGAGCAAAAGGACACGGTCTTACCGTCTGTTGCTTCTTTCACAGCGGCTCCCATGGTTGTAGGCTTCTTCGTCGTATTCTGCTCGAGTTATATCAAAAACGCCTTTGCCACCGCCGGACGTGTGCTCGGTCGCAAACGCCGCGAAGACATGGTCATGCGGTACGAACGGGACGAAAAGAACCGCTTGTACAGGCGAGATTAGAGCCTTTCTCCATGAGGCGTTGTCACTGTATATAATCGAATCTATGCATAAGCCTGGTATTAAGATACAGCCCTGGGTATTGGTATGTTGCCTATGTGAAGCGGCAGATGCCACAAGAAGAGGTCGCGGTAGACGTCGCAGCCACTGTAGCGAATATGGTAGAGGTTGCGGTTGCACCCCGCGATACAGATGTCACCGTACGGGTCGTAGTTGTCACGTTCCCAGGTCCCGGAGACAGCTGGGAGCCACGGAAGTCGCATGACGTAAGTTGAGGGGCGTTGCAGAAACCCGCGGGGACTGTTCCGTTCAGTTTCGCGTTGCCGTTGAGCGAGAGCTCTTGCAAGGAGGATGGAAGAGTAGACGGGAATGCGGTGTATGCGTTTGCATCCAAGAAACTGCAAGCGGAAGGGTTCAGCTCGGTCGCTTCCGCCAAGGTCATCAACACTCACAGTGATTTGAGAGATGCGAGATGGGCCAGATCAGGAACCGCGCCCGAGAGAGAATTGTACGACAAGTCGCTGTATTCACCCAGACGGTATTAGATTCTCGTTCCAAGGTCATGCCAGCTCGTCGCACTCACAGGTAAGTCAGGCTGCGCGGCAACTTTTTTGACGGATCCTCGGTCAACGACTGTCCCGTTACCGATCTTGTAGACTGCTCAGCATTCGAACGATGCACAGAGGATATGACTTACAATGTTTGAAGTGAGCTCGCGCCCACCAAATCGGGCAGACTGTTCCCCAGCTTGGCATTCGAGACGAGCATCACCGTATGAAGCTTCTCGATCGACCCAGCAAAGCTCTCGACCGAGAGGGAAACCAGGTTCGTCGCTTGGATATCGATGGTTGATAGAGTTGACGGCAAAATACCCTTGGGAATGGTATCGGCTGTCGGAAAAACGTCAGCCGACCTTCGAAAATTGGGAGGAGAGAAGATTTACATGGGCTCCTGGAATTACCGACAATCTTGAGCGACTCGAGCGCTACGAGATACTTGAAGCTCGAGTCTAGCGTTTCGGGAACATTGGGGTACACGAGCGACCTGGGGCCTGGATTAGCTTGTGCCGGCTGATCAGAAACTTGTTTGCTTACAATGAAACCACTCTGCCCCTCGGATCACAGCGAATCCCGGACCACCCGGCGCAGACATTGGTATCCCTCATCCAGCCACTCAGAACGTCCGAAGTGGAAGTACTCCCGCTCGCGGTGCCCTCGGTGTTCTTGAATATCGACTGAAGCGCGCAGAATTGCAAAACCGATCCGACCGCCTTGGCCGAGGTCCCGTTCCCGGCAAAATCGTCCGGAACGGCTGAAAGCGGCGCACTGCATTGTCCGCACGGATACATGAGCGGCGATGCTGGAGCGGAAACGGTGAACAGATCAAGACACGTATCGAGGTTGTACGTCGTTGATACTGATGGTGTCGACGCCGGTGCCGCGGCAGAGACGGTGGTTGATGCGTTGCTCGGCGGCACGGCGGATGATACCTTTTCACTAGATGGTGAGGGATTCGAGCTCCGGTTCGCCAGCAGGGAAACACAGACGCCGACAATGACGGAGCAGATGATGAGAATGATCAGAGCGATAATTATCTACGTCGGGCGATGGTAATCAGCTGTTGTTGAAAGTCCGCTCCACGGGCCGTGTCACTTACGATCCACTTTGTCCGCCTTGCCTTTCGCTTGGCCTCTTCTCTGGTCATAACCCTTCTCTCCCCCGCCGCCCACGCCGACTTCAAATCACTCAATCCATACGCACCCTCCTGCTGATGCGCATACCCTGCCTTATCCTTCCTCACAGACGAATCCTGCACCGCCTCACTCCGATCACGCAACCATTTCGTCCGTTGATCCGCCAACAGGCCCATCGCAACATCAACCATCGTCCGTCTCTTCCCGCTCCTCCCCGCAGACGGCTTCTCCCTTCTATTCCGACCGACCAGATCATCCGTCGACCAAGCGTGGTCTGACGGCGTGAGCGGGGTCAACAAGATCTGATGCAATGGCCCGCCCGATTCGGGGGACTGTTTCCTCGGACTGAGTGGGGAAGTGCGGTTCCCGCGTGCCCTGGGTAATGGAGAAGCCGAACGGGAAGAAGTGTGCGCCGCCGCGTGAGAGGTGATGTGTTGGTACGTGGTGCCGCCCATCCATGAGGGGAAGCGGAGGCCTGGTTCGATCTCGACGATGGATGGTGATGATGTCGGACGTGAGCGCCCTTGGTCGGGCTGTGAAACAAGAATGATAAGGTGGATTCCGTGACGTCAAGTATTAAAGGACCCACCTTGTCGCCGCGCAAAACGTTCCGCATATCACCAACAGACGCCCTGGCGGACCTCACATCGACGACATTCACCGCCGGCCTGCCAACTTCGACGAACCCCGTCTTCTCTTCCTCTTCCGACTTGCCCTCGACATCACACGTCACAACGACCTTTGGCGGCCTTTTACTGCTCGCCCGCCTGATCCGCGCCATATCGATCGGCGCAGGTTTCGGCTTTCCGTTGGGCCGTCGTGGTGGAACGGCATGTTGCGGTAGGGGAGGCACGGGCGGTGCCGGTGTTGACGGGATGTGATTCGCATAGTACGATAGTGTCGGTGAAGGGATGTACCGTTGATCTGGGCGACTATCTTGCGGCGGGAGGAGGACGTCGTGGCTGTGGCTGTGACTGTGTGACATGTTGGGGATGGTGCAGGAGGGAAAGAGGAAGGGGCGACATGATGTAAAGGTAGATATACGTCGGCGAACAAGGCCAAGCAGAGAAAGAGAAAAAGAGAAAGTGGACTGTTCCCTTCATTGTTCGCATTAGAATCCAGTTGAGTGAATTTCTATTGTTCAAGTATTATAGTGCATCAGCTGAAACGCGGGTTTGACTCCGCACTCCGCACTCCCGATCACTTCGCAACTTGACAACCTTTTGCTTGAAGCTACTGACAGAGAGAGGTGTAGATGTTCACCCCAAGTCGTATCGACCACCCCTGGATAATAAAGCTTTTCAGCACTCCATCATGCCGGACGATACCGCGAACAAACCAACTCCCCCGACAGACTATGAAGCCCTCAACAACACTTTCTACTCGATCGTGGATTCCTGGCTGCCCGCCGACTTTGGCCAAAAGGGCGTTCAGCAGACGGACGCCGATGTGCTCGTGAAAATACGCAAGGCCAAGGAAAAGGAACGGCATCGGTATGTTACAGTTGTCTGGGAAGCGTAGGGTCATGGCTGATCGGACGGAACCTGGTACAGCGCTTCGAACGGGGATGGCGCATCGACTTCTAGTATACCACTCGCCAACGTCTTGAAACGAAAACTTCAATCCAACGGCACCGCCTCAAAAGACATTACCACTCCTCAAGCAGCCGAGGACGATGCATCATCCGAAGAAGAGTCCCGTACGCGGTCTATCGCGAAAAAATCAAAGACGGGCTTCGATGCGTTCAGTAAGCCCGTCAAGGCCAAGGGCAAGGGGAAACAGCGGGACGATGGGTCCAGCGTGACGGGAAAGGCGAGCGTCAAGTCGGACGAGGATGACGAAAAGTCGCGTTCAACGTCGAAACCCTCGCAGGCATACCATAATCCATTCACGATGCCTTCAAAGCCAAAGGATGCACCCACGGAATCCACGGCGGAAGCCACGCCACCGGCAACAACTCCTTCCGCGGCACCAACACCATCTTCACCGAAACCCAACGCAAACGCCCTCCCGACAGACACCCTCACAAAGGCGCAGCGGAAGAAACAGCGCAAAAAGGAGAAAAAGGCGTTGGCGCGGGAAGAGTCGCTCAAGGCGCAGCAAGATGCGTTGGGCAAGTTGGCCGTCGGACAGGGGACGTGATGCGGGAGTGTCCCGGACGGCCGAGGCGCAGGAGAAGGCGGAGATGGTCTCCTGGATTGGGTTTCATGAAGATTGATACATGCCCCAAATCAACAACGCACGAGGGATCAATCTGCTTGAGGAACTGCATTCGCTTCAGTCTTGGATAGCGACTTGCGCGGTTGAAGGAGCAGGGCATCGGGCTCAGGCCGAGCGTCGGATAATCAAAGCAGTCGTCAAGCCTTATTCTCCGTGTTCGTGAGAAGGGAGACGGGGTGCCGCTCCCAAAAGAGGCATGGACGTATCGTTTGCCTGCCTCGTGAATGCAGTGCGGAACAGGGTTCCTTCCTATAAGCCTATGATGATAATATATACAGAGATGCTTTAAAGCTTGCTTTTGCCATTGTCACAGGTCAAGACCTTGATATAGTAGAGTCTCAAGAGTCCGCTATCGGGACTGGCGTGTTCTCAACAGGGAATCCCGCAACGTTCAGGCTGAGCCTTCAGCCAGGTGCCATCCCTCCATTCTCAGCGTCGCCGCCAATCCTTCAGTCTTGGAACCAAGTCGCGTCACACGATTCGCAACCCAACTGTTCAGGTGACACGCCATGGCCAAGAGCGCGCCGAAGGGAAGCAGGCAGCCAGAAAACTGAAGGCCAAGTAGAATTCATATCGCAGCATCTGACCAAATCTACTGGATACACTTCAAAAAAGTCGATCCCCCAACCTGCCCAAGATATACGCCCTACGCTCCATACTTTTTCATTGTATCGAGGCGAGACGTTTATTCGGCAGCGGTAGCTCGGGCTGAACGCGAGATCCAGATAAGAAACAGAAGAAACGAGATAAGAAAAGGATACGCACTGTAAACCCATTGACCGTGGTGGTGGACAACCTTCTTGATGAGACCCTGGGCTTCCAAAGTCCTCATGGCCTTTCGGGCGACGGATCCGTTGATCTTCATTCGTTCGATCAAGATGGATTGCGAGATCATCTTGTAAGTCGGGACTTCCTTGAAGATCTTGTCGCTGCAGGGCGATCCCAGGTCAGCGCGACAAGAGGAAGGAGGGAATTGTAATGCTTACTAGGTAGGCTGGTCGACCATGACGGCGTTGTTGGCCTTGTCCTTTACCTTGCCCTTGGACCACTTCTTCTTCTTACTGTCGTTTGGAGGAAGGTAAGCACATGCTACGGCCAGGTCACGCTGAAGATCAGGTTGCACGCTTCCAGTGCTTCGCCCCTTGCAACCCGACCTCTCGCCATCTCCCGTTTCTCCTCCCGTCGACTCAAATCCTTCCCGTTGTTTCCATCCTCTTCCCCGTTGCAACCTGATCTTCTACGTCGTCCACGGACACTCACCCGGACTTGGAACCAGCCGTGGCGGCGAGAGCGATCTGGGCCTTAGTCTTGGGAGGCTGTCATGGGGAATAGAATTCGTTTAGCCTGGAGAACGACGTGGCGATATAATCACGACGCACCATCTTGACGAATTCTTGATAAACTGTCTCCTAGAGGGAAAGTTCAAGACTCCGCAATGGCAAAGTCGATGTCGTCGTGATGAATGCCGACGTTGCCTCAGCGACAGAATCCACAGAGTCAGTCAGCCGAAGGGAGGCTCCCAGCAAGCTCTCCCTGAGAAAGCTAAGCGCGGGTTTTGAGGTGTACTAGAAATCGCCTTCAAATCGCGCTTTTACCTTCTTCGCGCTTAGCCTCGCCTTCTCCCTTGGGAGTTTCCGCAGAGACCCCTCGGACACCGTTCGCTGGGAGGCACGATCGTGAGCGGAGAGCCGTGGAATCCGACGTCGGCGACGGTGAAGGTCGACCTTGTGATAGCGTCACATCAAGAACTTGGTGCGCGTTTGGCCCCTCTGGACTGAAGCAGTTGTCAGCAAATTTCCTCAAGATGGTTTCCCGTGGGTATCCTTTTCGAGATGCGTTCGATGGTCAAGATCAACAGGGACGTTCGTGCGGTCGTATGGTTCGGAGGAGTGGGGAAGCAGCGACGACGGAGAATGGGGAGATCATAGTGGAAAGGCCACGACAACATCAACGATTCGCGACTACCAACACCGAGCGTTCGAAATTCACTTGAATTGGATTCGAGCATGTCAAAGGAAGATGGCAGGACGAGGAATGGGCGAAGGGTGCGGGAGGAGGCGGGTGAGGCGGGGCCGCAATGGGAATCGAAACCAACCTATGAAGACCGACATCGCCAAAACTCTCGCATGGACGACCATGAATGCGGCAATAGCACACGCACGAACGGATCTGTTGATCTTGGCCGAACGAACGTAACAGCCACGAGACGTATCGCTGACGAAAACCTTCTTTGCATTCAGTCATTGCTCACGACCGACGAAAGTCCCGAAAGGCTCACTTCGCTGCCTCCTCCGGCGAGAAGCGAAAGATCATGAGCTCGTCCTTGAACAAGGACTTGCGAGCCAAGCACAACGTGAGTTGAGTTTAGACGCAAGCAGGGAACAGGTGTTGACGAGAGATACGCTTCAGGTCCGATCCATGCCGATTCGAAAAGACGACGAAGTCTTGATCGTTCGAGGAAAGTACAAGGGCAAGGAGGGCAAGGTCACCCAGGTAAGCAGCAGCTCGGGTTCCGCTCGTTGACACCCTCTCATAATCTTCCGCGTGCCCAGGTCTACCGAAAGAAGTGGGTCATCCACGTTGAGCGAGTGACCAAGGACCGATCCAACGGTGCCACCGTCCAAATCGGTATCCACCCTTCCAACGTCGTCATCACTTCCCTGAAGCTTGACGCCGACCGAAAGGCCATCTTGGAGCGAAAGTCGACCGCCAAGAAGACCGCTTCCGGTGACGTTGAGATGTCCTCTTAAGCGGAGAGAAGCTACACACCATTACCACATCACTTTGTCTCACGCCAGTAGTTGTAACATACTAGTGCTGGGATGGTTGCAGTTTCTTTCTTATTGGATGGCATTTTGAGGGCAAGCTGGCGGTTTGCAGCGCTGAATGTAGCGTAGCGCTTTACAATTGCTTCGTCTGCAAGGCGAAGCTCCAAGCGCACAATCGATGACCTGGTGAAAGGCGTTAGGGCTCTGATCCGGCTTGCCATCCGTTTGACAGTCCTCTTGATATGATGCATCCAGCGTAGCTGATAGCAGCCCACTATCAAGCTTGTTCAGCTGCCTGTGCCAATGGCTCCCATTCTCTCTTTGCCTACACTTGTCTCTATCTGCCAAAGCACTTTGCGTTCATAGTAGCATGATGTCCAGCACGAGGCAGCATAGCTGGCAGCAGTCGGATCTCGCCCTTCGCACCGCCCTTTCTTTTCCAAGCATGAGTCATACTGCCACGCGACGCGACAGGCGATCAATCATCTCAAGTCGACTGGTCTCTCTGTCCGTACCAGTTGATCCTACTCGCGGTACCACATCATCACTGTCGCCGCGGTCGACGTATCAGCCGAAGGTCTACGACGCCCCAATATGAATGCCTTTGAACAATTGTCGGCGCAGGAGCCGCTCAACTTGCTACGGTGGTCCGCGGTAAGTGAAGCAGTCGGAGGAGATCCTCAATCAAGGCTAATGATACATGTCCCTCCAGTTCGTGTCGCTCATCACGTTCTATGATGGCATCGGTGGATACAACCTCCCAATCACGCTCTTCGGCGTCGTCGCGCACCAACAAACATCCTCTACCGAATCATGGAAACAATTCCTCATTATTCTCTTTTCGTCCTTTTTCGTCGACGTCTTTGGCTTACTAGGACGCGCATCGGGCTTTGGGTTCCTCCTGGGCTTCGTATTGTTGGGCTTGAAAGTAGCTGTCTACTTTAGCGGGATGCGCACACTGAGGGAAAGGGGTGATGATATGCGGTGGGGCAGTTTAGGAGATGTGGTAAGGAACCCGAGGGCTGCCTTCCAGGGTGGCCAGACGACAGGGGCGACGGCGGACAACGGGAACGGACAGACTAGTAGGCCATCTCTACCTCAAACACTCTGGGGCGAATTTCTTACCGTTTCCCCGACAGTCTGGCAGATGCCCGGCGCGTTCGGCGGCGCTCCTCCCGCGGGTGAAACACCTGCGAGCTTTCCGTCTTCCGGTGGATTCAGGTTGGGCACCGCAGAGGAGGATCCGGAACGTGATGCAGGGGTTGGCCATGCCGCACCGAGCGGTCAGCCAGGACGAGGTGGATATCACAGTCTCGCATAGTGGTAGTCTCGGGGAGGCCGTCTTGCAGAGTAGACTTTTTCGAATGATACAAACATCGACGGACAATCACATATTCATTGCTTCCATTCCGTTTCTATCCCGCGGTGTGAAACCGCAGGTACCCTCTCGCGTTCGTCACTTTACACACACCAGTAGCAATCCGATCGCTTCTTCGCGCCCCGGTCCCCGAGAAGAAGAAACCGCCCTCACTCCCAACCGCGAATCCCGGCTGGGAAGCCTGCGCGTGCGCTCTGATTGCATGGGAAGGACTCGTGTATTCTTCCTGGGGAACTGTAAGGAAGGAAACCTCGTTGTGCCTTGGTGTAAACGACGACAACGACGCCGTGGCTGGCGGCTTGTGCATGAACTGTGCGAAATTCCGTCGCGACAATGAGCATATCACGCACCACACCCCGGCTTTGCTCGGAAAGGCTTACCTGTACCCTCTGCCCCGTCAGCAACGGCTCCTCCATCTCGAGCGAAATCGCGCCGCGTGAGGGATCACCCGACATGATCTTGACCACCTGGTATGGCTGCCACGGGACAAAAGGCGAGTATCAACACCTTCAATTCCTCCAGAGCACAAAACCATAAAGCACGCACCGTCTCGCTCTCGCCGGAATACAATGCCAAATAATACTCCTCCTCTTTCATCCCCTTGCCAATACTGATCCCCTGCGCAGCGGTCATCGCCTCTGCCGGTCGCTGCGCTTCCAGCGACTCGCCCTTTAGCGTCGCCCGGAACGTGTTGATGGCTTTGATGAGCGCTTGGGTCGGGTTTGAGATCGTTCCGGTGGTGGTGGTGGTAGAGGAGGAGGAGGATGGCGCCAGGCGAAGTAAAAGGTTGCCCTGCGCTCTGAATCGAACCGGGGTCAACACAGTCGCAGGCAGAGTTGACTATGGAGGTCGACTTACTGAGCGATCTCTTCCACCGGTCCGAGCGGTTCGAGCCCTGGATACTCTACGCCTCCTGAGATCGACCCTTGAATCCCGGAGAACGCGAGCCCTACCGCGCCATGATCGTAGACGGTTTCATTGTGGAGAAAGGTGAATGGTCTATTGGTGAGGAACGGTGTAGGATAGGTCACAAGCCCGAGCTGGATGGTACTGTCAGGAGTCGCTTTCGACCCGGGTTGCGTGAGACTTGCCTTTTGTACTGCCGAGTAGCGTTGATTGAGCATTCGTAAAAGGGCGTCTGGTGTCCCGTCGGCTAAGAGGATCATGGAACTTATCTCTCTGAGCAGAAAGAGTTGGGGAGCGATCGCGAGTGACCAGACGAGGAATAACGCACGACACGTCCGTCAACTCTTCCGGCAAACTATCCCCATGGTGCTCGGAAACATCCCTCCCGCTGCGCCATAACGCATCCCAACCCATCACCCGATGATCGATTCCTGCCCCCGCCGCCGTACCCGAACCACCAGAAACCCCAAGGCCAAGCATGACTCTCTCCATCTCCCCGACGTCCTCACCTTTACGATCCTCCGGTCGCTTATTCTTGGCGCCGTTCGTGCCCGTCATGGTCTCCCTCAGAAACGAGTCCCGCTGCCATTTCCCAACTTGGGCGTCTGGCCGGCCGACGAGGTCGGACCGGAAGAGGGTGATTCTCTCCGTCGAGGATGTCGGTGTAAAGGTCGCGATACTGACCGTTGCCGTGGTCGGGGATTGTGTTGGGGCGGCAAGGGCGATTGAGCCGATGGATGGATGAGGAAGTTTTTGTAGGGTTGAGACGATGGAGGAGATATCGTCTAGCTCTGGGTGCAGGAGATATAGGATCGCCGTTTCCGGGGTGAGCCGGCAGGAATCGAGGTACTCTGTTACCTGTCGAGCGGAAGGGGCGGCGAGAGTTTGGGTGTTGACGTGAAGCTGCCGGTTGAAGGCGCTATGGGCGTGCCGCCGGAGATGATGTCGAAGCATGGTGGGCCGGGAATGGTTCGAGGGACAGGGACAGGGGCACTTGGCATAACCCAGCCCTAGCAGTATCTCCCTCTCTAGATCGAGGACGGATTATGATTCAACGATCGAATAATGTTTCTGTTTCAGGTGGATTTGATTCCGATTCGTCATGGCAGCGAGCTCTCTTCCATGTTATACCTCCACCTCCACCTACCCCTAGCCATCTCCTAACCCCTCAGTCCTCAGTCCGTTCATATGCCATGACAACCACGGCCACGGCCACGGCCACGGCAGATGCGCTCGCAGCGATCGAGAGTACATCCGCTCATCAGGTGCGTTCACCCCTCTCATTCTCCCGACAATGCACTCACATCTACTGCTTATCGACAGCTCGTCAGCGCTACAAGGTACTCGAGTACGCCTTCCTAGTTGACTGGATCGCATTCGTAGACTCACGTTCTCGGCCTCCTAGCATCACCCCTCGGACCGACATTCATCCCGTCACTCGACACCTACCTCGTACATGCTCGTTCCAACGCATTCACCCTTCAAGAGCCCCGCGCGGAACGCGGACCTGCAGACGACCAGGAGGACAGCGCGACCTCTTCCCTGAACCATGGCGACCTGTTCGAGATCCAAGGACCGTCGGGAAGCGGGAAAACGCAGATGGCACTCTTTCTCGTCATGACGAGCATCTTGCCCCACAAGGTCAAGTTCCGACATGGTGATCTCGCCGGCAGACAGGGCCAGGCGAACTCGGAAGAAGGTATTCAGGAACTCGAGCTCGGCGGGAAATCACAAACGGTCGTCTTTATCCATCCCAGTACCCATCCCTCGCCCATCCTTCGACTCGCAAAGCTCATCACCGCGCACGTCAGGAACTGCCTTGCTCCGCTCAACGAAGGAATGGATGAACGAGCACAATCCGAACTCGCGCAAAGAATCGTGAGACGCTCGTCGTCCCGCCTCACGGTCTTTCAGATTCCACCCAATAACGCGTCTTTCCTCCCCTCCGACACCCAATCACCCTACACGTCCCTCGCGGCAACGCTCGCCCTCGTCCCCACCCACTTACGCCAGCTCAACCAAGAACTCGGCCTCGTCGTCATCGACGGGATCGGCGATGGGTTCTGGCAAGCGAGGTGGCAGCGCGAACAGCGGATGAAGGAGAAGAAACCGGCGTCATCATCATCAACATCATCCGCTCCTTCGGCTGGGATCAGGTCGGCCGAGCAGGTGACGATGGATGATGTCCTCGCGCGGATCGACGAGATCCGTCGTGTGCTCGGGTGCGCGGTCGTCGTTACCAACCAAGCGATCTGGAAGCCGCTTTCAGGGGAGAAGAACCAGACTTCCTCGTCCGTGTTTTGGTCGCAGCACTTACCGGCGCCGTACCCCGCGCCGTTTGAACCCGCCACTGGCAAGCGAACCGAGCACAACCCGACTCGGAGAACGACATCGCCTTACTGGCCATTGACGGCACACATCACGCTCGTACCGATCACGAGCGGCATGCGTCAGATGCGGCCTGACGTCTTGCTCTACGAGGTACTGCGCAAGGACGGAGAGGGCGATAAGCGGGAGCAGGCGAGGTTGCGTGCGCGCGGGAAGGGATTGGTCAGGTTGCCCGGACAGTTGAGCGGGGCGCAAGTCGGGGAATTCCAGTTTGCGGTAAAGGAGGACGAGATTGAGACGTGGTAAATGTATCGGTACAGAGGGAACAAGACGAGGTTGCGAAGCGCGTCATACAGGCAAGGTAGATGAAGTTGCACATGACCATCAGCAAAAAAAGTGCACCGCCGCCAACTCAACACTGAAGAATCGGCGCCGGACGCAATGACTACATATTACAGATGGATGGGAAATTCCCTCTTTGTACATTAGGAGAACATGCGGGTCGTCAATTGTCGTTAAGAGTCGTCAAGGGTCGTCATCGCTCAATCAAAGTTGGCGGCCATGTGTTGTCGACTTCGTCGCGCCAGATGTCGTTTACTGGCATTCGGCTTGGCCGTTACAGTGACCGTCACGGTGACCATTTCCACTTCGCATTCGGAATCGGAAGCGGTGGGTGCAGGACCGACAACGGCAAGTTTGTTTCCAGCCTGAATTGCTGTGCCCTGAGCCTTTGCAGAAGTTGGCATGGTAGAAGAGGCGACGTCGGCGACCAGGTTCTGATTCCCGGCCTTGATAGCTTTGAGGTCTCCGGCGATGGTTGAGGTCTGGATCGGCACTTCGCTGGAGACGGTAGTCGCTGTTCCGACAGCATTGTCGGCGTCGAAAGTACCCTCACTGTCAAAGAAGTGTATGTTAGTCATCCTGGACGTTGGGTCTCTTCTTATTGATTCTCACACAAGATACACCGAGTCATAGTAAGTCCCGTCGATATCGCCTCCACATATCTGAGCTGGGTTGACCTCACACTTATCTTGACCTGTACGCATGGGCATATTCAGTGGTATTCAAGTCTACCGGGTAGGTGAACTCACAACTCGATTCGGCAACACGAATCTCCAGTGCATCGGGATCACTGAAGGCGTTGGCGCAGTTGCAGTACCGCCCATTGTTGAGAGCAAAGTACTTGAAGCCCTTGCAATGAGCCCGACAGGTGTCAACATCCTTCCACTCGGGACTCAGGTTGCCCTTAATGGTACCAGACATGTGGCAGCCGAGGTAAGACTTGTCCGAGTCTCTGGGTTGCTTAGGTCCAGCGAGAGCGACAGCCGAGTTGAAAAAAAGCCAGTAGAACCCGTCGCCCCCACAGTTCTTGTCGTCCCCTGTCAAATACCCGTCAGTTTCACGCATGCGAAGCGCGCCTGGAACCTTGACTTACCGGTGCAATCCATGCTGCATTTGTCGTCGTTGTTGTGGAAAGAAGCGGTATTCATATTCTTTCCGCACATACACTGGTACCCAAGAGTCTATCAAGCACAAAACACTCTGATTAGCCATATGCACAGTCTACGTCCGCAACGTTCAAACCCACAGTCGCAGCGTAAGGGAAACCAATTTCGGAGCAAAAGTCGTGACAGTTGTTGTTGGTCATAATGTTCCAGTCGTGCCACATCGTCTTGTTCCCGAGGTCAAATACGAAGGCGTCCATGCATCCAATCTTTTGCCAATCGTCTTGCGGCTTGGCTGCGGGAGCGACGGTTCTGTCTTGCGGAATGATATCCGCTCCAGGGTCTACCCCGAGGAAGGCATTGATGTCGGGAAGCACATCCGCGTCCTTACACTTGGGTTTCGCCCCAGAGGACCCTTTGGAAAGTCCGAAAGACGCAAGACTGTTAGCCGGTGTAAAGACCCTTTGGCTCGCTGCTCAGCCTTACAGGGCAGATTGCAACCTGGAAGGCGGTCCATCTTCTGCTTGTCGAGCCCTCCGGTCTCGTTTACAAAGCCGTTGAGAGGCCTGCATGCCTTTGCAGCAGCGATGTCCCGCTCCAAGTCGATACCAAGCGAAGGGCAGAATTCAGCGGCCCTGTAAAAAGACGAGTCACGATATAATTTGAGCATGGCGACATGACTTCATCTGCAAGGGGAGGACTCACATCGACTTGTTCTGGAGACATTGAGGGTCATTCAAGGCCTTGGTAAGAACCTCGGTGTTCCAGCCTGAACGGAGAGAAGATGGGTTCAGCTTCAGCCGCATAGTCCGACAGTCGTGCTTGCTAACCATTCATAAAGTCAGCGTGGAAACCAAACCCAGTGGTATCGCCATGCGCCCAGATCAAGCGGTTCTTGAATGCGGAGCCGTCCACGATCGTGCCTTGGGTTTTCCAAGTGTTCTCGAGCATGATCGCTGGGAGACGAATAGGGTGACTGAAGGGACACGCTGTACGCGGAAGGAAGCATCAATACAGCGCAACTTCTCAACGACAAGTCGAGACTTACGCCCATACAAGATCCGTTGCGGATACGCCATGTGTGACATGTCGTCCAACCACAAGTTCTTTCCGTCCCAGCAGGAAGGAAACTTGATCTCCGTCTTGATTTCAGGGCAGGGCTTGTCGAAGTTGAAGTTGTTCGATATCACAGTCAGGTCGACCCGTCCGGGGGTTTGGCAGTAGCTATCCAGGAGATCGTTTCAGTGTCGGAGGCTGGAAAGGTATCTCTAGCGGATGACCTACTAGTTCAAAGCGGTCGCCGGCAATCCAGTGTCCTCGTACGTCTTAGCACTCATGTTCCCGACAATCATCTTCAGCCCTTCGGGGAAAGCAGAGACGGGAATATGAGCAGCGGCACGATCCAGAAAGTAATAGAATCGGTGGTCGGAAGGCACGGCTTGATAGGTGTTTGTGACAGAGTTGGCATCTTTTCCGGTAGCGTAAAGTTCTGGAACCCTGTTGAGGCGAAGAAGCATGTAAGTGAAACAGCAATCGGTGGGAGAGAGGGGGAAGCGCACCAGTAATTGCTCAAATCAGCTTGTGCATAAATGGTGGAACAGTTCCCCTGACGCGAGTGCTCGTAGGAATAGGCGGCGGCGAAATTGTTACCTCCCCAGATCCGGTGCATGTGACCCGATGCCTTGTTTTCAGCGACGATCGGATCGAGTCGAGCCAGGAGGAGCGTTCGTTGCGTATCGAAGTGCCAGGCGCCGGTGCTTGCTTCGACATGCCGAGGCAACGCAACGGATGCGAGGAAGGCAGCGCATGCCGCCGCCTTCAACTTTAAGAGACCCATGGGATGAGGCTGCTGATGAAGACGTACGATGGGAGTTGGGCGAACAGACGGTCGGTGTAAGAAGAGTTGGGGATTGTCGTAATTTTTTTTGATCGTAGCTGGCGATCAACACTATGCAACGGTTTTCAGCGAAAGTAGAGGGCGACGTCGAGGTCGACTTGAAAGAGTGTTTGCCGAAGTTGCGGGCGGTGGACCTGTGAGACGCGTAGCGTTTCGAAGGATCCAGGAACGAGAGCGAAGGATTAGCGGACGAGCGAGGAAAGGAACGACACGAGGCGAAGTCGAGTCTTGGGTTATATAACAACCCGTCAAAGGCGCGGCAAACCCATTCTCGATCCGAAAGGAGGTCCTTCGCGCGAATGTCAACAAACAACAAGGCATTTCAGGGATCGAAAGGCAGGTTTCCCCTTCTTGGAAGCGCAAAGAACGCGCTAACTCCCTCGCGTGACAACTTGAAACGCGTCTATACCGGCCTGGATCCTCGGCATCGCGGATCTATTCCAGGGAGGTTTCCAGGAATAACGCAAGACCGGGGCCTCGGAATGGAGAAGACATCCTATCGGTCCAAGTGAGGGATCGAGCCTCGAGGCACGCCTCGATTTTATGGTATTGATGTTCGCTAAATTGTTTGCCTGTATGCTCAATATGCTTGGCCATACCTTGAGGCTTGAGCGATAAGACGATCTGATGACATGATGCGAGGCTATCAAATCTCTGTGTGAGCATGACGCGAGAAATCCCTTCCATTCCTTCGTGTGTGAAGAGCTGGTTGTCGAATTGCACAACGCTCTGCAGACTCGTCTATGGCGGCCATCACGGCCTTCTAGCAAAATTGACCGCAAGTCGTTTGTCGAAAGAACTAAGACATGTTATGATGCCATAGAAGGAACGAGGGATGGCGAACTTTCATACAACCAGATACACAGACGACGAGGCAAATGTTGGCGAAAAGGGCTGCCGATCGCATTCTCTCGATTATCTTGCAATGGGAACGCGATAGGGACCGGCTTTTCTTCGACATAGAGGTAATCGTGGCGAAAGTGAAATGATAGAGCTAGGACGGATACGCAACGGTGAAGGCGACCACCTATTGCTCGGCCGACATTCGTTGCTTCATCTTGTGCGTGATTCGAGGAACCTTGCTCCTGATCCGACCGGGACTGGGGTTGTATCCTTCGATGAATGCGTCACTGGAGAGGGACATCGGTACGAAGGGTCAGCATTACCGTCCAATACAGGAGACACCCTACAAACCAGACTTACCTGTCGATAATCACCTCCATCCTGACCGGAGCGTCGCCCATTTTGAGCTTGCGTTGCGTCCTCTTGTATTCGAGCATCTGGCACCAATCCGGCGTGTCAGGTCCGAACAGATGGACTGACATCGACAGCAGACTTACCGAATTGAGAGCCTCATAGAGCTGAGCCGATTCTCCTTTCGCGAGACCCGCAAGCACCGTACCAACGTAGAAAATTTCGAGTGACAATCTCTGGGCTTCCGGATACAACATGTAGATCTTCTTCTCGTGCAATCGCTTGTCGAGTTCGATAGAGTACGAGAAGAAATCACACAGGCGATCTAGCCGCGTTTGCCATCGATAGGAGTCAATGCCAGAATCGAATCGAATCTAATCGAATCATCTGAACGGAACTCACCAATCAAGTCCGTCTTGACAAAGCTTTTTCCCACGTAAGTACCCCAGACTTCATTCCCCTTGTGAAACTTGACAAACGCTCCAATGACATCGACCGGTACAGCATTCCCAGGCGGAGTCACCGCGTCCTCTTGACCAAGATACTGCTCCAGATACGTTCGCAACGCTTGTTCTTCATGGACCGTGTTTCCCTCCGTGATAGGTGTAAAATCAACTCGGTTACCAGATGGACCGACGAATCCTCCCCGGTAATCTTCTTCAGGCGACGGAGAGTCCATCGTAAAGGTTGAAGAGGGGATCGAAAGGAGCAATGGGGTGTTTCGCGATCGGTGTTGTTACGCTTTCCGACTGAGCGTTGATGGAGGCGTTCGAAGCTTTCCAGAGAGCGGTGCCGGGTGGGATGAATGAAGGGCTTAGCCACTGGGCTTATTCGCTACCACCCAGCGATATCCAGTTATGGTGTGATCCCAGGTCGCGGTTCGGGAACCCCTTGCCAATCTGAAACGCGACATTCTGGGTCACGTGAGAGAATCTTGAAAGCCTCTCTAGACGGTTCTTGAGCACTATTCATATTCCCAAAATAATGATTGAGTGATCTCGATGACACGAGGTACAATCTTTGCACTTATGCTACCTGTGAATCCCCCGGTACTTCCTCTTTTCCCATGTCCCATTCATATACGATTGTCAGGCTGCGCCTTACGCCAGTGCGGCTTTTAACGACGGGTCGTTCGGCCTTGAGCCTTCTTCATAGCCTTTCTCTTGTCCTTCTCCTCGAGCTGCAAATGGGACCACGTCAGCGAAGAGATAACCGGTGAAGCGGAGTGATTAAGTGACACTCACCCTTCGCTGCTCCTCAGGGCTCAATAGCGCCCTGCGCTTGTCTTCCGCTCGTCGCTTGGCGAGACGCTTTTCCTCCTCGGTCTCCCCGTTCTCCTCCGCAACTTCGCGCTGATATTCCTTGGTTAGTTCCTGGTCGACTTCAGCTCGGATTTTCTTCAACTTTCGAGATGTCTGCACGAGGGAACAGTATCAGTACTGGAGGAGCATAACCTAATGCGAGACCTACTTCAGGCTTGACGGAGAGTTTGCCCATCATGTCGACCAAGTTCAAGGCGACTTGAATCCAAGGCGTAGCTTCCTGCATTTGGCTTTCCGCAGGAAGACGCAAGGTAAGAACCAAGTGACGGGATTTTGAACCTTCGGGGATAGGGCCCTTGGACGGTCGCTTGGCAGGCTGGTCGGTGATCTGGAGGGAAACAAATGAGTAAACCATCGTCGATGCCAGGCTATATGAATACGCACGATAAGACTTTTGAACCATTTAGCGGTTTGCGGGTTCTTAAGCAAATCGACAAGACCAATGTTGTTTGCATTGAGGATGTAGTCGGATGAATCAACAGTCTCTGTCAACACCATATGCGTGCTCGGAACAAGGGGATTCTCCACGGTTTTGGTGAAAGTCTGGGCAGCGGTTATGACTTAACGAAGGGGCCCTGACAGTGGTGATCCGCGACTCACAACATCCCATCGCTGCTTCCTGATGGTGGCCAGAACACCGCTCTTGTCAACCACACCCCATACGCCGGGACCTTCTCCCGTTTGGCCTTTTCCATTCTCTCCAAGCGTAAAGTCGAGAACGATCTCGTCTTCGTGTGACTGAGAGACGGGATCCATGATACCCATGACAAAGTCCTGGACGAGTTGAATGAGGTTGTGTCGGGGCAAGAGGTTGAGAGCCATGTGAAGCGAGAGCAGGTTTCGTCGGCCAGTCAGGTAGTGAAGGTACTGAGCGGGACCGTTACTGATCATCGGCTGAGAGGGGAGCGGAGACATGGCCTTGAATTGAGGTGAATACTGGTCGTGGAAGGCCTTCCACCTGCAGATCGAGTTGGTGAGCCAAGTTTCTGGGATTCTGAAGCGCTCTGACTTACCAGGCCCTCGCTCGACGTTGGTTCATCGACTTGCCCAGGTAGTACACCACAAGCAGGAGAAGTACCAGACCCAACACGATACCCTCTCGGGCGAAGAGACTATACGAACCGAATCCATCAGCGGCCTAGCGGCCTGAAGGCTGCACAACTCACGCAGGACGGAACACCAAGTTCTTCCATTTGTACTCGATTCCAGAGTAATGCGTGTCGAAGTCTACCTTGGGGGGAGCCATGAAGCTCACGAGACCAGCAAAACCCGACATGACGTTGATCAACAGTCGGATGTCTTGCGAAGAGAACAATTGGATCTCAAGGCAGTTGACCGTCAGAGCGGGTCGCAAAAGTGAGCCTTGAACCTTGAACAATCGCACACTTACGAGCTCAACTTACTGGGCCAGGTCCAGATCTGGATATAGGAGCGATCGATGCTAATTGGCTGAAGCGCGACCGGCGCGGGGCACCCAGCTGGGCCTAATTATTCGAAGTTTCGCGAGTTTCGTAGTCCTTCATTGACCTCCGAAAGATCAGTCATTCCCTTCACTGTCCGGCAACCATCCAGGTATATATCGCGGTGCGCTGTTACTTCTACATTTCGCCATCAAGGAAGTAGCAATGTCGCCAACGAAAGTTTATCTATCGATAGCTCGAGGGGACTCCGAATTACATGCTGCGAAGCAGAGAGCTCATCAGGAAGTCACAGACTGGTTGAAGAGGAACGGGCCAAATTACGGACTTCCGGAAACTGTCAAAGAGCTGGACGATGTCCAGCGAGAGACTTTGCAAAGTCTGTTCGAGGGAGAAAATGTGAGTCACATCTCCCTAAGTTTCACTGTCACAGCGCTGATGCTTGCCCTCTTCATGGGTAAAGATAGCCTGACAAGGAGTGTTTGATTGCTGCGCCAGAATCTCTAGTGCTAGGCAAACTCGTCTTTGAGTTATCAGAGAAGCCCAGTATGTGCGCAACTCAATCAGCGGCTGCCCGCTGATCTCCTATCCCTCTAGATTTTGCCAAGTTTTCGCAGAATTTCGAAGTCCTCTGCACCGGTGCTTCCGGCCACGGATTCAACAAAAAGGGTCTCTGCTACAGGAAGACTCCCATCCATCGCTACACCCCTGGCTTTGTGCTGCAAGGTGGCGATGTGACTAGATTCGACGGAAGCGGTGGAGAAAGCATATGTGAGTATTACAGAACAAGGGTTCGTCACTTCGCACTCACCACAGGCACTGTGTGGCAGTCGGGGGCTCAATGACGGATCCCAAGCCACCGCATTCAAAACATGGCTACGGAACGCTGTCAATGGCCTCCGGGTCCGCCAAAAACTCGTCAACCAGCCAGTTCTTCATTTGTCTCGCCGAAGCCGGTTCTCTGGAAGCCATCAAAAAGCTCGATGGGAAGTACTTTGTCTTTGGAACGCTCGTGGATGGAGAGACAGTGTTGCGGAAACTCGAGGAAGAATTGAGCGAGTATCGAGCGGAACAGGGTGTGAAAGGCGAGAATCCGGGAATGAAGGTTTGGATAGAGGATTGCGGTCTTATGACGTAGAGTTTTGGTAATGTTCCGGGATCATCGCGCCGTTGATATCTGTTACAAAGTGTAGTCCACCGACGATATCCTTCACGTCGATGAAGAGCCCACATGTGACGCTGTGCAGCCTTTCGTCCGTCGTAGACCTAATCCGATTTGTCCAAAAATATCTTTGCTGTTCTCGACCCTCATCTCGATGACCATCCGTATCTGAATGGAAATAATCGCTTGTGTTATACCAACATGACCTGGTCCTGCTGTCCAATTGAAGAAGACAAATCCGAGTGACGAATGTCCTCTTACCGCCGCTCGGGAACGGCGTTTTTCATGCTGAGCTTCATATCGGATATCACCGGGCGGCAGGTCAGTCACCTAGACCAACCACATCGATGCAGATGGAGTTGGCTGCAGCGTCGAAGTTGTCGTCAACATGGTGACTTTTGATCTCTTCTGGTATAAAGACGGCAGCTTCTACTCTCGCTCTAACGCATAACTCCCCGTGCCCGATCTACCAAGCTGTCAAGAATACATCCACGAGTCTCAACTCGCGAAATACATTCCAAAGCAAAGCATTCTCGACGATTCCTCGCAGGCGGTTCTCCCCGGTTGAGGTGAGTCGCTCGTTCCAAGATACTGCGCACTAGGTAAGAGACTGATTTAAAGGAAAACGTTCTCCCTAACACCAGGTCTCTCGTTCACAAGCAACTCCCATTGTGATCCTGACTTCCCCTCCGAGGCAGACGCAAATCCTCTATGCGCTCTTCGATCTTATCATCTGCTGCCGTTCGACATATGGCCAGTAAGGTCACATCCACGGCTAATCCGGCTGTTACCGCCCCGAAGTTGGCTGTTTTCTATCAGGTAAGTTGCCCTTCTTCGCCCCAGGTTCCCGCTCGCATGCATTCCCTTCTGAGATTGCTCAGCTGATCGACTCATTTCTGCACAGGCCACCGCTCCTCCCTCTTTCGGAGGTGTAGTCAAGCCTCGCAAGGAGACCGGTTATCGAGACTCGTGCGCAGATATTGCTGTCGCGATCAGCAAGCTCAAGAACTCTCCGTCAAACACGGATGGGATCGATGTCATTCTGCCGAATCACGACAGTGGCGCCTTGCCTTCAGAGACCGACGACGCGGCCTGGAGCTGTGAGTTGCTTCGTATCGGGTCATCCCTTCTTGCTAATACGGCTACTTATGGCTGACGATAGTTCCCGATACCGAAGAGGGAATCAAAGCCGCTCTAGCTCGAGGGGCTAACACGCTTTGGCTCAACACGGTCATTCACCGCAAGCACCCCTTATTTGGCCTCTACACTCCGGTACTCGATGGATCAGCATCATCGGGTATTCGATTCGTCGGACAGCTACCTGAGCATTCGGAGGATTACGACGACAAGGCCGTAGTCAACCCCTGGTTGGCCAAGACGGACGAAACGAGGACACTGGCGGAAGGATTCCCGAAAAGTCTCGTGCTATCGCAGGAGGCTACCAAGAGCGAGGAAGGCTTCAATGCAGGCATGAAGCGCATTGAGAACGAGCTGGGTCTGCCGTGCGTGTTGAAGGTGAGCGTTCTTCCTTTCAGTGTGCCGTGTGGAGTGGTCACTCATTCACTTTCCGCATCGCAGCCGATCAGAGGAAGAGGCTCGCATGGCGTGGCTGTGGTACACAACGAAGAAGAGCTTCGACAACACTCTGCGAAGCTGTTCAAGGAGTGCCCGGAAATTCTTGCAGAAGAATTCCTGAACGGCGAGGAGATCACGATTGCGATTATGCCTCCGGGAAAGTTCGATGTGAGTGCTTCGAAAATCGCGAAGACCATGCTTCACCCTCACCGCATACCGCTACTGATCTATGAGCGTCAACAGGAACCTGTCGGAACAAAGACTACCCACTGGACCCTGCCTATTGTCATCAGGTCGCAACACATTAACGACATCACGCCTTACAATGGCGTTCAGCCCGTTGCCGAGAACTCTGCCGCCATCAGGCCGGAACAGTACGTCCAGGACGAGGCCGAGTACTCAAAGGTCGAAGAACGGGTGAGACGGGCAGGCGAGATCATGGGAACCGTAGCCGTTGGGCGCATCGACTGCAGGCGCAATCAGCAAGGAGAGTTCAAGCTATTCGACGTCAACATGAAGCCGGTAAGTAGCGCCTACTGAAGCAGAGCTCAGAGGCTGATCTGCCTGTTGATGTATGACAGAACGCTACAGGTCCAGGCAGACCCGGAAGGGAGGATCAGACCTCCCTTGTGGGAATGGCGGCACAGGCGTTAGGATGGGATTATCCCACGCTCTTGGTCAACCTCATACGAGCGGCTACGCCGCTAAAGGCGATTCAATCATAGGCCATGACGGTGTTGTACGGTCGCCATCTGCCGTTTGTGAGATATGTATGAACCATAGACACTTTTCTTTTGTTTGCATTATTTGTCATTACCTTGAGCGATGCTGAGGAGAAAGGCATCACATGAAGGGTGATAGTTGAAGGGTAGTATGCTAGGGTGCGCCCGAAACACAAACACAACCGAACGCGTCCTCCCTCTTGCTTCATTCAGTATTTCCGTTCCTCCTCCTCCTAGGCCTGGGTCCCTTTTCAATCCCCTTTACCCATCAGCTCCCCAGGACCATAGGTGACATTGGTCGTTAATCGGCTGCGAAGCACGACACACCTTTCAGACCGCTGCAGCGATTGCACGAACACTCCTCGCGACGACTCCTCCCGTCACTCCGTTAGTTCCGCGCGACATCTTCCACAAACAAAACACTTAAAACACTTCTGCCGTAGTCGCTCTGCGTTGCTTTCGTCATACGGGTACAATCTCAATAACGACACACCGACATCTTCGAAATGGCACCAGCCACGGCCAAGGCTGATGCCGTGTCAGCTCATGCTCAACCAGCTGTACAGGAGAACAATGCCGGACGCAGAGGAAAGAAGAGATCGGCCGCAGATACGCCCAATTCCGTGTACGACAATCCCAAGCGACTCAAAAGTGTTGATCAGTCCACCCCGCAAGCCGACTCTCCAGCTCAGAGCCTCACTTCGGATGAACAGGATGTGGTCACTAATCGTAGACAGGCTCAGGACTTCGTGAAACAGGCAATGAAAGCGGTGACTTCTGCAAAGGACGATACGTGCGTAGCAGTGATCATTATTCGCTGATTGGATTCCTGCAAACTGATAGATGTTCTCCTCTCTGCAGGGGCAGACAGATGTCGCTTGAATTCAGGCATCTGCCAGACAAGGTGCGTTCGTCATCCTCGTCGAGCCAGCCGTCTTTACTAAAAAGTCTCGGAACAGAACCTATTCATAGACTACTATGAAGGTAAGCGAAAGGGTCAGGGTTGTCGTTCCCCGGTCCAGACTGAGCCGTGAACCCCGCACTCCTTCTAGTCATCCGTCTCCCCGTCTCGCTCGACACCATCCGGGCAAAGAGCAGCCACTTTGACAAGTTTATCAAGCAGTATGACAAGACAAAGGACACCGAAGGGAAAAAGGCGTTGCTACAGCAGGAATACCAAGGCTACGCGGATTGGAAAGCAGCAGAGCATGACTTTGATATGATGTGGAGGAACGCGAAGCGATGTATGTATTCTCCTATCGAGTCACGGCTTTAACATCTGATCGTGGTCTCTATCTCAGACAATGTCAAGGGCGCCCAGATCTATGAAGATGCACAAAAGCTTCATGTCAGTGGATATTGGATGGATGATGGCGGCCTATACTGATGAGCCCTTCTCAGAAATTAACAAAGACCCTTAGCGAGGAATTCGGCAGGAGGTTGTCAGGGGAAGAAGAACTGCCACTATCAAGCAGTGGATCATCCATCATCCGGGTACCCAGTACCGTCTACAAGCAGGTGAAACAAGGAATGAAAATGATCGAGTCAACCAAAAGCTTGGAGTAGGTCTCTCATCTTCGGGCGATTTTCCAATCAAACTTGCTCACCTTGCGTTCTGCTCTCAGGGGAGACCGGTCGGCTGTCGAATTCTTTCACGAACTGCCAGATGAAACGCAGTACGCGGACTATTACCAATTGATACAGCAGCCGATCAGTCTAGCAGAAATCAACGTGAGTTCTGAAATGCGTCTGTACACGGCGATTCTCATGCCTATTCATGCCTATTTGTTCAGACCAAGATGCAACAAAGGGCATACACCGATATCGAACAGTGGATACATGACGTGACGCTTATGTGCGACAATGCGATGCAGTATAACATCGAGGAAAGCCTAGTATACCGAGATGCACAAGCCATCAAGGTAAGCAGCCATCTGACTCTGTCTGCAACTTTGTCTGACGTGATCCCCGGGGACAGAACGAGTTGAACAGGGTGGTGCAAGCTTATCAGGAAGCTTTGGGTGAACACGTGTCAGAGCAGCCTGCTACAACCGCCGCCTCGACCCCGGCACCGGGCACCTCATCTGGGCCGAAGCTCAAACTCAACCTATCCGGCGTGAAGGAAGCACGAGCGTCGGCGCAGGCAGCGACGCGTCCCTCCAAAGAGAAAGTCATCCGCTTGAAAAGGCCCAGTCTGCCCGAGAAAACAGTGTCCAAGGACATTGTGGCATCGCTTGCGCAATACGACGAGTCGGAGAAAGCGACTTGGGCAGCCACGCTCTCCTCGAAACAGACAGAGGAGCTGTTGCATCTATTGAAAAAGCAAGACGACATAGGGCGACCCTCGAACATTGCACGACCGGTTACGACTACCTTTGATGAGGTTACGCCTCAGCGGATATCCAGTAGCGGTCCGCGTGATATCCCTCATAATCGACCGGTAGAGCAGTCCAACTTGTCGGCACAAGGCGCACCTGCCGCCTCAATTCCCCTGCCGCAGCAGACGTTGAACGGTCCTGGAGCAGGCAGTCCTCTAGGAGCCACTTCTGTGCAAGCGACAGGAAAAATTCCTGCATCAATATCGGATATTCCGTCGCCTTCCGCGTCGGCCTCAATGCCTCCCGCAAGTGGGCCACCTCCCGCGCAGAAGCAGGTCCAGGCGCATGTGGCGTCTTCGAACGTCCCTCTAGCTCCACGAACGACGCATGTGCAGGCCACCGCTCCACCGACCGTTGGATCGTCTCGTACAGCGCTTGCAAACCTCTATGCCTCGATTTCGGTACCAGGAGCAATACCGCGGCCGGCGATGCACTGGGCCCAGCCCTTCCGACCGAAGCAACCGGCTGCTCATTTACCGCTGATCCGCTATTTCGACTTCATATATGACCTGGGAGTGCCTGGGGCCAACAAGCCATCAGAACAAACGTCGACGGAATGGCAGAACAGAATCAAGCTGAAGAATATGCGAGGCATCACTAGCCATATCGTTGCCATTAGTCGAACTACGCGCAACATTGAAATCACGGCATTCCTGGAAGAGGGTTACTACGAGCTCAGCCCGTACCAGTGTAATCAACGCATGGAACCGATCGGACACGATACATCCGCCAGCATCCACGAGACCCTTTCCTATGCCCCTCTGCCCGAGCTTTCTCTCGAGTGCAATGGCAAGGCGCCGAAAGGGGAGCTCATACATCCAGGAGGAGACCCCGCGAAACGACCTATCGCCCACAAGTGGTCGTTCGCGGTGGACCCTGCCATCGTCAACTTCGTTATCGAAGTTCACGTAAGGAGGCGCGCGGAGCAACCGGATGGGTCGCAGAATCCGGCGAGGCAGGAGGTCAAGGAGACTTGCATGATCTTCGTCAATCGGCAGTAACGAAGAAGGCATGGGCAACGCTTGTATGCAGAAGCCATTCGCAGCAATATAATCCCGTCGAGTGGTCATCGCGGGTTGCTTGCCTGGAGAGATATTCGCATGCCAATAGTGATGTAAGATATAGCGCTGGCGCACTGCATCAAGCATATTCATTACATATGACCGATAATACGGCTGTACAACACGTTCATCCTAGACAAATCGCTAACCGCCCATTCCCTCGACGCCATCACCGGCGTGCTGCGAACCGACCGCCACGGGCACGACTACCTCTCCGAGCTTCTGCTCGTGTCCCGCTGTTTCCTGCGCCACAATCTTGGCGACCTTGTTGATGCCGTCACCCTCCCCTGCTCCGGCTACCAATTTGCGCTTCTTGGCTTTGCCCGGCGCAAATTCCCCGAAACCTTCCGCTTCATACAACAGGTCGGTTCTGATGACCACTTTCCAGCCGCCGTCGCCGACGGGCGAACCTTCATGCAGCAAGGACCCGCGCGCATCGCCGTGGGGGAAGACGAGGACGGCGCCCTGCACAGGTGCGATGCGGAATGAAAGGAGATTGCCGATGCTCTCCGGTGAAGGCAAGAAGAATGTCGTTGCGCCTGGAACGGAGGGTGCTGCAGGTGTATCGTTGATATCCGAGTTGAGGTAGATGAGCAAAGTGAAGCGGGACCAGAGGGGATCGTCCGCGGGCGAAGAACTGAGAGTGCAGGAATGTCAGACGAAAGGCGCAGGATATCGGGGCGGCAGACTCACTCGTGAAGGTATTCCCCTGACTGCTTGTCAATCCCGGCGGCGGGCCAAGCGCCATCGATGTGGGGCTGCGCGATTGGGTTCAGCATAAAGTTTCAGGCTTTGTAGAATCGGGAAACCCACTCGGTACACCTGTTTCGGGCCATAGCGGTAGACTCGCATTCGGCGGTTGATTCCTCGGACCTTGCCTCCTCCAACATGCTCCTGCACAAACGGCTTGATCCTCTCAAACAATTCGCCAACGAACTCTTCATCCGCCAGCCAAACTACGTTGTGTGCCAGGACACTCGTCTTATCGACAGCGGAACCCCCGGCCGCCTGATCCGCTTCCCAGCCCAACGTGTTTGCGGAACGGATGATCGATTCGCAGGTGGTGGGGCTGAGGACGTTGGCGATCATCTTGAGTGTTGGGATCGCCGGATGGGCTACGGCGAAGGATGGATGTGCGCATGTGGGGAAGGGGATCGGCGAGGGTGTTGTGGAAGCGAATACGGTCGAGTCGTAGACGTTTGGTGGACGTCGAAGAGGGCCGGGAGTGGTTTGAACGGCGTAGAAGGAGGGAAGGGATGATTTCGAGTTGGCTGCAAAATGGGATAAGTGAGAGTAAGGGGGATGCAGCGACTCTCGACTCACCTTCGAAACCCTCTTGAATGAGGCTCCAAAGCGGGACTTCCTCTTGCAGCTTGTGCTCCCCAGTAGCACCGAATTCATGCCTGACATTCCACACCTTCATCCTCCTGACGACGCCCTTCTGGCCATCCTTTTCCTCGAGATCTTCTACGAGCTTATCACTGATACTCTGCTCTCCACCGCCACAGACACGAAGCACCATGTCGAGACACTTCAGTACAATGTTCCTCTCTTCTTCCTCTTGGGGCGTAAGGACTCGGCCCGGGCGACTAGTAGCATCGCATTCACGGACCCAACGCTGAAGGGATCCGAGTTTTGTGGGGGTTTTATTGATGTATAGGTCGAAGAGGAGGACAAGGGCTTGTCGGTAGAGGGACAAAGAGAGAAGGTGCGAGATCTTAGAGTGGATAGAAGCGCCTGTCGGGAGTACGCTGAGCTAAAGGATTCTTGAGCGTCCGTTTCCGACTCACCTGCGCCGCCACCTGCGGCACCCTGTTCCTGCAGGACCTTTGCGAGATCCCACCCCGCGCTCTTCAACCTCTTGTACCTCTGATTTGCGAGGACTTCAGGCTCGTCCACCAACGTGTTCAACACATTCACAGCGATTTCCAAATCTTCCGGATCGATATCGTCCTGCTCGACCGCATCGTCGAGTGTGGTGGTTGTCGTTGCCGGAGGAGCCGAAGGAGCAGCCTGAAGACGAAACGCCTTGAGCTTTGCGGCCTTGTTTTTGTTCTTGTTCTGCTTCGCCATGATTACTTTGCGACGTGCGACGTGGAGTCAAGGTGAATTTGATGACCGCCACAGTAAATCCAAGTTCGAGTCCTGCACAACTTCATCCGCCCTCCACTTTCCGACTGAAACCCCTGGCCCCGTGCACGTGACCGAGGGACACGTTGAATTCTTGCTTGAATAACACGTTAAGCAGTCGGCTGAGCAGTTAGCTTTCCTCTTCTCCTCTTCTTTGTCCTAATCCTCCACGCCATGGTAGAATGGTAGACAGCTCGGGAGCCTGGCACGTTTTGATCATTGCTAGTGTAGAGGGTATGGAGTGCCTTGACAGGGTGCTATATTATACCACAAATGATGAGACAAAATCGTAAAATCGCTGGCTTGTATATGACGTCAGCTATGAACATCAATCGAAGGCGATCTTCATGGTTTACAGTATCGAAGCAGGTGCAAGGTGTCCATCCTGTTCAACCTTCCCCTATACCAGGTCCCCACAAGTTCCTTACCCATTGCACCATTCTCCTGTCATGACTTCAACGTCGATCTTGACCCGATCTTTACCGTTGCGTTCAGTCGCTCGTTTTCCCATAGGCAAGTCCGGCTTCATGTCTGCCTTGACCTAGATCTTACCTTGCCCCGTACTTAGCGTCTAAGCATACCTCGCTTTGCGTGAGCGCGAAGAGATGGAACAGCGACCAGGCGAAGCAGACCTACCCAATCTCTCCCCAAAGCAACTATGCTTCGACGCTCAAGAACCTGAATATCCGATCTGGCGCGAAGACAGTCGTTGTTGGCCAATCTTCCAAAGTGGGTAGCTCGCGCCAACATGGATCATATAACGATTGCTGAATATGTGCGATAGCTCGGCGCCATCAGCAACTACGGAACCAATGTCGTGGGATTCGTGGATGAATCATCGGATGACCTCACAAGTTCGATCCGTAAGGTCAGTTTCCACTTCTCAGGCAGACCCGCATCATTTCCCTCGCTCAGTTCTCACCGTGAACAAGCAGGTTGTTGAGGACGCTCTTCCTTGGATAATCTATGTATCGACCGCCAAGGCATCACCGGTCTTGGACGCCTTAAAATTCGCCACGCACGTTCAGGTCCCGCTTGTCGTCTGCTCGACTCCGGACTGTAGTGCAACCGAAATGAACGAGGTATGCCTTCCTGTCCGTTCTTCTCGATTTGATATCGAGCTGATTCTCGTCATCCATGATTGTGTCGTGAATAGTTGCGAGAAGTCCTGGATAAAAGCTCCATGACGCGACTCATAGGTCCCGGTTCATCGGTGTTTGCAGCGCCTCACAGTGGCTTCGCAGTCTGGGACAAGCCAATACAAGGTGTCAAGCCTGGAACAATCGGTACGCTATTGACACCCTATCGCTATCTTTCGGCCGGTGGCGTATAGACTGATTGGTCTCCGGGTATGATGCAGGTATTCTGGGGAGCGGGTACGATTCTGTGGCGGATGCCGTTCGAGCAACTGAGGAGTATGGACAATCGGCGATCTTTGATCTCGGGGGTGATTCTCGCGCGGGTACACGCCCTTGGGAGGTAGCAGAGTGGTTGTTTAGTGATGATGGGACAGAGGGTATGTCGTTCGACACCCCTGGCATTCGGAGGAGAAGGCTGAATTACTTTCTAGTGATATTGATACTTGGCAACGGAAACGCAGACAGTAAGTCACCATGTCGTATATCCCCCGGAAGGTGACTGCTGATACATCTCGCAATCTTTCAGTGCAAAGTGAAGTCGCGGCGGTATATAAAGCCTACGTTGACAGAACGCCGGATAACCAGCGTCGCAAGCGGATGATCGGTGTCACGAATGACGCCAGTAGGAAAGAGTGGGAGGAAGCAGGTATCCTCGTCGCAAAGGATACGGCAGAAGCTGTCTCGCTGATCGAGAGGGAGACGAGCAAGATCAGCGAGAAGCGGGAAGAAGTGGCCGAGACGACGAATACGAAACCGGAAAAGGTCTCCGTAACTGATCTGAATCCGTGATAGTGTTTGACGACATGAATATCATGCATAAAGAGTCATACTTCTAATATCGGATTTCGAGTCTACAAGGAATACTCTTGTGAGGTATAGCTGAGCCTATGAGAATTCCTCGGCTTTGCCGGACTGAGAGGAAGAAGGTAATAATAGGGGACCAGTCAACCAAGGCTCTGCAGATATAATTGACCTCCCGACTCACGATCAAGAGACCAACTGCGTAGGAAGCAAAACGATCAGTCACAGTCAAATCGTCGCTAGTACACACACTTACCGATCAGTCCGAAAAGACCTAGTACAGACCCGAAAATCTGTCGCACAGAGGAGTTCAGAATACAAGGTGTAATGTCCAGTATTGCACGACTCACTTCGACGATCAGGATCTTCACAAAGAGTGATGGGTCCGCGGCATCCGCCAGAGCGGCAGTAGAGCCTGTGATTCCGACTGAGACACCGCACAGCAGATTGCACAGACCGACGGCAAGACCACCCCAGAACAGCGCGAATCCTATATGGCGGAGATGAAAAGTTCGATAACGTATCCTTATGACGTTCGAGCTGTGTCACGAACCTGTGTAATAGTTTCCTGTGCTGTACATGTTCTCCACGCTCACTCCTGTAATCTTCGCGGAAAATACGATCGCCATAATGACACCTAGATGAGAGGCATCAAAGGATCAGTAATGATAGTTTACAGGTCGGAATGTTCCATCACTGACCATAGATAGCCACGACCTCGCAAAAGATAATGCTGTGTACAAGGAAATCAATGAGTTCCGCGTCAAGTTCCAGACTGATGGTACCTACGAGATCAAGTTCTTGGTTCGAATTCGCGGTGCCCGCACACCACCTCCCAAAATCGAAGCACCGGTAATGAAGATACCCCTGCGCAAGAGCCCTGAAGAGTGAGGGTATGCTCCGATTCTGAATCGATTCCAGGGGCGTACCATCCTGCTCCGACGACACTGAGGCCGATACAAAGCCCTATTCCCAACAGTGCCCACGCGTAGGGCGATGATTCCTCCAAGAATCGGCCGACATTGAACACCTCGCCTTGTCCTGCCGACAGAACCAGCTAAATTGAAGGTGCAATGGACGGCAAAGGCTACATACCGGTGAATAGCAGATACAAGGCGATTGTTGTGGCCACTGAGGCACCACCGCCCAGAGCCGAGTACGCCAGATAATAGCCCATTTCTGTCGACAGATGATACGATCAGCTAGGAGTTTCGGACAGGACGTTATGTGAACGACGCTTACATGAAGATTGTGGTTGAGTGCTCTTGATAGACCGCTTTGGTTCGATCCACCACGAAGGATATGTCCCAAGTGTCGTTGATTTCATCATCGCTGGTCGGGGGCGGAACCGAATTGTGCCAGTGAGCGATCGCGCTCCAAGTCGTGTCTCAACGTCGCTAACCTCATGTCCCTTCAACAACTTTTTCAGACACAAGCAGCTTCTCGACGTTTGCGCTCGGCAACACAAGCAGGGCAAATACCACATATCTCAAAACAGAAGGGATATGTCGATTACCGGAATCTCGACCAGAGCATCGTGCTCCCGGTCCTACAAATGCCTTCAGTCATCCCCCATCTTCACCCTCTCCGCCTTTCATGCCGGATCTGTTCGACAATTCTCCCGCTCGTCGAGGCACTGGAACCAGGATGACAAAGTTGTCGCCCCTACACTGAAAAAGTTCAATGCGAACATCCCCCGAACGATCTACCAAGGGCCTTTGACAAATACCTTCAAATACCTGAAGTGAGTACGTACATACAATACCCATCGTCGGCGAGATTCCAGCTCAGCATCTTCGCGATCTCTGCAGGTTGTTCTCGCTGTCGTCCTTGGCCTTGTCAACGGCTCTGTCGCCGTTCATCTTCATCCTCGAGAGCTCGTTGCCCATGTCCGGCCGTATCTTTCTTGCGGTGACCGCTGTATCGGTAAGCTACCTGCGATCGATCATCATCCTTGATACGCCGATTGATGACACATTGTTCGATAGACAACCACCCTTTCCACCTTCTTGATCTCGACATTCACCTCACCCTACGTGACGTCGATCACCGCAAACCCTGCCTCATCGCCGTATAGCCATACCTTGACGACGACGTCTCTTCTTCTCCGACCTCGTCATACATCGATTACATCCCCCTCTCAATCGCTCGTGCCGTCTGAACGACCGCTCACTACCTGGAAACTCCGAGAAAGCGTCGAGAACGGCGCTGATGTCGGTGCGGAATATGGCAGTTCTGAAGGTCCGCAGGTCGAGGAAGGCGTATTAGCCGTGACGGAGGACGAAAAGGGAAACACGTTAGGCAAGTGGGCCGTGATGGGGATGGATCTGCGAGGGCGGCAAGAGTGCGTGCCGAAAGGAAAGGTCGTGAGGTAAGTCGTCACCGTTGGAGTTAGTTCCACGATCATTGGCTGACATGGTTCAACTTCTGTCTAGGTATTTCAACGTGCATCCTGAAATCTTGCAGGAACCTATCGAGGTCGGAGGCGCTTCGAATGCGTCGTGATTTCTGTTCACGTTTCTATCGCACGGTCGCAAGTACGGCGACGTTTCGAAAATCTGGCGGGTCTCCGTCGTTATTTGACGCCCAACGAGCGCCACTACTACACACCGCATATAGACTGATAATCATATTGGGAATATACCATCGTACTCGAACAACACATGCTGTCGTCGGCTGCAATCCCGGACGAAGTAGTTTCTCATGGCGAACGCGAATCGCTCTTTTTAGCAATCAAGATCTGCAGACAGGCTGCAGATTTGTATCTGCGAAACGCTGCGTATATCGCGGCATGGAGGGCATCCGCTAACTAGTACTAGTTCCTTCGACCGTTCGCTATGAGCGGTGTACAGGAACTTGTACAGGTGTATGACGCGAATTCGTCTCCTGAAACGCCATAAGCTGCTCAGACGGCTCCGGAGACCTGGCTCGTCTATTCTATTTCAGAGCCCGAGGCGTATCGCCATCAAATCATCAGACTGAACGAGAATCAGACATCAGACAAGTGATGGCTCCTTTGATGAGGCAGAACAGATCAAAAATGGTAAACCCCCAGCCCAAAACGCGCGCCTGCAGTCGCGTTTGTCGGAAAGTCGGAGGCTAATGGCAATGAAGCTAATCCGGGGGAAGCTCTATAACGGTATGCTGACCTGGGTTGATCCGCTTCTTCGAGCTGATCGTTCGTGAGGTAGCAAGGGAAGGGAATGGTTCCATACCGTGGCTCTGCGTAAAACACACTCTTCACCAAATTCTACTCGACACTCATCGCACGGCAACCGGAACAAGAATCTGCAGTCGATCGAATTCTCCCAACTGCATCCACCTAAGAAGCTGCTTCCTGCCCATGCCTCGACAGTCGACATCGGTCTACTCCACCGACGCGCACATCACACCTATTCTTCAACGTTATGGCGGTATCGCCCAGTCTTTCGCAACAGCCAGCCTCCCACAAGACGTATACCCCGCATACTCTACAGACGACCAAGAACGGCAACGGTGACCACAGCAACATCGCCATCAGCTCCCAGCAGAAGCGTTTAGCCTCTTTCAAATCGTTGTCTTCGCTCAAGGACGCGGCTTCACCTTCGCAGCACTCTTCTATGTCTTCGCCATACAACTCACAGACCAGCTCGACATCGCAATCTGGAGGGAAAAAAATCAAGCAGTTTTTTCAGAAGATTGGCAAGAAGAATACCACCAACGCAGGCACTTCGCCCTCTTTGCTCAAAGCAGACAACGCTGTCGCATCAGTTCAACCCTCGGGAGGACTATCAGAGACTGGAAATCGTGGAAAGGCGAATCGAGGTGGTGAACGCGACATCTCCTTGATCAGCGAACAAAGTTGGGGACCGGGACCGGGATCCAGCCCTGATCCCTCCGCAGGGATACCGCTCTTGGAGCAAGCAGAGCACGACTATCATCATCAGACCAACAGCGAGCATCTCGGGGAAAACGGTATCAGCCAGCAGCATCTGTATATCCCGGAGACGCCTACCTCTCCACGATTCACGCGTCCCGCGGAACACGGTGATCTGGACCAGATTCAGGAGGAGCAGTTTGGGGATAGGAGTTCAGAGATCGCGTGCACCAGTCCCATCAGCGAGAGCGCGGAGAGCGGCATCCAGCATCAGTCTAATCCGGCTACACCCGTCGCAGACGCCAACGTCGGCGAGGCCAACGACGTTGCTCGCCTTCCTTTGACGCCTGTTTCGACACAGTTTCCATCTCACTCGGATCATTCAGTAAACTCGTCGCCACATACAGCAGCATCGTTGGCGGACAAGCCATTACCGTCGCGACCTCGGTCCAACACGGGGAGATCGTTCAGTTCACCCTTAGTTCTGGCCACAACGCCCTCTACTGTCGGGAACCCGAGTCTGGACCAGCCCTCTATCATCTCCAACTTTGGCCAGGCTTCGACTCGTTCTCATCGTCTGAATTCGTACTCGAATTCGACCGATCAAGCTTCCTCGCGTTCAGGTTCATTGGCGGCACATTACACCGTTCAGCATCAGTCCTCGCTGATATCAGATCATCCCGGACAAGAAACGGCACGTGGTCCCCAGTACATCAGCGCATTATCAGGCCCTACGCAGAGCTCAACTTCCTTGAAGACGAGATTATTCGCTTTATCCGGAAAACAGCAAGCAACCACGTCCAGCGAATCTGTCATCAGCGCGGCTCAGAAAAAGGTCAACAAATCGGACAAGTTCAAGACGTTAGGCCGCTTAGGACATCCGGCTAACGGTAACATCAAAGCCAAAAGGAATCCAACAGCGCCTGCTTTAACGGTTCCAACGGAAGGAGAGCCATCTCCCTACGCGCCATCTCCCGTTGCTCACGAACCGCTTCGAGCGTCACCGACAGAGGAAAAGACAACCTTTGCGCGGCGTCTCATTCGACGTGTAGCTTCTGCGCCCAACGCCAAAGGCCTGTTTACTGCGAGCGGTGGTACACTAGGCGGTAGCGGACTTTTCAGCGTCGGCTCGGGCAACACGACTCAGGTCGACACATCGCCTTCCATGACACCCACCGGATATATCAGTCCGTCCGGTCAATTGGATCCTCCGAATCTCAGTAAGTTGGAGATATCGGACGAATCGGAGGGCGACCGACAATTATCTCAATCACCTCGAAATTTGTTTGCACCGTTTTCGAGAAAGCAGACGTCGCCTTCAACATACTCGCCAAAGCCGATGTCGAGCCAGACGTCCCTACCCAAATCACCAGTCATGAGCAGTCCATATCTGGCCGCATCGACGTCTACCCTCGGATCCACTTCTACGGGGGCCCAAGCGAGCGGCAGAGGTACGGGCGCCATGGGTGCACGGGAAGGACGCGCCAATTCCGTCGGTGTGCTGCAGCATAAGGGATCGAATGGTAACCTACTGGGGATCAACGGAGTTCCCATCGGTAACGGGAAACCAGTCAGGCCTAATGCCTTGAGTCCGGATCAGGGTAAAGGCTCGTTCAGGAGAACATATAGCTCGAACTCTATACGAACGAAATCTGTTAGTCCCGCTGTCAGCTCTTCCGGCCGATCAACTGATATATACGCAATCACAGGTCGAGGTGCAGCCTTCCTCCTTCCAGAAGGTCAAACTGTTGGGCAAAGGTGACGTCGGCAAGGTTTATCTCGTTCGCGAGAAGAAGACGGACAAGCTTTATGCTATGAAAGGTGTGTGTCGGTTGACCCGGACTCTGGTAGCTACGGCCTGACGGGGTTCTCTTCATCAGTACTGTCAAAAAAGGAAATGATCAAGCGCAACAAAATCAAGCGCGCGTTAGCGGAGCAGGTTCGTCGCCGTTGTTCTTGGGCGTATCATTGTGGTTATTCACCTCATCGGTTCCTGCAGGAAATCTTGGCAACATCGAATCATCCCTTCATCGTGACATTATACCATTCCTTCCAATCAGATGAATACCTCTACTTCTGCATGGGTAAGCCGCGAAAAGCAAGACGTCTCCCGGCGGTGGCTGATTCCGTTGGCGAAACAGAGTATTGCA
The DNA here is from genome assembly GCA_001599735.1 of Naganishia albida. Classification (NCBI taxonomy): domain Eukaryota; kingdom Fungi; phylum Basidiomycota; class Tremellomycetes; order Filobasidiales; family Filobasidiaceae; genus Naganishia; species Naganishia albida. The sequence continues at coordinate 637,238 of BCHV01000004.1, forward strand.
TGGGCGGAGAGTTCTTCCGAGCATTGCAGACACGACCTGGAAAGTGTCTATCGGAAGAGCATGCCAAATTTTACGCGGCCGAGGTGACTGCAGCTTTGGAATACCTGCATCTGATGGGAATCTGTTACCGTGACTTGAAACCAGAGAGTACGTCACTTTCTCTATCTGCCTCCGACCCTTCAAGCTCACTCCCATCTTAGATATTCTGCTGCATGAATCGGGACATATTATGCTGTCAGACTTCGATCTGTCCAAGCCAACAGGGGAGCCTGGGGGAGCACCCGCAGTCATGAAGCAGAGCGCACAGGGAGGTGTGAGTGGCACCTGCTGTTTTCGCGCTCCGCCAGTTTGAGCTGACCTGTCCATCTCCGTGTTAGGTCATGGTCGTGGATACCCGAAGCTGCTTGGCTGATTTCCGAACGAACTCATTCGTTGGAACTGAAGGTCAGCAGAAGTGAGCAATCTCAACATGAAACTGCTTACTCAATCGCTTGCTTGATTCGCAGAGTACATCTCGCCTGAAGTAATTAAGGGGAATGGTCATACGTTTGCAGTTGACTTCTGGTGCTTGGGTATTCTCATATATGAGATGATCGTAAGTGTTTCTGGGACGACATCTCGAACAACGCTGAAGGCTGCCTGTGTCGCAAAACGCAGTTTGCAACCACGCCATTCAAGGGCGCAAACCGGGTTGCGACCTTTGCGAATGTTCTCAAGCATGATGTGACATTCCCGGATACTCCCCATATTTCATCGTAGGTCATAGCCGCGTGTGTCAGACTAACATTACTAATGCCTGCTACGACTCGTCAGCCAATGCAAGTCTCTCATCAGGAAGCTACTTATCAAGGATGAGCACAAGCGTTTAGGATCGGCTTCAGGAGCCTCTGAGGTCAAGTTGCATAAGTGGTTTGCCTCTATCAACTGGGGACTTTTGCGTCATCAGACCCCGCCAGTAGGTCGCACGAGAATGATACCTTTCGGTTCGCTCTAATTCTGCCTTTGCACAGATCTCCCCTCAGGCTAGCAATGGCGTTGATACGGTCAATTTCCGTACTATGCGAGACAGCAAGAGTTTAGATTTCGACAAACATGGAATGGTATGTTCCGCGTATTTCGTGTCTCATGAAACGTGGCAGCTTAACAGTATCATAGACCATAATACAGGCACAAGCTGGCAGCCCAAGTGCGGCTGATCCTGCCACCCCCGGCATGCTTACGCCCAAGGAGTTGACCGTCGAAGGCGCTGCTGAACCAAATCCATTCCACGAGTTTACGAGCGTTACGAGGGAATTCGACGAGTAAACCGCCCATCTCAGTGACATCGACGGTGACATCGTGACGCCAGCTTCCGTCTGGAATTGTATGACGACTTTAACGACATGTACTTTTGGATTCGACTTTCAATGGACATTCTTATCACGGCTACCATTCTATTGGCGAGGAGCATATTATATGTTCGGATGACTATGTCGAAAGCTATTGGCCTTCGCAATGTCAATGCTGCAGTCTGCAGCAATCTGCAGCATTGCTGTGTCGCGGGCCTCGCTGAATGAAATCGAGGCGGTGTCCTTTGTAAATGCTGGTGTCGGATTGCATAAATCAGTGCCAGCTGAGATAATGACGATCCGAGGATACTTCAGAGAATCTCCGACAAACGGCAAAACGAAGCAACGGGGAAACATTCCGGTTTCGCCGTGTGGGGCACGTGGAGCTCGATAGGAGTGATCGCCCTACTCCGCAATAGGAATGGGAAGGGAAGAGCTGATGAATGTGAAGGAATTCTAATGACGCTTAAGCCTGCATCGCAAATTTATCGACAGACGATTCAGCTTAGTAACATGAAGGAAGGACAATCCTCGACTGTGACGATATATATCATCTCCCTTGGAAGGTCTATCATCCCGACCCTTCTTCAGCCCCTCGTGATCAGCAAATACGTCCCCCGCATTGCGACTTTGGCACGGAACTCTGACAGTACTGCGTTTGGATACTGCGCCACTGAAGTATGCATGACAAGGACGCTATCATGAGCGCTAGCGTATACGATTTGCCATATCCGTTGGAGGTGAAGGGGGTAGACAGGGACGATGTGTCGAAAGAGGCGGTCTCGAATCTTGCGAATCTGCCCGAAATGGAGGGCGATGGACGAGAGATACCGAAGAACAAGTTCCTACCCAAGAGGTTAGAGGCATCCATGATGGCCGCTATCTGCACTGCCTTATTTGGTAAGTTCCATCTTGCTTGACTGGCTGTTCCGTTCTGAAAGGCCCCCGCAATAGTCGCTGGCTGGAATGACGCTTCAGCGGGACCTCTGATTCCTAGCCTTCAGAATCACTATCATGTAAGCAGTTGACTCGTCCTCATAGCGTTGTGTGGAGGACTAAACGCACTGCCTATGTCATAGGTCAATTATACTGTCGGTGAGGAATGCGAGATAATCAAGGAGGTGTTCCGCGCTCAACCCGGAATTTACCCCTTCAACAGTTTCATTGATCTTCATCTTGAACTTCTGTGGTTTCGCATCGGCGGCAGTGCTGAACGTGTGGCTGACTGACAAATTTGGGTTCGGATGGGTGAGGTCTGCCTAGCTATAGTCTATCCGGTCCAAGCTGGAGGACTTATCGCTCAATTCTCGCAGGTCATATTCGTCGGAGCGGTCATTCAGCTTGTGTCGTTTTCTCTGGTTTGCTGGGCACCTCCTTTCGGCCTTTTCGTTTTCGGAATGTACCTCAACGGCTTAGGAACGGGTCTCCAGGTGAGGTTAAAGGGCAGATACTAACCATCGGTATACTAAAATTCTCGCTACTCTGATTAGGACGCGCAAGCAAATGGTGTGATGACTCGATTCAGCAACTCTGATGCCAAGATGCAGTACATCCATGCAGCATATGATAAGTGTCGAGCGTCTCAAGATCGGCTAAAGTGACTGACCTGTGACCGCGATTTTACGGCTAGGAGCGACTTGCGCCCCATTCGCTGCGACTCTCTTCGTTGAGCACCAAGCAAAACGCTTCTACTTCCACTATATAGTTTCGGTCGCCATTTGCGCTGTCAACGCCGTCATTCTCCTTGCTGTTTTCCGACTGAAAACGCATGAAGCTATCTTTGGCCGGGACGTGACGGAAACGAAAGAAAGGAGTTCTTCCCAGAAATTCAAGAAGTTGCTATCACTTCCTCGTACTTATGGATTCTCCATCCTTTTACTATGTTACGTCGGCATGGAAGTGACCATCGGTGGATGGATTGTGAGCTCAACCTAAACTTTCTATGGTCCCGCTTCTGACTTTCCGAGTTCCAGGTCACGTATATTCTGGAATACCGAGGTGGCGGAACCTCATCAGGCTACATTGCCACCGGTTTCTGGGGAGGTACGCAAAACTTCAGAAGATGCGAGTGAAGATCACTTATGACAGCTTGGCTTGCTTTGCACTAGGGCTGACGGTCGGTAGAATCGTTCTTATACCTGTGAATCGGAAGGTAAAGCATGATTTGCGAGTCCCGGTCGGTCAAGTCGCTCACTTGTGTCTGCAGCTTGGAGATGCCCTCGCCATCTATGTTTAGTACGTGCTCGAACGACCTTGGGTTTGCTGCTCGAAGCTGTCTTTTTTTCCAAGTCGAGCACTTACGTTTGTCCTACACCATAGTCTTGCCGCTACATTTGCTCTGGAGTTCGTCGTCTGGTTTGCGCCGAACATGATCGCGAACGCGGTCGCAGTGTCGTTTATGGGCGTGTTCCTGGTAGGACCCCATTTAGTTCGCTCAGATACTCATTGACAGATCTGACGGACTTTCTACACCTCGGTAGGGCCCCATCTTTCCGCTAGTTATGAACGTGTAAGTCCGGCACAGGTGTATGACGGAACCCACTGCTGACAATCACTCCGGTACAGAGTGGCGAAAGTCTACCCTTTGAGCATGTTGACAGGGGCGTGCGGTCTCATAGCCAGGTGAGGTCAATTATACTCAATCGCAGTACCAAAACTGAGGCTCTCTGCCGCAACAGCACTGGATCTGCCGGCGCCGCTCTCTTTCCCTTCATGACTGGCGCCTTGTCCGAGCGAGTGAGTCTCATTTTTGCCTTGTGATTACCCTGGATGCTTTGTTGACGCTGAGCCGTTGATCAGTTTGGCGTCAAGGCTATGCAGCCCCTAATCGTGGCTATGGTTTTCGCCTGTATCGTGCTCTGGGTCCCTATTCCCAAAAAGTCTGAGGATGTGCAAAGGGACTCCAACGGGGAGAATAACGTTGCAATCGTGCAGGGGGGTAACGAGGGGCCATTGCTGACCGCTCTCCCGGCGAGCGCTTGAAATTCCGCTTAGAGTCTGTAGACTGCACAGGTTTAGGATAGAAGGTATGCATTGTCGTATACTTGCTTTGGCTATAATCATCTTCTTCAGCAATCGCAAGATAATCGATAGCCGTGTGCCCCTTCGTCCATCGGCAGGCGCTGGTATGTAGCGCTTGGGCAGACAAGGGGGCAGTGCGGCAATGGCAAAATTCATCTATAGGCCAGAAGTGCGTGATGCACCGCATTATACTCAAGCCGAGACAGAAACACTGACAGTCATGGCATACACCACGGGTTTGGGATCCATATGAATCTCTGACCAAAATTGGACGAAAGCCTCCCGGCTTTCACGTCATGCACACGGGACCTGCTGCGGATGACAGGACCGAACGAAACTGAGACCTCTTGAAATTGCAATATCTGAATAGCTCCTTGATTCCGCTGTGATCCGCATCGGAAGTCGTAGCTGGTGGCTGACCTCGCAATGTTGGTACCCTGCTGATATCGCCATCAGCAATGGTAAGAGGACTCTTCCCTCTACCGCTCGTTGTTCTTCATGTGTTCTTATCGGAGCTCGGAGTCTCCTCGGCCTGACGGCCGGCGCGGCTTAGGCGAAAGTGCCCGCATGATATAACGCGCACGATGCATTTCATAAACAAAGGGTCGCGCTTGTGCACTTTGACTTGCTGTATTGTACTGGTACTAGTCTCTCGCTATACTCTCGCTATAGCCGTCTTCGCTGACGCGAAAGAGTGATTGGTTTGGTCTTCTACGCACCAGGGTCATATCATCTCGACGGCGGGTCGACCACATTCCCACGAAGTCGCGTGAACGTCGCGATCATCTCAACAAAGGACAAAGGAGGGAACTGCGTATACATCCGATCGACTCGGTCATCACTGCAAGTTCGCAACAACCATTCGACGTGCAGATTGCTTTCACCTAGAAAGTCCTCCTTCCAGTCAACTCGGACACGCCATGGCTCGCCCAACAGTCGATGCAGATGGATTCCCCCTGCTGCCCCAGTCATCAAGTGGGAACACGATTCGATTGGTTTCCGGACAAGCTTCAGGGAATGGGACTACAACCGATGAGTCCAACGGCAAAGTAGAGGTTGGAAGGGTAAAGTTTCAAAGACATGCTACAGAGTACGTGGAGCTTCTGTATAGTCCACTTGATGACTGCTAACAACCTGTCCTACTCGCGCAGAGACTCTCATCCCGCCCCAGCAAAGCCCTCGAGTCGGCGTGCCAACTCGGTCTCTTCCGCCTTGAACAATGACAGTAGTCTGCTTGAACCTATTCGCAACCTCAACATTGTGCCCGTCAAGCACAAAGTTGGATCTCGACATGCGGACGTCATTGACGAATGGGACGGATCAGGCTTCGGAAGATCCATGCTGCACCATTCTGGACCGTATGATGCCGCTGCGCCTAGCCGCAATGATGTCAAGAAGGTCGGACAGAGTCGTGCTCCGATGAAGGCCTTCAAGGATGTATCTGGCGGTGTCGATCCCGCCGCCGCCGCCATCAACATGGCAGGATCTTCGAAACGCCCTTCCGATGCAACCTATACGGAGAACCCGTTTGACGATGACAACCTCGCCATGTCGCCTTTATCGCCCTCGGAGATGGACAAGGCATTCCTCCCTGCCCTTGCGACCGGAGCGGCTTCCTCCTCGAACGAGGCGTCCAGACGGGGAACCCACAAGACTCATCACAAGAAGCACAGCTCCAAGTACGGGCAGAACATGACTTCTCCTCGTGGTGAAGGCCTGACGGGTCAGTACTCCACAAGTCTACCCGCCAGCGGAGGGTATTTCCCAACGCATGGGGCGTCGGGAACACCAAGTGGCGAGCAAAACGATTGGGAGGTAGATGAGAGGAGACGACGGGAACGTGAAAGGGAGCACAAGCACAAGGCTCTCCAAGCCGCGTGGGGCATTGATGAACGTGAGTCTTCGAGCCCGCGGTAATCGTGTACAGCTGACTGATCGGGCGCCGTAGCGGAGCCGTTTGAGGAATTCGGGTACTCACCTCGATACGAGGAGCCTAATCATCGTATGTCGCTTGCCTCGCTGTGTATCGGATCCTATCGCTGAACACTTCGGGATCCTGCAGTCGAAGGACAATCGTTCCCTTTGCACAACGTCACTTCCGGCATCCCGGTGCAACCTGTACGATCCATGTCATTCAGGCTCGGACAGGAAAGCAAAGAAGTGGGTGGCGAGGACTACTTGACCACACGAGGAAGCAACGGCGAGGGCAATTCTCCCTCGGGTACACAGGCCGGAGCCGGTGGAAAGGCAGGTTTGAAGCGTACCAGGAGTCTGTTGCAGAGGCTGCGTTCCATGGTATGTCGAGCAACCCTTGTCGTATGCACTTGACTCACATCCCTGATTGCCTCCGGTGAACAGAGAGACAGTCCGAACGTACCGGCCAATGCGTACGATGATCCCCGGTCGTCTTCGCCTCATTCGCCGTTCAGCGAGGATACGATGGGCATCCGCGAACCCGTACCCGAGGACGACGAAAGCCCACGAACAGGTTCTTCTGCCAGTACTCAGCCATCGGTGTCCGGCGCTACGACAAAGCGAAGAAATTCTTTCTTAAACAGACGGAGGCCGTCAAAGATGGGATCGAGCGGTAACGCCACACCTGGAAGCCAGTCTCCCGCACCGGTAAAGCTTGCGGATGAATTGAGGAGCGATGAGGCCACGAATGAGCGGGAAGAATACTTGGTCACTCCTGGAAAGGAGTACCCGACTTCCCCGCCGGCGGTCGCTGAAAGCAGAACCGCCGCAACACCTACCAAAGGCATCCTGAAGAACGGCGCAGGCTACTTCCCGCCGTCTGGAACGTATGGTACATCGAACGAATATACTTCCCGAGTCCGCAATGAAGGTCGAGATAAAGCCTTGCCTCCCCCACCTCCGCCTCCAGGACCGGTCTTGCCGGATTGGCACTTGCCCGGTGACGAAGCGTACAAATCACGGGAAGACGGATTTTCGCAGAGCAACAGTGGAGCCAATGTGAAGCGGAAGACGAGCATGTTGAAGAAGATGCGAGATAGGATTACGAAACAGCCATGAGTATGCCTTCTCGGGCAGATCCTGTGCTACCGCATTCGCATACGAATCTGCGGAAGCTATGTTTCTGCCGTAGGTCAAACCGATGCAGGTTCAGACCGATGGCGGAGACGAGCCATGGAGACTATTGTAATATTAGAAGACCAATAATGAAGATTGTTTTACTGTAGAGCTCTTGTTCTAATGTTCTGAGAGAGCGATCCGACGCCTTGTGACTGCACTATCGCTCTGATTTGCTCAGCTTGCTACTCTGGATCTGAAGGATCGGCCGTCTTGCAGGCTGACGCATTCGCAGCCCCATGGGACAGGTGGAAAGACTTGAATTTGGTTGTGCGGGGCATTTTGCGGGATGCGGGTTAGTCAGCGGGGTTGAAACCAGGAGCCGGATTTCTGCATGCCTTCTGGAGAAACGGGCAAGTTTGGAGAGTCGACGATGAGATGACTCGCATGACTCGTCTTTGCTGGGTTCGGGCGTGAGCACGACATGGAAGGTGATCGTCTCCTGGTCTTTAATCAAGGATTGAATAGACCAAGTGCCAGCAAGCTACATTTGCTACACCACCGCTCTCGCTAGCCTTCACAACCGCAAGCTGGGGCTGACGACATGCCGGCAAGTCCGTTGGGAGTCTACGTGGCCAGCTCCGTGGTCATCGTAGGTGCCGGGGTTGCCTTCAAACGCGTGAGTCCTACTTCATCCATTCCCGAGACTGGACGGTGAAATGCTTTTGTGTCGTATACGTCAGTACGTCTACGATCCGCACCTCAAGCCGATGTTTGAAGACATGTTGGCGACCCTACGACACCACTCTCAGTGCCTAAGCGAACCGATCTTTGCCATCGTTGATCCGGATGAGGGTCAATCAGTGGATGCCAATGGAAGGCCTGTTCACTCGCCTTCGACCCCCTGGCGCCGCTACCATCCGTCACGACCGATGGGCAACGGCGTACCTCCGGACAATGAGCTCGAGCGAGAGATGGACTTCTTGGGTATACCCGACATTCACGAAGACCAATTCGCCTCTCCAGGCTCAGTCACCAACGACTTCAAAGGCCTTGACCCGATGGAAGAGTGTTGCGAGAACGATGCCAGACGAGGCGGAAAACTCGGTTCGGCGCTCGGTATCGACTTGTTGGCCGGCAACGATGATGAGGTCGAGAAGGTTTCCGGAACGACAACGGCTATCGATCCTATCTTCGGGCTCGAACACGACAGCGGGATCTTCTATAATGGATGGATCGTTGATGAAGGGCATCTGAGGAGGCGACGACCGGAACGGGGCGTCATCGATGCGGAACAGTCGTTCTTGCCCAATAATTCGTCGCAAACCACAATCATCCCCGTTCCCTCGGCGGCGGACGTCCCCCTTCCGCCGGATGACGACAGCATGCCTGGCACCCCAAGCCTCGAGCACATCGACAGACAAATACAGCCTAGCGATGAAGGGACCACGCCATTGTCGCCCAGTTTGACGGGATCTTCAATCATGGACGTCGCCTCGTTTGCTCCGAGCGCCTTTTCCGTGTCTTCTGCCAGCGACCAGGGCGACTACGACATGCCTTCATCCGCTTTCCCGTCAGAGTTCTCCACTCGAATGCATTCACCCGCCTTCTCCAGCTCTTCTTACGATGTGCTGTCGCCCCCGGCTGAAGTCGCGTCAATGTCCGACTCGCTCCATGCAATGGATGCGTCAATCTCGTTGGAAACTTATCCTCCATTCGACGAGTACAACGTTCATTATACAAGACACAACACCTCCCGGCCGGTCAGCCATGCATCCAGTCAAGGATCCGACAGCGGTTGGACTGACGGCGAGTTGGCGAGTGAAGATGACTGGTAGGCAGGATTCTGCGCCTAAAGGACAAGCTCTTCGAAGCGACGGTCAGGCGACTGGCAACTCTCACACATAATCGGTCCTCTCTCGTCGGAGCTACAAAATCAACAGGAAGGAAAGAAAATGGCCAAGGCCTCCCCTTTTGTATCGCTATACCGCTCTTTCTGTATTTTCCCTCTCGTTGTATGCGTTTGACGTCATTGTATCCGGTCCCATAGTCACCTCGCCATACTGTAGCTGCTAGCTTCTTTCTGAATATTTATGGAATGTACCTCTGCGCACATATCGAGTATTCCTTTGCTAACCAAGCTTCGGGAACATGATCAAAATGAGGAATAGATAGCGATACATAGCCTCATGCAAGGCGATTCAAGCTCGCGGTACAACATCGCGTCGAAGCTGAGTTCTCGTTCTCCACGCCGAGAGCAGGCTACCTGGTGTCCTGTCAAAGAAGCGTAGCGGCGCGACGATCCGTCAGCGCTGTGATCTGCGCTTGTTAAGGTTGGTAGAGCTCGAGAAGCTCGCAGAGGTCTGTTTCATGCGGGGCCACAAGTCATATTAAGCTATCGCGGTACAGACCGAGAATCGAGGCATCGCGAGACCGCTTTGCCAGTTCCTCATCTGATGACCTCGAAAACAGCGATAGAGTACGTTATCACGAAAACCAGGGATCACTCACTGAGTGCCCTACATATATGCATCTAGACATGAAACCGAAAGTTAGTAGCTCTCTGTTTCAGCTTCATCATAATCCACGTGATTGGGATCGGGGCTTCGTGAGCTATTTCGAGATGAGCGTCCGTGACGAACATGATGGGGTATCTAAATCCTTCTGCTATCCGATATCGTCTCCGTGCTGTTGGACATCCTTCGAGACCGTTGACAGCACGTCTATTCAAGGTTTCGTCAATCCCAACTCGGCGTACGGTCTTCCTTGCAGCTTACGAATGACAGCCATCTCTGTCTCGCAAGTTCAACACCTTCGAGCAACCGTTCCCGGAGGCGACAACATTTTCACTGCCCAGCTTGAATAACATCAACTTTAGAGCCTCTCGCTTTGACCTCCCTAAGTACCTTCACCTCGCAGCATTGGACGAGTCACCATGGTTCAATTGGACATCTCAGAAACCTCGAAGGCGATAGCCATCATAGGGTAAGTAGCGCTTCATTAATGGCGGGTCGCCCCTGACCGACGCTTTCCCTTTTCCAGCTTCTACATCGTCTCTGTCGGTCCCATCAGTTACTTCCTCAAGAATCGTCTCTTTCTCTGTGAGCCATCTGCGATTTGCGAGAATTGTCTATGTCTGACGCTTCTACTATCGTCTCAGCTGAAGCGCTGCTAGCCCTTGGACTCGGCATCATCGTTGGTCCTATTGCTTTGGATTGGTTTTCCCCGTTCACATGGGCTGGAAGTCAAGAAAAGACAAATGTCTTGACATTTGAGAGTGAGTTCAAAGCACTGGATTTGACAAGCAGCCACACTGAGACTGATTGCTGTTCGAAATCACCCCAGTCACCAGAATCGTCATCGCAATCCAAGTTTTATTCACTGGTTGGTTAAACAGTGCCTGTCCTCGCTTTCAGGCCACTAACCCTGCAAATCAGGCATTTCGTTGCCAAAGTAGGTGTTCTCTGGGTCCAAAATCGCTTGATGACGACTCACTTGCGTGCGTTAGGGCCTATCTCTGGAAGGAAAAGCTTTCTCTTGCCATCCTGCTGTTTCCCGTCATGCTCTCCGCGTGGTTTTCCAGTGCGCTGTTGATCTGGGGATTGATACCAGGATTGACATATGTGGGTTCTCAACGTATCTGACAGGGACACTGAAGACTCATGGCCGGCGATATTTACACCTGAAACAGCTCGAATCTCTGACTATCGCTGCCTGCGTCACTCCGACCGACCCGGTTCTCGCAAATGTAAGTAGCGTCGCTTCATGAGCTACACACGACACCTAATGAACATAACCTCAAGTCAATCTGTAAAGGACGTTTCGCCGAAAAGTAAGGCAGGAAGTGAGCCGTTTGCAAGGTCTATCACGCTCATGTCTCGTGCTTTTGCTCAGATATGTGCCCCTGCACGTACGGAACATCATCGGTCAGCCATCCTCTCCCCGAGTATCAGAGCGGCACCTGATAGCTTCTTCTGCGTTCACAGTTGCGGAAAGCGGTGCAAATGATGGACTGGGGTAGGCTAGATTCGGTACTGTAGAATCTTCCTCTCCAGTGCTAATGAGGTTCGACCTCTGTCAGATTCCCGTTCTTGTACATCGGCATCTACCTTATTCTTCGTCAGACAGCCTCTCACCCTGTACATTCGGTAGGCGGAGCGATCGGAGAATGGTGAGTCGACATATCGCCCATTGTCATCGCGCTCAGTTCGCTCTTGTGTCAGGATTTATAACGTCCTTTTATACGAGATTCTGCTGTCTGTCGTGATTGGCGCGTGCATTGGCTAGTAAGTCATGCGCTTCTGGTCCCCAACTACTGCCTGCTCGTTGCTTATCACTTGTCGTCTTCATTCTGTTGCCAGCATCGCTCGTGTTACCCTCAAGTGGGCAGAACAGCGGGACTTGGTGGATCACGACAACTTCCTGGCGTACGGTGTCGGACTCACATTTTTCATTCTCGGCACCGTCGGTCTTATTGGCTCCGATGACATCCTCTGCTGTTTCGTCGCAGGTATGCCTCTCAACTCATCGCTCAGCCCCGCACCGCTAATCATCTTCTTTTTCACAGGAAACGCATTCACGTGGGATGACTGGTTCCGAGTCCAGACGGAGGACCACGCGTTCCAGGATGTCATCGACTCCTTGCTCAACAGCGCGATTTTCCTCTACATCGGAAGTATCTTGCCCTGGAACGAGTTTGGCGGGGGTTTCTATGGCATTCAGCCTTGGAGACTGGTGGTCCTCGGCATCACTATCATGTTGTTTCGACGCGTGCCTTGGGTTGTGGCGTTGGTGAGAGGTTCTCGCTGACACCATTGCACTCCGTTGCTGACCAACATTCCGAATTTTAAGCATCGATTCATCCCGACTTTGCCAACATGGAAAGAAAGCGCTTTTGCGGGCTTCTTTGGGCCGATCGGTGTCGGTGCCGTCTTCTACGTTCAAGTTGCGTTGGAACGCTTACCGGAGGATCGGGAGAGACTTCGCGCGTGAGTTATGCGGGAGAGAGTCTAGGCCAATATGCTCACTTGGGTCTTCGAAATTCAAGCGTCATCCCGCCTGTCGTCTATTTCCTGGTCCTGACGTCGGTGATCGTTCACGGTATGCCCCACAAAGACAAAGCGTAACAGGTGAGCTGAAAATAACGCTTCAGGTATCACTATCCCTATCGCGAAAAGCTTCTCCGGAGTGCGCCGCCTGACCATCACCCGCTCAGCGGGCGCCACTTCCGCCAGCGGTGCACCCTTGAATACCGCTGTTACACGACTACCTCAAGCCCCAACCAATTTGCCAACAGACGCCGGACTGGTCGACGAACACGATGTCCAGGCAGCAGCAGCGGCGAACGGGCACAAGGGATGCCCCGCGGAGCAAAATACCACAAACTCCCCAGCTTTCACCGAGCGATCTGCGTCAGGCTCGCCCGTCGAGGAGGAAGACATCTCAAAGATGAGAACGACGGACGTCCGACCTACTCTGGACGCCAAGCCTGATGGTATAATCCGGTTCCGGTCCACAGTTGCCGTTGAGGGTGAGATCCGACCGCCGTTCGACTTGCACGGCGCAGAGGAGGAAAGATTGACGAAGCGGGCCAAGGAGATCCACGGAACCTTGCCGACTTGAGGTCACGGATAACTCGACTCGCGTAGTGCTGTCTTGAATGGCCTGCCACGGAAGCGACCATGCAGTATGGCTTCAATCCTCATTTCTTCTTGGTTATGCGCGCTTATCGTAAACCACCGACCACGGATAGCATACATGAATATCCTTGTAGATGCATTACGAGCGAGAGGAAATCGAAGGATCCATCATAACATATTCATCGATCACTTCTGGAGCGATGCACCTCTCGTTGCCATCCCCGTGGAGCTGAGGAGGGCTTACTGAGAGCGTTGCACACATAAATCAGGGGAAGAAGAGAACGGTGTCAGCGTATCACGTGATCTTTCACGCATCATGAATGCACATGAAGGATAAATGGCTCGCTCGTTTAGCAGATTGCAGAGCGACGTAGAACATGGCCAACATCGTTTCAATCTCTTGTCTAGATCTTGTCTGCCTGTGCCGTCTCTCTGTACCCAACTACCGCGACAGAGGACTTCCTCTTCCGCAACACCTGCAATACTTCCTCTCGGCCGCTGTCCAAGTCACACGACAGCCCGAGTCCGCCTTCCTCCTCTCAGGTCTCCTATCACCGGATTTCATACCGATCATACTACCAACGCTCTGACAAACGTCTCGTATCGTCGCGACCTTGCCTCACTCGTCCACTGCAGGAGATACCCCGATATTGCCGGTGATCGCTCCCAGCTTCAACTCTCAGTTGCTTTTTCCGATTCTATAATGTCCGGCAGACAACTCCGACCTCGCTCAACCGATTCGATCTCGCTCGATGCGACGAAGGACGACTCGGCATCTTCCACTTCTCCAATAACCACACCTAGAAAACGACAGAATTTGGTTGACCTGGATCTTGGCGGCACTGGCGGGCTGCTCACCCCTCCGGATAGTCACCACAAGCGATCAGCTGAGTGTCCTTTGGACCACGGCACCGTAAACAAGCTGGATGAAGGAAGAGTGGCGCCCGCATCCGCAAAGAGACGACGAGTTGCTTCAAACCTCCCGCAGCCAAATCCGCCATCGGCACCTTTCCCTACTCCGAGCAAGAATCCTGGACTCGTTCGACGTCTTGCCGAGGTCGCCACTCCTCCCATAACACCTACAACTACCGATGCTGATACTCAAAGGCGTACGACGGCCCCCGTTACGCCCGCATCCTCAAGTAAAGCTCGTCATGCCACAGTGGACGAGTTCTCTCCCTGGAAAAAGGCCGATGCGCTACCTCCGCATCTGGCCAACCTCTTGGCCCTACACAAATCCTTCGACTTGGCACTCTCGCTACACGTCGCCACACATCCACCAGTTCTTCCTCCCTTGGACACCTCGTCGATAGGAGCACATGAATACGGCCTCAAGTCACTCGACGTCGACTTGGAAGCCCTGACGAATTACGTTGCGCTGAAACCGATAGTGGAGAAATCATGCGGGAAGCGCTTTGGGCTCAGCGAGCTCAAGCGGTTGATGTGGTTGTGGCAATGGAATCCGGTACAGGGTTCGTCGTCGGCTGGGACCGATGACGGGTCGCTCCTGGATGACGATGTCAATCCGTTCATTGACAATCTAATTTCTGGCCGTTCAACCCGCGGCAAATCGAGCAGTCTCACCGCTTGTTACAGCATTACACCGACCCGTACTATCGACACCGCGACATCTCGTCGAGTTCATACCTATGGCTTTGGCATCCGTGTCACTCTGACTCCGCAAGAAGCGGCATCTTATTGCAACACCCTACATGCCGGATCCGACGCGTGCGGGAATGCAGGCAAGGCGGTCGGAGCCGTCGCACGGTGGAGCGCTGGAAGCGAAGCCAGATGCAAGGAGGTGGAAGAGCGTCTCTGGGCATGGGTAGACAAGCACGCAGAACTCCTGGTAAGTGCTATCGGTTACAAGGGACGCCGGGTCTGACCCTGTCGCCATAGAATAATCACAGACAGTCCCGTGCACTTTCGACGCCTTCTTCGTCAGACTACAAAGTTCCCCAGATTCCCTGTGCCACTCTGCCGCAACTCCAGCCGGCGGTCGGGAATCTTATGCCCGCTTTCGGCTTGACCGCACCCGTAGCGACAGGCTCGACATCGCCATCTTCACGCCTCGCGCTAGTCACAGGCAAGAGTAGCCCGAGCGGCTCAAGCCGAAGCGCTCCGGGCGGACTGCTTCCTCCCCCCGCGTTCCGAACTGCAATATCCGTTCATCAGAAACTACAGGCAGTGGCGGGGAGCAGTAGCGATCCATCGGTAGGGACGTTGCAGCCGTCGGCGACGCCGACCGGTCTCGTCAATGGAAACAAAGCGTCGGTCGAAGAAGACGTCTTCGGCCCAGTCTTGATGATCTCAAAGGGCGCAAAGTTGACACCGGCTGGTTCCGCTGAAGACCGGCAGCGTGCCCTGTTCGAGAGGGTAAGCCGCAAATGGTCCATCTTCCTCTTCTCCCTTCACTGACGGTCAAATCGCGATATTCCAGATCAAGGCTCGTTCAAACAAAGATGTCGGCGGTCCGTTGTCACGGCCCGCGATTCGCGGAGGCCGGTTGGGCTTGATGAACAACATGTCAAAATCTCAGATGCAGGATGAACTCAAGCGAAGGAGTACCCTGAGTCGACTAGAGGGTGTGGCGGAAGCCGTCTGGATGTGCGTGTCTCCGTGGTCATATTCGGGCTGTTCACTCAATATCTTTCCCGTCTTCCAGGTTCTTTTCGTTGGCACCGAGTAACACCGCCTCGATGGGCAGCCCGGGATCATCGCCTCGAACCAAGAGACGAGCTTCTCCCGTTTCTGAAGTCATTGATATCGTAGTGAAAAGCTCCAAAACCCCCATCTCCGGACGTAAGTCCGCTTTCGTTCTTCCCCATAACATCGGCTAATGTCCCCGTTAAACAGCTGAAGCCTACGATTCGCTTGTGCTGTTGACGCAGCTGTGTCCCAGCTTTCTTGTGCTGCGCACAATCGCCCGACAAGAATGGCTAGAGATGCCAACCTCGACCCAGGTTGTGGGTTCCCCCGGCAACCGCCTGCACTTGGCGGGACCGGCAAGTCCAGGCAAGGTCATGGTCCGAGGCGGGGGAGGTAGTCTGAGAGAAGTGCGCGAGCGGATTAGGAAAGAGCTTGGCGATTTGTAGCGGTCGTAATGTCGTTGTCGCTCTTTGGTATGGGGGAATGACATGTTGCGATTGTGGGATTCTAGTTGTATAGCCATATAGGAATATTCAAAATTGAGATTACGCGTTCCGTATGATATGGGCTGTACACTTAGTACCGCGATTCACCTCCTGTCGAGTCGAGCGCGGGCATAAGTGTTTCAGACCTGGTACGTTTCGAAGTGGGTGCGATTGAACTGGAGCTCTAGGGTGTCACCTAGTCCGCCGCCTTTACTCTCTACCAGTACTGGAATCTTCGCAACTAATAGCGGTTCCGATCCTGTGGGCTTAGTCTTAGCTTCCGAGCCTCGTTACGGCTCCTGCAGGCCAGCGTCACTCCCTGCGGTCAACTTTCAACCGCATCAGAGGGTTCTTCCCACAGACGTGAGTCTCTTGGACTGAGTGGGGTGGCGTGCGACACTGTAACCCATAGAAGCGGATATCCAAGAGGGAATGACCATACCTGGCGCTCCTTCCTGGACCACAACATGTTAAGCAAAGGTCAGCTTCCACTGAGCCGAGCGCCGGGAGCCAGAATGTCCGACTGTCTCCGCTTGTCTCCCTCAGCGTAACGCTTCCATTGGGCAGCGATTTACAGGAGTACCTTCTTGACAGCGCCGCGTTCGCTCGCCCGCCAGAATGCCCGGACCGCGGCATCTTTTCCGAAACACTTAGTTTCTGATAGGGGAGATGTTCACCTATGTCAGCCTGATCCGAGAATAAGCTAAGCTACATTCACGAACTCGCTCGGTACCCTCAACGGAGAAGGCTGAGAGTGGACTAGACAAGTCCTCACTGTAAGATGCTCAACACAGCGGCGTCGCATTCAGCTGGCTGGTGCAAGGAATTGTCTCACAGCCCAGCTCGACTGGCGGTGCATCGCGGAGCTCGGCCGGGCAAATAGAGAGGTCGGGACTGCGGGACTTATCGCCATTCACCTGCGAAAAGCTTTTTACGCGATATGGACCAGACGTCTGTTCGCCCTCAACACACCGGTCCCTTGGTGCAGTGGTAGCATAGCAGACTTCGATCGTCTTTCGTAGCTATCTGTCGGTCGTCAGTTCGAATCTGGCAGGGATCTAA